>OX442338.1:3800000-5050000 GCA_949358125.1 Idaea dimidiata
GGGTGAAACACTAGCTATGTCCTACGGCTTCTCTCGCATCAGTCCTGATTTCGTGTGAAACTTGGAATCAAAAGTAGCTGAAGTTACTCCTCGATATAGTGGAGCTCGAGCTTTCTATTTATTGATGAAAGAGTTTTTGGCTACCTCATCTCTTCTCGTGTGGGTTTTAAAAGGCGACAAAGTTTAAGGAATCTGGGAAAGACAACTTGGTCTCAAGAAGGGTTGGTATTATGTCAGGCATACGGTCCGGCCTTAAAAATAATGGCACATCTATTTTCAGTAGGCGGCTATGGTCAAATCAATTCAATTTAAAATATTTTTTACTTACCTACATATTTTTTAGAAACGTCAAGTAAACTATAGTGTCTTCGAAACGAGACCCCAAATGAGAATAAGACGCAAGAAACTCATAGGGTTATTTTTTTGTTTATCTTTTGTTGCAATGATGAGGTCAATGAAGATTTACCTACCTATTGTGGCGACCCGAAATAATTTGGAATAAGCTTGGGACGAAGTAGTCTTTCTTAGCCTTATTTATAAAAGGGGACTAAGGTCGGAGTAGTTATTACACTTTTTGTTTCTGTCTGTCAACTTTGAAAGTTCTTGTCACGGAAAAAGACAAAACAATGTTCTCACTACTTCGACCTAATTCCCTTTTATTAATATGGCTGTCGTAGTTTAAACATTAGTCAAAATAGTGGCGTAATTTATAGCGTATACATTTCCTAGGAATTGTATATAATTCCTAGATTTCATACTTTTCCTGTAACATGTATACAAGATGTAACAGGCAAGTTCTTTTAATCCGAAAGGGGGTTGTTCTAGACGTCTAGGCGAACACCTTTTGTTCTACAACTTTTGAAAATTCGATCTTTTTTTTGAAAATTTTGTGATTATGTTTCACTGAAAAAACAGCTGTTTTTGAAAATAAAGGTAATTGAAGGTTTGATTGTAGTAGACCAAGCTAAATGAAAGGACAACATAAGGTCAATGACCTCGAACTCTAAGAAACAGCTGATCTTCAAGTAAACTTTACACTTAAAATTTTCGAAAAGTACTTCGAATTTCCAAAAGTCATAGAACAAAAGTTGTTCGCCTAGACGTCTAGAACAACCCCCTTTCGGATTAAAAGGACTTGCCCGTTACATCTTGTATTAAATTATCTTTGAAATATTTTTTCATACATTCACTAAATAGCCTCGGAAGCGTAAACATTTCCTAGGAATTGTAAATAATTCCTAGATTTCATACTTTTCCTGTAACTTATACACCACTATTTTGACAAAGTCTTGCTACTACAATTACTTAGGTAGGTATTTGGTATAGGTAAGTTGCAAATTTGAAAAAGAATGGAAAAACCGTAAAGCATCCCATTTTTTGCACGCAAATTATATACGCTTTAATGATTATATAACAATGACATGATACAATTGTTGTTTCATTCTAGAAAATGTTCATTTGTAGGTACTTTGTAACATATTTTCACGTTTAAATAACTCTATTGAATGAAATTCTTATCTCAAAAAATATATAGTTTAAGATAAGAAGTATTGTAATACTGTTATTAATATTTTAGGTTGAAAATACAATAGGTTCCTTCGGTTTTCGCGACGATGCTGTATTGACGTGTCTGGAAAGATCTTGAAATGTGTTGCGGTCGATCGTTGAAAAATTCTTAATCTTCTATCTATTCTATTTTATATCTATCTATTCTATACTTATAATAAAGAAAGAGAGGACAAAAATTCTGTACTTGAAAAAAAAATTGTAAGGGACTTAGGAAAAGTATTTCGTAATTTGTTTTTGTTGCTCAAGGCATATTTACTAGAAATATTTAAAAGGAATATTTTATCATAAAAAATTCACTCGCGGCGAAATTTGAAGTCGCGTCCTTAGATCAATACTCCAGTGCCTCAACCACTCGGCCACACGAGTTCCCGTCTTGAGCAGCGAATTTAAGAATATGAATGTTTCCCCTACTGTTTACCATTTATTTTCGGCTAAGGCTCGATTGAGTCGCCATCTCCGACGTGATTTAAGTGTAAACTGTAAGTTAATCATTGGCGCTGCTAAATGGTGGTGTGGGAAGCACCAATAGATCGCCAAATACTAAAATAGCATACAAACTGACTAACTCTATCGCTTCCCTATTTACGCCCTGCAGTGTGCAACGAGTGAAAATTTGATGTCTTAGATTCATTCAGTAAGGCTAAATTTTAATTTCAATCTTTTCTACACTAAGTAAACACTTCACTCGTTGCACACTGGATCACAAATCATAGTCAAATTAGAGCAGTAAGCATAATTGCTATATCAATACCTAGAATACTTATCATGAGTGGGAGAAAGAGCGAAATACTCTATCGCTTCTCCATATTTACGCCCTGTGGTGTGCAACGAGTGAAAATTTGACGTCTTAGACTAATTTTTATTCTATTTCATTTTACGATTAGCAATTCACCTAATTTCATACTAATAGCACGCCATCGCCCGCGTCGGCATACGACACCTCGTAATTGACGGTTATAATGCGGAAGGCGTGGGTTCAGACCCCACCGAGAGCAGTTTTGAGATTTAGTAAGGCATCTTGTTTAAAGTCAAAGTTTTTACTGTGTGTTTCCGCAACTAGCCCTACAACTGGGCCTTTCTGTGTGACTGAAGCCGTAGGTTTCCTCACGACGTTTTCCTTCGCCATAAGAGTGAATAGCTCACATAATTTTTTTAGCTTACAAAAATTACATTGGTGCGCGGTCAGCCGGGATTTGAAACCACGACCTTCGGAATAAAAGTCGGGGTACCTACCACTAGACCAACACCGCTCCTTCAAGCGTTTTGTTTATTTAAAATTCCATGGTAATACTCGTATTCTTTTTTAGTTCCGGTCATATAGTGACAAAACATATCATCAAATATCTGCCCCCAAATATAAAATACGGGGTTACTGTTTTACACAAAAAAAAAGTTTTAAATTTGACATTATCCCGTATTTGTATACACTGGATATACAAATACAAATCAAATCAAATCAAATTTAAAACTACTTTTTTGTGTAAAACAGTAACCCCGTATTTTATATTTGGGGGCAGATATTTGACATTATCCCGTATTTGTATATCCAGTATATACAAATACAGGATAATGTCAAATTTAAAACTACTTTTTTGTGTAAAACAGTAACCCCGTATTTTATATTTGGGGGCAGATATTTGATGATATGTTTTGTCACTATATGACCAGAACTAAAAAAGAATACGAGTGCAACTTAAATTTGACATTATCCCGTATTTGTATATCCAGTATATACAAATACGGGATAATGTCAAATTTAAAACCCATGATCGTTTCTTATTATTTTATCGTCCTTGGTCGCTTAAAAACGGACTTCTTTAAAAAGCCAGATAATCGTTTTTTTTATATTTTGTGGTTTTTTTATCTATATTAACTTATTTTTTAAAAGCTGAACTCTTAGAATCCGTTTTAGGTCCTGCAAAAGGAGATCATAGTAAAGGTCTATTGTTGCATGCAATGTAAAACATTCTAACATTGCATTTAACAAAAATCTGATATTACCAGAATCTGCTATTATTATTAATTTAACCATTATAGAATCTGTCATATCTAAACTCTTACATAAGTCTACAAATTATATTTCTAAGTATTTTCCCTTAGATAAGACCGCGGCGCAGTCCACTATAAAACCTTATTGTGACCAACTTCAGCCGTTACAGCAAAAAATCAACCAACTCGATCCATCTCATAGTTGACACTGTTTATTTAATAATTTGTGCTGCGAACTGCGAACCCTGCCAGCAAAACGTCAGGAATATCCACTCACATTGTCGGTTCGAACAACACCCGAGTAACACGCGCATAGAAATAAAAATAATTCGATTTATTTACTCGATATTTCAGTGCGATAAAATTAAAATTATCGGTCCCGCGATTCGTACGCTTGCACTGCAGTAAGCGGCATTCAAATCGCGCGCGGTTGTCAGTGCACTTCGCTACGAGTTTGAGTGTCTCCCAGTTTTTTTTTTGGTGTGAAAAAATGGCTTCCAAAAATGTGGAGAGTGAGTAACTTTTTTTCTTTTATTTATTTTTAACGGGTTTTTTTTAAATTACGAGAATTTTTATCTGTTTTTTAACCGACTTCAAAAAAAGGAGGAGGTTATCAATTCGTCTGTATGTATAATATTTTTTTTTTTTTTTGTATGTTTACCGATTACTCGAAGACGGATTGACGGATTAAGATGATTCTTTTTTTAATGGATAGGTAGGAGCTCCAAGATGGTCCCATAAAAATTTGATGTGGATCTGATGAGGGTCTTCGGAGTGATGAACAGAAATGCTCCTCAAAACGCATTAATCAATCCAGTTGTTTATCGATTACTCGAAGATGGCTTGACCGATTGAGATGATTCTTTTTTTAATGAATAGATGGGAGCTCTAAGATGGCCCCATAAAATTTTTATGTGGATCTGATGAGGATCTTCTAAGTGAGGACCGGGAATGCTCCTCAAAACGCTGTATTCAATTCAATTGTTCATCGATTATACGAAGATGGCTTAACCGATTGATTTAGTTCTTTTTTTAATGGAAAGGTGGAAGCTACGAGGTGGTCATATGAAAGTTTGGTAAGGATCTGATGAGTATTTTCGGAATGATGGACAGGATAGCATCCCAGAATTCAATACATTACTCATTTTTGGACTTCTACCAAAAAGAATAGACCCCTAAAGAACTAAGTACAGATTGATGGGGCACCTGAAACCACCTTCTCATCAGCAAACTCCTCAATAATGAAAATTACGGTAACAATATTGTTGATTTTTAGGTAGGTAAGTATACTAAAAAGGGTGAAATAAAAAAATAATTTAACAATTAAAAAACCGACTTCAAAAAGAAACAAAAATTAATTTAAAAAACAACCAAAAAAAAAGAATTGATAAAAATGACCAAAATAACCTCTACATAGGTACAGAGCCACCGACTAATCTGTTTTATCATCTGAAGTCGGGCAGTTTTACTGGTTGGTTCCATATTGTACTTAGTTTGGCTGCCCGACTTCAGATGATAAAACAGATTAGTCGGTGGCTCTGTACCTATGTAGAGGTTATTTTGGTCATTTTTATCAATTCTTTTTTTTTGGTTGTTTTTTAAATTATTTTTTGTTTCTTTTTGAAGTCGGTTTTTTAATTGTTAAATTATTTTTTTAAATATAACGATTTCATATTACGACTAAACGTATATTTTTTATACGTTTAGTCGTAGGTCCATAAAAGCACATCAGCGAATATTTTTTTAGGTAAATAATTTAGGTATAAAAAAAGATAATAATAATTAATAATAATCTACTAGGTAAATAATTTAAAAAAATATAATCTACATAGATAAGGAATAATAAGTACTGTAATAAACAGTAAACTGAAAAATATGTAGGTAGGTAGGTACTTATTAATACTTCATTGAAAAGGTATGTACTTACATTATATTTTTCTAATTATTTTTACAAACTTCTTAGGTTTCTTAGTTACCTAACTATTCTAATCTAGTGTACATAAGTACTACATACATTTTACACAAAAATCAAACATGGATAATTCTCTTTAGGTATTCGTTTCTTCAGTTCTTGCACATAAAAAAAATACAATCGACAACTATCTTTCGCAATTAAAATGGTAAATTACTTAATATGCTTATCAAATGAAAGGTACGTAAGGTAGGTAAACTGAAAAACAAAAACAACAAAGAGAAAACTTTACTTATCTTTACTGAAAACCGGTAAAATAATTATTAATTAGAAATGTACAACATACCTGTGTGGTTTTATATTACTTTAAAACTAAGTAACAAGCTGCGCCTCGTGGTTTCACCCGCGTAAGTCCCGTCCATGCGGGAATATCGGAATAAAAAGTAACCTATGTGTTATTCCAGGTCTCCAGCTACCTACCTATATTCTAAGTTTCATCGAAATCGGTTCAGTACTTTTTGCGTGATTGAGTAACAAAGTTACATACAGATATACCTAAATACATACTACAACAGGGTATTTACCATGTTTTTGATTTATTTTGTGGAGCTCGATATTTCGTCAGTAATTTCAAATGTTCACGAGACAAGCAAATAATGAAAACTGTTAGTTTAAAGTCGTATATTTTAAAATTAAATAATAATCATTCCTTTTTTGCCATCGTCTGGTAAAAATTCGTAGCTCGTAGCTCGCGTACATTCGGATACAGAAACTGTAGTAACACTGTAACAGTATACTTGTTCAATATTTATTACTAGCTGCGCCTCGCAATATCACCCGCGTAAGTCCCGATCCCGCGGGAATATCAAGATGCGTTTTACATAAAACCTTCCTCTATCTACTAAAAAAATCGTCTCAAATTTCGTTAAGTAGTTTTAATGATCTAAGCATACATACAAACCGACAGACAGACAGACGGGAAGTGACTTTATTCTAAACCATGAAGGAAGATGTACCTAAATAATAAATAATAATTTATTTCCAAAAATATTGTATACAAAGTTCCTTAAAGTCTAAATATCAAATTATAAATCTAAGTAACTCATATGCCTGAACTAGGAAAATCCTGTATCTCAGGCGAGGCATGTAGGTAGGTATTCTGTGTAACAGTTAGAAAACTGAAGGTACAGGGTCAAGCGCAGTAGAAGTGGCCCCTTAACTAACGTGACCATACGTCGCACTTTGGGCGGGACAATCCTACTTTGGGCGGGACAATCTCGCTATCGTGCAGTCTGTCCCGGTGTCCCGAGCGAGGTCGACATAGTCCCCCTTTTGCAAACAGTTGAAGCGATAATTTAAACCCACTTAAAACAAGACCCAACTAAAAACAAGACCCAATATCTTGAAACAAATTTGTTCAGCCGACAAATACGACATAGAAGTCACGCCACTACTGGGGCTTAGAAAGTCGTGCTTATTTAACGATTTTGTGTTTAGTACTTTGATTAATTATTAATGTTATTCTATCTTATTTAATACAAAAGAGTGTGTGCTTAAGACCGCACGGCAGAAGTGAAAACTTACATTCGGCGGTCCCGAGTTCACCGGTCGAGGAATCTGTGTGCGGCGCGCCAAAAGAAGTTTTCACTTTTAGACAGTATTAGTTTTAGACAGAATGTCCGTCTGGCTTAAAAAATAAATGGTCAATTGGTCACGTTACCCATAACCAATATACTTATACATATTTTCAAACTTGAAACTTACCTATAAACAATCCTATAAATCAACGCACAGCCATAATTGCTAAGCATAGAGACATGAAATTCGGAGAGAGTGTTCTTTGTATTGTAAAATTTAAAGTCTTTAGGTACTGACTGAATGACCCTATATCAACACACAGCCAAAACTGCTGCTCCTTGAGACATGAAATTTGTGTGTGTGTTCTTTGTGGTTTTCAATGAACCCCATGAGTTTTTTGTGGCTTCTTCTCATCGGAGGACGCGTTCCGAAGCCACACTAGAGTCATAGTTGTAAGGACGCTCGACGTATGAAAAGTGATCTAATACATCCAATTAAATTAAAAAAAAAAAGAATTTAGGTATCCAAAAAGAAATATTTTTTGAAAAATTATGCGGTATCGGCACTGCACGGCTGAAACCGTGGGAATTCTGTTAGTGGAATGATAGGGACGAAAAGAAAAAGATTAGTTATCTAAAGGGATTATAATAAGTAGAATAATGAAGTCATAAATTTAGATATTACCTATCTTTAGAATTATTATTTCTTTAGGCATATAAAAAAGACAAGGGAGACAAAAAGATGTTACTTTTTAAAATAAAAACTATTCTACCTATTCTAAGGAGTTAACTTTTCAGTTTGTTTACATGCTACATTGAATTTGGAAACAATAACACATCTAAAATACAAATTCTCCCTGATATGTGGACAATAAATCATTAGCGTCAAGATGGCGGGACCAACTCTCCAATATTAAAACTTTATATCGTCAGATTTAGTACCAAATTGGTACTATTTGGTACCTCAGTTAAAAAAATTGGTACCTCTTTAGTTTAGAAGATATTTAACAAAAACCCTGGTCCCGCCATTATGACGTCAAGATGGCGGGCCCACTGAGAAAAACAACTCGGAGCTAAAAATAACTTATGTACAGATTTAGTACCAAATTGGTACTATTTGGTACCTCAGTTGAAAAAATTAGTACCTCTTTGGTTTAAAAGATATTTAACAAAAACCCTGGTCCCGCCATTATGATGCTTTGGTAATTTTTCAAAAATCATACTTCCGTAAGTATTTTAGTATTTTTTAATATTTGTAGATTTAGTACCTAATTGGTACCTACAGAAAATCCTTTTATTACGAATTTTTACCTTATATTTTAAGAGATATAAGCATTTTTATTTCTACACAGAGTGTTTCAGCGAGGGTAATGTATGTACTTCACAGCAGAGGTTCAGTGCCAAGGACAAGCATTGACCAAGATGGCGGCTGCCGAAGTGATTACCAGACAATCGATATTTATACATACATAGAACGGAAACGGAACGGATTTCCTCCTAGAACGGAAATACATTCTTTTTTTACAAAATAGTATTTCCGGCGGGATTGAAAAACGTATAGAGCCTTCTACGAGTAATGTAGGTAAGAAATTTTTTCTTTCGGTCTGATACATCACCGATATTGCCAATATAGCCATATCAGTACCGTGTCTTTGTTTAGCTTTTTTTTAAACTGAGTTTGGATTTGTATAGAGGCTTTGGCTTAGGTTGAAGATTAATATTCCTTTTTTTTTTCTTTTTTGACTACGACGTTTTTCAAAGTCGTTTTCGTGTTTATTTTCGATTCCCGTGCCAGTTTTAGTTCGGGATTGAAACACGTACAGGCTCTATACGTGTTTCAATCCCGCCGGAAATACTCATTTATAAAAAAAAATGTATTTCCGTTCTAGGAGGAAATCCGTTCCGTTTCCGTTCTATGTATGTATAAATATCGATTGTCTGGTATTCAATTCGGCAGCCGCCATCTTGGTCAATGCCTGTCCTTGGCACTGAACCTCTGCTGTGAAGTACATACATTACCCTCGCTGAAACACTCTGTGTAGAAATAAAAATGCTTATATCTCTTAAAATATAAGGTAAATATTCGTATTAAAAGGATTTTTTGTAGGTACCAATTAGGTACTAAATCTACAAATATTAAAAAATACGAAAATACTTACGGAAGTATGATTTTTGAAAAATTATCAAAGCATCATAATGGCGGGACCAGGGTTTTTGTTAAATATCTTTTAAACCAAAGAGGTACAAATTTTTTCAACTGAGGTACCAAATAGTACCAATTTGGTACTAAATCTGTACATAAGTTATTTTTAGCTCCGAGTTGTTTTTCTCAGTGGGCCCGCCATCTTGACGTCATAATGGCGGGACCAGGGTTTTTGTTAAATATCTTCTAAACTAAAGAGGTACCAATTTTTTTAACTGAGGTACCAAATAGTACCAATTTGGTACTAAATCTGACAATATAAAGTTTTAATATTGGAGAGTTGGTCCCGCCATCTTGACGCTAATAATAAATCATGTTTCCCACGTTTTTATACTGTCACTTTTATTATCCGGGCGGAATTTTGCAACTTCAATTTGAGGCACTTCCTGACTTGCTAGGAGGCTGAAACTTTGAGAAAAGTTCAGGTTCAGATTCAGATGACAATGCAAAAAAAAATAGATTTTAAAAATCTAAAAACTAACGATTGGAATGTCATTCAAAGAGTAACACTGCGGGGCCAAACGAGGGAACACTCAAATCATGGAGGCGCATCTTGACGATTTACACTTAAAACCTATATGTATATTATTATTATGAATGCCAATGAAATAAAATCACCTGAGTAAGATGCGCCCCCACTTTTGATGCGCCCCTCGTTTGGCCCCGCAGGGTTATTTTACTCTTTTAAGAAAATTCCAAAATTTAATCATACAGAGGTATGCAATTTAAGTATTAAATACAAGGAGATTAAAGATAAGTTAGATAATACACATGTCCAAATTTATCATGAACAGCTATCAGTCGTGTATTTAAAGCGGTTTTAATCTAGAAGTCGATCGATAAGGAATTAATTAGGGAGTCGATTAATCGCAAAATTTCGAAATTTTTTGACACGTTTAAAAAATATCAGATTTAAAATCTAAAAGAAATCAATTAACGTAAAAATATAGTTTAGATAGGATAGTAGACTATGTACCTAAGTACGAATATAGGTACTAATTTAATTATTAAAAGTATTTGATATCTATACCCTTCCTTATTATTTTACACGTGGCGAATATTTTTGGTAATAAAAGATTGAATCGTAATTTAAGGAATTTACAAAGATAAAAATCATAAATTACAAATTCATTTAATAAAATGTAGTGCAAAATTAATAAAGCGACTTTACTACTTTTTGTGAAAGAAATAATTGGTCTTCTTTATTTTTTATAAATATGGTTTCTGTTTTTCTTTTGTTATATTTAGTTCATGTAGGTACCTATACATATCGATCTGATAATAATAATGATTTATTATTATAAATATGTAGTGTAGCCCTAATGAGAAGTAGCCCAAGTAAGAAGTAGCCCTAATGAGAAATAGCCTAAGTGAGAAGTAGCCCTAATGGGAAGTAGCCCAAGTGAGAAGTAGCCAAAATGAGAAGTAGCCCTAATGTGAAGTAGCCAAAATTAGAAGTGGCCATAATATTCTCATGCAGGACATCCTAGTTACGACACCAATTTCCTTTAACAGAAATAGAATAAAACCAATTTGATTGTTGGTCTGCCAAATATCTGAGTGATCGTTGGACATTGGACGTTAGGTACGTCTTTCATATAAAATTTTATTTTATTTTTACCAAGACGACTATTTGGCGCGGTCTATATCCACGTAACAGAAATATAACACACAAATATGTATAACATAAAAATTGGGCAAGTGCGTGCCTTGTCGGGCCACGCGCAGTGTAAATAGCAGGGATTGCAATCTGGAAAAGTCGTTACAATTAGCACTTACCTAGTACGAGTATGTAATATCCAACCGAATTTGTTCCGAAAATGTTACCTCTTATTTCTTTCAATTTAAAACACAGCTCAGCTGTTATCTTACTTCTTACTAATATTATAAACGCGAAAGTTGTATGTAAGTATGTATGTATGAGAGGTTGTTACCCTTTCACGCAAAAACTACTGACCCGATTGCGATGAAACTTTGAATATAGGTAGCTGGGGACCTGGATTAACACATAGGCTACTTTTTATCCCGATATTCCCGCGGGAACGGGACTTACGCAGGTAAAACCGCGGGGCGCAGCTAGTATATAAATAAATCATACACAAAATGAGTACAACAATAAGGAAGATAGTTCAGTGACTATTATATTTGAAATAATATGTAGGTAAGTATTTATATTGCTAGATATGGTACATGTGATGTAACCACAGGGATGTAATGAATTGGACCAAAGACAAGACAATGGATTGAATTGGTACAAGCAAGTTTATGTTAGACAAACCAATTAGTTATAGCGGCTTAATAAACATTTAGAAAACAATTAAATTCAATAAATGTCGATCTAATGTCTATTCAAATCCCTCTTTGAAAAACATTGTGATTCGGTTGTGAGTTAGGACTACCCCTGGATTTTCCAATTTCTGTTGTGACAGTAGGATTTATTGGGTTTTGTATTTTGTAACTGTTCTATGGTGCCGTAGCCAAGGAAGTGCCGTTAATAGCGATCCGGGTCGATGTGTCCATTAGTAATAATAAATTCAATTATTTCGGACAGGTAGTCCATATTACACACCATATCAAATACATATTTATGTCAATCCATGACCAAAAAAAAAATTTGTAAGATCAAAAATTAATTTTAGTTATCTAAGCCTGTATCCGCGAGTAAACCCAGAGTGCTCAATATGCAGCCTAGTCCAATGCCGCATTATTGGGCAGTCGAAGTCTATCCGCCAGGAGAACAGCTTTGCCATTGCCTTTCGCAAAAAAATAACTACGTACGTACACCATAATTCTACAACTAAAAACAATACAAACTGAGTAAATAAGCTCAGAAAATAGCCAGTCAACTCGCATAATAACATGTGGGTAATTTATGTATATATTTGTGCTAACATTTACAAATGTATTATACCTACATACCTATTCTTGTCTGCGTAGGTCACAGTCACAGTTGTTGTACTAAAGCAATTTATCTGGTGCAATTAATGAAGTAAACACAACATTCTCTTTGAAGATGTTTAGTCACAGACTGCAAGATCTGCCAAAAGACATTTTGTTTTCATTAACGCAGTCTAGAAAAGCAGGGTTGACATTATGAAACTAGTGGCATATATTTTTTTTTTTTTGCACATGCACTTTAGAGTCACATTTACGAAAAACTTTCATAGGTAAACAAGGTGTAACAAGAATTCCCTTTTAAGCCTAAAGGGGGATTGTTCTAGATGTCTAGGCGAACTTTTTTGTTCAACAACTTTTAGAAATTCGATCTATTTTTCGAAAATTTTAAGTTTAAAGTTAACTTGAAAATATTCTGCTTGTTGCTGCTCCTTAGAACCCTAACTCCTTAGAGTTAGATGTCATTGTTTCCTTTTTTCCTTTTTAAATTAATTAAATTTTAAATCCAGAAGTCGTAGAACAAAAGTTGTTCGCCAAGACGTCTAAAACCCTTTAGAGGATACCCTTTTTGGCTTAAAAGGGTATCCTTACACCTTGTTTGCCATCTACCTATTTAATAAAGTTGCTATCAGTAACTGCTGCAAGGCTGTTTTTGTGAAATCTATATAAAAAATGCTTTATACTATTGATCCCTCAACGCACAGCCTAAATCGCTGATGATAGAGACTGAAATGTTGAGTGTTATTTATATGATGTAGATAAGCTGATGATAAAGAGATTTACATCGGTGCATGGAAACAGTTAGTCTAGGTATACTTACTAATATTGTAAACAGGAAATACTTATTTGTTTGTATGTTTGTAATGAATAGGCTTCGAAATTACTAAAAAGATTTCAAAACTTTTCACTAATATAGAAAGCTACTCTATCGGAAAATAGGTTGTCCTTACTAATATTATAGTCTGCCTGTCAGTCCGTCTGATAGATGGGATTTAGGAGGAGGACCTAAGCTACTTTTGATCCCGATATTCCTACGGGATGACACTTGTTTCATAACATAAATATTGCTACATAAATACTAAACATGAGCAGAATTCATGCGTGTTTTATCAATCGCATTGATCAGTTTCTTTTGTTATTATAGAGGTACATTGTTGTTTTGAGATGTCTGACTAACTACTAGTACGTGTTCTCATCCATGTATGGTTTTCAAACGTTCCAAGTTACAGTATCTATATGAATATCGGGCTAAAAAGTAGCATATGTGTTAACCACGTACCTTATACCTCATATTAAAGCGGTGTTGGTCTAGTGGTAGATGACCGACTTTCATTACAAAGGTCGTGGTTTCGAATCCCGGCTTACCGCGCACCAATGTCTTTCTCCTAGCGGAAGAGTTATGTGCGTTAATAACATCGCTCATACGGTGGTGAGGAAACCCACGGCTCAGTTAGCTCCAGACGTATCGATCAGTTCTTTCCGTTGGGCATGGCTGACTAGGCTGGGAGGGTGGTATAGGTGCAGGGCAAACATTCTCCACCTGATAATGTTCCGGGCACTACAGCGCCATATAATAGCATAGATTAAAAGTTGCTAAATGAAAAGAGGCGTCGTCGAGCGTTGTCCTAACATTGGAACTTAATTATTAAAAAAACTCGTACTTTACATAATTATAAAATGATTGTACAAAAAAAAAGAAGGTATGTAGTTGAAAAACACATATATCTTATCTAAATTGAATATGCATGACCGCCGATCACCTATAAACGACTTTCATACGAATTGTTACACCTACCTACGTGCCTATTATGTTCTTTAAAAACAATTACAGCGAAAAGGGTGTGGTAGAAGACAGTACAAACTGGCAATCACTTAAGTAATTTTATTCATACTAGGAGCTTCCTGCGGGCCGACTCTATAATAGTTCCACCCACAGTTTCTGTATCCACATAGCCGTAACAGGCGATCAAACCACACCACCATACGCCAGTGACATTAGTGTCGCCGCACATGAGTCACTCGTGACAGCCACAAACGCCGCTACGAGAAGCTAGAAGCAGCGAATTGAATCTACCAGTGCGGCGAGTCCATATAAAATGTATGAAAACTACAGGAAATATGCCGGAAGCAGAGTTTTGTGGTTGTGGTTGGTAGCCCGTGTGCTCCCTTAGTAATAATGAAGTGCAATTATAATGACGTATTCTGTGACGTTCGACCACAGAATACATAATAGTCGGTACATCATTTGACGGTACGGTGCGGTGAGGGTTCGATCGTCTGTCATGGCTATAAAGACAACACTTAGACCGCCGATTAGGTAAACTGTGCATCAAATCTTCTTCTTTTTTGTATAGGGGTGTGGTCCACCTAGTGTTAGAGTTTTTAGGTCGCCCTAAGGCCTCTAACTTGACCTAGGGACTGCTGTCAGAGATACCAACCGGGAACTACTGATTAAAAATGTAGGTAAAAGCAAATAAACTTTTTAAACTCACCCGATTAGTAAGTTCCAGCGGGGCAATCTCGACTTCGGGAAATTTCGACTATTCTTAATAACTTTTGTATAGATTTATAAAACAGTGCCATCTATGTAGAAATTGATGAAATTGCTTTTTCGCTATCCGGTCACAGATAGCATTTTTTTTAAAGAATGTAAAATGCAGAAGTTATTAAGAATTGTCGAAATTTTCCGAGATTGATTTTACTCATATTAATATTTTACCGGTCTTATTCGCGACCTACCGGTCTTTACCTAAGATAATTAGAAACAAAACGAAGAGAGAAACAATAAACGAATAAAACCCGGGTAAAATATAAATATAGGTACAAACTACTTAGATTGAGTTTTGCGAAAAAAAAAACAAACATTTAATTTCATTTTTACAATAGTGCACTAACTACCATATCTAAACCAAATTCTAAATTTACATAGCCACCAAGTTTGTAATATCAATCCAATTAGCTGAGGCACACCTTGTTTACATAAATTACCACTAAAAATGACGCAATTAGCTCACTGTCAAAAATTAGAATTATGGAATTAATTTCATGTATGTAGGTTTACATGTTTAGCTGTTATATTAGGTATTTGGCAGTTAAAAAGTAAAACGAAAGACCATTGTAGAATCTATGTAGAAATGCAGAATCTATGTTATATATATGTCTATGCAGAATCTATGTTACGTAAACCTTTGTAGAATCTATGTTAAAAAATCTGCATATTTTTTTTATAAATATTTCTGCTGACCTTTAATGTTGGTTTCTGGTTCTGGGTGTATTCCATGTAAGTATGTATATTTCCAAAAAAAAAAGAATAATTAGATAACGAGGTATTTACCATGTTTATTTTTATTTACAAGGAGCTCGATAGTGAAAGTGAAATAACCATGTAAGTTTAAAATCGTATAAAAATGTAGTATATCCGTTGCCTAGCACCTATAGTACAAGCCTAGTGCTTAGTTTGGGGCTAGATAGCGCTTTGTGTAATGTTGTTATTTATTTATTTTTTATTGAACACCTAAATAATTGAAAAGTTAATAGTCACCTAAAATTCGTGCCAATTGTCAGCAATAACTTTATCTATAGACGAATTCAAGAAAAACTTAAATTACTTATATTATTTCTTTTTCTTATTTTATCACCTCTCACATAGCGTCAGAGTTTAAGCTACGTCGCCCTAAGGCCTCTAACGTGATCTAACGTTCCTTATGTTCTATTTAGAAATATAGGCAAGTACCTGCTTTTGTCGAAGGTTTTCGCGATTTTGCGCGATTGCGATTTTAATAAAACACAATATTTACCGGGCTTTTCTCGTGTTTTATTTAATAACGGCATTATTACTAAAGACCGAGCTTTCCCTAACTTTACACTTAGCTATTTCTAGGTTGGGGTTATGTCAACCTAAACCTGGGTTATTAAATAAAACGCGAGTGAAACACGGTAAATATTGTGTTTTATTACCTATGGAAAATCGCGAAAACCATAGACAATTCTTTTTGTTAGTTGAACGATTTAGGTCTGATTTAGTTCCTAAGTACAAAAGGAGTAATGGTATGGGCCAATATTGAGGTTTGGCTACCTTCGGTCCCATTCTCACAGGTTCGGGACTTACGCGGGTGTAACCACGGGACTTACCTAGTAAATAATACAATACAATAGGTTATTGTACAAAATTATATGATGCAGACAGAACTATAAAGTCGATAAAGAAATACTTACTTCGATATACATTTTATTGTTTTATCGATTGTTTGATTTGAGCCGTGATAGAACAAATTGAATGTATTTTCTGAACAAATTGAATGTGTTTTCTGTTCAAGTTTACACAGACGTCCCGTCTGTGTAAAACTGTATAAACCCGCATTAGTAGACATATCGGGATCAAAAGTAACCTAAATCCTTATGTCCTATTTAAGGTACTTTTGATCCCGATATTTCTACACGATCGGGACTTATGCGGGAGAAACAGCGGAACGCAGCTAGTGATGTATATTTATTTACTTACTTGCAATTCTATACTTTTTGCTCGACAACCAAAGTTTATTTTGAAAAATAAATTAATAGTTTCAACTTTTTGCTTCCAGCTTTTTTTAAGAATGACTTAAACCAATCAATCATTATTGATGATGATGTTAAATTAAAATGATAGATAAACGAGTATTTGCTTTAGTATAGTCTACCTAATTTTCCATAGCCTTTTATCTGATGCCTTTGTAGCATACCTAGCATATTTTGACTATTCATTCGAATGAACAATATTTTTTTGTAAAACACATCTGTCAATACATTCGCAAACGCAGATTAGAGACTATATATTTCGTTTTGAATTATTTACGATTTATCATTTAGCACTTCTTTTGCAAAACGCCAGATTATAGTCTGAAATTTATAAACATCTGCTTAAAATACTTCGGCTTAAGTGAGAACCATGAACCTAGGAATAAATATATTAGAACACGCATCTCATCTTTTTCAGAACAATTTTCAAAGTCAAAAGGCTAAAGTCGCCACGGTACCACGGGTAGGTACACAAACTCAAAAAATGATTTTATTATTTATACATTTTCTTTATCGAGGAATCATCGCAGCTCTTGCAGAAGTCCAATTAAACAAATAATTTTTAAATCTTTTAAAGCCGGGAATAACAGTTTCCTGAAAAAGTTTTTTACTTACAAGTTAACAGTTATTTATACAGTAGCAAAAAGTGCCCCGGAAAAGGCGACTGATTCTTGACTACTTCTTCATCAAGTGATCGAGAATCGGCCGACCTTTTGTTTCTACAAATCTGTATTCTGCACTCGCTCTTAAGTTATTGTTTATGATTTAAGTACAGCTCAATTTGACAATCATAATATGGTGTTATTGCTAATGAAGTCTGATGAGGACTTTGGTTTTTTTTTTTACAGTTTTTATTACTTACGATTTCGGTTAGGTAAAGGTATATCTATACTATAAAATTCAAAGTTTTGACCGATTAACTGACTGAACTATATTTCTACGCATAACCTCCATGAATTTTTGGAAGATAACTTCCAAAATTAATAGAAACATGAGTTAAAAATCTATTTTTTATTGGTTTGTGAAGAAAGGGTTTTGGAACTTCCCGCGGGGTCGGGATTGACGTGATAATACAATGGGTGGCCTTATCGTTAAAAACGACCTCTTCCAGGACATTAATTGTCCTTTAATCGATAATATTACGAACGAGACATTTAAATGGTATTTAGTTTTAAGTTTTTTTTTTTAAATAAGTCACTTTGCCGTCCCTTCTGCCCAACGGCGCATCTTCCGTTGTAATCGTCATTGAAATCCCACTGCGCAAAGAAATAACCTGCGCGGTTTGAATCACAGCGTTAATTTGCATGCATTTGAAGGCGACGCCGTCAAGTTCAACTGTTATTGAAAGCGGCAGCTCAAGGGACCTCGCTTTTAATGACAGTTCAACTCGACGGTGCCGGCTTCAATTCAATGCTGTCGTTTTCACCGCACAGCTTAATCCTTTGCGCAGTAGGATTTCGATGCCGATTACGACGCCAGTTGCGCAGTATAGGGACCTTCCCGTGCAACTGCCGTCTTCCGAGTAAATAATAACATACTTAGTAGATACTAGTGTTAAAAGTACTGTGATTTACAGATGTAGAGATTGGTGCTACGGCGGAGCCCCGAAGTGGAGCACCCGCCGCCCCGAAGACAAAGGGTCCTATGGGTAAGACCCTGCATGGCATGGGGCTTGTACCGTGACGTCTAGTTTTTATGGTTACAGGGTACTTTATATGGGTCGAATTTGAAGGCACAAATGCACTTTGTAATTTCTATTTTAAAGGCACTATTTTGGGGCATGTGGCTTAGTACCGTGATGTCTTTGATTTTATGGTTACAGGGTACTTTATATAGGTCGTTTTTGAATGCACGATGGCACTGTGTAATGTCAATTTTTAAGGCACTATTTATGGTCATTAAAAGCGCACTATCGTTACATTTGGTTGTTTTGGAGTACCATGATGATGGGAAATTGTGTATGGTAGAGGTTAAGGCATTTTGGTATTTAATAAGTTTATGTATAGTCTATTTTCAATGTATTGTGAGGTTCTTATATTGTGATCGTCTTTTCTATACTCTATCTATCTTTACTTATAATAAAGGAAGAGAGGACTAAAAGTCTGTACTTGGAAGAAAATTAACAAAAAAGTTGTCTAGGGGACTTAAGAAAAGTAGTGGAATTAAATTTTATTATTTTTCAAATTCATGTCTGTCTGCCTGTTTGTGCCTTATACAATTAAAAACTATTAATCCGATTAAAATTTTGTTTGCAATATTGAATAGTTCTACTTTCAAGGAACGTCGTGGTATACTTTACATCGAAATCCAATTAGTAGAACCCGAGTAATGAACTAAAAAGTCGGCTATGCACTGGTACAAGTAGTCTTCAAGTCTCGTGAACAAGCTGGTTGAAATTACTAGGGAAATATCGAGCTCCGCGAATAAATTATTCAACATGGTAAAAACCCCGTTAATAAGTAATTTTAGTAGTGATATATAAGTCTACTAATTTTGACAGCAATAGTACTTCACTATAGTAAAGTAATATTCGAGTACATAATTTTAATTACAAAGAAGAATAGGAACTTTCTTTAATTAAATGAATAACTGTCTTATCTGAGCGATGTTCCTACTTGCATCTTTCTAGGGTCCGCAAAAATCCAAAAATTTTAATTATTATTTTGCAGTTCATTGATTTCTTCCCCCGCCAATGCTCTGAGAGTATTCTAGACTCGGCTCCCCTAGATCCTATTTGTTTTTTTAAAATACTTACCTACGGTTAAAAATGAGTTACCCAACCCTATTCTATGTCAGGGCCTCGATTCGGTAAGGACATAGCATGCGGAATGCCGGCGAACTGCGGGCGGCGTGCAGAAGATGTGCGTTAATTCGTATTCTGTAATGTTATTTTACTTAATTAGTTAAGTAGCATTCAAAATTAAGGGCGTCTTAATTATTTAAAGAGCTCCCCTTGTTAATCAGCCAATCAGTATTTAAAGAAGTTATAGAATAGCTATTATTTTTACACCTGCAACAAATCGACTTCTGCAATGCTCATGCATACCGCCTGCTTGTCGCATGCTATGTTTTTACAGAATCGACTCAGAGGGCTTAAACGCTAACCTCGGTACTTTCCATTGTTTATTTTACTCATTCATAACGATAACTATTACCTAAATTAACCCATCCGGAAGCAGTTCAAAATCGATAGGTCTGCACTTTTACGATCATTATTTATCTTTCAAACAGAATACAAATCGAACTTTATATTACTTTTAATAAGTCATGTTTTCAAATGACAGGAGAATGTCAAGTGAAAGGACATGCATGGTCGTAAGTGTCGAATGCCTTTACCTTTCTGTTGTTATTGTTGCACTTGTTAAAACTTTAAAGTTCCTAATACTACGCGTTTTTTCCAATTGATTAGAATTATTTCGTAATTTCTTCTATGGTTTTCGCGATTTAGCATAATAAAACACTATGAATAAAACGCGATTAAACCCGGTAAATTAAGTGTTTTCATATTTCGTAATTTGTTTTTATTGCTCAAGGCATATTCAGTAGAAATATTTTAAAGGAAAAATTCACTCACGGCGAGATTTGAACTCGTGTCCTTGGATCGCCGCGAGTGAATTTTTGGAGATGAATTTTTTCCTTTGAAATATTTCTAGGATTATTTTGTTAGAAACTTTTTTGTACTCTCAAAAACGTTATTAAAAAATTATATGAGTTTGACCATTATCTCGCTTGATGTTAACTCTAGTTTCACCCACTAACTTCAACTCTATAGACAAACTTCGAATCTATAGACGTAAAACAATTAAGTATCTTATCTTACTAATATTATAAACGCGAAAGTTTGGAAGTATGTGACTTTATTAGTCTTTCACGCAAAAACTACTGAACCGATGAAACTTGGAATATAGGAAGCTGCGGACCTGGAATAGCACATAGGCAACTGTTTGTCCCAATATTCCCGTGAGATTCCCGTGACCTATGCGAGTAAAACTGCGGGGCGCAGGGCGCAGCAATCTAAAATACACAAACGAATGAACATCCAAAATGTTTTTCATTCATTGAACAGAGTACCACCTCAGCGCTTAACCGCGAAATGGTCATGTAGGTGTGGTCACACAAATATTGAGGATGTGCCAACCTAAATCTAATATGACGTCTCGTGGATCTGAACTACCAGATACCTACCAACAATTGGATAAAATTGTTCCACCAACGCGTGGGATAAGTAGAAATGTTTTACAGTTTCCTTTGACTATTTATAAACAGTGACCCAATCGGAGTCGACTCTAAATTGATGTTCCTATTGTTAAAAATTAAACAAATATTTAGGTATTATGTGTCAGGTTGTAATAGTTATGATGTGTGAAAATATTTATTGTTGTGGTGGGAGTTGCGAAAGATACTTATATTCGAAGAATCGAAATTAAAACGAAAAATCTATAAGAACTGAAAGTTCGAATTTGAACGGTTTTCGGTATTAATCGAGTTAATTAAGTTTATTTTCATATAACTGCTATCGTCAAAACGGAAAAAAAGTTGTTTAACAAAAATCTAAAACGATTCATTATTAAGGGCTGATTTTTCAAATCCCTAGACAGAGATATCTGAAAAATAAAATGTAACACCACCGAATAAAAAGTCACTATGATATTTAAAAGAAAATAAATCTAAGTTTAAAAGATCTAAATTTTAAGGTTTTTAAATTTGGTTGGGTTTCAACTTATTCGATAAATATATTTTAAAAATCAGGCCTAAGAGTTATTCTTTTAACACGCAGTCATTTAACGTTTCGTAGGACGTTATTTTCGACAAAAATGAAATAGGCGATCACTATATTTTGAATTTAAACTATCGTGAAGTTGGCACTTAACACTTAAAAGGTTCTGCGTTGGCGGACTGTATTCAGTTATAAGTGGCATAAGAATCCGTTAAACTAATAGTATTATTTCAATGGTCGATTGCATTCAATTGTATCTTGCCTCATATATGTTACCATATTCGTATTGTGGGTTATCTATCTTCATAGAGTAACGGCTCTATGAAGAACTTACGTCAAAACATGTACTATAATCTTTCTTATGGTGTTAATAAATAAAACGCGAGTCAAACCCGGCAATATTGTGTTTCGTAATAATGCAATATCGCGAAAACATGAAAAAACTAGAAAAAATCTATTTAGTCTAGAATAAGACGGATAATATTATGTTGTTTTATGAGTATTATAATAAAAAAAACACTTTTTTTTTCAGATAAAGAATCCATAATTATGTGTCACAATTATTTACCTAAAGCCTTAGCCTTAGCTCACATTATGTTATATTTGGGTTCGACCGCGGAAGCTCCGGACGTCGACGCCCGTCGACGTCCGGACGACGTTTAACTCGACGCGTCGAGTTCACCTCGACGTCCGTCGCTTTGGTATACATACACACTGCGCAAAGGACAAACTTGCGCGAAAACTGCGCGGTGAGAACCATTGCATTGTTTTGCATGCATTTTGAAGGCGACGACGACGACGCGCAGTACATTTGTAGTTGCCGACGCGCAGGTTTCGGGGTTTTCCTTTGCGCAGTGTGTATCCCAAAGCGACGTCGAGTTGATCCCGACGGAGCTTGCGCGGTCGAGTCCAGGGAAGCAACGAGAGCGTATAAAACCTTCTGAAATAAAACATTATGATTTTTCTAAGCAGAGAAATACACTTCAAAACAGCGCAGCGTGATAGTATAGTAAAACGGTAACCTATCAATTATGAAAAAAAAAATCCAGACGATTAAAATGATATCACAATCGCTTTATACAAAAGTCCCTGATAGATAAATCATCAGCTACCGCTACCATTTAAAACGCCATCTGTCTTTAGTCAGTAGTACAAAACTATTGAACTACCGAATGTTATCTTTACAATTATCGCAGTTGTAATAAGCGGTTCGTTTACTGTTTTATACGACTTACCGTTTGAAATATGATAGGAGAGTAGATTACAGAGTTTTCTATACGTCGATCGATTAAATAGACAAACAAAATATAGGTACACGAAAAAAAAGCAACTCTATACATACTAGAAATAGTTTAGAGGAAAACTTTATTTCGATTTTAAACTTTATTTATTAGGATTCGGACTTGCGTTGTATCGAGACAAGCTGGTAATTAGACAAGACTCCATATTTTTTTGAATAAAAGTGGTTAACACTTTATCTTCACAGTAATAATATATACCACCGTGTAGCTAGTACAATACTCCGCATAATAGTGAAACTGTGAAATATGTAACTCTACTTTGGTAAATAAAGAGTTTGTATTTGTATTTTTATTTATCTTCAAAAATTCACTAGCGTCGAGATTTGAACTCGCGTGTCTGCTCTTCAAATCTCGTCGCGAGTGATATTTTTAAGATGAATTTTTCCTTTTAAATATTTTTAGTAATTATGCCTTGAGCAATAAAAACAAATTGCGAAACTCTATACCTATTGTTATTTCGGCATTTTTGATTTTTGAAAACGGAAACAAGGAATTCTAGTGACAGTCTATATGACTGTTTTTCTTTGCAATTGAAAATTTATTGTTTGCGTAATTGATCTAAGACTTTGACGCAGAGTTTAGTTAGGCTTGGAATAGGCATAGTAGAGAAAAGTCGATTAAGAAAACTGTGGTTTAGATAACTTACTAAAATTTGATATAATTAACCCTAAGTAAAGTTAACAAAGGCGTTTATTCTCGTACTGTCGTCAAGACGCATCGTGTTGTTTACCAAAATCATTACAGCCTTTTATATTTCATGTAACTTCCAAAGGTGGTTAGTATCATCATTTAAATTATATCAAAATCGATTCAGTGGCTTTGGAGATTACCCTCAACCCAACACACAAAAGACATGTTATCAATGCTACCTCTTTACAATATTAGCACATATTAGTATAGAAGTCAATAATAATCTAGATAAAGGTAGAAATCACTTACATAGCTACCCACATACAACCATCCCTCCCATACTTTGCGTAGAGCAGTGATAGGCAATTGGGCAGTCTTGTTACATAGAGGAAGCGATCGGTCGATAGTAAAATAACTTGTTTACTACTGCTAGGTACCTACATTTATTATTATTTATGAATTGTTTGATCGAGAGCCAAAGCACAAAAGGTTCTACAAGTGGATAATCTTGACGAATCGCAGAAGTTACTCGTACAATGAATAATATAAAGGAGTGTGCCAATACCCGGCCATGTCTACTACGATACCGTGTAGGATGTTCTGAAATGTTTATTTTAGTGAGTCCTCGACGTTAATGCTCTTGCAATTGAAGTCCATATTGTGCTAGTAGGTACCTAACCCTTGAGGCTATTGAATTATTTTCAATGCCAAATGTTACGTTATTTTGAGACACTTTAAAAAAAGCGATTCTAAGGTTGTAGATTTCAGCCTTAGTCCGTACTTTGACTTTGCCAAGCAATAACTGTAAAAGTTAAGAAATTTTTTGGTATTTATAAAGCGATCTTCGCATGCAGTAGGTAGGTGAAGTTAGGAAAAACTTCTATGTCAGTAAGTGATAATGACGATCGATGACGATGGATGACTATTGATGACGATGGATGCCGATTATTCAAAAACAACGAAATTACGCAATTTTTATGTTTTATCCGGATATCCGGATATATCCGAAAAAAGTAGCCTATATGTAATCGAAGTCTTAAAGCTATCTGCATACCAAATTTCATTAAAATCGGTCCAGCTGTTTCCGAGATTAGCGCGCACAAACGCACAGACAAACAGATAAACGGACAAACAGACAAAAAGTTAAACACGGAAATGGGGTCTGTTACGTTAGTACATACCCCTAAATATAGTCAAAATATCTTTCAAAAACAGACACCGCTAAGTTACGATTTTATTATAAGTACCTATAGATTATATACCAAATGAATTTCGACTATAAATTCCAATTCAAAGTTTATGCTTAGTTTTTGCTCCAGACGTAATGATTTTTTTCCCTCTAGGCATGGCTGGCTAGGTTTGTAGTGTGGTATAGCTGCTGGATAACCCTATTCCACATAAGAATGTCCCAGAAACTACAGCGCTTTAAAGTGCATGGATTAAAAGTTGCTTTCGCTCGCTGTATACTTGTTACTTTTTATAGCGTGGGGCGGCGTTTGAAAACTATCACACCTGCTGGGAAATTCTATGACTAATTTTCGAAAACGGTTCAGCAAGCGTTTCAATTATAGCAATAAGACGCTGTGCTGGTTAGTGATAATGGGTCTAAGATGAAGCACTCGTCTTTACTGACACGTAGGTATAAAGTACTTAGGTCGTTGTACTGTACAGTTTATATAGTACTACATTTTATCTGCAACAATTAAGTTTTATACATTCTAATGAATTGAATTGAATTGAATTGAATTTATTTATTAATATGAAATCTTACCAAACATTTATTAAATTACATTAGAAATCGGCTCTACACTAAGCACAAGCTTGTATTGCAGGAACTGAGATACTAATACAATAACACAAAACATTTGATAATAATTCAAATTGTAAATATATACCTTACAGACTAACATAGATATGAAATATAATATATAGATATGAAATATAATATATAGATCTAAAATTAGGTTTTAGGGTTTTCTATCTTCGGTCGCGCTTCCCTAAAGCGTCGCGGTAGACTATGCCAGCTGGCCAAAAGTCGGCGGCAAAGACGACGTCCCTAAGCGGTGCTGGGAACCGGAGCACGAAAGATTTAAAGTTGGTTTTCCTTTGTGACTCCAGTGCTTCTAGCTCAAAACCACCCGAGAACGAGGCATGCGACTTCTGATTCAATTGCTTCTCGCCATTGGTCCGAATATATTCCTATAATGATTACAAAGTACATATACCTACTATACGTATCTATTGCTTTTACTAGAACTCTCACTTGAATTATCATTGAAATCAAATACTCTAGGTAAGTATATATATCAAGAACAATGGTTAGGAATAAATAATTGTTATCTTATGTAAGATATTACATTTTAAAACCAGACCATCTCACCTTTTGATCGAATTTTACATGTGATGTAAGGAACGTTAGAATACATTCGAAACGCTTCTTAAGGCACCTATACGAGCTAAACTGATGAAACCATGTCGGATTCATCGAAAATTGTTGATTATATTCTGAGATATAAGTACCTAGATCCGAAAAGAATTAAAATATAGCTATTTTAAAAATAAGTGTTCAAATACCACTTCACCTTTAATCTACCTACTCTAGAACCGGAAAAGAAAGTATAAAAGTGTTTCACCATTGATAATAAGAAGCAATTACGATAATTTCTTTGATGCTAGTTATTTTAAGCTTCTTATAATCCCAAAGTTTTTTAAGTTGTAAGGTAAAAAAACACATCAATTAAAGTCAAGTACTTAACCATCGCTCTTACGGTGAAGAAAACATCGCGAGGAAACCGACATAACCCAGTCCATTCCTAGTGGTAAATACCAGTCATCCGAACCAAGCATTTCGTTCGTCATTCTTTATTCGTACTGCGAGGAAATGGAATCAGTTGCCTGAGTATGTCTTCCCGGGAGTCTTCAACTTGGAGGTCTTCAAGTCACGAGTGAACAGGTATCTCCTAGGTAAGCGTGTAACATCTTAGACCACATCGTCGCTTTCCATCAGGGCTCTTGTTTTGAATCAAATGCGTCGTTTCGTGCGATTTAAATACTTCGATTTTCGTTCGATTTCTGCATTTTTTCTATGTGAATCGAACGACCGCAACGAGTGATATCAATCACTCGCCGCAGGAGCTCGACATCGAACGAAGGTGAGATTGTGGTCAAACTCTTACCTATCAATTATAATAAAAAAAACTTACAAACGACTCACCACTGCCCGAATAGTAGGCTCTCATGGCTATTTCGCTAAAGGTTTCATTAATATTAACATAATTTCAATGGATTTTGACAGTGGCAACCTTTTTAATAAAGGTTGAGGGTCGGAAAATAAAAAAAAAAAGGTGCACGAGATATGGCGCCTAAAATCACTCTGTGGTCAAATTTTATTAACGGACGAACAAAAGTATATCAAGTGGCTTTAGGCCTCAGAGTATAATATGTTTTCATATAAAATATTTTATATTTTTCTTCCGTTTTAGCGATGTGCTCAAATTAATAAAAGCTACGGTATTAAAACTGGAAAAATGACTTTAATTTTTTAATGCCTTAAGTTAATCATAGATCTAGGTATTACGCATTATTAAACTGGTATTCCTATTTCAAAAATAACTGTTATGGAATATGAAAAGTATAGATACTTATTGAAACTGTAACATAAATAACTATTATTCGAAAAAGTGAGTCACTCAAGTAAATTAAAATGATAAATTATGTCTGCCAACTTTCGCGTCACACCCTAGAAATATTTTACACTAGCTGCGCCCCGCGGTTTTACCCGCGTAAGTCCGTAAGCTTGTATGACATTAACAAATCTTATCCTACTTCCTGCTAATATTGTAAAGCTGAAAGTTTGTATGTGTGTATGTGTATATGTGTGTTTGTAGCTCAATCACGCAAAAACGGCTGAACGGATTTGGATGAGATTTGGAATGTAGGTGTAACTGGGGACCTGGAATAACACATAGGCTACTTTTTATCCCGAAATTCCCGCGGGAACGGGACTTACGCGGGTAAAACCGAGGAACGTAGTTAATAATATCTATACTTATAATAAAATCGTAACTTATTTAAAAATAAAACCCTATTTCCCTTGGTCACGACATCACACGTTAACGGCTGGACCGATTTTGCTGACCAGAAATGTTTAAATTTTGGATAAAGACTTGCGCAGGTTTTCACCTGCGGTTTCCCGCTGGGGTCAGCTAGTCATCAATAATAGTTAGTTTAGAATAGGTTAGTTAATATATTTTTATTATGTCCAAATTAATTGGGATATTAGTTACAGATCTATTTTCGGCTGCGTTTTGTTCTTTGAACCTAGGTTCAGTTCTCTTATCTGGACCTAAATAAACTTCTCAGTTAAAGAATTTACTAATGTCTATCGTAGGTATTCTTGTTTCTAATTAAATTCGTATCAAAAATTCAGTAAAAAATGGTATGCGAATACAGGATACTGCGAGCTATTTGTCATTGTTTAGGTTTTTACAACGTTCTTTGTTAATGAGACTCGTACACTAGACTGCAGATTTTCTATTGACCGATACTATTTTCTGTTGGCCGTTTGATGAATATAAGAAAATCCTATTAATTATTTTAAGCGATAATTATCCTACCAAATACACAATTAAAAACAATAAAAACAATAAGATAAAAAAATAAAGCTAAAACTGAAACACAAGGAAATTGTCAGCACCTCCCTTCCGCGGCATACTATGCTAATATTATAAATGTGAAAGTGTGTGTGTTTGGATGTTTGTTACTCAATCACGCAAAAACTCTTGAACCGATTGCGATGAAACTTGGAATATAAGTAGTTGGATAGGTACCGGGAGTAACACATAGGCTAAATTGTATCCCGATATTTCGGGTACGGGACTTACGCGGGTGAAATCGCGGGGCGCTAATTAATATAATTTATATTGTAATTTAATTTGATAATTATAATTTTTAGTAATTTTATTATCATAATTATTATGGTTAGATTTTAACATTTTTTTATTAAATTAATTTAATAAACTCATTTATATTACTCTCTACAAACACACCCTAATTCCTAAATTCCTACACCTCATTTTTACCTCTTTATAATATAATAAGTAGTTATATACTTACACCCAAATCAGAAAATGAAAGATGGATAGGTAACTTGCGAATTTCGAGGAATAACTTCCAAGATAAAACTTCCATGACTGGATAAGGCTACACCGGCGCGGCGTGGCGAGTCTTTTATTTTCGTTGAATCGCCCGATTAAAAGTTTTTTCTCTGAACGACTAATAGTTGATGTCCGTTGAATCGCAATGAAATATTAATGAGTAGACTACAAGATGCTTTTAAGATTTATTCCAACACTTTTTGCCAGTTTATACCTACCTACCTACCTATATATTATCTATTAATCGATTTGATATTTCCGACGCTTAGATTCGAGTTGTTCTAATTAAATAGTTTTGTTCAATGTTTGCTTCACTGATTTTAAGTAATTATCGTACCTGCTGATGTGTTTGATTGATTGATTGATTGTCGTAGTTTATTGGGTGCAAAGAAGTTTATATTACTAACTTCTTTGATTGGGTGTAGATGTCGAAAATTTGATTACTGTTGTTTTGCAATAACACTCTTTTTACCCACGACAATAGATAAATTATTAATTATTACTTACTAGCTGCACCCCGCGGTTTCACCCGCGTAAGTCCCGTTTCCGCGGGAATATCGGGATAAAAAGTAGCCTATGTGTTAATCCAGCTCCCCAGCTACCTATATTCCAAGTTTCACCGCAATCGGTTCAGTAGTTTTTGTGTGAGAGTAACAACCTCACATACATACATACATACTTACATACAAACTTTCGCGTTTATAATATTAGTAAGATTAATTGTCTTTGCCACGATGGATATCGAGTGTATATGCGTTTGGGGTGAGAGGTTGTGTGTAGCGTGTGTGAAATTTAATGTTCCCTTTTATTTCGATTTTAATCTCGTTACTTTTAAACTGACTTCCAAAAAATGAGGTTATATTATACTTATTGAGCATTTTTCAACCTTCCCCTTGCCGTGTTCAAGAGGCCCAGAAAGACCATTCAAAACTGCTGAATCTTCCTATAAAAAACAATGCGACCACCCAAATCTCTGAATCTATCGACATCCTATAGAATTATAGTCATAGAAAGATTTAATACAAAATCGGCTTCGATAAGTGATGAAAATATGCTACCACAGAATGACTGTAAAACGTATAACATTGATTTACTCCCATTATCATCGACCACTTTAACTCAACGGTTAGGTGTGGCGCCACCATCTACGTACGGCCTAAGCACAATTTTAGTTTCCGTTCTTTCTACCTTTAACCTAACTTTGTTTGTCATCTCATTCTGAGAAGTTTCGTTTAGAAGGAAAACGCATTTTGTCGTGTTAATGAACTTGGTCGAATTTTGGCAGAGAATCTTGTATTTTTTTTTGTTTTGTCCGACTAATGACGTCAGGAACTCCCGCAGAGTGCCGAATTTTACAGCGGCCGATAGACGAGATACTACTTTTAGTGAAACACTAATTTTAGGATAAGTAGATAATATATGACTCAAGCGTGCAATATGAGAAAGGTACGTTTTTCGTTCGGGGTGCATTTTGCGAAAAATACATTTGCGACTGAGCGTCCGTGTAATTCAATTCAATTCAATTCATTTATTTCAGATATTTACAATCCATAATTACATTTACATTAACATTAAAAACATTAAAATAAGATATGACAAGAAACGTAAATAATTAAGATGTCACATTAAATAATAAATAAATAAAAGAAAAATAAATAATACACTGAACTTAAATGTCACAAACTAATGTTTAAATAGATTCGTTTTAATTTAACCAATTCAATTCAGTAAACATTTAACGATGAGATCCAAATTATGGTCATATTTACTCGTAGTTGTCTTGAAACTTTCCTACAGCAACTGTTTTAGGCAACATGAACTTTTATTTAAATCTCCATCCACGGTTAGACAGTTATAGTAGATGCAACTCATGATTAATAAAACAAAGTTGTGTTAGTTAATTTTTTTTTTAATATACTCATCTATTTTTTATATATCACCGGCATAAGGTGATTATAGTAAGGCCAATTATTGCAAGACATTTACCTACTAAGTATTCTTGTAGCAACTCTTAACACAATACATAACTATCGGCCGACCAACTTTTTGTCGCCCTCGTCTGTGACAGTCCTAAGACTAGTGCCAGTCCTAGCTGAATGATTCTCACAATTTATTTCTAGGTCCATTATAATTTTATTTTAAAAAAATATGAATGTTTAAATATAGAACTTGTAAAACAATAACAAAGCGTGTTGCTTATTGATATTCTGTTATAAGAACTGTTTAATTAACACATCAAATGAAAAAAACATCGATTGAGTTGTTATTTTAAGTGTGTTTAAAGATTAGTTTAACTTATGATGGGCCTTTTCTGTTATTCATAAGTTATGAATAATAGATTAAGTTCTATATAATTGCCATTACTCGCGTAAAAACCAAAGCAAAATTTAGACACGCACGTGGCTGTTTTTTTAATGTTCCAAATTTAAAAATAATGACATATTTTACTGCGTTAATTACAACATTTACATGTTCCTTAATAAAGAGACCTGGGGCTCAATTTTTGACTTGCTCGCACCACTTCGAGTGATTTTTATATGTTTTTCACATACTTTGAGATTATAATAATGCCTTATATCATAATTGTCATAATAATATGCCACGTTATAGATTTCATTCTGATACTTACGATTATCTGTTAGCGATTAAGAATTACAACATAGATAATTGTCGTTGTTTTATCATCATTAGCACTGATTCTAATTATTTATTATAAAAAAAACTATTTTATTTGGAACTCAGTTCACTGGGTAACTAAATTATTTTTACTACTACATACCTTTTTAAACTACGTGACATTGGCGGAATTTGTGATCCCGCAAAGCCATACATTAAATAAAGAAAAAAAATAGAAATGAACAGAGAATTGTGGAATAGTGTTTGAGTTTTGGCGGGAACGCGGTGAGGAGATGTGTTGCAAAATTTTCATTTTCGTGAAACCTAGTTCCAATGCGTGAAAATTGTTTAATTTTGGGGGCATATTAATCAATTTAGTTTCGTGACGGTGTACATACAAGTGCAATAAAAGTCAAAATCGGTGCAAAACATGGACTTTAGTGTTATCTCCAAAGCTCCGTGAACAATCTTTGTAAATGGCTGCCGTTGTACAATGATTCTCTCAACTTGACTTTTAACTATGATGACTTGACTGTTTCGATGCAAATAACTTGCATTTATATATTTATAATACTTGACACTGGCTAATTTCCAAATGGCCATAATTGGTTGACAACTGATAGGAAATAAAAAAAATACACGTGACTCGGCGCTACTGCCTGACATTAGGCCTGTGCATTAGATACAGTTTACCTAATATTTAGTGCGCCTAGTAAGCGGAGCGATTAGTTCCGATTTTGACCACGTGTAGACTTATCTGGCACTCACTATAGAACAGAAGTGATTCACCTACAGGCGTATACAAAAACAACACTTAAAATTGTATGGTGTGAGCTTCTAAATTTAAAATTATTTCTTCTATGGTTTTCGCGATTTTGCATAATAAAACACTTTATTTATCCGGTTTTATCGCGTTTTTATTCATTATTTGACCCGAGCTTTCGCCAACTTTACAGTTGGCTTTTTCAAAGTTGACTGAAGCGAAGGTCAAATAATGAATAAAAACGCGATAAAACCGGATAAATAAAGTGTTTTATTAAAATTATTTATTATATTTTTTTTTTTTTTTTTTCATCGAATGAACGAATCTAATTATTATTTTTTGAGTTTGGGAGCTGCTTAATTGTTTAAGTAGAACTCAAGTTTTTGTTTAAGTTCAACTCAGCCGCTAGACGTCTATATTACAGTCCATAAAACACATTGTAAATAAACTCGCTAAATTGTTAACACCAGCCGATATTATATAACGAAGTGGTAACCATTTTGTCGTGTCACAGTTAATTTAACAATTTAGCAAGAGCGCGCTAGCAGTCATTGTCACGGTCAGTTGGGCTATTTGTCTTTCCTATTATATCTAGACTTATTTGTTGGTGGAAATTGAACTTTTCAGAATGTCTAGTCGAGCATGATCTCATTAATTGGCAGCGCTAAAACATCTTAGAGAAACCGATGTTTGAAATTTAGTTTATTTTTCGTTTAATTTGCGTTGCTTTATCATTCTTCAACTCACGACATTTGGAGGTCTTTCCAGACCTCCTTTTCATGGTAGACATGACTAAGTGTAATGAGTATGATTTCTTAAAAGCATTATCAAAACCCGAAGAAAAATCCATACCTAACTATTTTTTTAATTATTTATTAAAAACAGGGTAATAATCCATTTAGTAGCTGATGCTCTTACGGTGACGGAAAACATTGTGAGGAAATCCACAGCTTAGTTAGCTCCAGACGTATTGATCAGTTCTTTACTCCACCAACAATGTCCCGGGCACTACAGAGCCATAAATGGCATGAGTTAAAAGTTTAATGCGCTGTATAAATCATGTGAAATAAGATGAAACAGCCAATTATTATTACTAGATAGCTCAGAAAGGGTGAAATAACGATACTTACGTAATTTTTTGTACTAATATGTGACCTAGTTATGTCAATTTTTTATGGATTTGATTAGGAGTTAGGCAAAAAAAATCTGTTGTTCATTGGACAATTAATCCATCTCCCCATTGTTATCTGTTGTCAAACAGTGTCTCATCAATTTCTACTCCTCCGTCTACGGATTTATCCTACTCCATTATGACATAATAAACCACGCCTTCTTTTTACTCGACTGTGCAAAGAGGGGTTATGTGTTAATCAGTCTACGTATTGTCTTAAACAAAATAATCGGTTCATACACCATCATTATGGTCATGTGGACAGTATTGATGGAACAATGGGTATCTGGATGACGTGCTATGATATTATTTGCCATTGTTCTAATTGTTTAAAGAGAATAAGCAAACCACGTGCCTATGGTATGATCCTAGCTATTAGTTATTTCAATGATCCATGTTTTTTTTTCAAACCAACTCTATAGGTGACTGCTTATTAATTTAATTTCGCTCATGTTTTGCTCATTTATCAAATCATCATTATCAAAAATTATTTATTTATGTTTTAAAAACAACTGTGAAATACATTCATTTGTATCAAATTTTAAAATATAAAATGTTTTAAAAGAAACAGTAACATAATTAAGACTGTGGCTCTATATTTGAATCGCTTGCAATGAGTCTATTAAAGTTATAGAGACGCCATTGCAGAACAAATCATTATTGAAAAGCGGCACAGTTGTATGCTATACAACCTCATTATTTATATTCATTCACATAATTTAAAGAAGAAATAGACGAAACTATTGTTATCTCTTTCTAAAACATAAAGACTCTATGCTACTTGCATGACGTAAGAAAGAGATGTCATAATATTATTATGACATCTCATAGCGGTTAGGAGAGAATGATAAAACGTCAAAGTCAAAAACTACGTTTTGGAGTCTTGGCGGGAACTCGTTGAGGAGATGTGGTGCTAAATTTTCATTTTGTGAAACCTAGTTCATATGCGTGCAAATTGTTTAATTTCGGGGGCATATTAATCAATTTAGTTTCGTGAAGGTGTACAAGTGGAATGAAAGTGAAAATCGGTGCAAAACATTGACTTAGTGTTGTCTCCAAGGCTCCGTGAAGATTGTTTGTAAATGGCCGCCGTGTTTACAAATGATTCCCTAGACTTGACTTTAACTATGACGACTTGACTGTTTCGATGCAAATAACTTGCATAATATATTAAAATACATGACACTGGCTAATTTCCTAATGGCCATAATCGGTTCACAACCGATAAGAAATAAAAATAATAATAAAAACTACGTTGAGTTTTTGGAAAAAAAACTTTTTCAAAAAATAAACTAAAATAAATAAATTCAGCTTTACTTACGTATGAAATGAAATATTTTTGCCAGTTTTTGGAGTATAATTCGTGCATCGCCTAAATACGCACGAAAACATTGTTGTCGGTGAATAATGTTGTGAAAGTGAACGAAATGTACTGTGTGTCAACAAGCGGGTGATCGTGACGTGAGCTGGGATGGAACTAAGACTTCTCTGACTAGATAGCTTGCATTTGTGTAGCCAAGAAATTTGCCCTATTACGTATCAAGAAGTTTTTACATATCTCTGATCGCTTGTGTCAATTAGAACGTTTTATATTTAAGACTGCGATAGATGATAATTATCGGTCCTTGTCCGATTGCATATAAACGAGCGAGATGAAATTGCATGAAAAAAATCTACAATTTCTCGTAAAATCGATTATCGAAAATCGAAGATTAAAATAATATTTTTATAAAATGCGATGAAGAGGTTCTAGGTATTGTATTTTCTAATATTATGATGCCTATAAGAAAATATGCCGGTTAAGGATTTAGAATAAAAATTGATTTATTTTGTAAAACAGGGGTAACTTTGCCTGTATAATAGTGGTATTTAAAGTAATTTTTTATTGTTTTTGAAATGAAGGGGACACTTCTTATCATCATTCGTATCATGTAAAATAACATAATACATTGTTTAAAGATCTATTTGATAACGGTTATGAAGAAAACTATTCAATCGGAAGGGATTTCACATGAGTCGCGTCCTTAAGTAATTCGATTTCTACTGATTTTTATTCGACATTGGTAATTTTTCTATGTGAATCGCACGACCACGGAGTCCGACATAGACTGAAAACAATAGAGCTATGTAAATCGTCGAAAACTAGGTTTCACAAAAATGAAAATTTAGCACCACATCTCTTCAACGCGTTCCCGCCAAAACTCATTGATTGACTTACAAATATTATTACTACTTGACAGTGGCTACTTTCCATACGACCAAAATCGATTCACATCCGCTAAGAAACAATGATATTTTATGGCTAGTTATCTTATGAAGCTTATATTACCTAAATTCTAGATTCAGTTTAAAAAAAAAATCAATCTTTCATTCGTCATCGAGTCAAATAAACAAAAATATCATACCCTTAATGATGATGAGATCTCAAGGAAATAGGAAGATCTTACAAACACATTTTCCTATGCAATTAGCTCAAATCTGAGGGCATTTTATTGTACCGACCAGTTTCAGTTCTCACGGTAGTTAAGTACAAAGAAATACCTACATTTTAAGTAGATTTAAATAACATCGTATATCTTAGTCTATCTGCTTTAGATAGTGCGTATTCTAACAACGTTCGATTTTTCTTTACGACCTTTTTTAAAGGTTTGTAAGTAATTTTCAAACAATTCGACTTCGTTACAAACAAAAGAATTACAATATCTCCTTTTTATTATCATATTAGAATAATATTGCTTGTAAGTTATTAAAACTGCCACCTAAATCTGATATTTTCTATCTAATATCATATTATTTCTAAGAGCATAAACTTTTCTCGAACTTTTATTGTATTTTTGTCGTAAGAAAAAATAAAGTTCTAACATAATAAAATGGCTGCTTTAAAATACCGCAGATAAAATGTAAATATCTTAAAAAAGTTTTTTTTTTTATAATTTTTGATGTGTTTCTTTGGAGTTTTGGCGGGAATGCGTTAAGGAGATGTGTTGCTAAATTTTCATTTTCGTGAAACTTAGTTCAAATACGTGTAAAATGTTTAATTTCGGGGGCATATTAATCAATTTAGTTTCGTGAAGGTGTAAATAAAAGTGAAAATCGGTGCAAAACATGGACTTTAGCTTAGTGTTGTCCCCAAAGCTCCTGTGAATCCATGTGAACAAACATTGTAAAAAATGGCCCCCTCTTTACAATAATGCCCTCGACTTGACTTTAACTATGACGACTTGACTGTTTCGTTCAATGCAAATACCTTACAAATATTAATAATACTCAACACTGGCAAATGTCCGAAGGGAAAAGCCATTTTAAAGAAGAAGAAGAAGAAGAAGAAGAAGATGTGTTTTTTTTTAGCTAATACTTAGCGACGACTTATAAAATACCATGGCTTATGATTCGACCTGAAGATACCATATACCTATGATATAAAAATAATCGGTTAATGCCCACACTAAACACATCTAAACAGTCAGGTAGGTAGGTACTATTCTAACTGTACTTAATGCGTAGTCTGTTATCAGCAAATATCCATAAAACATTGATAAAATAGTAGAGTACCCCAATTTAGTTCCATAATCATTAGCCACTGCTTTTAGGATAGTAAAACTCGGTAAACCCATCGGTTTTGAGGTTAATGTCATTTACCTAAATGGGATTATTTACCTAAACACTTTTTACCACGAAAACCGAAAAAAGTTTGAGCTCTCCTTAAATAATTAATCAGCTCCTATATAAACTCTTAAACCCTTATTTTGAATTTGGAAACTGCTCAATTATTTAAGTAGCCCTCAAATATCTGTATTCTGCTGGTAATACTTAATTTTGATAAATATACATTTCCAACAAATTTTAAATTTCGAACGTCAGACATTTGTGAAAAACATTTTGGAATTATGATTGCAACCTTCTTCTAGCAAACCTACTCTTCCGTCTTCCTCCCATGCCTGTGACTCCCTTGTCTAGTGAATAACGAAAGAGGTCTGTTTTACAAGTTCGAACCATTTTGTTGGATAATACAACCTTTACGGTTCATTACCTACTTCTGAGTAATATCTTTTTTTCTCCTGCTTGAGTAGGGTTGTAACTACTTGTAACCTCTGTTAATATTTTATTATCCATAACTCTTTGGTCATTTTATTAATTATTTTTCACTTTTAGACTGGCCAGTAACAAAACTTGTACCTACCTACATTAAATAAATAAATATTGCACGATTTTACACACAGCGCTATCTAGCCCTAAACAAAGCACTAGGTTTGTGCTATGGGTACTAGACAACGGATGTAATATCTACATTTTATACCTTTTTTTCTAAATACATACATTTCATACATAGAATACACCCAGAACCAGAAACAAACATTTATGGTCAGCAGAAATGTTTGTTCCCGGCGGGAATCGAACCCACAACCTTCTGCGTCGAAACCCGGGCGTCGCCCGCCGCGCCGCAGAGCCGTCAAAACATTATGTTACTTTTTTCCTGTGCTCTTGAAGTTTTGATGCATTTGAGTGCATTAACTTGTCCAATTCTTTTAAAAGATGTTTCTGTTTCCGAAATGCATTTCTCAAATAGAAGAAGCAAAGTAAAGTTTCAAGCAAAGGTCTTATGACATAAAGAGTAAAATCCAAAAGCAATAAGGTCATTTCTGAAAGAAAACATCAAAGGTAAGATTAAACACGAAGTAAAACTCTATAATAGTAACAGTTCACTTCCCGACTTAGGCTTGAATCGGCCAAACTGGAATAAACAATGCATAACAGGTAGTATAGTAGAATATTGCTCCGGTTCCACCAAAGCCCTAAATATGCGACAATGTGAATTATATTATGATTGTAAAAAATATATATATTTTGACGATTGTAAATAAAAACATGATCACAAAAAAAAATAAATGAGTTTCTTGTGGCTTCTTCTCATCGGAGAGCGCGTTCCGAAGCCACACTAGAGTCATAGTTGTAAGAACACTAGACGTATTTAAAGTAATCGAATACATACAATTAAATAAAGAAATTTTTGACTTTGACTTTGATTCCCCGCATAAATCTTGTTCTTTCTTTCTTTTTCTTAATTATGGCTTCTGTCAGCAATATAGGACTATTTCTCGTGCGAATAGTGAACTACCACTATTATACTGTAATCGTTTGAAATAATTTTCAATGCGTGAAGGCTGTAGAAAAAATGGCGACGATTTTTCTCGAACCCCGTGGAACAATTGTTTGTAACGTGCTAATTTCGTGTTTGGAACTGGTATTTTTATTTTCACTTAACTCGTTGAACTTCGCGTAACTAAATTGGTACCTTGCCGCCGAAATTAAACAATTTAAATGCAATAAAACAATGTTTTGTAAAAATGAAAATTCAGGACGACATTCCACTAACGCGTCAAAAACAAAAGTCCTCCGCATAAATCTCCATTTATTTTCTCTGGGTGCGATACATGACTTTGAAAATCTCTCTCTTTTTTCAGAATTTAAAACGATTTATGCATAGAATTGCGTTGGTATAGTAAACTTACGGCCGAATACTGAAACGCTACTCAACATTTGAGAACTAATTAAACAAAGAAGCAGCTCTCAAACTCAAAAATTGCCATACAAATTTTAAATTTAGAAACTGCTCAATAATTTAAGAGCCTCTCAAATTTTAAATGACGTTTCTGTATTCGGCTGTTAACTGGCCTGTTGTTAAAAATAACAAATAAGTAGCATAACACGCTTATTCTAAAACTAAATTTATTAATTGTCGTAATTTTGTCACCATACCCACAACAATAAGGAAGTATACCTACCTTTATTTTATCGAGAGAATTATTTAGCAAAACAACTTATTATTAGGTATTACCTACCTATTTTGATTATTATTTATAGTTTATTTATTATTTATATAGTTTCATCTTTAGACATATTTATTAATAGAGATGTAAATAAAAACATGTTCTAGGTTCTAGGTACCTCTACCTATATTGAGACTGTTTAATGGAAAGGCAGTAGGTATTTGATACAACTTAGGCTATTTAACGTTTTGATAAAAATAATAACTTACTTTTCACCCGACTACGGTAAGATGCTAATATATTTACTAACTGCACCCCACGGTTTCACCCGCGTAAGTCCCGGATAAAAGGAAGCCTATGTGTTATTCCAGGTCTCCAGCTACCTATATTCCACGTTTCATCGCAATCGGGTCAGTAGTTATTGCGTGAAACAGTAACAAATTCGCATACCTGCAAACTTTCACGTTTATTATATTAGTAAGATACTAAGATAAGATTAGTCGTGCGAACTGCTAAACCATTAATTATTAAACAACATCAACTAGCACAATGTAAGTACACTACATTCATTGACCAATAAGAATAGGAAAGTAAAAAAAATCTAGTTCATTGAAAACTCTTCTGTCGTAAACAATATTTATACCTAAGCGAGTTTGATAAATCATTTTTATTTCCTCCTCCTACGCGTAACATTATAAAAAAGAAACAAAATCTAGATCCGTAAACATATTATTTCCTAGACTTGAGAAAGTACAACCTTGATTTTACTGCATTTTTAATACCTGACTCAGTTATAAATTTTCCAAAGAACCTATTTTGTTTTTGATCGAATATACTCTTTCACGCAAAAACTACTAAACCGATTGCGATGAAACTTGGAATATGTAGCTGCAGCCCTGGAATAACACATATGCTACTTTTTATCCCGATATTACCGCGATCAACCTGCGGATCCGAAGTCGCCTACAACACCCACAAAAAGAGGCGAAATACTAAGATTTTCTATTGCGAGATATCTATAGTTTTTTTTATTATTTCAGACTATAATTTGGCATATTGGTTCCTTATATTTGTCATTTTTTCTATAGAAAGAAGTGTCAAATCATAGTCCTCAATAATAAAATGATTTAAATCTATGAAATCATACTTTCCTAATAAAAGACATTACAATACCACTTAAAGTACAGCTGTTATGTAAAAGTGTGGCATGCAAACACAATGTTTTCCCAGCGAACGCGAGGCTAAGACAACACTAGTCTTATCTTTTCCAAACATTGCTGCAACGACTCACCAAGTAGCTGCCTACTTCAGTTTTTTATTACCAGTGATAAGCCCTCTATAAATATTTCCTTTGCGTCCACTATAGAGTGCGGCACCGTGAAGGAGATTTCTAAGTACTTAATTTTGCATGGAATTTGCAAATGGCAGGGTCCCACGATATAAAAATATGCTGAGTATTTATTGACAGTGACGTTTTTGAAGTAGACCGAAACCAAACACTAAATTTTTTTTAAGGGAAAACAGATATGAATCGTTTCAGCCTTTTTTTTGGGTTTTATACTAGCTTTACTACTAGGTATAGATAATTGTTTTGGTCGATAATAGGCTTATATTAAATTTATGAAATATATGAAATACTATACATTATTTTTTCGTCTGTAACACATGGCCACTTCTTTAGTTAAAAAACAACAGTAAATTACTCCAATTTCTTCACTGGCTATTTTCTAACAAACCAGTTGTTGAATTAATAGAACAAATGACAAAACTACGGTATGATCCGATACGGTACGATACTGTAATTAACTCGAACAATTTTATTTTATAACATAATTGTAGACACACAATTCAAGCTTGAAATTATTCTTACATAATCCTAACACATGAATATGCATTAACAATTTTGTGAAATGCAATGAAAATACCTATGAAAGAAATTAGTATGTAGATATATTTAACCATTTTTTTTTTCAAAATGGTTACATTGTATATAAACTGGCGCTGAAAGCGATTAAAAAAATGATCCGAAACGACAAGCAAAACGAAAAGGTTTGGGAAGGTTGATAAAACAATAACACAATATTGATAAAACAATAACATATTAGGTATATATTATCTAACCTAAGAATTTTGTTTATTGAACGAAACGTAACTCATTTAGAAAAATACTGAAAGAATATTAAAATAAGTATAATATTTGTAATAAAAACTGTAACCAAACACAATATGTATGATGTTTAATGAGATTCATTCATTGTACTGATATACTTAATTATTTCCTTACATATGGTTTTCTTCGCATATTTTCTCGAAACAGCTGAGTTAAAGTTTTTTACTTACGTACCCAAATTTAAGGTTGCCAATTTTGCTGCGTCATTGGGATTCACGTTATAATTATAATTATGCTTAAATATAATTATTTTAGTCATGCATGATCTTTTTTGTTCTTTATTTATAGAATACCATCAAGCTAACCTATAATTAGACAGAATAAACATATTATGAAGGTACTTTACACATAAGTTTAATATGTAGTAGATTATGTGTATGTTTCGAACTGTCTCGATTATTTGACATTGAGTATTTTTAACCTTACTTCGGTCGTGAAAACATTATCATAATTTTATGCTTGATCTGTTCCGAATGACAATGATAATAATTTTAAAACAATTAAAAAATTTTTTTTACTATAGGTGTGTATATTATAAATATTTTTAAATCAGGACATATGGAACTGGTACTATTTCGGGCTGCAACGAACGAACGAATTCTCAACGCATATCAGGTGCTCATTTTACCATAAAATATGTAGAGAATCTAAGAATTTATATCAATTTGTGTGTGAAAAGCTTTAGTTCCTGTAATTAGACTGTCGGTTAGCTGAGCGATTAATAGAAAGATTTCTAAACTCAACGTTAATGATGTTTTTAATAGCCCCGCATCACCGGTCTCCTATCGCATTAACCTGCAGGTGAGAATAGCTAAAATGCACATAGATTTGACTTCTGTTTCCGCGATGTTGGATGATCTTGGTCAATCCTGAAGAAGAGACCTATAACGGCTAATCTAAATGTTGAGCATTGAAACAATGCTTAAAGAAATAATCGCGCAGTTAAAACTGCAAAATGAGTTTAATTTTAAAATGCAAGTTATTTCCGTTTAATCTTTTGAATAATCCATCGAGGTCTGCCCTTTTTGCGCCTGAACTCGAATTATTTCATCTGACTGTAATGCAAATAGGCAACACCGTGATAGCAACCTTCCGTGCACTTTCATAACTAAGTTTTGTTAACTGGTTAAGAAAAACCCATTTTTATTATTGTTTTCACAACTGGTTTTTAAACAAGAATACGAAGTGTTCATTCATAGCTAAGTTTTGGTAACCGGTTAAGAAAAACCCTTTTTTATTATTGTTTTCACAACTGGTTTTTAAACAAGAATACGAAGTGTTCATTCATAACTAAGTTTTATTAACCGGTTAAGAAAAACCCATTTTTAATCAAACCCTGGGAGTTAAATTCATCTTAAAAAGCTGTTCCCCATATTTTTTCTAAATGATGTCTTCGATGCACAAAATTGTTTAGTGCCTTCTACAGGCGCGAAACACTAGAATATTTAATTTCGTCACTGGAAAGTGTTCGGTTCTACAATATTTTGGCATACGGTAGTATCGGCGTAGACCTTAACAACCTACGTAAATCTCGGAAGAAGTTAACTCATGTCCGCGACCAATTCGCGGGTTATTTATTAAACCACAATGCATCGCCGAAACACGTTCGGAATTAAAAAGTAGTGTGCATTGACTCTCATCCCCAGAGAGACGGCGCGGACCAACCCACCACATTTATGTGTATGCCGTCACCACGAGAGGTTGTCTCTCAACTCTTGTCACGCGCTTCTAACTTCTCGTATCTACTTACAGCGGTATTTTACAATTAACAATATACTTTCACGTCGCTGTATTTATACCTACAAAGTTATATTAAATAGATTGACGAAACAGTGCGGTTTTATCTTACTATAAGAGATTTGTATTTTGTAATTTAACAAGAAAGTGTAAGAGGACTTGACAAAATGAAATCGGATTACGCGATGGAGGAGGTGCAGAAGAGTAAGTTAATTGTTGATTAAAATATTTTTGAACCACGATGGTTATAGATAGTTATTATATAGGTCATATGTAGTGGAGTAAATCTGATGTACTTATTTGATAAGGTAATTCCGAATTTATTCAAAAAAGGATTCAATATGTGACTAAAGGACTATTCCGTATTTACCCCATTTTCAGAATGCTTCAGAATTACCCCACTGCACCTTAATGTTAGCTATAATAAAAAAAAACTTGTCAAGTCCATGATATGAAAACAGAGTTATTTTTAAATTGTAATCGTTTCAAATCTACACAGGTATTCACATTTTGATTTCCAATTACATACACAAATTATACATAATACAAATTACCTTCTTAATTAAAACTTAATTACTAATAGGATCATTCAGAAAAGTTTAATAAAATGCTCTGTCACATTTTCTATTGCATATCTGTTATATTATTTATTTACTTCTCATATACCTAAAAAGAAGTACCTAGAACAATTACTACAATTTTCAACAAATATTGTGTTTATTGAACTTAGTAAGTTATACATAATATACGATACCTCCCTGTTTATAATACGCAGCCGTAATCGCAATCGCAGCCGATACAGTCGTTTTAATAAACACATAAAAACAATTAAATTAAGAGATTTGTATATAGTACAAAGTAAGTCAATATTAGTTTCTGAAATACCTAACTTGAGGGGTTTTTGTATGAATCCTTGCTGGTAAGGTATCTTCATTTTATCCGCGGGAGAAAACACGGGACATTAAATTGCCATTTAATAACAATTCTCTTTTTCGACATTTTCCTTGGATTTAAGATTATTCTAAAAAAATAACCTACTTTCAAATATTATAATTTAAATTGCAACCAAGTAAAATTGCATAAAGTTAAACTACTCACCTATTTATTTAACTATTTTTTAATGTAATTTGCTACTCTAGTAAATTTTTGGTTACTAATTAATTATGTTAATATTCACGAAATATACAATGTAAAATAAACCAATGAAATTGGTCAATTTTACAATTTTATACATAATATCCCGAGTTAGGTATTGTAGGAATTATTCTAGGAACTTAATATAAAAAAAACTTCTTGTGTTATCGATAAGAAACTTATAATTTCTTTGAAAATAACTATAATTTACCGTATTATAATTTTCTCGCAACCATCCGAGGTAAGTATATGTATCCATTGTTTACATTGATAAATGTGAAGCAAGTTGTTCAAACAGTATTTGTTCAAGATATTGAATTTGCAAACTTATATTGCTATCTTTATTTGCTTAGGCGCATTTACTCGCGCCCATTTACGTTGCGTAGGATTCTACTCTAAATACCTACATAAGAAAATTCAAAGTCAGAACTGCTACGGAAAGGAAAGGAAATATTATAATGAGAATATTGTACAAGAGGTACTTGACAGCAATGTTGCATGCCAATTTTGGCGGAGTTAGGATATCCCATTTCTGTGTGACATCAATTTTAATGTACCCTATTCGCAATAAATGAATTATGAATTAAAAAAAACTAATTTGCAACTAAACCGCCTTGCAGCTTAGTTGCAGAATATCCTTTCTTTATTTTTGACTAACTGACCTATATAATATCAACGAAGAGCCCAAACCATTGACTCTATAGGGACATGAAATTTTGGCTGAAATCGATAGTCCGTACTTTGTCTTTGCTAAGCAAAAACCTTGACTTTAGACAATTTTTAGTGTATATAAAGCGATGTTCGCAACTATCCTAATTTTTTGCGTTGTAAAGTCGAAGTTTTTCAAATTTAGAATGTAAACCAGTCAAAAATAATGGCATAAACTTTGCTTCTCTGTTATGGCTATGAAGTTCTTTTTATATTATTCGTATAATACGAAATGAATTTCGACTAGAAATTCCATTTTCAAATTATGCTTAGCTTTAGCAAAAGCTCAGTCTGAGCAAAGTCAAAGTACGCACTACGTAGACTTCAGCCTTAAAGTGTATTTGTCATGTCATATTATGAACGATTTTTTTAAATCCCCCAGGATCGGGATTTGCATCACATTTAGGTATCGGGTAAAACAGCGAAACGCTGCTCGTCCTTCGATATAAATGATTCGAAATATTAGGCAAAAACGTAATCTTTCTCACCTTCATATTAATTATTGTACCTAACATTTAGGTACTTAGGTATAGAACAAGGAATTTGAAGTTGTTTGAATGATGACTAAGTAATTATGGCTTTGTTAAAACTTCATTTATATTTGATCTATTTTAGATTATCTTAATTCCGTTTTGTTGGCGTTTGACTATAGGCACGTATTGTACATTTAAAATATCCCTTGAGTTGTTATTTTTTTTTTCTTTGAAAAGAGGATCAACTATTGATGGTTATTTGAAAAAAAAAAAGATAAAGTTTATGAAGTGTTAGTCATTTCTCGCAGAATAGTCCACATTTGCCCGTTGAGCTGCAAATCATCTTACTAATATTATAAACGCGAAAGTTTGTATGTAAGTATGTATGTATGTGAGGTTGTTACTCTTTCACACAAAAACTACTGAACCGAATGCGATGAAACTTGGAATATAGGTAGCTGGGGACTTTTTATCCCGATATTCCTGCGGGAACGGGACTTATGCGGGTGAAACCGCGGGGCGCAGCTAGTATTTTATAAGTAAATATTATTTTATTTTAAAATAATAACAAATTAGGTGACTGTGATGGTAGTTTTAAGTTGGAAGATTATATTTTTTTATTATTCAAGTATTAAACCTATAAAAATACAACCGGTTCAAATAAAAATAGGCCACCTGCTCCCAACCAGTTTCAAATTATTAAAAAAAAATACAATGAATAATGTATTTCATCAAATATTGTAATTTTCTTGTTAAAACCAGGTAAATCTAAATAAATGAGTAATTATACGTAAATATTATAAAATTAGACGTTAAAATAATTTTGTCATGGGGTTTCGCGATTTTGCATAATAAAACACAATATTTACCGGGTTTTACTCGCGTTTTATTATCATAACATTATTACAAAGCTTTTGCTAACTTTACAGTTATTTTTTCAAGGTTGGCGTCGTTAAACAAAACACGAGTAAAGCCCGGTAAATATTGTGTTTTATTAGACATTAAAATACAATTTGAGACAAATCTCAGAAAATAACGCTTCTTGAATTCGAAAATACAAAACCGACTTCGAAAAAACAATTTTACAACAAATCGCAGAAAATAACGTTTCTTGAATTATTAACCGACTTCGAAAAAAAGAGGAGGTTATCAATTCGGATGTATGTTTTTTTTTAATTCTAATTGGGTATCTTTACCGATTTATCTCTGTTACATAATGTCTGGCTTGTTTTTCTCAAGGCTGTTAAGCAAAAAACGGTAGATTTAATTTACAGGGTCCCGTACTCAAAAGGTAACAAGGATTGTTTTAATAAAACACTTTATTTATCCGGTTTTATCGCGTTTTTATTCATTATTTGAACCGAGCTTTTGCCAACTTTACAATGAATAAAAACGCGATAAAACCGGACAAATAAAGTGTTTTATTATGCAAAATCGCGAAAACCATAGAAGAAATTAAGGAATGTTTTGTTAAAACTCCACTTCTATCTGTCTCTCTTTATAGCTGCGCCCCGCGGTTTTACTCTCGTAAGTCCCGATCCCGCGGAAATATCGAGATAAAAAGTAGCCCATATTTTAATCCTAATCTCCAGCTTTCTGTGTACCAAGTTTAATCGCAATCGATTCAGTAGTTTTTAGCGTGATTGTTATATGTATACACAAACAAACATCTAAACTTTCGCATTTATAATATTGGTAGGATTTTTCAATTTTAGGAGGTACGGGATTAAAGTAAAATAAATATTTAAGTGGCACCTTTGTACACGTGTCGGCTTCGCACTTGACCGGTTTTTTACTAACATTAAAACGTAACGTAGACTTATTCTAAAGATCAAAAAACCATGATAAAGTGGAATCATCAGATTATTTTGACAGATTTAAATATGTAGAGAATAAAATGATATACTAACTCATAGTTACATTTTACCGGGTCTTTAATCGAGTATTATTATTTACTAACTGTGCCCCACGGTTTCACTCGCGTAGATCCCGTTCCCGAGGGAATATCGGGATAAAATGTAGCCTATGTTTTATTCCCGGTATCCAACTAATTCTATTCCAAGTTTCATCGCAATCGGTTCAGTAGTTTTTGCGTGATTGAGTAACAAACACACATACATACATACACAAATACTCACAAAGTTTCAACTTTATAATATTAGTTGGATAGGATAAGAAGTAGGATAGGATTTTTCGCACGTCGAAGTAAGAAAAGTAATACGCGATTAAGACCCGGTAAAATGTAAGTAAGTTATCAAATCGTGTGAATTTATAAAGTTTATAAACTAATTAGTCCTTAGATAATCCGCGTTACCATGCTCGTTTGTCGTTGCTATGTCGTCCTTTTGTCGTTCAAAAAAATAAAGTAAATGTTAAATAAAAAATACCCCGACTACTTTTAAAAACCACAGACAATTTAAAAAATCTTCTAATTTTTTTTAAGTTTGTTTTTCTTTTATTAAATTATTTGATGTGTTTTTAATTTTTTTTTAGCTGAACGAACGCAACGACTTCGCGACGACTCATAAGACATCGTGGTAGGGCCCAATGTAGCTGTCAACATTCAACGGGCCTCTCATTCTGAATGACTCAAGACACCGTGTCTCAGCTCTGTTGTTTTTTCTTTTCTTCCAAAAACAGTTGAACAATTTCTAAAATTACTTATTCACGGGGTGTTTACCATGTTAGTTTAAAATCGTATAGTTGAACAATATTGTTGGTGATTTGCAACAAATCACTAGCATTTAAAAATCTTTAGCGAATCGAAAGTAATCTTATTAATAATTTAAACGCGAAACTTTGCATGTATGTATTTGACTTTGTTGTTTTTTTACGAAAAAACTCCTGAACCGATTGCGATGAAACTTGGAATGTCGGTAGTTGGAGATCTAGAACAACACATAGAACATACACACACATACTTTTTATCCCGATATTTCCTCGGGAACAAGACTTACGCTTGTGGTTCCGCGCAGCTATATACCTATAAACCTCACTTTATACAAGATGTAACGGGCAAGCCCTTTTAAGCCGAAAAGGGGTTGTTCTATACGTCTAGGCGAACAACTTTTGTTCTACGACTTTTGAAAATTCGAAGTACTTTTCGAAAATTTTAAGTGTAAAGTTTACTTGAAGATCAGCTGTTTCTTAGATTTCTAGGTCATTGACCTTATGTTGTCCTTTAATTTAGTGTGGTCTACTACAATCAAACCTTCAATTACCTTTATTTTCAAAAGCACCTGTTTTTTCAGTGAAACATAACCTCAAAATTTTCAAAAAAAAAGTTCGAATTTTCAAAAGTCGTAGAACAAAAGTTGTTCGCCTAGACGTCTAGAACAACCACCTTTCGGCTTAAAAGGGCTTGCCCGTTACATCTTGTATATTTACCGTTTTTCGTCTGGGTCGCATTCTATTTTCATGAAAGTACTTAGATAAATTTAGTTGCTAATATGTACTCCTATGTTTATAGATAGCATCATAATATTAAAATGGAATTGTTAAGTCATTAAAATCATATTAAATTCGATTTTAGTTCGTTACAATATGGATGGTAAAATTTCGATTATAATGATTATTATTAGAGTATTTAATCAATATTATTAATTGATTAAAAAAAAATAAACCTTAAATCATTTTAACTGCTACCAAAGACCAAAGTATATGAAAAACAATATCGATCGTATACAACGTGTACCGATGATGACCATTTAAGCCGAAAGGGGGTTGTTCTAGACGTCTAGTCAAAAAACCTTCAAACTACAATAACTTTTAAAAAATCTAACTTTTTTTTTCCAAAATTTTTGAGTTAAAATCTCACTGAAAAAATAGCTGTTTTAAAAATAAAGGTAATTAAAGTTTTGATTGTAGTTGTCCAAACTGAATGCAAAAAACAAATAAGGTCAATGACCTCTAACTCTAACAAACAGCTGATTTTCAAGTAAACTTTAAACTTAAAATTTTCGAAAACTACTTTGAATTTTCAAAAGTTGTAGAACAAAAGTTGTTGGTCTAGACGTCTAGAACAACACACTTTCGGCTTAAATGGTCATTGTCGGAACACACTGTATACCTAATTCACCACAAACCTACCGAGGCCTGTTTTTGTAGGCGCAGGTGTTCTGTCTGCATCTGGGAGTTATAAATTTTAATAGCCAAGACACATTAAGCCTAGTGCCTAATCTAACTATAATTAAACTAGCTGCGCCCCACGGTTTCACCCACATGGACTTGCATTTCCGAGGGAATATCGGGATAAAAAGTAGCCTATGTGTTATTCCAGGTCTTCAGCTACCTATATTCCAAGTTTCATCGCAATCGGTTCAATTTTTTTGCGTGATTGAGTAACAAACTATTAATATTAGTAAAATAAGATTATTCAAGGTATTTACTAGTCCCAATCTGTATCGATTACTAGCTGCGCCCCGCGGTTTCACCCGCGGAAGTGAAAAGCACGTTCGTCAGTTTCCACGGGCGCGGGCGGCCGAGCGGCTCTCGTTGCACTTTTTCGTTCATTACTCGGGTTCTACTAATTGGATTTTGATGCAAAGTATACCACGACGTTTCTCGAGAATAAAACTATCCAATATTGAAAACCAAATTTAAATCGGATAAGTAGTTTTTAATTGTTTAAGGAACAGAGAGATGAACAGAGAAACAGACAGACAGACATGAATTTTAAAAATTATATAATTTGGCTCTACTAAGTACTTATCTTAAGTCCCGTAGGCCAATTTTTTTTTAATTACTTCCAAGTACAGACTTTTATCCTCTATTCCTTTATTACAAGTAAAGATAATAATTACAGATTCAAAACGAATCGATTAAGAAAGGATTGTTTGAAAATTCACACGGGACCTGGTGAACTGGACACAGTACACGATATAATAATTCCTGCAGCCAGTTGGAAAAGTGGATTAAATGTAATTTAAAATTGAAATTGAAATAATTTATTCACACTAAGTCTTAAGATAGTGTTAGTAACATTATCTTAAGAACTAGGGTTAGAATATTAATAACTATTAGGTACAGTCATTAAATTACTATGGCCAGTATGGAGCTTCATCCAGTGACGCAGTAAGGGTGAGTCCCACCTGTCCTTGAAAACAAAGCAAAGCAATATCTAATATTGAAACTAAAACAAAACAATAATTCAAAAACAATGAAAATTTAACGATGCCATCGCCCGCGCCGGCGCCGATGGATAATTTAAAGTACATAACCATTTAAACATTAAATAAAACGGAATTGGTCTAGAATAGTCTCACAATTTACCAATTAAGAAATTCGTAACGGTCTTTAATTGTTTTGTTTGATAACATTCACTGCACTGTTTACTAAATTACTACATTTTTGTGTGAACGTGAAGAATGTTTTCGATATGTTGCACGGACGTATATAGGTGCCTACCTACGTATTTATTGTTCTTTTATATGAGAAATAATTTCTTTTTAATTTGCTTTTATAAAAGTACATATAATGTAGTATATCCGCTGTCTAGTTCCCATAGTACCAGCTTAGTGCTTAGTTTGGGGCTAGATTGCGCTGTGTGTAATGTTGTGTAATAGTTATTTATTTATTTGTTTACTTGAAGAAAACCAAATCAACTTCTCAGTAGTTTGGCCTTTGCATTGTCGTCACCATCCATTTATATTCATTAAATTATAGACGCTTAATACAGGGCAAGCAACTTCTAATCCATGCTTTTATGGTGCTGTTGTGCCCTGGATATTGTTAGGTGGAGTATTCTTGCCCAGCAACCAAGCCTAGTCCTAGTCTAGCCCATAACAGCCTAGTCAGTCGGCCATGCCCAGAGATGTTATGTCAACAACTCATCACCCATATCGCACATCTTCTTCTTCTTTCGTTAAATTCTTCCGGCCCAGTGGCTTCTTCTTCTTTCGTTCTTCTTCTTCTTCTTTCGTTAAATTCTCCCGGCTTCAGTGTGCAGGTAGTAGAGCACAATGGGCATAAGGGCCACCTATTACTATCGGGGGAAGCCATTTATATAAAAACAGGCAATGGTTCCCCGACAAATGGTGGAGAGATTGAAGCGTGTCGTCAGGTTTTTAGTGGGTAGGCCGATCCCTTCTGGACCGGAGAGGCCCACATAACTCATCGTTCCCCCCGGAGCGATGAGTATGCAATTCTACGCATTTTCCGGACGTTAAAAAAAAAGTGTTCCTTGGATTGCGACTGGGCCCCGCAGTTCATACCGCGGCATAAAACTAGGTGCATAGTTTTATTTAGTATAAGCATTGAAAGGCTTTTCTAACTAAGATATGTTCTTCTTCCACAGACGCCAAGTCGGTCTTCGGAGTATCAGATATAACTGAGAACAAACTGATCTGGCGACAGTTGCTAGCCGAGCTGTTCGGAACGTTCCTGCTTACCTCCATCGGTGTAGCCTCCTGCATCGCTATCAATCACTCGAACGCTCCACATATCACCAGTATTGCGCTGTGCTTCGGTCTTCTCGTCGCTTCCATCGTACAGGTCAGTGTACTTTCATTTTAAACTGGACTGGTCTCTATTAAAGACTAGAAGGGGAATATAGTAACCTGACAGTTATGCATTTCAAACTCGAGTGTGACGGACGAACGCCGAACGGTCGTGTGGATTAAAATAATCCATTGATTGATTGCTCCTGTTCGAATTATAGATTATCCCCCTTACCTGCTTCTAAAAGCTAATTAATGCTCTGCATAACTATGCATCGTTTGTCTTTTACTGTCACATGTAGTTTCAAAGTTGACAGACAGAGATAAACGTCACATAACTTAGTCATGTGTAAATAATATTTTATAAGTAAGGGAGTAAATCTGTATTATGACGATTGTGATTTAACACATTATCACAACAAAAAACTCCTTTTCTTGTGGCTTCTTCTCATCGGAGGGCTCGTTCTGAGGCCACATTAAAATCACTACACCTGCGAGTTAAAAACAGTGCCGAAGAACACTAACTATTTAGGTAAACTGTGGTTATATTTACGCCACGAGCCTACAAAACATTAAAATAGTATATTAAGGTGGGGATGAAAGCTGCACTACGGTAGTATTTATACTCTTCTTAATTATTCATTTAACCTTATAGAAGTACGAGACAAGTAGAGACACTTAATATACCACAATTGTCTAATTTATTTTCAATCAATCAAACAAACAACGCTTCCTTAAATAATTGACAATTGGGCACTCCTCGGAGGAATTCTGGACAATCTGTCAAAGAACTAAGGTCAATGATGATGGTACGGCGTTAATGAATTTGTAAAAACAAATAACGGGTTTAAAATAAATTATTAGTTATAATTAATTAGTGATTTGATACTAAAATTGTATTTTTTGAGTTTATTTTGGTATTCGTGTTTGTAAAATCGTGCAGGTACCTACTGATAACTAAACCCGGAAGAGTTCTTCGACTGAGTCATATTTTGACAACAGACTAATGTGATGGAATCTTTTCTGTTTATGTAGACCTCCTCTATCCCAATATAGGTTTCATCCTGCGACAACATATTAAAGAAAAAAAAAAAGATGGATGCCGTCAATTATTCTGCTTTGATATTTTACTTCTTACTAATATTATAAACACAAAGTTTGTACGTAAGTTTGTATGTAGGACTTTGTTACCCTTTCACGCAAAAACTAGTGAACCGATTGCGATGAATCTTAGACAGCTGGATACCGGGAATAACACATAGGCTATTTTTTGTCTCGATATTCCCGCAGGAACGGGACTTACGCGGTTGACACCGCGAGGCGTAACTAGTCTTTTATAAAATTACTAGTTAATATTACTATAACATATTTATATTATTATATGTAATATAGTAATATTTTCGTTCAAGCTGGCAGTCTGCAAAAGTTGTCGGTAGATGGCGCTGTGTGCCTTAAAAAAAACGTAAAAACAATAAGAAATGCAATCCTTAATTTCGACTCGATTGAACATGCATCCGTGGCCAAATTGGAGAAGGCGTTGGGACGGATCCTCGGAGATGCAGGTTCAAGTCCTGTCGGATGCGAAATTTTTGGAAAGCACATTAAGTGTTGGAAGCACTTTAAAATATATCAAAAACATCAAATAGACATGTGTGTGTTTAAATTGACTGTTTCCCACGCGGTCGCAGACCTTTGATCACTCAAGTGTAAATTATATCACATTCAATACCATTAAAAGGCCAACATGCAAATGTACCTATAGATACACAAAATGTATTAACCTTGACATACGACGCTTAATACCTTAATAACTTATTACTTTCCTTTAAAATATTAACCATTAATGTAATAAATTACATACATACGTACCTACTTACTTATTATGTTTGCAGTACTAGTATAAACTTGTATTTCTGTACTTTAACCTCAGACTATATAATAACTAGCTGCGCTCCGCGGTTTCACCCGCGTAAGTTCCGTTCCCGCGGGAATATCGGGATAAAAAGTAGCCTATAGTTAATCCAGGTCCCCAGCTACCTATATTCCAAGTTTAATCGCAATCGGTTCAGTAGTTTTTGTGTGAAAGAGTAACAACCTCACATACATACATACAAACTTTCGCGTTTATAATATTCGTAAGATTTCCAGACACCGCGGTCCGAACAACAAAGTGAAGCCTATTTCAGTAATGCATGAGTATACGAGTAAATACGTTTGCGCGCTCAGTAGGCAGCTGTTAATCGTGTCATACGTCTTTATGCTACTATTCGTTTGTTATACTATTTGGTAGCAAAGATACTTTAGAGACGTAAGACATGGGTACCTGCTGGTTGCATTTCTACAAAGAACAGTTTATTCGACCGTCAAATTTGAGATTGAAAAAATTGACTGAGATGATATCGAAATGATTCTAAAATGAAATTTCATTATGGTAAACGGCCTCTGAGCGCGGAAACGTAATATTCATGCATTTAGTAAGTTCTAGTTGTTACCCGCGACTTCGTCTGCGTAGAAATAATGCATAGCCGACTTTTTTGTTCCTTACTCGGGTTCAACTAATTGGATTTCGATGTAAAGTATACCACAAGATGCCTCGAAATTAGAACTCTCCAATATTGGAAACTATCCAAAATTTCAATCGGATTAGTAGTTTTTAATTGTATATCAGTATCAGTATCTTTATTGGCCAAAAACACAGGTGAATAAATAAGATGGTTACAATATTAAGTTCCATTATGTTCTACCTTACAAAGGCATGCAAATGTTAAATGTTAAATGCCATAAAGTGTAACATGTCTAAGGATTAATGCATTTAAATTACATACTAAAATCACAATGTCTATTTCAATTTAAAATAACATGTCAATTCATTAAAAAAAATATATATATAATAATATTGGAGTACTTATTTCATTTTCAAAATTTAGTTCTATTTTCTAATTATTAAGTAATAAGTATTAAGTATAAGGAACAAACAGAGGAACAGACAACATGAATATAAAACTTACATAAATTTGTTCTACTAGTTTTCCTATGTCTAATCTATTTACTATTGTCTAGGGACAATAGTAAATAGATTACTTATTAATTATAGATTACTGAACTTGGTTTCGCTTTGTCACATTATTGTATACCAAGTTTGAGGCTCTAACTTCAAGTTTCTGGTGACCTATATATTTTAATAATATCATGTCTAATATTCAAAATAGACATGATATATATCTGCTAAAGGAGAAGTCTATGCAAACTGCTCAAACATGTTTTGTTTTAAAAATAGGTTTCTCTATAGGTGGATCTCTAATGGATATTAAATTAATTGGTAGTTCGATAATATGTTGCTCTTTAAATCAATTAGGTAAGTATAAATACGTGATTAGTTCTTAATATGAACTTAATAAAACAGATCTCTCGAAAGATCGAGATTTTTCTTCTGTCGCATATTTAAAAACCAACATCGCTATATTGGTTTCAAATTTAGCTCATTGTTTCAATGAATACCACGAAAAATGTATGCACGTATTTATTATTTTATAATAATAAATAACACGCGATTAAAACCGAAAATTTCAGATCTATAGGTAGTATCTTATCAAATGACATCCAGTCATCCATTTCTTCTTCTCTTCTCCCGCTTACAATTTAGTAGAAATGTAGTAAATTGTAATAATCCGGTTTTTATTATATTACTAGCTGCGCCCCGCGGTTTCACCCGCGTAAGTCCCGGTCCCGCGGGAATATCGATATTTTTCTTTCATAAGAACCTTCTCCTCACCATAACAAACACAAAAAAAAAGAATTATCGAAATCGGTCCAGCCGTTCAAGCGTGATGCCGTGACCAAGCGCAATAGGGATTCATTTTTATATATAGAAAGGAAGATTAAGTAGGTAGGTACTTGTAATTAAATCTAAATTATCACGTCAGTAATTTGTAATTTATGATCGCTATTTGTGGCGTTGTATGGGGGAGGCGTACGTTCAGCAGGAACGGATGAGGGCTGAGATGATGATGATGATTACGTCAGTAGCGGCCTCTCATCTCAGAAGTGGGCACGTCTACATTTGACGTTTGTTTAGCAACAATAAGTAATACTTAAAAAACCTTTTGTCCGTGAACCCGCTTGAAAATAAGCAATTGATATGCAAATTTGGTCGATATGAATCTAGTTTTTAAACAGTTTTGTAATAGCATCATGTAGTGATTGTTTTCTGACATGGTACGCATCAAGGTGTTCGTATCAACTATCAAGTTACTTAGCCATTTATTTGTCAAGGGACATTGTATAGTGGGACCGAGTAGAATTATTGAAGTAACATTGTAAGTGGGCGTGTGAGAAAGACTTGTATTTCTTAACAACAAACATGGGGAACCTTCATGCAATTATCCAAGCCTATCACTGAAGAATAGGAATTGAAGATTCACGCCCAGGTTTTTTCTTTAAATCAGCGTGTCGTGAATTGAGTAGGTTTAAGTGTCAAATTATTATTTTGCTAACGGTATGACTTTCAAAATTCAAGATCAAAGTATTTCAAAGCAGTAATAGGCCGGAGCTACAGTGAAACGATGGATTGATACGTTATTATAACTCTGTAGAAGATTAGAAGACAAGGCAACCACAGCCCGTGTTATGAATGACAATAAAACTATAACATGAAAGTTGATGACCAACGATTTCAAGTCATTGACATCAATTTCACACCATTTATTTATTATTTTATTTTATTTATTCAGTACACAAGAGACATACATAAAAAAAAACAAGACATAATATAAATTAATACTACGGTAAGTCTCACCCTATGCAGAGTTCTCTGCCGACAGACGTCAGGGGAAAGGAAAGAACTATAGAGGACTAGCTGCGCCCCGCGGTTTCACCCGCTAAGTCCCGTTCCCGCGGGAATATCGGGATAAAAAGTAGCCTATGTGTTAATCCAGGTCCCCAGCTACCTATATTCCAAATTTCATCGCAATCGGTTCAGTAGTTTTTGCGTTAAAGAGTAACAACCTCACATACATACATACAAACTTTCGCGTTTATAATATTAGTACATAAATACATTTTACAAACATACAATATATTTTTCATAGCATTTTTAATCCTTTTTGAACAGCTTGGGCTATGGTGGCTAACCAGCTGTCGATTCTGTAGAAAATTTACGGCCATCTCACGGCAGATTCCGTGATGAGTTTTCGAATTGACATATAGAGTCATTATCTATGATAGGTTATGACTTCATAGATTAATCGAATTTGCTGTGGCGGTTGAACTAAAGCTAGACCGAAAGGAATATTTCTAGGTCGTTTTGAATCGTGAGCGGAGTGTAAGTGAAGAAGAACGTGACTAGTGAAATGATATTCAAATTTTATGAATTAAACACTGCTTATACTAAACATGAAATGTTTATCCAAGCCCCTAAGCAAGGTCAGCGATTTCCAAATTAAATTTATCTTTTCGATCAAACAAACGAAAACGATGTATTTAGATTATGTCACTGCACTCCGTAACTGTCGATATGGTTCAATACTGATTAATTCGTACACGACTCTGTACACGTCAAAACGTCAATATTACTATGACTGGCAAATTAATAACTAATTATTGTTAAGCTCGAGGCACTTTAAATATTACCATAAATAGAATAGTGACACCATAAATAAGTCGCTGTATGAGGGATATTGAGCACAGTACATAGAGGGAGCAGTATGAAAACTGGAAACACACTCGTCGTGACGCGATCGTGAATGAATGAATGAATGAGTAAATTCTTTACACACCATATAAATTACAAGATAAATAGATAGAAACAAAACGCGACGCGGCATTCAGTACTGACATCTACGCGAAACCCTCTTAGGGACTTGCGACGCGCACTTTTGTGTGAGTGAGCCGTTTTTGAACATTTGTAGGTAGCTTTTATACTGCTGTGTCCCAGGTCCCAACTTTTCTATGTACTGTGTCGTGAGCTAGGTATAAATATTAAAACATACCTACAAAGACGAAATAGATTTCGTATATTTTATAAACGTACGTTTTCACAAGATATCAATCGGGATCTGCCAGTCGATTCTGTAGAAGATATACGACTATTTCACGGCGGATTCTAAGGTCGTTTGAATTGCGAGCGGAGTGTGAGTGAAGATTTTGTTTAGTGAAGTGATGTTCAAGTTTTATAGAATCACAATGGAGTTACAATGGTAAAATTGCAAAGTATAGACTAAACACTTCAAATTATATTCATGGTCAACTTTAGGTGCGTATCACGGTGAACTTTTTAATAAAACTTATTAATAAACCTGACAAGATACAAGTTAAAAGCTCTAAGTAATAAAGATTTTAAATATTCAAAATAAAAAAAAATCTAATAATAGGTGTTTACTTAAGAATCGCATACATTTTATTAATTATTCATGATCATTGATCACAGAAGGTGTTTATTACTTTGCGATCTCTGATGAATGGATTTTAAAATGTTTTATATTCACCAACCATTGATAAAATAATTTACGAGGTTTTATTGATTCTAAATGTTTATCTACTTGAACGAATCAAAGTCTAAGTTGCAACAGTCGACATAGGAAACAAATCCACAAAATCATTTAACCTTCTGATTAGAGGCGTGTTCATTCATCCATTGAACCATGGTTATAATTACTGCATCTCAAAAAAATAAAAAAATGTTAAAATGTTCAACGGTATTTTTGAATAATCAATATATATAATAAAAACAACACAATTAAAACTAGACAAATGAGTTTGAAAACCAAAGAAAACTCTAAGAAAAAAATCGAAACCGAAACATAGGAAAAGCAGCGGCATTGCAACAATGCCGAAAATAATAAAAGCTGTTAAATTCGATAAATGAGTTTCATTTCAAGGATAACCTCATTTATATTAAGGTGCTTACATGTATCTAAAAAACATAGTAACCTAAAAGGTCTTTTAAAAAACCTAAAATCATATTTTCTTTTTAGGCATTTTGCTATTAATGCAAAAGTTTTTAAATAACATGAGGAAATTATTATGTAAAATAATATTATATTCAACAATATACAGTCGCGATAAATCCCCGATACCAATAACAGTCTCAATAATAAAACACTTTATTTATCGGGTTCAATCGCGTTTTATTCATGACTTGACTTTAGTCAACCTTGAAAAAGCCAACTGTAAAGTTGGCGAAACCTCGGTTCGTTTAAAAGTCATGAATAAAACGCGATTGAACCCGATAAATAAAGTGTTTTATTATGCAAAATCGCTAAAACCATAGAAGAAATTATCAGTCTCAATTTTTTACCGACACAGTGCCTCTCAGAACAATCATCTGTGCAAACAACCTATCTACAAGTAATAACAGAATACACTACGATACGCCTGAAATTGGTTCACTTTACATTGTGCAATCATCATCTGTCTATCGAATTAACATCACAATAGGACAATATGTCGAGACACTGACGTTGTCAATGTCACTATTACGCTACCGGTAAGGATCTTAATGACCAAGAGCCGATTTTTCATTTCTCAGATAAAAGATATCTGTCGAATAAGTTCGAACACAACGCTCCCTCAAATTTTGTTTCGTTCGAATAGTGACGTTTTTTATACTGTGGTGTTACATTTTATTTTTCAGATATCTCTAGATATCAGGGATTTAAAATATCAGCCGTATATTATTAAACTTATATATATAATATATAAATTTAAAATAATAATTGACAAAGTTGCGTCTAAATGTCAGCAATTAGCCAAAACAAAGAAAGTAAATTAAATCGAAAATTAACGTAGCAACGATAATTGAAGAACACTCGCACTTTTGTATTATGTACGTTTATATAAAAACAAATAAATTATGATACTTCATAATAAATAAAGTTTAATTAAATCTAGTAGGTACTTACAAACGGGTAATATCCGCGGTTTTAACCATACATATACATAAATAAATTATAGTTATTTTACATTTACATCACATTCCTACTTTGGTTATAGATACCAATTACACACCACTCAAATTTACACAGTAATTAGGTAATTCACACTGTAGTTTTCATACAAAAATTGAAATTTAGTAAGTATGGTCCAGCGGGGCAAGCTTGATTTCTGGAGATTTCGACTATTCTTAATAACTTCTGTGGAAATTCATGAAACAGTGCCATCTATGTAGAAATTGCTTTTGCGCTATCTGGTCATAGTGCAATATTTATTAAGAATAGTCGAGATTGCTCCGCTGGACCTTACTGCATACAGTTCTCAGTTCCTTTTTTTCAATCTCTACCTTATCTGCAACAGGTTAACTTCTCACAGAGCCTTAAAAGCCGTGCTCCTGTTCGCTAAGAACCTAGTCTCAGTTATTGTACTTGTTATCGTTGACACATTACGTGGCGTGGGCGAAGAGATCACAGTTACTGTAATGGTAATCAAGTGCGTGATACAGTTCTATCAAGTAGGTACACCTATCTATATGAATGTGCATCGAAACGTATGTACCAAGAAATAATTATTGCTAAAGAAATTTTAATACTGCGCCTGGTAACAGACATGAATGAAAAGATCCCGTTTTTACCCCTTGAATAAGGAACGCTAAATAATGACCTTAAATAAAGTAGGTACGTTAGTTACGATAATGTAACATACAATATCTCAATGGTAACTTTCGTCGATGTGTCGTCGATACACTGATAGATATTTACCCTTTCTTGGTAATATTATAACGGCTAAATGCTTTAACGCTACTTCAATAATTCAGCTGCTCCTAAACACACCAATTCGCATACTAATTTTAAATTTAGAAGCAGCTTATATTCAAATCAAATTTCTGTCTTTCTGTTCTTTCTATCCAAAAATATACAAATTGTGTCGCACAAAGCTGGCGAAAATAATCTAAATTTATAGCCGTACCAGATGATCTAACCGCACCGCCACACCACTGTCGCACCAATAATTTACGCATTTATTATTTACATACTCTGTGGCGTTCGACCACAGAATAGATAGACAATATTCATTATTCGACGGTACGGTGCGGTGTGAGTTAGATCGTCTGGTACGGCTAGTTATAATTTGTAACGAATGAACTAAACTTAAAGTTAATGCCGTTTCTCAAGCACAGCAAACATTAGCACTAACCAACCATTAAAACTTTACAAACACGTGTTTTTTCTGCAAAGCATACAACAAACAAACACGCAGACGTTGAAATTATTTGGTTTGAAATACTTAACACAACTTAGGTGCCAGATATGGGTTAGAACAATAGTAACTATTTACTTCAAAGACGGCTAAAGTTCTTTAGTAAATATTATGACATTATGTTAAATGTTGTTAACTTATCCTTTATTGATATTAGACTGAGTAGTGGCTTAGATTTATGGCTTCGGACCATTCCGAAAACCTAACCCTGTAAAGAAGTTAAAATTAGTACTTATAATAATTTTGAAATTCGATGTTGGTATCAATTTTATTTCATTTCATTCAAATTTGTCCTATACCTACCTACATATCGAAAGTATACCATTTCACTTGTCCAGTCAGGTCAATCGCCGCGTCTCTGTCACCATCTAGGTAACCACCAGTGAACGAATATATAAGCATGGAATTCCTATTCATCCTATCCTATCTAATATTTGACGGCTTTTGGGGCGCAGCGGGCGAAGCTCGTATTGCAACGCAGAAGGTTTCGGGTTCGATTCCCGCCAGGAACAAATCTGCTGATGAAATTTCTGCTGACCATTAATGATTGTTTCCGGGTGTTTTCTATGTATAATATTTATGTGTTTACAATATAAAAAAACTATAATATGTAGTATATCCGTTGTCTAGTACCCATAGTACAAGCCTAGTGCTTAGTTTGGGGCTAGATAGCGTAATGTCGTAAAAAAAATCTTATGCTTTAAAATGACACCACGTAAAATAGGCCACTTTGATCAAAAAGTGTGCCGCAACACGAATCTGTCACTTCGGTTGTACACGGATCGGGTCATTCGTTTTGGCGCTATTATTTGAGGTGAGTTATTATGGAAAGGCTTCTTCCATGCTTAAATCCATTCACTGGTAACCATACGATATATTAGTGTAACGGTATAAGCAAATCATTTGTAAAGACAGTTTTTATCTAAACCACTTTGACAGACGAATACATCTGTACATTTTTTGTTCCTCGTTTCTTTGAAGTGTTTTTGCCGCCACAGTCTACATTATCTGCAAAGTTAATTTAAGTTTTTGACCAATGATTTCTGGTTTTCGGTTTACATCTACAATCTACATACTGCAAAATATAGGTTGAATATATAGGCTACTTTTTATCCCGATTTATTCGTGGGGACGGGACTTACGCGATTGAAGATGCGGTTCGTACTAAATAAGGCATTCTAGGTTAGAAATTAAAAAAAGAACTAAAATAATTTAAAAAATTTAAAAACCACCAAAAAAAAAAGAATTGAAAAAAAGACCAAAATAACCTCTACATACAGCGCCACCGACTAATTAATCTGTTTTATCATCTGAAGTCGGGCAGCCAAACTAAGTACAATATGGAACCATACAGCCAGTAAAACTGCCCGACTTCAGGTGATAAAACAGATTAATTAGTCGGTGGCGCTGTATGTAGAGGTTATTTTGGTCTTTTTTTCAATTCTTTTTTTTTTGGTGGTTTTTAATTTTTTTAAATTATTTTAGTTCTTTTTTTAAGTCGGTTTTTTAATTTTTAAATTATTTTTTTATTTCACCCTTTTTAGTACCTACCTACCTACTTTCGACTGCCAAATAAATTAACAATACCTATTGTTACCGTAATTTTAATTATTGAGGAGTTTGCTGATGAGAAGGTGGTTTTAGGTGGCCCATCAATCTGTAGTTAGTTCTTTAGGGGTCTTTTCTTTTTGGTAGAAGTCCAAAAACGAGTAATTTATTACATTCTGGGAAGCTATCCTGTCCATCATTCCGAAGATACTCATCAGATCCTGACCAAATTTTTATGGGACCACCACGAGGCTTCCACCTTTCCATTAAAAAAAGAACCATCTCAATCGGTCAAGCCACCTTCGAGTAATCGGTGAACAAGTGAATTGAATACAGGTTTTTGAGGAGCATTCCCGGTCCTCACTTCGAAGATCCTTATCAGATTCTCACCAAATTTTTATGGAACCACCAAGGAGCTTCTACCTTTCCATTATAAAAAGAACCATCTCAATCGGTCAAGCCACCTTCGAGTAATCGGTGAACAAGTGAATTGAATACAGCTTTTTGAGGAGCATTCCCGGTCCTCACTTCGAAGATCCTTATCAGATCCTCACCAAATTTTCATGGGACCACCTCGAACCTTCCACCTTTCCATTAAAAAAAAAACCATCTTAATCAGTCAAGCCACCTTCGAGTAATCGGTGAACAAACATAAAAAATATATATATATATATATACGCGACGAATTGAGAACCTCCTCCTTTTTTGAAGTCGGTTAAAAACACGTACATTTTTTACCGTCTTTTGTGTCATTTCAACCCAAAATTTAACTTATTGATCGAATTCATTTCGAATCGAATTTTTAGCTTTTTTTTTTCAAAGTTTTGGGAACTTTACAATTCTTCCGGTCATGGAGTTTGATTTCGAAAATCTTTGAAAATCAAAGAAAAAATATAATACATCATATAACCAACTAGATGTTATTATAATCTAACAGCGATATTCTATCATACTTAGTAAAAGAGATGAAACTATTATTTTGCCTCTTTAAGCTGCTAATAGCACGGTACTATATCTACTCATACAAATGGGGAAACACCTAAATAGCTACAAGTTAGCAAACCTAAACAACGGGTAACGGTAAGTAAGAGTGAAGAAATTGTTAAATCCAAATGGAATACCTATCATTTACCTAAACACCGGCAACGAAGTCCTATTGCTTCATGGCTGCCATTCATCTTGCTCATTGCTCAACCGAGAGAAAGAATCCTCTCACTTTTAACTAAATATTGTTAACGACTATAATAACTTTTAAAATTAATAACAGTACTTGATTAATGATTTTTGTAGGTGTGTGTTAAAATTACATTATTTTTTACTAAATACTTTTGCTTAATTAATGTTTTGAACTTAGTCAAAGTCTTAAAAAAAAAAGTGGTATTTTTAATGGACTTTTAAAAAGGTGGAGGTTCTCATTTAGGTGTGATTTTTTTTAGAAGTAGTTTTTTTTTTAATTTAACTTTTTATTTTTACTACTATAGTTTTTGAAGGGTTAGTGATTTTTTGTAAAAGTATCAAAATATGCTGAACAGTTTTCAAGAAAAATTCCAAAGGGCTGGGGCATATTGCAATATTATTAGTTAAAGAAAAAATGCCCAGCTTAAAATAAAGATAAAAAGGTTTTCGTTAGGCGTTTTCCGTACATACATACGGGTTTCCTCGCGATGTTTTCTTTCACCGTTTCACACACCATCAAAATACCGCTCTCCCGCACAATTGGGAGTAACAGTAGGGCATTAGCATATCAAGATAAAGTTTAAAACATGCAACAGACAGCTTGGAGCCGATTCGAACTACTAATTTCGTAACTCGGCTTGTTAAAGCATTTCTCGTTCAACTTAACTACATGGGTACCTACCTAAATTAATTTATTTAAATTAACTTGTTACTAAGATACGTGACATTAAGAGAGATATTAATCACCTCATTCTTGCTATTTGTTACTTACTTTATATGGTCATATTGGTACCTGCCTATATGAAACTGATTTTTTAAATGTTAATCATGTTCTTCATTAGTATCGAAAGAAGGAACACGCTGAATAAGAAGGGATACGTTTTTAGTCGCTAGTTTTAATAATTAGGAAAAATAACTAATTTTGAATCCATATTCTATGTCAAAAGTAAAAAAAACAAGTGAAAGAATTACTTCCAAACGTTAATTCGTTTCCGATATATAGAAGTGAACGTGCGATGCGGACTCGTACCACTCGCCCAGTCCGCTCGCGCTCTATGTGTCGATGTCACAGGGAAGCGTTGTAAATGACGTCACGTGACTGTTAGCGATACTCGATATTTATCGTAAGTTTAAATGCCTGTAAAATCAAAACGAATTGATATTTTTGACTACAACAAAAACTAGTGTATTCGTATACAGACAAGCTTTACTGTGACAAACTTTCAACCGATTTGGTATACCTATTCATATTCTTCATTGTTTAAGAAGACTGTGAGTGAAAACCTCGATGATTTTATCGACGAATTTAATTTTAAGTTCATCCTTTATACTGTGCTTTATATGACACGATAGAGGTGGAAGTCGCCTACATTTCTTTGTAAAAATGGTTTAAGTAAGGCCCTGTTAACCATACCTACTTAAACTAAAATTATTGAACACATTACATCCAGTAAACCTTAATCTACTTTCGCATATTTTAAAAAAAAGCAAACAAAACAACAAACAAGTTATAATATCTTTAACATCTTACTATGTTACTACTATGAATACATGTATAAAATTCACGTGGTGGAGAAATCAAATTTAAAAAAAACAAGTTTTTTTTTTTGTTATTTATTTTTTTTTTTTTTTTATTTTCCGGCTTGGTCTGTTAGATCTGTGACCAACAATGTGTCATAAAAAACATTAGTTATGTTAGGTACGATTTCTTTGATTTTTCATCGTGAACAAATCACCTTGAGTTTGAAGCAAGAGCCCGACGTACTTATATCATTCTAAGTGAGAGCAGGAAAGGCAGCTGTCAAGTTTTAATGTCAACTTTGTTCACCATTTTGTTAGAACACGGCGTGTTTATGGTCACATTTCTCTACATATAGCTGCATATGTTACCTCGAAGCTACGACGAATTCGTGTCTCGACACCTCGACACTCGATATTTCGTACGTGTTGACAAAAACTGTCACAATAAAAATAATTAATTACACAGAGTAAAAAGTCCTTCGTGCCCTTTTGTACTGCCGAAAAACTTTGATATTCGACCGTGACATTTTGGTTAAGTTTCGAAAGCTCCGATTTTAAGGAGAATTATAGTTTGGCGCCCTGGTTTCGCCACTATGCGTCTTAATTATTTTGCCCCTTACACTTTCAAACAGTATACTGACTGACGGATTGATTCAACTTATGCACACAAACCTAGAGACCAGAATTTTGGTAGAGTGTATTCTTTGTGGTATTTAGGTAGGTATTCACTGCCAAAGGGTTTTTGAAAAATACCAACTTATTGACCCGTTGTTCCAAATTCAATTTTAGGATAATGAATACAGCGCCAGCTTTTTTTTAATTCATGCTATGTATAGCGTTGTAGTGCTTAAGGAATCGTTAGGAAGAGTAAGCTTGCCCAGCACTTATCAACCCAGCCTAATCCAAAAAAAAGAACTGGCCAATCTGGCCGCGGATTTCCTCACGAAGTTTTCCTTCACAGAAGAGCAATCGGTATAAATAAAAACTAAAAATAGTAAAGGTAAGTAACATTACAAGTAATTTATGGTTTAAGGAAAACCATCTTTTGCATTTGCCAGGTCACATCAGTGATGCTTCTTACACGAGCGGAGAAGTTAATATCTGAACAACCATCATAAACTTCGTAATTAGCAATAAAATCCAATACATACAACAAACAATAACTTCCATACTAATTGTGTTTACATTTAAGACCGCTATGCAATATGCAATTTTGCTCCGGTAAACTTGCAAATAATGATTCGCAATTCATTGGACTTATCCATACCATAAATAATTGAATTTAGAATAAGAATTTAAATGCTATTTTGAAATGCTGTCTTCTCACTGTGAACACACGAATATTAAAAAATACGATAGAAAATAATTATGAAAAACACGTGTTTCAGAAATGTTTTGATAAAAATCTTTGAAACCGGCATGTCATATGTTTTATTTTTTATATAATGAAGGTATTAACTATTTCTTTGATAAACTGTTTAGTTGACTTGTAATTAGCAAATATTGCACGTCCTTCTTGTATACATACGTACATCTGAAAATCGCTGGCGCTTTCTCTGTCACTATTTATTTCTATGGGACGGCCTTAAGAAAATTGATTTCATAGTCTAGAATCCACATTTACGATAAGAATACCTTGATGATTATATTTCATTAGTACCTATCGTACATTGTATCGTAAATTGACCAATAATAGTTAGTCACAGACTTGATTTTTATCGCACTTAATACAGTACTTGCATCTTTATCAGCTGTGGTTACTATTGCTAATAACCTCCGCTATCCTTATTGACAATGCAAAATAGATTCTCAACATAACGACCGATATTTTTTATCGTTATTACATTTAGCCGAGATTGTAATTGCTACTAGAGAAATCCTATTAGGACAGCGATACGTGCATGATAATTATTGGTCCTTGTCCGATTGCATAGAATCGCATATAAGCGAGATGCAATTGCATGAAAAATCCTATAATTTCTTGTAAAATCATTCATTAACAACGATTTTTTTTTTAAATGCGATGTGGAGGTTCTGGGTATTGTATTTTCTAATATTATGATGCCTATATAAGAAAATATAGCAGTTAAGGATTTAAAAGAAAAATTCACAACAGCCGCTTCTTTAAGAAAAAAATGCATGAACAAAAATCCTACCACGACGTAAGTTAACTTCCATAATTCGACATCGAACGAAAATTGTAGAAATTGAGGAAATAAAACACTTTATTTATCGGGTTAAATCGCGTTGAACTTGAGGTATTTAAATCTCTCGAAATGGCGCAGGCAATTTAAAAATCCCTAGAACCCTTAGAAAAATTTGAGAATAGTCAAGTGCCTTTAATTGAATTATCCATACTAATCAACTTTTTAAGCTAACACGATTGGAACTCATATTTACACTTTTCCCGGATCTTATTCGCGTGAAATTAAACTTTTTAAATTGTCCTTATCTCGACGTTTTGATCATGTTACAATGATCTTCCAAGATCATTAAGGAAAATTTAAAAAGTTAAATTTCACGCGGTTAAGACCCCTGGAAAAGTGGGGTTAAAGTATGAAATTGCCGTTTTATTGCAATAGGTTCTTTGAATTTACATAGAATCTTCATGGTTTGAGGTTTTCGAATGAAACTTTTTTCAAATGGTTTCTGTGATGTTTTTTTTTTTAAAAATGTGAAACATTTGAATATCAACTTTCAATTGTTTTTGTTATTCAATTTAGACAAGAAAGATGGATACTGCGAAAATTCGAGTGATTTTTGAATACGAGTTCCGACGCGGAACTAACGCGGCAGAAACAGCCCGCAATATCAATGCTGTGTTTGGAGAGGGGTCTACTAATGAACGCACCGTGCGATTTTGGTTTAAACGCTTTCGTGATGGAAATTTCGACTTAAAGAACGAGCCACGAGGAAGACCGCCCACACAGGTGAATAACGATGAATTAAGAGAGATAGTGGAAGCCGATCCTAGTCAAACTACCCAGGAATTAGCGGCATGGTTTAACGTTACCTTACCCACTTTATTGACTCACTTGCGTCAAATCAATAAAATAAAAAAATACGAAAAATGGGTGCCTCATGATTTGACTGATCTGCAGAAAGAAACGCGTGTTGAAACTTGTGTTGCCTTGTTGAACCGGTACAGAAATGAAGGAATATTGAATCGAATTGTAACATGTGATGAAAAGTGGATTCTTTATGATAACCGGAAAAGAAAAATGCAATGGCTGACCCCAGGTCAAATGCCACAACAGTGTCCTAAAGCAAAACTTACCAATAAAAAGGTAATGGTAACTGTTTGGTGGTCTCAGCATGGTGTTATTCACTATAGTTTTCTTCGATCTGGTCAAGCAATTACGGCAGATGTCTATTGTGCCGAACTCCGAACCATGTTGACAAAACTAGCAGTAAAACAGCCCCGACTCATGAATCGATCTTCACCATTATTGCTCCGCGACAACGCGAGACCTCACACAGCGCGAGAAACCATTTTGACCCTTCAGGAACTGCACTTAGAAACCATTCGTCATCCTCCGTATTCACCAGACCTTGCTCCAACGGACTACCATTTTTTTCGTGATTTGGACAATTATCTACGTGACAAGAAGTTTTCTTCCCAGGAGGCAGTACAAAATGCTTTCACACAGTTTGTGCAGTCTAGATCGTCGGAGTTCTATCGCAAAGGCATTAATAACCTTCCCATTAGATGGCAGCAATGTATAGATAATAATGGCAACTATTTTGATTAAATAAATTTGTTAAAATTTAAAAAATAAACAATTAAGATTTTCAGTACAAATCGGCAATTTCATACTTTAACCCCTAATATATGTTATCCATACTATTTTCTAGTTTATTATTTCTAGCCGATACCATTCGGTACGAGTCCAACTCGTCCCGCCATCTCCTTCTGCCGCAAGGTCGCCTGCTGCACGGACTCAGTCCAACATGGTCCGATTTTCTAGTTTTAAAATGCTAATTTAATATAAATAAATAAATCCTGTGACGAACACACAGCGCCATCTAGCCCCATGGTAAGCTGCTAAGCTTGTGTTACGGTGACTAGACAACGGATATACTACTTATATTTATTTTTCTTTTGTAAATACATACATATTATACATATAGATACACCCAGACCAGATAAAAATATTTATTTTTAAGCATCAATACTTGCACCCAGCGGGAATCGAACCCGCAACCTTCTGTTTTGCAGCCAAGCGTTCGCCCGACGCGCCACAGATGTCGTCTAATTATCTACTCTAATAACAGTATATTCTAGTCTAAATAAATAAATGTTCTGTAATAAACTCTAAAATAAATATATAGGTACCTATAGATAGAGTGGCACACAACGTTAAACTCTCATCTCTAACAACTCGATAAATCAGAATCGTCAACGCTCCACCGACTCCACACAAAGAGTATAATGCGTTTGTCCGATCATTTGTTGACTAAACATTTGACAGGACAGCCCTGACTTTCGAGTTAAGGTCCACGAATCTTTTGTCAGTGCAATATATTGTGATTAACGATTTTAAATGAACGTGAGAAACTTTGTTATTTTTAATTTGGTAACAGTTTAAGTTTATTTATTTTTTTCTAATCATTTATTAAGTACCTATTGTTCCTATTGTATGTAGGGACCTAACCTACCTACTTACACAATTCTGTCTCGCAGTTTTACTCGTTTTGGTTTCAAGCCTCTGATACTCAACACTGGCATCAAAATAGTCTGAGGCGTGAGAAATTCAAGCTCTTACGGGATACTATTGCGTTAAAAAAATCCAGAGCTGCCCCGAATATGTTTTTTATGGTACTCTATATCAGTTCACGCATCTATGTACGTATACTGAAACTTAGATCAAAAACATACATACATACAAGATAGGCGCGAAAAACATAACCCTTTACGCCTGGTAAAAATGTAAATATAGAACTGTTAATTACCTAAGGAAAAAGTAAACAAAGAGCTAAAGATTAAAAATGACAAATCAAATATATGAGTTTTTTGTTAACCTTTTTGATCTAAGTTTCTGTAAAAGGGTATAGGTGGTTAGGAACCTATATACCTATTAAATTAATTTTGAGGTCAAGGAAGTTATAAATAAAAAATGATAGCCCACTTACTAAAAATAAATTAATATAAAGTTATCTCCTAATAAAAATATAAGTACTTACTAACTCAACAAAATACTTCATACAAATATTTATTCAAAACAAATAGCGTGTATTTTTTCACCTCCGTATTACATTCAAAGATAACACTTATCAAAAAGAAATAACAGGTGAAGGTCCTTACAAACGACGAGTGCATGGCTTATTAATATTTTGCGGTTATCGAAACATTGATTCACAAACGTTATTTATCAAACCTAATTAAAAACGTAATACGACTCAAAGAATTGCATTGAATTTGATGAAGACAACCTTGTGGTTAGCTAACTTAGATAACCTTTTTTTTTTCAATATTAACTTTATTTTTTTAAATAATGTTACCGCCCGGGGGGCTAATTGACAATGGCGCTGATTGCTATACAGCCACTGTATCAAAGATGCCAATTTGTCCTAATCAAAACGTGTGCAACGTATGTTCTAAGACCTTGGAACGGAAATGGATCTTCGTTTGGTAAAATTGAAATTGATTGATAATAATATTGTAGTCAATTACTGATTACAATTTGTACGGTAATTTGTGGTTATATTTATTGTTACCCACAATATTATACGGAATTTCGAAAAATCCTTTTCTATTAAAGAAAATTGTTATAAACATTTTAACCTGAGAGAACAATAGTTTCTAGGACTTCAGATAGACGACATAGTCTACTTAAGTACCTACTACCAAGTCAAGTATCTTTTCTTGGTAATTTTATCAAATTTTAACTGTAAGGAATTTAACAGGAAACTACCAGACTTCAAATGATTTAAGCTACCTAATCTCGACCAAAAATTTCTAAAAAAAAACAATTTGAGAAAAGAAAATAATGTTATACTAGAATACGTACTTGCCGTCTTTTGCCTATGATCCCGATTACCTTGGTTAACAGTTCCATTAGGTATCATACAAAGTGTGACGGGTAAGCCTTTTTAAGCCGAAAGGGGGTTGTTCTAGACATCTAGGGGAACAACTTTTGTTCTACGACTTTGGAAAAAACGAACTTTTTTTTTAAATTTTGAGGTTATGTTTCACTGAAAAAACAGCTGCTTTTGAAAATAAAGGTAATTGAAGTTTTGATTGTAGTAGACCAAACTAAATGAAAGGATAAAATAAGGTTAATGACCTCGAACTCTGATAAACAGCTGATTTTCAAGTAAACTTTACACTTAGAATTTTCGAAAAGTACTTCGAATTTTCAAAAGTCGTAGAACAAAAGTTGTTCGCCTAGAAGTCCTAAACAACCCCCTTTCGGCTTAAAAGGGCTTACCTGTTACATCTTGTATAGATATAAAATCCAAAGTCCTGACTGACTAACTGACGGAATTATAAATCAAAATAGAGCCCAAACCGTTAGTCCTAGTGTATGTAAAAGTTGCTGAAGACGAAGAATAATACTACCAGCTTTATAATCCTATCTTATATATAAAAATGAATGCCCATTTCGCGTGGTTACGGCATTTCGCCTGAACGGCTGGCCGATTTCGCTAATTCTTTTTTTATTGAGTTTGCTTATATCACGAGAAGGTTCTTATTAAAGAAAATATGCTAATTTTGATAAATCTTACGCGGGTGAAACCGCGGGGCGCAGCTACTTATAAATAAAAATGAATGCCCATTTCGCGTGGTCACCGCATCACGCCTGAACGGCTGGACAGATTTTGCTAATTCTTTTTTTATTGAGTTTGCTTATAAAACGACAAGAAAAAATGCTAAACCGATTTTGATAAATTTTACGCGGTGAAACAGCAGGGCACAGCTAGTTAACTATATAAATTCCAAATGTCCAATACAGAATCGTCTACCTATCGATATACATTAGTTATGCTATTTGAATTGATAAAGTGAGTGCAGATCGCAGACTGACGTAACGTCGGTACCGGTACCTAGCTGCGGTCACCGGTAGGCCAGTAGCTTGCACTTGACCCACTTGTGACCGGTCGACACACCGGACCTACGAATCTCTTCCTACACTATACTTACATGTCCCTTTACTTTCAATCCGACCATTTGTACTTGTTCTTTCGATTATTTTTTGATGGATCCATTCATTTTATGGGTTTTATTCCTTTCTCAAGAAAGTGTTGGCGCACTGAAGTTTTATTGTGTGAATTGAATTGAATTTTTACTGATTTTCGGTCGATGTCTGATTTTTTTTCTATGCGAATCGCTCAACTGCAACGATAAGTCTCAAACACTCGCTGGAAGAGTTGACCATCGAACGCCAATAAGCAGAAATCAGCGAGCTATTGAAATTGTCCTACGTGGCACGAGGTTCAAAAATAAGACTCTTGGTCTGGTTCTAGTTAGGCTAAGGCTCTAAAATGCTTCTCTTCATTTTAGAACCTTACTTACTCTTGACTCTTAGTTGTTTTCTCTGATAGCAATCGTTAGGTCAAGTTAGAGGCCTTAGGGCGACCTGACAACTCTAACACTAGAGGTGAGTCACACGACTACACGAAAAGAAGAAGAAGAAAAAGTTTGGCTTGGTTTCAATAGGCTTTTTCCGTGCATTGCCTCATATTTGGGCCACTGTAGGTTACTTTCGATTCTCTAAGCTTTACTTCTACAACGGATGGTTTCATAAATCCTAGACGGAACCCTTTTACTCCACTGTCCGTCTGACTGTCCCTAAGCTGTATCTCATGAACCATGATGGCTATACAATTGAAATTTTCACAGATGATGTATTTCTATTGCCGCTGAAACCGCAATTAGACACAGAAACCTATCGTGCTCGACTCCCACTTGGCTGGTTTCTTTTAACAGACAGCTTGACCCTGTTCGTTTACCTTTAGATATTGTTTACTAGTCGGTGCGGAACCACAGTTTCGTCTCGTTTTAAAAACCATTTATTATAATGATGATGATTAAATTCTATTATTATTCAAATATCTGACAGAAATCAATACCTACTTAATTAAAAGCTCTTTCAAACACGATCAAGCTATTATTTCATTAAAACTTTTATTCATTCAGTAGATATTTTTCAACATTTGTCTAGGTATGAATGATTTATGACGGAACTCCGGAAATACTAACAACATAATAAAGTCTTAATATATAGTAGTAAACAGAAGTTGGATATCCAGTGTAGAGTTCTAAAATTATTAGCATATTTTTTGTTGCAGAAACAGCTTCAAAGCCCTGTTTAAATTCTTCAACTTAAACAGTATTTGAAAGCTCTTTCTTCCAAGCCGACTCGTCCGTGTTTCGGTAGGTACGAGTATGTTGGCCTTAGGAAGACTGGTCGGATTTTGTTCCACTGCCGTGTTACTTCTTCTAGATGAGTGTGTTACCATATCACCACTTATTCATTAAGTCATCACCTATAGACCATATCATCACTAATTATCAGGTGATGGTCAAACGCTCATTCATCGTTTGTGAGGATTTTTTTTCTATAATTGATATGTAAGCATTTAACAACTATCTCACCTGATGGAATGCGACGATGTGGACTAAGATGTTACACGCTTACCAAGGAGTTACCTGTTCACTCGCGACTTGAAGACCCCCAAGTTGTAGACATCCGGGAAGACATACTCAGGCAACTGATTCCAGTTCCATTGTTGTTCTGGTTTTTTTAAACTCAATTCTGTTGTAATTCATCAAGTCATAAAAATGCTGTTCTGCATTTTTAGTTTGACTTGATGGAAAACCACTTTTGATGTCTAACTGAGCATAATCAACATCTTATAAGTACAAAGTTTTTGTATAAGTTACGAAAGTATCTCAAAGAAAAAAAAACTAAAAAACTTTTAAAGGTAGTGAAAGTAAGATGATACTACGAATTACTTTCTCCAGACAAAGTCACGTGATGAAATCAGTCTTTGCGAATTAAATTTATCTATAAAATATAAAATAAACATGAATTGTAAAGAGTTGTGGTGATTACGTCGACTTATGCGAAAGTCTGATTGATTTTAATGGCAGACACTTTCAAGAGAAAAAGAATGAGAAACAAGTGGAAAACGGTTCGATACAGTGATCGTAAATGAATATAGAATTAAGTACATTTTTACCTATGGACTTTAAAGTCTGATTAGGTCGCTTTGTTAATATAAATTAAAAAGATGACCTAAAGACTGCCAAAAACGTTTAACACGTAGTCAAAAACGTTGATAAATAGAAATGTTAAAAACATAAAATAATGTTTTTAGGAGAGAAAAAAGAGGCGTTATAAGTTGGATCCAAAGAAGTTATTATTTATTAATTCTTACATTACATGTTAATTTTAGTTTAATATTTAGTTTTAATTTTAGATTTTAGCTTTTTTTTTTTATTGTTTAGTAATTAATTTTGAAAGTTCTGTGTTATAATATCATTAGGTAGGTACACTAAATAAAAGTTTTGAAGTGTGTTCCTTTCCAAGGAAACTAATGTACTTAATAGGCAATGAGTCTATTAAAGTTATAGAGACGCCATTGCAGAACAAATCATTATTGAAAAGCGGCACAATTCTATACAACCTCATTATTTATATTCGTTCACATAATTTAAAGAAGAAATAGACGAAACTATTGTTATCTCTTTCTAAAACATAAAGACTCAATGCTACTTGCATGACGTAAGAAAGAGATGTCATAATATTATTATGACATCTCATAGCGGTTAGGAGAGAATGATAAAACGTCAAAGTCAAAAACTTCGTTGGAGTCCTGGCGGGAACTCGTTGAGGAGATGTGGTGCTAAATTTTCATTTTTGTGAAACCTAGTTCATATGCGTGCAAATTGTTTAATTTCGGGGGCATATTAATCAATTTAGTTTCGTGAAGGTGTACAAGTGGAATGAAAGTGAAAATCGGTGCAAAACATTAACTTAGTGTTGTCTCCAAGGCTCCGTGAAGATTATTTGTAAATGGCCGCCGTGTTTACAAATGATTCCCTAGACTTGACTTTAACTATGACGACTTGACTGTTTCGATGCAAATAACTTGCATAATATATTAGAATACTTGACACTGGCTAATTTCCTAATGGCCATAATCGGTTCACAACCGATAAGAATTAAAAAAAAAAAAAAAAAAAAAAAACTTCGTTGGAGTCTTGGCGGGAACTCGTTGAGGAGATGTGGTGCTAAATTTTCATTTTTGTGAAACCTAGTTCGTATGCGTGCAAATTGTTTAATTTCGGGGGCATATTAATCAATTTAGTTTCGTGAAGGGGTACAAGTGGAATGAAAGTGAAAATCGGTGCAAAACATTGACTTAGTGTTGTCTCCAAGGCTCCGTGAAGATTATTTGTAAATGGCCGCCGTGTTTACAAATGATTCCCTAGACTTGACTTTAACTATGACGACTTGACTGTTTCGATGCAAATAACTTGCATAATATATTAAAATACAAGACACTGGCTAATTTCCTAATGGCCATAATCGGTTCACAACCGATAAGAAATAGAATAGAAAAACTTCGTTGAGTTTTTAGAAAAAAAACTTTTTCAAAAAATAAACTAAATTAAATAAATACAGCTTTACTTACGTATGAAATGAAATATTTTTGCCAGTTTTTGGAGTATAATTCGTGCATCGCCTAAATACGCACGAAGGCATTGTTGTCTGTGAATAATGTTGTGAAAGTGAACTAAATGTACTGTGTGTCAACAAGCGGGTGATCGTGACGTGAGCTGGGATGGAACTAAGACTTCTCTAGCTAGATATCTTGCATTTGTGTAGCCAAGAAATTTGCCCTATTCCGTATCTAGAAGTTTTTACCTACATATCTCTGTTAATAGGTGTAATATTTGAATTAAAGTTTGAGGTAACGTAAAAGAAGTTATATTACTAGAACTAGAATGCTGACGTAGAACCAAAAAGTGTTCCGCTACATTGACCATGCTGCTGTCCCTTTCTAATGCTACGATTAGAAAGGGACAGGACGCTACATTGAAGTGGACCACTTTTTTGTTCTACGTTAGCATTCTAGTTAGAGTGTTATACCTTCTTTAGGTTAAACTAAAGAACTATCAGTTACAGTACCTAATCTATGACACGTTATCTTCAGTTTCGATCACGCATGTCCGTCGTAAATCATAAATCAATTGAATAAGTATCGGATTGGTATATAAAAGAGATGGGACTATTGTCTTTGCCGACTAGCAGACTAGCCGACTAGTCGGTTTTAAAATTGACTACCTACTAGTCGGCGACTAGTCGACAATCCAAATCACTATAATTCGGTAATATTCGAGTTATTCGTCATCAAAAAAATAGTTAAGCCGTTTTGATATTTTTAAACCACTTGGATGGATGAATGCAAAGAAATGCCAAAAAATTGCATCCGACACGACTTGAACCTGCATCTTTGGGGAGTCCGGATCCAACGCCTTATCCATTTTGGCCACAGGTGCTCGTCTATAGTCGAGTTGAAATTAAGGGTCGCATCTCTTTTTGTTTTACGTTTAGGGCACGCAGCGCCATTTACCGGCCTTAATTGCAGATTTGCAGTTTGCATTTTCCTAATTGCATAGGAATTAATACCACGTTAATACCACAATTAATGCCGCTTCCGATTACCATTTTGGTATACCATTAACATTACCAATCATTACCACTACCATTATTATTTTGATTACCATTTTTATAAGTAGGTAAAGCGATTTCGAAAAAATAAAATAAAGTTCATACATGGGTGCAACCGAGTCGTGAAGTGTTCGATCTTCTCGATTGAACTACTAATTCAATAAATATTACATAATTGTTAGATGACGACTAGACGGCAAAACTGCCGACTGTCCGCCCATCACTAGTACACAAGTTTTATCAGGTCCCGACCACCGTAATTAGGCGGTTTAACTATCAGGGTTCAGTGCCAGTTCGGTCACGATGACTGTAAAGCTCATATATGGTTAATTTTGATACTGTTTTATGTGATCAACGCTTGTATTATTATTTAGTTAATAGCGGTATTTGTTAGGCACTTTGCATCATATTGCTGCTCCGACGTAACGTGGTTTTAATCAGCGGTGTTAACCTCAAAGCAACAGTGTCAGTATACTGCTGCACTGTGCAATCAAAATGGAAAAAAAAAATGTGTACCTACATCGGAAAAAAAAACTTAGATTTTCGCGACTTACGGCCCGTTTCCTCTTTGAAAGTAACAGCAAAAGCACAGTCTACCTAATAGTTGATGCACCTCGGCAAATATAACAATGGAAGAATCCAAAAGTTATTTTAACTTTGACTTCCAATGAAGAAAATGGTAGTCTCATGAATTTGACTGGGATGATACAGTGCAATAATCAGAACTCCTGCTGTGTACACTCTAGTTTCATCGCAATCAGTTCAGTAGTTTCTGCGTGAAGGAGTACGAAACATCCTAACAATCTTAGTCTTCGTCTTTTCGTATAATGGTGTGGCTCACCTGGTGTGTTAGAGTTTTTAGATCGCCCTAAGGCCTCTAACTTGACCTAACGACTGTTATCAGAGATAACAACCGGGACCAACTGCTTAACGTGCCTTTCGAAGCACGGAGGAGCTCGAGAAAATGATTTATTGCCACACAAATTTTCGTAGTAGAATTGATTGATCTTTTTGTGCTCCAATACAAGTTTTCTGTACAATAGGTTAGTATAATCGCGTTAAATATCTCATATTTCTTTGACAGTTGATCGGCTAGGTTGGTTCTTATTGCATTCTGAACTTTATTTTCTTGGTCATTGGACTCATAAATGTACGATGTGAGGTATGAAAACTCCTGACCAGATGATATAGAGATTTTTAGATGAATATTTATCGATTGTATTGTTTTAAGTCTGACACTGTTAACCTATGCGTGCATTCTGTGCATTGAGAATGATTGATAACGCTTATCAAAAAATGATCACATAACATAGGTAAATACAGAAACGAAAACAAGAAGAGCAAATAACAATTTCCAGTAAACCAGAAAACCGCTGGGTGAAATGGTCCCAACATGGGAGGACCGATCACCCGTCTGGTGCTTGCGTTGGCGTCCCCTACTAGAAATAATAAGAAAACGAGAAAACCGTGTGCGAACCCCAAAAGGGGCGGGCGTCACCAAAATAGCTGTGGCCAGCAGAAATACGTAGCCACAGCGCTGGTCTTCCCAGTTTACGATTGTATGGGTAGATTGTGGATAATTATAATACATTTCCACTAATATTATAAATGCGAAAGTTAAGATTTTTGTTGGTTTGTATATCTGTGTTTGAATCACGTAAATACTACTTATCCAATTACGATGAAACTTAGTATGCCATTAGCTGGAGATCTGGATTGAAGGAAAGAAAGAAAGACATTTATTAAAGAGAAACATTTATTGCAAAATAAAATATATTTGGAAACATTGACACATAGTGATATTCTCGCGGTACCGGGATATGTTAGGTATATTATTTAAAAAACACATCCACTTTAAATAAAATTAAAATACAATATCCACTCTACTAAATTATACACTGATAATAATAACCTACCAGAAGCTCAACAGTGTAGGTCTGTAAAGCTCAACCATTGGTTATATTTCGACATGTCCAATCAAAACAAGCGATTAACATTACAATTAATCGTTTAGCAAACAGCAGGCCACCGATAATTACGATCGAAATGTAATTTATTAATACTTTGAGGGCACGCTTAAGTATAAGTAAACGTATGAAGGTACTTTTTGAGATTGTGGGTACCTTTGCTCTTTAAACATTCATAATATTACTAGCGGCGCCCCGCGGTTTCACCCGCGTAAGTCCCGTTCCTGCGGGAATATCGGGATAAAAAGTAGCCTATTTGTTAATCCAGGTCCTCAGCTACCTATATTCTAAGTTTCATCGCAATCGGTTCAGTAGTTTTTTTGTGAAAAAGTAACAACCTCACATCCATACATACAAACATACATACATACATACTTACATACATACTTTAGCGTTTATAATATTAGTTATATATATTTTTTCCCACGTTTTTATACGCTCATTATTCTTGTTTGTTTGTTTGTCGGTGCAGGCGGAATCTTGCAACTTCAGTTTAATACAATTTAAGGTTACAATTGGAATCAACGGCTACAATTACTAAACAAATTAGGCATAGGTCCCATAATAAATGTTTTAAAAAATATGGCTCATCTTGATTAATTCTCTTATATTAGACATTGAACTATTATAATATCACGTTTTCATGTACTTACATTACTTATAGGCAATTATTTAACTATTAATTAAAATAAGAGACTCATCTAGTGAACTTAAATAGGTCAAGTCAAGAAGCGTTTAAAATGTTAATATGTTGAGACATTTAAATAGATTATACGAGTAGGTGAGCGTTTGATATTTAGGGTTATAAAATATAAGTTGGCAATTGGCAATCGGCGTGTAGAAAAACTTAAATTCCATTTAAGTTTTTCTTAAATTCCATTTAAGTTTTTCTACACGTCTAGACGGTTATATTTTGGAAATTTGAACTTTTTAAAATCAGCTGTGTTAAATAAGTCATTAACCTTGGGATTAATATATTTATTTCAATCAAACAATTTCTAAGTAACCCAACCACGGGTCTCAAATTTGTAAACCTTCGTAAAAAGGATCTGATTCGAGAAAGAACAAGAAAAAAACGGCGGATTTCAAAGGACTCTATGATAAATTTACAAAACAACTGCTTACGCCGACTTCGCATTGCGTGAGAATCCACACTAACAAAATAAACAAACTTAGCTCGCGTGTCTATACATTCAAAGCTTATATTGTAACTTATGTCATGAACCATAACAGCACTTGTATTCTTACCTAACAAATATCCAGTAGGATTACTTAATCGTGTAATCGCAAAAGAAATAGAATTAGATACAAACAACCGGTAGTCATGTCATCCGATTATACTCCGGTCACGAGAACTAGCTACGGGGTAATTTTCCTAACTGCCTCTAACTTGTAAAATCATATAGCAACAACTTGTGAAATTTTTACCTGGGTTATGTAAATAGTAAATATGATACGCATTGATGTTACACATAGGTTGTGAGTACGCCCTGTCATCCGTGACCACTGTAGAAATGTTGGATTTTATTGAGTACCTACTTACTAACTATATTTTTTACGTAAGGCACCTATAACGTAGACATAATCTGGGTTTCGCAGTTTCACACGCGTAGGTCCCGATCCCTTAGAGACATTATGTAAAGAACACACGCTCCATATTTCATAACTCCATCAGTCAGTGATACAGCATTTTATTGATATGAATTCAATTATATATTACGATCATGGATTTCATGCTTATTAATTTCAATCTATAAATGTAAAATTCAAACTCTTGACTCAAAGACTGAACTATACATCAATGCAGAGCCTAAACCACTGGTCCTGGAAACATGACATTTGGAGTACTTACGTGTTCTTTGTCATTTTCTGGTATCCGCTAAGAAAGTTTTTTTCAAATTCCTATTTTATTGGAACTTACGCGAGTGAAACCGCGGGACGCTGCTAGTGTATAATAAGGAAAAACGGACCTCCGTAGAACAGATAAATGGTAAAATATGATAGGCCTTATCCCTAAATAAATTACTCTAAGAGAAACACCATAAGCTTCCTGCAAGTGTCACATACTAAGCTCTCTGTTAATCATGGAAGCTTACGTCGGTTGCTACACATGAGCTCTATTAGTTTACCTATGTACCAATCAAGTATTAGATAAATCTTATGTCGGATAAGTTTCACGCTGTACGTTAGATATTTTATCGGATCTAAAAGTACGTTAAACACTTCTTTATGGACAATAAAATCGTGTTTATGGCCACTTAAAGCCGTAAACAAACAACGAATGACAAGTGACAGTTAAAATGGGATGCAACGGGATAGTTAGTTACGTAATTAATATTAAACTATGCATCTGATGGAACATTAAAATACTAATTATCTGAGACATTAAATTGATAGTTCTTTCCGTACCTCCTACGTAAAATGCATAATTTAACAATTACGATAAGATTTTTTAGTTTTAGATTAGATTTAAAGTGTCAACTGAACCTACCTAGCTATAAAATGTAGCTAATTAAAAATAATAATAAATATCTGGCTAATAATATAAGTGAATTCAATATAATAAAAATGTATACTAATTTGTTAGGTAATAAATGATTTGACAATTAAAACATTTACTGCCTGTATTGAGCTAAGTTCAGTTCTTATACAAAGTTTTATTAGTTTTCGTACAATATTTATTTGTACAATTTAGTGGGAAGTTTGTAATTTTTTTCTATCGAGAAAATTTTCAGGAATCGTGTTTTCACGACATTCACGTGTTAGTAAATATCCTCGATTTCAATAAATATGGTTTCAAAATCTTTTATTTCGAATAACTTTTGTAGTAATTTACCCTAGAAACATCAGTTCTGGCCTACTACGGTCACAAAGACACAAAAAACAAGTCATGAATCAAAGAGTGCGCGTTGAAGTCTTATCTATGCAACAATTTCGGTGCCACAATAAATAAATCTTAAAAACAAAACGATAAAAATTGAGTACATATTTAAAATCAATTTTACATTCCTATAATATCCAGATCATGACTAATGAATAAATGACATAAGTCGATATATAACAGCGAATGATAAGATTGCATTTCAGACTGTTTGTTCTCCTTTCATCTCATTACAATATCATCAAAACAAAATTAAAAACTAATCACTTTGAAACTAAAAATAGATAACTGATCCAATCTTACAGTCGAATTCATAGAACTAAGAAGATACTTGGGTAAGGAAAAACTTGGACACAATTTTTTAAATATTGAAAATCGTACTTCTTAACTTACTAATATTATAAACGCGAAAGGTTGTATGTGTGTAAGTATGTATGTATGTGAGGTTGTTACTCTTTCTCGCAAAAACTACTAAACCGATTGCGATGAAACTTGGAATATAGTTAGGTGGATACCGGGAATAACACATAGGCTACTTTTTATCCCGATATTCCCGCGGGAACGGGACTTACGCGGATAAAACCGCAGCAGCTAGTAATATTATAAAAGTTGAAAGCTTGTATGTATGTTACTCAATCACGCAAAAACTACTAAACCGATTGCAATGAAACTTGGCATATAGGTTGCCGGAGACCTGAAATAACACCTAGGCTACTATCTATCCCGAAATTTTTGTGAGAACTGGACTTACGTGGATGAAACGGCGGGGCTCAATTAGTCACTCATAGAAATGAGAAGCGGTACTAAACCAAAGTAATTACTAAGAACAGCTATAAATACGGCTGTTTAAATGTTTCTCAGGGTTCCGAATAACTCATCCATCATCTTTCAGTAAACCGTCGAATGCCAGATATACATCTTTTGGCACCGCAATTACGATCATATAGGTACTTATATCTAAACATTTATGTAACTTTGTGTTATGATTACGACCTCACATGTTGGAAAATGTAAGAGAGATGTTATATTGATCGATCTGCTGGTTGTTTCACCTCTTGAACCTACACAAACGTTTATACTTGATAGCCCTTTGCAGCTCTATTAAAGGCTCAAAAGGGCATGTTGCAAGAATGACACTACGCAAGCATACAAGTAGCATCGTATATTGCCCAACTATAGCTGCTTTTCATGGTTTCACTCGAGTTAAATTCGATTTTAAGAATATTAAGGGATAAAATTCAAAACTTCATAAATAAGTAATTTGCCCAACTAACTGCTTTTCGTGGTTTCACTCGAGTTAATTTCGATTTTAATAATATTAAGGGATAAAATTCCAAACTTCTTCAATACTAATAAAACTTTGTACATAAACTGAACTTAATACAATCACTTATCATTTGAGCTTCAAAATTAAGTTTATATTATCTAGAAATTAGCAATTGTTTGATTATACGCCCTAAAGTTTTGCTTAGTAGGTAATGTCCTTCTTAACATCTGAAATTTGGTAGCGCTATTCTTGTCACGCTATTGGGGTTATATGGACACTTAAATGAGTTAATTAAGCTTTGTCGAATCTAAATTTTCTCAGTATCATCACCTAGTTGCAAATACAATTTAGGGACTAATTCTGAATAAATTTGAAAGCACACGCTAGCGTGTCTTCAAACGTCTGTCTTACAGTTAAATCCCAGCAATGATCAGGTTATAAAATTCCTTCGCGATTGACCCGTTGTACTCAGCAGGGCATACATGCACCTATTTAACATAATGAGAATCAATATTCTTTCTCATAATCCATACATTTAGAATGTCTCGACTGCTGCTGAGAGATATATTCCTACAATTTCAACATCGATTCTGTCTTTACAAAGTTTCTCTACAAAGCCTATTAAATAACATTTTCTCGATGACAAATTAGTTATTAAGTTAATGTCCGTACATTTCCTATGTTATGTGAATTACTTTGATTCAAAAAGCAATATAAATTATCTTAAAAGTAGAACGTTATTTCCTGTTTATAGAAACAACTAGTAATATAATGATTGTATAATGTACTTTTTAAATAAACATCTTGTTTTTTTTCGCTTTTGAATATGATACAAGAATACCTACAGGTTCTTGGTTGGATCCCCGAGAATATCCAACCAAGTTTAATCACAATTAGCCCTATTAATTAAAAGGGGACCAAAGTTAGAGTAGTGACAACTTGATTTGTCCTTTTAGACGAGAAGTTCAAAGTGGACAGCCAGAAACAAAAAGCAAAATAACCACTCCTCATTCTTTTTTATTACTAAGGCTAAATAGGTTCGATAGTTCGTGAATAAATAACAAACATACTCACGAACGCACCTTTTTATTATTGAGTGTATTTATTTCTAGACATTGGTGCACGTTCAACGATAACAATTTTCTGATATAAACATCTATATCAAAACATTTCAGAACAATAGTACGATGGAATTCAATTGTAAAGTTTAAATTCCACCTACAAATGTCGACAGTAAATTACTGGGGAATATGCGATTCCTTACATATTCAATTTATTTTATTTAAACATAGTTGGTGATGTAACATTTACGCTAAAATTATTTTAAATTTTCGCTGGCTCGTGAGTCGCGTGTCCAAGTTGTAAGGGGTTCCCTACGCTACTTCGAAACACTATCCATCGAAACACCTTTCGCCGAAGACGATTGACCGATAGATTGTTTTACCGAATAGTTGTTTCCTAAGGGCGCCGGAGTGCTGATCTGGAGGGGCGAGTTTAAATCTTGTGGAGGGGCAAGTTCATTTTTGAACATCTATTTTCTCTTTAAAATATTTCTAGTACTTAGAGGCATTTCTACTACAAATATTTTAAACGAAACATAGCAATAAAACACAATTAACCAAATATTTTATTGTTAATTGTTTAAAAATAAACATTACAGAATATGTAAATAAGACGCTATACGAGGTGCATGAACAACTACTTCGTTTTCGATTTCTAAAATTCTAAATGAAACCCCCTCGCGACCATTATCATTGTAACATTGCTGAAACGTCGAAGTAAGAAAATAAATAATAATACGCGATGTAACTATGTTAACAAACCGTGTCAATTTAAAAAGTTTAATTACAGATAAAATGTAAGTAGTGGAACAGGTGTATTTGCGGCTGAATACGTAGGTCATAGACTACGGAAATGTTCGTTCAACTGTATACTTGTATCTAATCAAATACATCATCAGTGTCCTAATCAAATGGGACATTGAATACATTAGAGCGGAAACACCGAAGGATCATTACTTGTGCACGAAATTAATTAAATAAATTGCTTAATTTGTGTCTAAATGTGATTTATTTCTTTGAAAATTAACTACAGCTTTATTTACTTTTATTTTTAAAGCATTTATTAGGTTTTTTTCTGTAAGTTTTAACCTATATCACGTATTTAGGGCCGTGTGCACAAAGGTTCATAAGAAATAAGAAATAATTTCATTTTTTCAACGATCGCAACATAAGATAAAGATTTTATTAACTAAAATTTCTTTTAGGAATATCTCTTAGTACTTCCTAAGATAGTTAATGTTTAAAAAAAATACACATTCTGAGATTTAAGCATTATGAAACCAAGTCCTTTTGAGTATAGGGAAAAGGGTAAAACGAAATTTAAGGCGCTTCGAAACCAAAGCATCGATTCTTTATTAATTTTGTAAAGAAGTTACAAGTCAAAAAATGATCACAAAGCTCATCTAAAGCTTCACAATCCTCTGCTAGGTAAGTTCGATATGTTTCGTCCTAAATCTATCTTCGATCTAATAAATATAATTTGATAAAGTTTTTTAATCGACCCGGTTAGGGATTGTAGCCGCCCTTGATTGCTCGGTGACCGCTGCGCGCACGCATGTGTCACATATTACGTGGTTACCGTGATATATGGCCAATGCACCGCACCTACAACAACTATTACATTTCGTTTTAGAACCTATTAGAAGGTTCAGCGCTCTGTGCGCTAGTTTATGCGCTTGTTTATGTGCCCCCGTTTCGGTATCCTTTTTGAATCTGGGTTGTTAAGTTTATTAGCGCTAACTTGAGCTTAAATTAGCTCTCTAGTTTTAATCATAGTGCAGAGGCGTTATAATAATAATTGGCCTTTTTCATCAAATTTTTAGATGATTTATACAACGCAAGCAACTTTTAAGTCCATGCTTTGTAGGGCGCTAGTGCCCGAGAAATTGATAGGTACATTTGCCCAGGGTCTCTATTTTTGAATCGCTCGCGCCACTTCGAGTGATTTTAAAACCTGTATTTCTGCTATTTATTGTTAGCTTTCTGTAATTTTTTTATGTAAATCGCGCGACCGCAACAAGTGATATCAACCACTCGCCGCAGGAATTAGAGATCGAACGATAATCAGTAGATATCAAATTATTTAAATCGCCTGACGAGCAACGAGCGATTGAAAAATAAGGCTCCAGCACCTATACTATCCTCCCAGCCATGTCCAGAAGAAACAAAGGGTCAATAAGTCAGGAGCTAACTAAGCCGAAGCTTTCTCCGGTGTTTTCCTTTACCGAGACGTTATTTTATTAATTATTTGCAGTTCAATAGTTTAGAAGTTAATCCAATTATTGGAATAATATTGCAAGAAGTCATTATCACTTGAAACTTGCAAGTATTTAGCAGAATAAGACCCTTGGACTAAGAAGCAAATGAAGTCCTGAACGTCTATATCACTGTCGGTTTTTTAAAAACATGAAGCTGAAGAGTTTGTTTGTTTGTTAAAACGCGCTAATCTGAAATTAGCGCGTTTTACCAAACAAACAAACAAATAAACTCTTCCTGAGAATTACTGGTCTGATTTGTAAAACTCCTTTTATGTTTGATAGTCCATTTATCCAGGAAGGCTATGGACTACTTATGATCCCGATATTCCAGCGGGACCGGGACATACGCGGACAAACACCGGTGCTGCTAGTTCATATAAAACATTGCAATATTATAGTATACCTACCTACGTAGGAACTTCGTATTATGTAATTAAAACTGTACATGGTCGTTATGTCGTTCAAGGTCCTTGTGATTCACTAGTGACGACGACGCGTGTGTACACGTTTGGCCATACCTACAGAAATGTATCAATTTACTCAATGTCATGGACGGTTATAATTACTGTTTCTCGAATCGCTTCTGAGTCTAATAATTGAAGATGATAACACACAGGAAATTAATCAGTCGGCCGATAACATTAACATGGACCAACAGTTTCGGATGTCTTTGTTAAAGTGTAAAAAACTTAATTTTGAGTCTCTTTGATTAAAATTATCTGTACAAAAAAATTTAACACGACCTAAAAAAAAACGTCACAATTTTTTAAAGAAATCAAACTTTCAACGACTTTTCAATTTGTTAGTGTTTCATTTTCTGTGACAGATTTATTTTGTGAGCTAATAAAAAAATAAGGATATGATTTGAGAAAGGATGAGGTAAATTATTCGTATTATCTATCAAACCAATAACGTACAACATATATAGATGAACTCTCACTAACAACATCAAATAAAAACCAACAAAAAATATTGATGTACTTAGTTATGTTCAGTTTTAAGTTTGAAACTACGGAGAGCTACATATTTACATTTTACCGGGTATAATCGCGTACTATAAAAAAAAAAATAGTACGCGATTAAGACCCGGTAAAATGTAAATATGTTGACAAATCGTGTGAATTTAAAAAGTTTACGGAGAGCTAAACTTCTTTTCACGAAAGAAACAGAACTAAAGTTAGTTCTTCAAAATATCCTTCCTATGTATTTGTTTTAGCTACCTATATCATTTTAATTCAAACACGAATTTCATTTCAAAAATAGCTTAAACTTCCATTAAAATAAAAAAATACATTTTGAGTACATTCTGCCCCGCGACTCGCACGCCGCGTCTAGAGGACTTCTTTTGTGAAAAGGAGTCTATAAATCCAGTCTATCGATCGATAGTATAAAATCTTTCATCTGTATACCTACATACTTATTTAATACTCGATACAGCATTTTACATTCAAAGTTTCCCGCTATGTAAATATTATTTTGACATCTCAATGTAAAGATTGGTCACTAGATAAAAGTTCGTACAGCTGTACCTGTAAGCTTTATTTCCGGCTTGAGATGTCGAAATTTTAATGGAACTAGATTCAAAGAGATGGTAATGTTTTTATTTTTCGAATGGTTTGATTTCTTTTTATTGCAACTTTAAGTGCATTATGTATAGTACCTTTCTAAGATTCGGTGTTTTACAGTTAAGCCCAGTAGTATTGACATGTAACTTAAGTACGCGTTCTACCTCACCTCACAGAGACTCCATGGCGACGTCTCCGCGCGTAGGTCCCAAACCCGCGTCATTTTCCAAAAACCCTTTCCTAGTGGATACTTACAAACCACAAAGAACAAACTCTCCAAATTAACCCAGATACAACTACTGTTCCTTATTTGTTAATTTGATGTAATCTTTGAGTTTTTACATAATTTGTATATATTTACTTTTGTTAGTATTTGTTAAGCTCACACAAAACCAATTTTACCTACTCTTTTTTTTTAGTCGTGAAATCTTTTAATTGGCTTTCAGTTGTTAATTTGTGTTGTCTATTTTTTAAGTTATACCTGTTGAATTTCCAAATAGTACCGAAACTTCCTGAATAAATCCAGATATGTGGGAGACACGCTGCTGAACCCCCCCCCCCCCCCCCCCCCCCCCCCGTTGTATCTGGGTTAAATGTCTCTAAGACCAGCAGTTTGGACTTTACGTTGATATCTAGGTCATTAAGTCTGTCAGGACTTTGAATTTTATAAAAGACTAACTCGGCGACGTATTGGCTACGTTTATACGACATACTTTTATATGTAGCCGGTACCGGTCCCATGGTGCTCGGGTAAGATAGAGCCCTAACCGTAAAGCTACCCATGAAACCTCGACCTTAAACAGCCTGTGACCCTCTGATTGAAATTTATCACAGAGGTCCGATTAACTTCCTTCACTAATTGCCCAGCTTAAGATACGTCGCGATCTCGTACATTTAGATATATTAAACACCTTGATACTGAGCTATAGTAAACGCAACTTTTACTTATAAGTAGCTTTATAATTAGGTAATAGATATTAGATATCAATCCCTTTTAGAGTAAAATTTAATATGGCGATCTCAGACGCATAATACAGTTGTTAACATCAACCGAAAAGATGCTCTCCTAGACAATCTAGACGAAAGTCTTTTGATTAAATACTTTAGAAATTCAAATTTAATCTTTCAATACCTACTTATTTACTTCAGTTGTTATGTCTTGCCGTAATTGAAGAACTGACTCAGACTGATTAGGTTTAGGTTTAAAGACATTTATTCTCAAAAAAGACATTACTGTCACTTACATGAGAACTTAATTTGAACATGTATTTATAAAACGTTCGTCTAGTCCTAGAATAACCAATGAAAGTTAGCTGTGATATGTAATAAAATGAAATAACGAAACCAAACACCTACCTACCACTTATATATAACTATATTTGTTATAACCTATTTATCTTACTCACCCCGCAATGCACAACACAATACTCACATTAAAAAACTATTATAATCAGATTAGTGATTATAATAATATATCTGGTTATGCATAACCAACTAACAGAAACCTCCCTTTGCCCACAGAGTATCGGACATGTATCCGGGGGGCACATCAACCCGGCCGTTACTTGCGGCCTGCTCGTCTCCGGAGACATAAAGATCATCAAGGCTTTTTGCTACATCGTAGTCCAGTCCCTCGGGGCTGTCGCTGGTGCTGCCTTCATCAGGGTAAGTGATACCAATAGAGCAAGAGCACGTCATTCATTGCCAGATACTTAACATCTGGCAACCCCTTGCCAGACACCTTTTACGTGGGTCACATTAAGCTGAAGCCAAACTTTATAATAAATAAATAAATAATAAATTCTGTGACCAACACACAGCGCCATCTAGCCCCATGGTAAGCTGCTAAGCTTGTGTTACGGTGACTAGACAACGGATATACAACTTATATTTATTTTTCTTTTGTAAATACATACATATTAAACATAGAAATACACATTATAATAGTCTATCGTTATGAATATGTTTGATGTGCTCTTTAGTGTGGTCCAAGGTATCATGATTGTATTTTCAAAATACGGTGTAAATAATATTATGTGTGTGCGTGATTCAATTGTTTATTGAAAGTTTAAAATGTACTTATTCTATAAGATTAAATACATTTAGAAATTAAACATTAGTAGGACTTGCAAACAGAAGCAACAAGAACATTAAAAATATCTATAAATAGCTAGGTTTCGTACAAAACTGTGCTGGATTAAAAAAGTAGATAGATTGAGAATACCAAATAAAATGGTACTGTTTTGCTACTTTTTCGAATAATGATGTTCTTTTGCAAATGTAATTGTAGTGAAATGATCATGTCCAGATGAAATCAGACATTAGCATGCACACGCTAGGTGACATGCATAATAAAATAATATGACATATCCGTGCGTTGATTACAGTTATTGTAGTAAATCATTTAGGTACCATAAGCCACTGTAGTTCTGGAATGTACTCTTAACGATATCGCTAGACACGCAGTAGCAGGTGAAACGTAGTTCAAGTTTTATTAATTACATTTTAGGCTCTGACTGAAATCTATAGTCCATACTTTGTCTTTGCTAAGCAAAACTTTGACTTAAGACATTTTTTGCTATTAATTTTATAAAGCGATCTTCGCAACTATCCAAAGTTTTTGCTTAGCAAATGAAGAAGTTTGCTTCGAAGTTTTTGAAATTTAGAATGTAAACCAATCAAAAATAATGACCTAAGCTTTGCTTCTCTGTTATAACTATGAAGTTCTTTTTATTTTATTCGTATATTACAAAATGAATTTCAACTGTAAATTCAATTCAAAGTTTATGCTTAGTATTTGCTAAGCAATATAGATTTCAGCGTAAGTCGTTCCTCAAAAAATGTTTTACCGAAAACTGCGTACTGTTGTTTAAAAAAAGTCACATTTTAAATTGAAGATTGAGTGCAGTACTATTAAAATGAAATTTAAGAATATTCAATGCGCAAATTGCCCATCTGGAGATATAATTCAGATAGGAAACAGAGGAATATGGGTTTGTTATGGGGAAGCTCGAGCACGACCAAACTCTTTGATTGAAATCTCGAAACGCTGCGTTGCCTGAAAAACTGTTAGTACAAAATGCTTTGTCCTGATAGACAGCTTAAGCCAGTGCGGTGGTGGTCCGAAAGACATGAGAATTTGAAGAGTGTGTTTTTTATGTCATGTAGGCATCCGATACCAAAGGGTTATCGAAAATCTCACGATATTCCGAACTCTCAACTGTGGCGCGGCAGGCGACGCCCTGACTGCGACATAGAAGGTCGCGGGTTCTATTCCCGCTGGGAACAAATATTTCTGCTGACCATAAATGTTTGATGGTGGTGTTCAATGGTGTCAACCTTAAGAAGCCAACTGTAAAGTTGGCGAAAGCTCGGTTCGTTTAAAACCATAAATATAAATGCGATAACCGGATAAATAAAATGTTTTATCATAAATGTTTGTTTCTGGTTCTAGGTATCATAATGATACAACAAAAAAAGAATAGTATGTAGAATATCCGTCGTCTAGTACCCATAGTACAAGCCCAGTGCTTAGTTTGGGGCTAGATAGCGCTGTGTGTAATGTCGTGCAACATTTATATTTATTTATTCGCACTTACACAGGTTAAACCGCAAGCCACAGTTAGTCTATGCTAATTTTATTAAGTGTTCTACAATAAATGTTGTATCTAAGTTGGTATACTTAGCACATACTTGATTTGATATGTACTACCTTATGTGTGCTAAAAGCTCATTCACTTTATGTGTTCAACGAAGGCCGCCTATATGATGTAGTTCCTTTATTTTATTCTAGTTTAGAACATCAGTGTCAGGGCGAGCGAGACAATTTTTATAGAAGACCTATATTACAACCTTTATGTATAATATATATATATACGACCTATTTATCTAGCGTAGGCTGTTAGGTTTTATATATTAACTAGCTGCGCGCCACGGTTTTACCCGCGTTTCTCCCGTCCCCGCGGGAATATCGGAATGAAATGTAGCCAATGTGTTATTACCGGTATCCAACTACTTATATTCCAAGTTTCATCGCAATCGGTTCAGTAGTTTTTGCGTGATTGAGTAACAAACATCCAAACACACACACTTTCACATTTATAATATTAGTAGGAAGTAGGATATTGGGATCAGTACTTTTTTTCATTGACCTAACCTAGTTCGAATCTATAGTGCGTACTTTGACTTTGCTCAGACTGAGCTTACCAAAATCTAAGCATAAACTTTGAATTGGAATTTATGGTCGAAAGTCATTTTGGAACATACGAATAAAATAAAACGAACTTCATAGTCATAACAGAGAAGCAAAGTTTAGGTCATTATTTTTGATTGGTTTACATTCTAAATTTGAAAATCTGCGACTTTACCAAGCTAAAACTTTTGATTGTTGCGACGATCGCTTTATAAACAATTTATAAATACCAAAAATTGTCTTAATTCAAAGTTTTTGCTTAGCAAAATCAAAGTACGGCTAAGGAACAAGGGGAGCTATTTAAATAATTAAGTTGCCCTTAATTTTGAAGGCTACTCAACAGTGATCGAGTATAGACGTGTGAGTTAGGCAATACCTGACGTGGTCACACCTTGGATGGCCAACAAAATGTGTGGTTTATTTTTCAAAACATTCCGTGCTTCAGAAGACGCATTAAGGGGCCGTAGTAGGCCAGAACTGATGTTTCTAGGATGAATTACTACAAAAGTTATTTGAAAAAAAAAAAAAATGTTTTTAAAACCATATTTATTAAAGTCGAAGATATTTATTAACAGCACGTGAATGTCGTGAAAACACGATTCCTGAAAATTTTCTCTACAGAAAAAAAATCCAAACATCCGTCTAAATTGTACAAATAAGTGATATTATTCAGTCAATATTGTACGAAAACTAATAAAACTTTGTATAAGAACTGAACTTAGCTCAATACACGCAGTGAATGTTTTGAATTTCAAGAATAACATTTAGTTATTTTGAAACTAGCAATTGTTTGATTTTACGCACAAAAATTTTGCAAGGTTGCATCTTACGTCCTTCATTTACAAATCTGAAATTTGCTGGCTTTATATCTGTCACGGTTGTATAGGCCCTTAAGCTAACGTAATATAAAAACCTATTATAATTATACCTACCTATCTAAGTTGACCTAACAAAAAGCTGTAGACATTGCACGACCCATATTAAATCACCAGAGCAGATGGTACCTACAAAAGGCATTGAAATATCACAAGTACGGACTAATTAACTAAGCCACGACACTAATTTATAATATTCACATGGCATATGGCGGCTGTGCCATTCTGAACGTTTGATTCTTCAGAACTTACTTGTAGGTAGATACTGTAGGTATTGTTCATGCTTTTTGGATACACGACTTGTTGAAGAGACCTAGGCTGTCTATAGTTTGCGGAGACGAATTTATTTCTGGTTAAGTTGAACCTACCCTACTAATATTATAGCGCTGAAAGGTTGTGTAGGTATATATGTGTGTTTGTTACTCAATCACGCAAAAACTACTGAACCGATTGCTATGAAACTTGAAAAATAGGTAGCTGGATACCGGGAATAATACATAGGCTACTTTTTATCCCGATATTCCAGCGGGAACGGGACTTGCGCAGTTAGTAGTATATAAAACTAATTTTATACTCATTAGCTGGTCATCAAAAACGTAAAGTGCCTAGGAGTAAAATGCCTAAAATCAATGTCTAAAAATCAATGTGCCTTACAAGCTTTTGCTAGTAATGCCTAAGAATCTAATTGGCTAGGATGCAAGACATCCAAAAGACATCCTAAATAGTCAAATATCTAATACTTAGAATACGTAATCAACATTATGCCTTAAATACTAAAAAATATTTAGAATTGTTGTTCAAGCCTATCTTAATTTCTTATTATTATGTGACGTTTTTAAATCAAATCAAACTACTTTGGAAATCGGTTCAACACTAAGCACATGCTTGTATCGCATTAACCGAGATGTCAATAGGTATAAAAATGTAATATGTATAACATTTCTTATAATCTAAACTAATATTATTAAGAGGAAAGAATTATTTGTTTGTTTCCGAAACTACTAGAACGATTTCAAAAATATTTTCACCAAAGAAAAGCCACTAGACATTACGATATGATACATACTTTTGATCCCGATATTCCCCGGGATGCGGGTTACGCGGGTGAAACCACGAGACGCAGCTAGTTTCTTACCAAAACTATAGACTTACATACATATGTTGGTAGTACAAACAGATTATTTTGATCCAAAATTAATGATATAATTTTGATAATAATAAATTAATATTGCACGACATTACACACAACGCTATCTAGCCCCCAAACTAAGCACTAGGCTTGTACTATGGGTACTAGACTGCGGATATACTACATATTATACTTTTTTTTTGCAAATACATACATATGATACATAAAACATCATTCGTGTGGTCTGTTACTTTTATTTACCTATTATAATTGTATCTTTGGTGTCATAATAAAGCGTTAAATAAATAAATCATAAAATGTATCCAGAACCGGAACCGCAAACTTCGGCGTCGTAGTCCGTCATTTTAAATAGTCTTTGTACCTACTCATATAAAGTAGCAAATAAAATAGCTTCGTGGAGCGTGTGCCTCCATTTAATGTGATTTAATGTACCTACCTACAATAGATGCGACATTTTCCACTAGATAACATTATAAATACATGTGGAGTTGAAATAATCACGATTTCTAAATAATGCGTGTTCCTATTATTATTACTATATACTTCGCAACATATGGGTAGATATTACTTACCTATTTCACAACAAGTATAGTGTACTTCTATGGTTTTCGCGACTTTGCATAATAAAACACTTTATTTATCCGGATTTATCGCGTTTTTTTTTGTTCATTGTTCTAATAGTTCAGTCAACCTTGAAAAAGCCAACTGTAAAGTTGGCGAAAGCTGGGTTCGTTTTTTTTTGTTGTATTTATCGGTTTTTAGTGTAAATACTTGGTTTCACCAATAAAAACTTTTTGCAACACATCTCCTCAACGCGTTCCCGCCAAAAACTCTAAGTCATTCGTTTGCCAACCTCCCGCGATAATTAAAAAAAAAGGCATGGCATTTTCAACTTTTTGAATTTAGAATTCGAAAAAAAAAGAATGTTTTCAAGTTGGTTGAATAGCTTTGCATATAGCATAAGATTGCCATTTTACTCGGTTGGTAAAACCATATGGCATATTAAACGAGTATAATAATACGAGCTTATTACCTACTACTTCTACTAGCAGCATCCCGCGGTTTTATTCGTGTAAGTCCCGATCCCTTGCGAATTACGAAAAACCTTTTCTTAGTAGGTATAGAATATATCACGGCCCTAGAACAAGCTCGTTAAAATAAGCTCATTGGTTTGGGCTTTGCGTTGGTATTTATTCAGTCATTCAGCCAGTTAATCAGTCCAGTCCAGACTTTGAATTTTATATTCTGTATGTATGTATATATAATAGTTTTTAGACCTAAGAATTAATAACTTGGAAAAACTTATCAAAACAATCTTGCCATATTGCCTTTTGGATATTTGAACTATTTAATTTAATCTGCGATTTTAAGCTTACTTGGTTGTTTGCATGACTAAAATTACTTAATAACGCGCGAAAATAACTAAAACATGGTAAATACCCCGTTATTAAGTAATTTCAGTATTTTAATCTGTAGTAGATATATAAAGATAAATAGATAAGATTAAAATCACATGTAGCTGGCGCCTTTTAAATCATGTTATCTCATTAAATTAGTTGTATTACCTAATCAGATATGGTTTAATCTAAGCATGTCAGTGAGTTAATCTATAAAGGCCGATTGTTGCTACCAGAAATTCAATCTTAAGTTAATATATATATATATATACAAGGTGTAAAGGGTAAGCCCTTTTAATGCGAAAGGGACGTCTAGGCAAACAACTTTTGTTTTACGACTTTTGGAAATTCGAAGTACTTTTCGAAAAATTTACAAGTAAAGTGCTTGAAAATCAGCTGTTTCTCAAAGTTCGAGGTCATTGACCTTATGTTGTCCTTTTATTTAGTTTGATGGTTTACAAACAAAACTTCAATTACCTTTATTTTCAAAAGCAGCTGTTTTTTCAGTGAAACATAATTTCAACATTTAAAAAAAAGTTTGAATTTTCAAAAGTCGTAGAACAAAAGGTGTTCGCCTAGACGTCTAGAACAACCCCCTTTCGGATTAAAAGGGCATACCCGTTACAAATTGTATATATTTTATAATAATATTAATATACCCACAAATTCCATTGTATTTGTTTATACTCTACAATTGTGAAATTAGTTGAAACACTTTGCTTTTTAGGCGTGGCTCGGTTATTTAGATAGGTCAATAACTTTTTGGATATTTTGAATCGTTGGAATTTTAGATTTTTTATGCATTTTGTTTATGAGGCACATTGCTCTTAAGAAATTTATATTAGACATAATGCAACTTAGGCATTTTACATTTTAGACGACCGATCATGATGTGACTATAATCTTCTCATCGATATGTCTATACCGATGCTAATAAAGACTTGTTTGAAAGTTGAGCTACATTCTTTATCTATATACGACGACCTCTGTGGCGCGTCGGGCGAACGCTTGGCTGCAATACAGAAGGTTGCGGGTTCGATTCCCGCTGGGTGCAAATATTTAAGCTTAAAAAATAAATATTTGTATCTGGTCTGGGCGTATTTCTATGTATAATATGTATGTATTTACAAAAGGAAAATAAATATAAGTAGTATATCCGTTGTCTAGCCACCGTAACACAAGCTTAGCAGCTTACCACGGGGCTAGATGGCGCTGTGTGTTCGTCACAGGATTTATTTATTTATTTTATTTAAATACCTTCTTGTTCCCGACTGAAACTGAACCCACAACCTTGTTCTTATCTTTTTGAATTGTTATATCGGATAATTTTCTATATTTTTTGAGGGACAACGTAACTGTAAGTTCAATTAATTTTGATTTTTGTTAATTTCATTTTTCAGTTAGCTGTGCCTGACGAGAAAGTAGAATTCTCAGGCTTCGGATTGACGCTCCCAGGACCAGGTGTTACTGACGCTCAGGTACGTCAACACACTTTACATTACTATTTAACTAAGGGATTATTTATATTAGACCTCATGAGCGGCCGTGTCCATTGCTCGGCCGCCACTCGATTGCAACAGACCGACCGACTGCTCACCGATCAATGGATAACGAAGCTTATGCTCGTGACGGTCTAATATAAATCATCAATAAGTAGTACAATTAAGCGATAAGGCGATATTTGTTCAACATTTATTTACTACTAAAATTACTTATTAACGGGGTTAAGTTGTGGTTGATTAAAAAAAGTATTATCTATCTATCAATTCTTTTACCAGTCTATCCTCCCTCAAGTCGCCGTAACAACATTAATTCGCTGAATTTTTATCCCCAATTGAAATACCTACCTACTGTTCATTGTACAAATTTAAATTTATAAGTTTCTACTCTATACTAATGTCATAAATGCGAAAGTAACCCTGTCTGTCTGTTACATGATCACGCCTAAATCGCTGACCGATTATCATGGATTTTGGTATAGAGATAGATGGTCCTTTGGACAAAGATATATAATGCTTTTAATCTCGATATTCTGTCGTGATCTCTCAACAGCTAAAATATATTTATTATATTTTACATGCTTCATTGATTGCATTAGGCGTTACTTTTCGGAACTCCATATCAACGTTATGTATGTGTTAAAATGTTAAAAATTAATATTTCTTTATACTTAAATTTCTTTTTTAGTCCCGATACCTGACTAAGTAGTATATTATCACTAAATAACTAAATATTAATTTTAAACATAGTTTTTACATGATTGTTTCGAATCGTTAGCAATTTAATGAAGAATCGACGATACAAGAATTGTCCATATTTCATACAAATTTATTTCCCGGGATCGCTCTCTCATTTGTAAGAAAGGTTAAGTTATAGGTAAGTAGAAAAAAATGTAAGCAATTAGACACATGAATTATCGAAGCCCGTTTGGAAAATTGTCCATACTTCTTTGTACTATGGCTTTTCCTCTTTCCCTCCCCCAGGCCCTGTTAATAGAAGCCCTCGTCACGTTCCTGCTGGTGATGGTGGTGCAAGGCGTCTGCGACGGTCGCCGCAACGACATCAAGGGGTCCGCACCTCTCGCCATCGGTCTTACTATCACCGCCTGCCATGCCGCCTTCGTAAGTATACTACAGCTCCAGTTTATTGATGTATCCACACCGCAGTTACAATTCATTGTTTTTTTTTTATCTTTAATAAAAAAAAACAAAGAATTGTTATTTATTTTTATTTAAAAAAACAAAAAACCGATTTGTCAACTGATATAGGGGGAATCAGTGGATGACTCCTGTACGCACAGACGCCAAATCCAGGAAAATGAGCAGACACAAAAACAGCTAAATGTGTCGGGCGTACGCTTGACTGCAATGCAGGAGTTTGCGGGTTCGATTCCCGCTGGGTGCAATTATTTACGCCCAAAAATAAATATGTTTATCTGGTCTGGGTGTATTTCTATGTATAAATGTATGTATTTACAAAAGAAAAATAAATTTAATTTGTATGTTGTCTAGTCACCGTAACACAAGCTTAGCAGCTTACCATGGGGCTAGATGGCGATGTGTGTTGGTCACAGAATTTGTTTATTAATAATAATACTTACCGTTTTAATTTTAATCATATTTTAATCGTTTTAATTTTAATACATAATAGTTTGATCGAAAATCAACCGGTAACTTATTACAATTATAAAGTGTTTATTCTGACCTTTATTCTGAACCGTTTTCGATAAAAATTAACACAGGTGAAACATAGATACTCGGGACTTTTAAAATTATAAAATAATCTTCACAAAGTTCTCGAATTTTCACGTCGATGGGCATAAAAATATGCGATATCGGTTTTTATAAAAGATCTACTTATTCGATGTTTATGTCTTAGGCTGATATCTTATGGTGCGTACTTGACTTTGCTCAGACTGAGCTTAACAAAAACTAAGCATAAACTTTGAATTGGAATTTCTAGTCGGAATCCTATTTGTAATAAGTTTACGAATAAATAATAAAAAGAACTTTAGTCCTAACAGAGAAGCAAAATTAAGATCAATTTTTGATTGATTTACACTCTAAATTTGAAAAACTTCGACTTTACTAAGCACAAACTTTGGATACTTGCGAAGATCGCTTTATAAATACTAAAAATTGTCTTCAGTCAAAGTTTACGCTTAGCAAAGTCAAAGTACGAACCATAGATATCGGCCTTAATTAATCTTTGTTCGTATAGATCCCGTATTCCGGCTCAAGTATGAACCCGGCCCGTTCTTTCGGACCTGCTGTCGTGATGGGCAACTGGACTTCACATTGGGTGAGTTCTAACTATGTTCAATTATATTATTTAAGGCTCAGTAGTAAATTAGAGACTAGAAGACGATCTATATTTCCTCTTAATATTAATAGCTGCGTCCCTCAGTTACACCCGCGCAAGTCCCGATACCGTCTAAATATCGAAATCAAAAGAAACTTATGTTACTCTTCGATAATGTAGCTTTCTATTGGTGAAAGAATTTTTTAATTCGGTTTAGAAGTTTCCGAGTTTATTCGTTACAAACAAACAAATAAATCTTTCTTCTTTATATTATTAATTTACCTATTGGAGGTAGAGGTTTGTTTGTTTGTTTGCAACTTCAAGAAAACTATATCGACTACACTCAAATCGAATTAAACACAACTTGGTTGTAACGTATTTACCTTGCAATAGGTATAATTTTAGGTATTTGTTATCGACCGTCTGTTTATTTGCATACATTATTGGAGCGATGAATGAACCGCACATCTAAATATTATGTAACAAATACTTTCACTAAATCGAGAGGATCACGACGGCTAACCGGTACAGATATGGATACCTACCTTTCTATAAGTAACTATAACTATGACACTAGATGTTGTTCAAATAAACATTATTTGAACAATATTTTAATTTAATTTAATATTTTATTTATTTATTTATATTTGTAAAAGAAAATTTTACACGTCATTCACGTCACGAAAAAACTCACACTAAGGGTAATTTTTGAATCGTTGTTGCACTTTAGGCGATTTAAACAATTCGATATCTGCCGATGTCGATCCTTATGCCGAAAATTACATAAATCAAACGAAAATCCGGAGAAATCCAGGTATTTAAATCGCTCGAAGTGGCGCATTTGATTAAAAATAGAGTCCCAGTAGGTCACATGATCTCTCCATGGCATGACTTCGGTACCTACCTACATCCTATCATTCTAAGTACAAATATTATAAAGATAAGTTTGTGTGTAACTAAACGAATAGCTCGTTTGTAACTCCTTCACTTAAAAACTGCTGAACCGATTGCAATGAAACTTGGTATGCAGATAGGTGGAGATCTGGATTAACACATAGGCTACTTTTTATCCCGACATTTCCGCGGGATCGGGACTTATGTATAATTTATTAAAGGTAGGTTAAATTGTAGATCAGTTATTATTGTCGTACCTATTTGTTCACAGCCTGTAAAGTTTTAAACAAATAATATAAATTACTTACACAAGATTTTCTATATAGTAGTTACAATTAGGTTTAGTTAGTCGACAAATCTTGAAGGTCGAGTTAGTTAGCATCCAATTTCTTGATTACCTACCTATATATATTTTAGCCCGTGATATGAAATGGCCTGGTAAAAACCTTTTCTGTAGGATATAATAATACTACATATTTATAGCCATAGACAGTATGGGCATCTATACCTTCTTTAGATTAGACCTAGGTGTAATCTAAAGTACTCATACTACTTATAAAACAACATTATAATCGGGCCAATTTAAAACAAGTTATTTGCAATTTACATCAACACAGTCAAATCGTCGAAGTAAAAGTCAAGTCAAGAAAGTCATTGTAAATGGTGGCTCTTTACAATGACGGTTCTCGCGAGCTTTGGAGACAACGCTAAAGTCCATGTTTTGCATTGGTTTTCACTATAATCACACTTGTTCACCTTCACGAAACTATTTTGATTAAATGCCTTCGAAATCAAACAATTTATTCGCATTTGAAAATGAAAAATGAAAATGAAAAATATTTATTAACCAGAAACTTAAGTAACACAAGGTATGGATTAACAACAGCCCCCACACTGAGTCTGTGTCGTGAGGTGCTCAGTATCGATTTACAAAACATTAGTTCAGCTAGGTAATCGGTTGATGAAAACAGATTTTGGTTAATTTAGATTGAATAACATAAATTAAACATCAACATAGAATGGTATTAAATATAACATAGAATAAATAAATTAATTAATTAAAATAAATAAATAAATAAAAGAATAAATAATAATGTAATATAAACTGCTTAAGGATAATCTACTGAAAAAGGCTAACACAAACGAACAAACAGCTTCTCAGTTTGGCCATATGTGAGAGAAGACAGCCAGAGTTTTAATCTGAACAAGGTTTCACGAAAATGGCAATTAAGCAACACAATCAAACAAACAAACTCTTCAGCTTTATAATATTAGTGTAGATGAGAAATAAATATGTAGTAGATAAACAAAATTAGCCCAATTTACTTAAACCTAGGCTACTCAAACTGCTCTAGATTAACTTTACATAACTCCTCTATTCTATTCAACTCAGTTGCATGTTAATCATGGCTAGTTCTCTACTTTCCACCAACGACGAAAGTTCACAATCAATTGTGTAACATTTCGAGTGTATTATTACACTTAATTTGACTTAATCCCCGGTGGTATCACAAGCCTATTGTTCGTTGTATTGTAGCCTCTTCCCATGTTTGTTTGTACACGAAGAAAGCGTAAAAAGTACCTCATTTTGTTGTTAAATACAATAGTTAACTGTGGTGTAACATTCTTTTTAATTTAATTTGAATAATTAGGTTTGTTGGTTGGTTAATCTATACTTAATATTATAAAGAGGGAACGTTAACTACATTATTGAAAGCTCGAAATGAGTAGACTAATATATAATAAATTGTATATATTAATATATATATATATAATAAATAGTATTAAATATATACGTACGTATACGTCCAACGTACCTATACAGTTTGAACAATAAAATTATTCTTTTTTTATTTTTGTACCTAACATTTTAAACATTCTTTCACCAATAGAAAGCTACTTTATCGAGGAGTAACATAGACTACTTTTAATCCCCATATTCCCGATGTATCCCAATACAGCTTTTTATACTAATATTATAAAGAGGTATAACATAGCAACATGATGTATACATATATGTTGGGGGTAATCTCTAAAATAATCGGACCGATTTCGATAAAATTGAATATGCAGATACATTGCATCTTTGGAAGTAACATAGGCTACGTTTTATACCGATACTTTCACGGGATCGGGACTAAGGAGTGTGTAAAACCGCGTGACACAGCTAGTTTATGATAATTAAGCGTAAATTATAATTTTTATACATACGTAATTATAATCATAGAATAAGTATACGAAGAAAGGCGTTTGATATTCCAAAAGTTTAGTTCACGTTTAGTAATAGAGGGAAATTGTTTAAGATTTAGTACAGATAGCGAATATTAGAGCTTATCGTTCTACTGCATCACTATAACGGTAGCTTGCTCTAAGAACGTTTTCTCGTAGCTACATAGAGAGTTTTATGGACTTGGTTTAGTACCACGACATGTTCATCATGGTGCGAAACTATCAGATATATGAATATAGGTAGTAAGTGCAGAGCCTAAACTTCCCAGCTTAGAAATTTTTACGCCCTGTTTATGTTGATCAAACGAAAGCTTGCAAATCCCTGCGGCTTGGATTGGTTTTAAAATAAAACTCATTTTACGGTTTTATTCCCGTTGTTTTATCAGCATGTATTGCAATGCCGATTCCTAATATTAGCGAATAGCCTATTATAGCCTATCCGAATAGCCTATTTCAGACTACTTTTTCCTCTACCACCCGACTTACTTGTCTGAAATAGGCACCATAACGCCAGATCGGCATTGCAATAATGCTGATAATAAAAACAACACGATAAAAAGCGCATAAAGAGTTTTATTTCAATACTGAAGAAAAAACTTTGTTAGAAATATTTTAAAGGAAAAATTCTTTAAGAATTCACTCGCGGCAAGATTTGAACTCGCGTAAATATGCCTTGAGTAATAGAAACAAATTACGAAATCAAAATCTTTGTTTTAAAGTTGACAATACGCTGCTGGTCTTACTGATTACCTTCCTTTATATTAGCAGCTTTGAATACTCATACAATGTATATTATTCGCCTCAATGGCGCGTCGGGCGAACGCTTGGCTGCAATGTAGAAGATTGCGGGTTCGATTCCCGCTGGGTGCAAATATTTATGCTTAAAACTTAATATTTGTGTCTGGTCTGGGTGTATTTCTATGTATAATATGTATGTATTTACGAAAGAAAAATAAATATAAGTAGTATATCCGTTGTCTAGGCATCGTAACACAAGATTAGCAGCTTACCACGGGGCTAGATGGCACTGTGTGTTGGTCACTGGATTTATTTATTTATTTTTATTTTATTTTCTTCCCAGGTGTACTGGGTGGGTCCGATCGTCGGTGGAGTGATTGCCGGTCTTGTCTACAAGTACATCTTCCGCATCGGCAAGCAAGGAGAGAGTGGCTCCTACGACTTCTAAACGCCTTCACCAGAAACTTTTGTTTTGTCTTATGCATTATTAACTGAACGCTCTATAAAATAAATAAAGAAATATTATACAAAAAGAAATGCATCATCAAAAATACTCCGTAATTCTCGTCAGGATTCGAACCTGCGCCCCTCGCATGCCTGGCGAGTGCGCTAACTATTGCACCACACAGGATTCAACATGACACGCTGAATTGATGATTATGCGCATCATCTCTGATTGTTTTTGACGATGCATTTCCTGTGTTAAATATTTCTAGTAGATTTCTTCGAGCAATAAACTAAAATATTAATACAATGGCAGAGATGGAATTCTGTTTCTCTTTGTAAGTGCCTAGAGTAAAGTTCAGTTTTAAAAAATAGTTTCGTATCAAGCGTTTTAAGCCAAGTGTTCACTCCTTCGTACTAAAGCAGTTGGTCCCGCTTGGCACGTTATTATCTCTGTGGAAATTAGTCTGGAATGAAATTCTGCAAGAAATTGTGAAAGGAAGTACTATCCAGTGGAAACTTGGCATAAATAGGTAATTGTTAGAACTTTACAAGGTAAATAAAAATAACTTACCGTTTTGAGCTTGATAATGCGTAAGACGAAAGATTATTGAAATCCAAAACAATAATACTATTCTAAATAAAAAATATAAGATTATTAGTTGACACTCAAAAACATTTTAGAACCAAGGCGAGTAAAATTGTCGTTGTAACTTTAGCTAATCGTCTCAATTTCGGTTACCAAGAAATTAATACTAACACTTCAAAAACTTTACAATCTCTGTGCAAAATTTCTAAATAAAAAACAACAATGCTAAAGCGATGTTGACACGGTTTAGTTAAGTAGAATACGTGCCCAGACACTATAGGTGCTGAAGGCAGCGGTATTTAGCCTTATAATGGTATTTGTTGCCAAAAGTTGCTAAATTGCAACTAAGTTGTCTACAGCAGTTAGTACATAGCACATTTTAATCGCCTTATGTACGATTCAGATTAAACGAAGCACGTGGTGGCCACTCCGTTTCCACTACAATTACAGTTGCAAATTTTCAAGTGGAAAATGGACCTTAATTTTTTTTCAAAATTTGCAAAACGGTTGTTGCATTTTTTTTTCTACAAACAACCTTTACCTAGCCGGGGCCACTCCCGGCCAAGTCACGCGTCTGACATTCATTGTGAATCGTACATTCGTTCTAAAAATTGGCCAAAACAATTGAAATTCAATTCAATTCAGCCAATTCAAAAGATCTACTTGTTATCTTTATGTTATTTTGTTTCGAAAGTCGATTTATTTCTTGGTCCAAAGTTATAAAATGTCTTCTATAGAAAGTTTTTAAGAACATTTTTATACCGTGTAAGATATTGCCTAATTTATAGATTTATCTAAGATTATTTATGTTGTGAATATAATTATTTTAAAATTAAGTTATGGCTTTGGCTTGTCCACGCCTACCCGAGTGCCTGTGCTAGTTTGTGAATATAATGTGAGGTTAAATAAATGTATTACAATTATTATTATAATAAAAAATATTTTTAATCTACGAAAGAGTTAACTTTATTATGGAAAATAAATATTTTATCGTGTACCTACTCTGTTTTTGATTTACTTTATTTTCTACTGCCATGACTGAATGATGGGATACAGTATGGGTAGTGCGAGTTTTTTCGTAAAAAAAAACGCGAACGTGATGGTTGATGGAAACTCAAAAAGCGCCCCTAGCGGACAATATCGAAGTTACCAGTTTACATACAAAATACGCGTTGTCTTAACCATCACGTTCGCGTTTTTTTTTACGAATAAACTCACACTAAGGGTACAGGAACGAGTTTTGATAGAAATCCCTAGTTTTACCCACCTATTTATACCCAGAGCCAAAGCGTCAATTCAAAGCACATTTTAAAACTCAACTTAGCAAATTCACCCTTGGGATAAGGTCAGACAAGCGTATTTCTTTGAGTTGTGAGTATATATAAATATTAGTAGTTAGTAATATAATAGTTTTTTAGTAACACAACTTTTTTTGCATAGCTGTGTGGCAAAAAAAGTTTTTTTATAATGCAGGTGAAAATTTGCGACTACTCACAAATCAAAAATGTGCGCTCAGCTGATCTAACTCTTAGGTCTACGAAACGGTAAGGCCTAAGAGACATAATATACACTATGGCGTCGACTGGCGGTCGAATCGTCGTTCTAGGCCCGGAACCACCGTTTGCGTGGAACATTTTTTCAAAGGATTGCTACTTCCACAAACGACGTGAAACGGGTATGCCCTTTTAAGCCGAAAGCTAGACGTCTAGGCGAACAACTTTTGTTCTACAACTTTTGGAAATTCGAAGTACCTACTACCTACCTAATTTTCGAACATTCTAAGTGTAAAGTTTACTTAAAAATCAGCTATTTCATAGAGTTCAAGGTCAAAACTTAAATTACCTTTATTTTCAAGAGAAGCTGTTTTTTCACTTAAACATAACCTAAAAATTAAAAAAAAAAAGTTAAATTTCCTAAAGTCGTAGAACAAAAGTTGTTCAACTAGACGTCTAAAACAACCCCCTTTCGGCTTAAAAGGGCATACCCGTTACACCTTGTATATTCGAGTTCGTTCCCTACACCAATACTCACTGTCTCTAACCGTGTTATAAACACAGACAAACAAGTACCATGAACAAGGCCAAAGTTCACAGTCACCCTGTCGCAAGTTGTCGTGACGAACTCTCGCACTATCGACACTAATCTGACACTTTACCGGCGCGAGGGTCAAGGTCGAGGCATCGAGTCATCACAACTGAGGTAGGTACTCTAGGTACTAAGTGCGCTTCATTGTTCACCTGTCGTTCAGTGTGTGGTAACCAATAATATTGATCGAGCATCTTCCTTTTATTTGTTGTTCCTGTTATTTGTTCTTGGTAACGTGGGAAAGTTGTAGCATTAGATGTTGTCCAGGTTTGTATCGGTATTTACCCATATAGTGCAAGTCAAAAGGCTAAGAATCAACCGCCTGTAAACTTTTTAAAATCACACGATTTATTAAGGCGGGGGGGCTAAAGATATTTTTAAATGTAAATTTAACCCACTTCGAAATGAGTCACATTGGATTTTTTTTGATTAGAATGTATCTTTAAGTTAACACTTTCAAAGTTGTTTATCTACACGTCTTGATCAACTCTTTTAGCCTATATTACCATCCTCATAAGAAATTAATAAATTACTTACCTACCTATAAGACACGGTAAAATGTAACTAGCGCCTGCACTTAATTGTATGAACGAACGAAATATGTCTATATCTGTATTATAATGACATATTTTATTCTTTCTGAATAACCAGTTTGTTTTTCGTTAGTTCGTAGAATTAAAGTAGAGGCCTAGATATAACATAATCAGCCCGGGATTGATCCCACTGTAGGGCAAGGGCCTCTTCTTAGAGGGATTAGGCGGTAGGCCGACTCCGGATTGGCGAATGTTTCATGTCTTCGGACCGTGGTGAGTTCTAGGACATGATGAATTCCTCACGATATTGACACAAGTGAACGTTTATAAACCCTTGTGTTGCGCCTGGCAGAGCCTAGCTAGCCTACTAATCCCAGAGTTAAAAAGGAATGACATCGTTGCGCGCGCAACTATGGCAAGCGGCGTAATTATTTTCACAATAACGGCACCGTGACAGAAAGAAGCCCTTGCAGAATTTGATAAATTAGGAATTATTTACCCCGGTTATAGAGGTCTTAGGGCATGCCCTTAAGCCTCTAACTTGGCCTAACGGCAGACTAAAGCGGCCTGAAGACTTTAACGCTAGACCACAGTACATAAAGCAGTATGGAAAGAGCACACAGTATGAAAACTGCACTAACATATACGCGAAATCCCTTTAGGGGCTCGTCAAAGGGCTTATATGTGTGAGTGAGCCGTTTTCGAGCAGTTGTAGGTAGTTTTCATACTGTTGTGCCCCAAGCTTCAGCCTTTTTATGTACCTACTGCGGCTAGACTCTGTTTAGGTTAGATGAAGACAATAATATGTGCCTCATTCTAAACTGATGATTGTAGGATGCATACTTATGTATCTCTTTATAAATATTTTTTTAACTACATATCCTTATTACATGAAACACTAGCTGCGCCCCGCGGTTTCACCCGCGTAATTCCCGTTCCTGCGGGAATTTCGGGATCAAAAGTAGCCTATGTGTTATTCCAGGTTACCAACATTCCAAATTTTATCCAAATCCGTTTAGCTCTAAACCTAAAAAAAAATGAAACATAATTCGTCTAGGTTTTTGGGATTTTGCATAATAAAACACAATATTTACCGGGTTTATTACAAACCAACCATGCTGTAAAGTTAGCGAAATCTCGGCACTTTGCAATAAAGCCGTTATTAATTAAAACGCGAGTAAAAACCCGGTAAATAATGTGTTTGTAAAATGAAACGACCAAAATAGAAGCAGAAAATATATTAATTAACACATTAAACAAACTAATCCAGAACACAAAATAAGCATAAGTCTACGGGTGAGAATAAACATGAGTAATTTAAATTTGTGATTAAATATAAGTTAGATAGATGTGGGTACAAATGTTCAGTTTAACACAATATAGATGACAAATCACTGTGACCCAGAACGAACCAGTGAAAGGGATGTGGACGCGTTGCCTATAGTACTCAATGAATGAACGGCCTCGTCACTACGATTTGTAGACGAAAACAAAACTCCTAGAACCTCGAATACTCGCACAAAATTGAATAAGGCTTTTGATAAAAAGCTTAAGTAGGTGTAAGAGACTCTAAAGCGAGATTAAATACGAAACATAAAGAAACACCACTTTAAATTTAATTGGTACTTAAATATGAGAATTTTGAAGTTTGAGAGCTGCTTACTTTCAAATATTAAATTATTTTTGAACATATTAGCGTATTCAGCCAATAAGCTCATAACATAAGTCATAGCTAAAACACAAGGCTTTTAATATACTTAGGTGACAGACAAGAAATATCAAAAGAGCGATTTTGGAAAATGAAAAAGTGGTGTCAAAACGGTCTAGTCGTCGTAATATAAGTCAAGTCAAGGAAGTCATTGTAAACGGTGTACAGACAAGAAATTTCAATAGCGCGATTTAGAAAAATTAAAGTGCAGTCAAAACAGTCAAGTCATCGTAATAAAAGTCAAGTCAAGGAAGTCGTTGTAAATGGTGGACAGACAAGAAATTTCAATAGCGCGATTTAGAAAAAATGAAAGCGCAGTCTAAATCGACTGAACTGAAGTTAGAACGCTACAAATTTCAAAGAGCATTCAAGATTCAAAACGAGTCAGAATTTCTAACTGGCCATACATCCATTGTAACCGAGGCATTGCGGCACAAAAACCCTTCCTCAAGGTTGTTCATCGAGGAGCCCCTGTAAGAAGGCATCAGGGTCTGTAATGTCGGCTAACAGGCCGGCCGCGTCACAGAACTCTGCGAAGGAAGTGCAAGGTGCTAGTTCCTCGGTGAGGGACGAGACGATCCGCTCGGCCGCCTTGCTGTTCGCCTCGTCGTTGTGACGAATGTACTCCGCCAGTTTCACCGGCCATTGCTCCACTGTTGTTGCTGCTACGTTCTGTGATAATGTTGCCGTGTTAGTATTCAATAAGGTTTAGGAAGATGGTACTGTAAAGGTGGATTTAAGTACATCAAACGAGCGAATGCTCATTAAATAAATAAATAAATTCTGTGAACACAGCGCCATCTAACCCCATGGTAAGCTGCTAAGCTTGTGTTACGGTGACTAGACAACGGATATATTACTTATATTTATTTTTCTTTTGTAAATACAGACATATTATACATAGAAATACGCCCAGACCAGATACAAATATTTATTTTTAAGCATAAATATTTGCACTCAGCGGGAATCGAACCCGCAACCTTCTGCATTGCAGCCAAACGTTCGCACGACGCGCCACAGAGGTCATTCTATCCTCACTACATCAAATCTAGTGTAAACAGGGGTAAAGCATTATTTCGTTATTCTTAGTGCGTTCGCAAAGATTCTACCTAAATAAATTCTCTTTTGTATGGTTTTGAATTGACACGAATGAGCAAAAAACATTCGATCTAGCTTTTGTTTACACTAACTCCCTTACTTATAAAATATTATTTACACATGACTAAGTTATGTAACGTTTGTCTCTGTCTGTCAACTTTGAAACTTCATGTGACAGTAAAAAACAAACGATGCATAGTTATGCAGCGCATTAATTAGCGTTTAGTAAGGGGTAAGTAAGGGGGTAAAGGATTACGAAAGAATGCTCTTGTTCTAGCTCTAGCTCTGTGTTCGTTTGATGTAAATCGACCTCAAGAGATAAATATTACTAGATGCGCCTCGAGGTTTCACCCGCGAAATAAGTTTTTTTCTATGTTTGTTTGTAATGAATAGGCGCTGAAAGTAATGAACCTAATGGGCCTAAACCATCTTGTATATAAAAATAAATCCCTATTTCGCTTGGCCGCGTAAACTACTGGACCGATTTTGTAATTATTTGTTGTTGTTGTTGTTAAGATCATAAAAACTTCTTTTGAAAATTAAAATGAAGAAAAAAAAATCGGGACTTACGCGGGACGCAGCTAGTATTAGTATAGAATGAAGCCAGTAACCGTAGAGTGAGTTTTTTCGTAAAAAAAAAACGCGAACGTGATGGTTAAGTTAACGCGTATTTTGTATGAAAACTCAAAAAGCGCCCCTAGCGGACGATATCGAAGTTACCAGTTTCCATACAAAATACGCGTTAACTTAACCATCACGTTCGCGTTTTTTTTACGAAAAAAACTCACACTACGGGTACTGGCTTTATTCTATACTAATACTAGCTTCGCCCCGCGGAAGTCCCGTTTTTTTATCTTCATTTTAATCTTCAAAAGAACCTTTAGCTGATCATAACACACACTAAGGGTACAGTTAGTTACCTTAAACATAACAGTGTACAGTTGGTCTACAATCGCGGCGTATAGTGCGTACGGCTTATAGTCCGGCCAGGGTCGAGGCACGCGCGCCTCGGCCGGAAGCGCGCGAAGCACGTTGCCGGCGCCGGACACGCCGCGCACGTGACCTACTATAAGCAGGCGTTTCAGCGTCTCCGTGCGGTGGGACTTCCATCTAGAACAAACGGTTCATAGGTATTTTACATATTACGATTTAACGTATTTATAGCTTAGAGTATACGTAAGCAAACTATAAAGCGCGCCAATGAGTATTTGCCTACTGCGCAAAGTGTAAGCAGATTCTTCTTCTTCTTCTTCTTTTCGTATAGTGGTGTGGCTCACCTGGTGTTAGAGTTTTCAGATCGCCTTAAGGCCTCTAACTTGACCTAACGACTGTTATCAGAGATAACAACCGGAACCAACTGCTTAACGTGCCTTCCGAAGCACGGAGGAGCAGATGCAGATGCTCCATACATAGATATTAAAATGTTGAGGTTGAATAGTGATTTGCGAATCATTTTTACACCGCGGCACTGAACATTTCACCATAATTATTACAAGAATAAATTCTAACGAGAGAAACAGTAACCCTAGACTGATGACATCGTTTTTGTCATTTTTGATTGTTCATACCGGTGCTTACAGTTCATACTCGCATACCAGCGCCCTATAGCTTGCTTATGTATATACTCTAAGATTTATAGGTTACTTTGCATTTCATACTTAAATCCAACGTAATATGGTTAAAAATCTACGGTAGTATGTTGACGTACCAGTAGGTCACTGGGATTCAACAGTATTTTTGCTGAGGTATAAAGAAACCAAAGCGAGCTCAGCCTAACGGTTGAATGTTAATCTGCAGATATCTTTAGGCAGATATTGAACAAGCAGTATAAAACAAGACAACAGTAATACAGCAACATATGTAGTCAGAGCAATCCACAATGACTCGTTCGTGGAACCTTTTCAAAGTAAATAACAAGACGCGTTTGGCCCCCAGAACGTCACATAGAAACATACATACATAGACCGATACACATTACCCTACTTTGCGTCGCGCAGTCGGGTAAAAAATGACAAATGCTTAAAAGCAAAGAAAATGCGTAAGCATTTGTCATTTTTTATGTACTTTGAAAAGGGTTCCATCGATGAGTCACCGTGGATCGCTACTAATAGTTTGTATACTAACTTGGCGTGCGGGTAGAGCAGTAGCATGAGTGTAGCGAAGTACAACGGTCCCTCCGCGTCGTAGGCGGACTCCAACACCCGCACCGGCGACCACGCCAGCGCCGCTTCTAGTGCAGACACCTCGCGCGCTGCCACGCGGGATCTAACGGAAACAAATTATAGTTACAAATTATTCGTTCTTGCTCAAGCTATATTTACTAGAAATATTTTAAAGGAGAAATTCATTTAGACAATGAACAAATTTCTAAAATTCATGTTTATGGCGACACAATCGAGCCTTAGACGAAAATGGTAGACATAAATATTCTTAAATTCGCTGCTCGAGATGGGACCTGAACTGCCAGTTTCATCGAGACGATAAACAATCAAAATTCATACTAAGGGCTCAGAAACGATCTGCTGTGGTATCATCTAATTAGCATCCACCGCTACTAGTTGCTATTTACTGTCAAAAAACATATTTCGTATACTACATTGCTGCTTTGAAGTAATCACCGGTAACAACCACGTTACGTCAAAGCAGAAATGTACTGCAAGTCAGTCCCTAGTAGCGGGGGCTGCTAATTAGATGATACCATAGCAGATAAGATGAATGTATACTGACGTGTTGATGACGTATAGAGCGATGTGCACTAGCGCTGGCACCAGCTGCATGTTGGAGAAGGGTCCGCCGCCGCCGGTGTCGTCGTGGAAGGGCCGCGCCCGCGCGAACCGCACCAGCAGCAGCTTTAGGTCGTGGATCGTGTACGTGTGGCTTATGTCGCGGTGACCGGTCGCTTCCTACACACAAACACACACACAATAACATTGGAGTTTTGGCGGGACCGCGTTGAGGAGATGTTTTGCTAAATTTTCATTTTTTGTGAATCAAATCAAAATAAAAAACATTAAAATTTTATTTATTTCTTATCGGTTGTGAACCGATCATGGCCATTTGGAAATCAGCCAGTGTCAAGTATTATTAATTATATTATGCAAGTTATTTGCATCGAAACAGTCAAGTAGTTAAAGGCAAGTCTAGGTAATCATTTGTAAACACGGCGACCATTTACAAAGATTGTTCACGGAGCCCCGGAGACAACGCTAAAGTCCATGTTTTGCACCGATTTTCACTTTCATTGCACTTGTACACCTTCACGAAACTAAATTGATTAAAATATGCCCCCGAAATTAAACAATTTGCACGGATTTGAACTAGGTTTCACAAAAATTAAAATTTAGTAACACATCTCCTCAACGCGTTCCCGCCAAAACTCTATTTATTTATTAACTATGACACGTATTAGACATTTCTCAAATGACATAAATCAGACATCGATTCTACACTAAGCACAAGCTTGTATCGCAGTAACCGGTACCAATATAATGCAATATAGATAGACGCCTAATAAATCCATAAAAATATATACCTTATAGACTAACACAAGTATAAATTATTATTATTATAACTTAACACGAAATAATCAAATTTACATTATTATTAAGATGATTAATATTAATATTAACCTAGTACCTACCTAATTTCATAAAAACTAAAAATACCTAGCACTGTACGCTCAAAGAGTGAATTATGTAGACCTAAGATTTTATGTATTCCATCTGCAAAATTGTACCGTGATTTACAGTGAATAAATGAATAAATGAAATGAATAAATGAACTACATAATGTTACGTGTTACGAGGGTGCGAGATTAGCGGCCTTGTTAAAATACGCGAATCTATCAATCTGTAGGATAAGATATTTCCTTGCAATGAGAAAGAATAACAATGAGAAGCTTCGGGTATTTGGATGAATGCCATTAAAAGAACAAGAAACAACAAAATATGTAACTCAATGTAGCTAGGATGCCGCAATCATGCCTAACTTGTAGTAGATGGTAAAATACAGAAGCAAAAATTGGGCGTATGAGTCACCGATGCCGGTAGCCTAATAAGTCAAGTTACTACTCCTCAATGGAGTTGAGATGTGTTGTTGATTCGAGTCTTGCTTAGCGTCGACCGTGCGTTGTTTTTGTGGATGTATTTTTCTTTATTTTTATTTGAATGAATGAACTAACCTGTATGTAAGTAGTGTGCCTCGCGAGACAGCTAGCGAACGCCGACTCCGGAACATGCGGTCCCCACAGAGGTAGCAATCCGTTGCACCGTGTCGATGCGTTTTGTAGAGATGCACTCTCCCATTCATCTCTGAATTATTGATAAATACTTTAAATATGGTACGCACAAGATTGAGAATATATCATTTAACAGTAGATTTTATGAGAAGTTGACCAAATACGAAGTTGTCGTAAAATATGAGAAACTGTGTAAGAACTGACCTGCCACGAGCGAGTCTTACAGCCGCCATGTGACACTCGACGTGAACGATGTTGAAGTGGGAGACGGTGGTGTATCCGAGCGTCTTGCGTGGCCGCACCTCGAACTCTTCCACTGGACAGCGTTTCGTGAATGTGTACACGCCTAACACCTGGATGAAGTGACGATTGATTATTTTACTGTCATACGCTCAGAGAAACTACTAGATGGCGTTAGTAGTATGAAGTCCTGAATCGCACATATAATATTCTTTAGGAGCTAAGCTAAGAATTATTTTGAAACTCTTTTTTTTTTGGTGTTTATTTCTTTGTTTTCTTTCTTCAATTCCCGACGAGACATTGTCGGTCTGCGGCTTATCGGGCAAAAAAAGCAAGTGCAAGGTGAAAAATCTTCCCTTTGGGGATATATCTCATATCTTCTAACAAGTAGAGAGTATCTGTACCCTAGACTTGTACTTAAAGTTTTGACACACAGTGGGGCGAACATGGCATTCCCATAGACTTAAGGTGTTTTTTTTATTCTACATTACTAATTGGAAAATTATGTGTAGCTGTTTATGTGTAGCTGTAGATTAATCATCCTAAGTCAAAAGTTTACGCAATCTTGCGGTTCTCAAAAAAAGTGGTATTATGTATATTTTTCCATACATTATTTTGTACAAAATGGTGACTTTGCATCGCAATGGTTATTAGAAGATAATTATGGTGATTTTTGGAGTTCTGTAACAGCTACACATCATTTCCCAATAAGAAATGTAGAATAAAAAAAATGAAAACCCTATGTCTATGGGAATACCATTTTCCCACTGTGTGACAGCTTAACTGGCGGACGGACTGACACATATAGCAACGCACAGCCGTCTCCGGAGTGTCTTTGGTGAGTTCTCAGACCTGTCGGTTCCTCAAGACGCGGACGTTTTCCTGTACCGCTTAAGAAATATCAAAACAAATGTTACAGGACACAAACTATATGTTACCTTGGTGGGTTGGTACTTGTAACCCTCCCTGCAGATGCAGCAGACCGCTCCCGCCTCTTCCGCCAGGTCAGCCACCTGGTGAGTGAGCGAGCACTGCACCGTGACCTGCCCGCGCTCGTTACTGCGCATGCCCAGAGCTCCCAGTTGACGCTCACGCACCGCCATCGCTAGCCGCTTCTTCTCCTGTCATATGGGATATTGGAGGTGAATAAATTGCTTACAGTGTGTTGCGAGGGCAAATATTTCAGCCGAAAGGAGGCGTCAAGGCTAACGACTTTTGTTTTACGAATTTCCCTTTCAGCTTAAATTATCGTCCCTGAAAGACGATGTAGAGAAAGAGAAATATACTGGAATTAAAATAACAGAGAAATGGTTTATGGCACTGCAATTTTCTGTCATATGGGATATTGGCAGTGAATAAATTGCTTGCAGTGTGTGTCGAGGGCGAATATTTCAGCCGAAAGGAGGCGTCAAGGCAAACGACTTTTGTTTTACGAATTTCCCTTTCAGCTTAAATTATCGTCCCTGAGAAACGATGGCATAGCAAGAGAAATATACTGGAATTAAAATAACAGAGAAACGGCTTATGACCCTGCCGTTTTGACAAATCTCCTGAATATACGATACAGAAATATCAGAACAGAGTCATTAACCAGGCATTGTGCCCAACAGTACACTAAAACCTAAAACTAAAAGCATTGTAACGTTCCTACCTGTCTAGTGAAGTCCCGAACTTGCTGCACTTTGGCCGCACACTGCGGCTGCGACCGCAACGCTTCCAGAAGGTTCTCGGCCAGGGAGCCGACGTGTTCCCCTGAAGATACTTGCTCAAGTCGGTGGACTATTGGGATCACTTTCTCACATACCAACATCTGAAAACATAGCATACTAAATAAGTACTTTAAAGCCTCTGTGGCGAAGCAGGCGAAGCTCGGACTGCGACGCAGAAGGTTGCGGGTTCGATTCCCGCCTGAAACAAATATTTCTGCTGACCATAAATGTTTGTCTCTGGTTCTGGGTGTATCCTTTGTATCATATTTATGTATTTACAAAAACAGTATGTGTGTGTAGTATATGCGTTGTCTAGTACCCATAATACAAGCCTAGGTTTAGTTTGGGGCTAGATAGCGCTGTGTGTAATGTCGTGCAAAATTTATTTATCTATTTAAAGGCATCATTTTATAGGAGCACTTTTTGATAATTATTATGAACAAAAATGTGTAATATATGAACTCAATACTGCTATTGCCAAAGCATCTAATAGGTTGACGTACATTCACCTGTTTTAAGTTTTTTTTTATTTGCAGTGTTCGCTTGGAACTCACTTGCTTTCTCTTAACTTCCTACTTTTCCGTAAAAAAATCTAGCAAGAATATTATTATTTAGAGGTGTATCGTTTTTGTTTTATTCTTAATTTGTATTTGTTTTTTTTTGTGTGGTTTATGAATAAATAGTATATATTTTCTTTATTAGAATATTATATATAAGTATATCTATAAGTATATTTTCTTACCTGTGTCGGTTCATGATCGGTGGCCAAACCGGTCAAGAATCTCAGTATATATTTGAGAGCGGGTCGACTTATAAACTCCTTCAGTTCATCCGAATCAGTGCACACTAACGTCGGCTTAACACAAGGGGCGTGTTTCACAATATACTCTAAGGCATCTCTCACAACACCGAGCGATATTAAATAATCCTTCAACGTCCCCCCGATGGAATTCCTCTCGATATTAGCACAGAGAACGCAGAACAGTTCCATCCGGAATTCTTCGTCCGTCCATTGCTCCGAGTCAAGGCGGTCAAAGTCCAAGACTGGTTTGAAGTGGTCCACTAATAAGGCCATCTTGAGATCGTTACCGTACACTAACGCTGCCAGTACACGGGTCAGATGTCCTAAAGCGAGCGAGTTCGTGCGTATGCCTAGAACGAAAACAAAAATATTAGGTCCCTGTTCAAATATAAATCTAGAGTCATTAATAAACACTTTATTTATCGGTTTTGATCGCGTTTCGTTTTATGATCGCATTTTGTTCATGTTTCGTTTAAAAATCATGATTAAAACGCGATTAAACCCGATAAATAAAGTGTCTTATTATGCAATATCGCGAAAACCATAGTAGAGTAATTAGGTGAAGTTGTATTACCTGGACATTCAGTACAATTTAACAATGCCTGAACGTGTTCCGGACCGCCGAACGTCAATGAGAACTGCAAGAAGGACTCGAGACTTTCGCTCGCAGCAACCGATAAAATGCGCTCCATTATCTGAAACAAACCGATTAGTCAATCCGTCATCCATAGAATTTTATTAAGACAAGGTTTTTGGCATATAGTCATTGCCTAACATCAGAGCAACTAAGACTGGAGCGACATTTTAAATGATGTTTTAAATGTGTAGCAATTGTATAATTTATGACATGTAACCGTGGGGTTAAAAAATAATGTTTTGTATTTGTATATGCTTTTTTTGCTCGACAGTTACACTGAATCTGCCACGAGTCACTATATTCATAGTTTCATCGCAATCGGTTCAGTATTTTTTGCGTGATTGAGTAACAAACATCCAAACACACACACTTTCACATTTATAATGTGAACGGCCTCTGTGCCGCGTCGTGCGTACGTCTGATTGCAAAGCAGAACGCTGCGGGTTCGATTCCCGTCAGGTTCAAATATTTATGCTTAAAAATAAATATTTGTATCTGGTCTGCGTGTCTTTCTATGTATAATATGCATGTATTTACAAAAAAAGTATTATATGTATTTACAAAAAAATATAATATGTAGTATATCCGTCGTCTAGAACCCATAGTACAAGCCTACTGCTTGGTTTGGGGCTAGATTGCGCTGTGTGTAATGTTGTGCAATATTTATATTTATTTATTTATTAGGAAGTTCAACGGCTATACATATGCACTTATAAAACATATGGTAATTGGAAGCCAATTACAGAACTTCACGAACAGGAACCGATTTAAACAGAAGAACCAACAGTGCAACAAAAAAAAAACAAATTAACACTTCACATCAAGAAGAAACAAAAAAATAAATAAATTAGGCCTAATCAAATCAAGAATCAAAGAAAATATTACTTAGCCGCTGTCTTGCCAATGCTACGCTAGTGCAAAATAGGTCTAAATCAGCAATTACACATAAATTATTAAAGGTCGTATATGCTCGCAGCAGATAAGTATTCTGTCTATAGTTGCACGATTTTTTGCAGGTGTTTATATTATTGTTATTTATCTTATATATAAAAACGAATCCCTATTTCCCTCGGTCACGGCATCACGCGTGAACGGCTGGACCGATTTCGATAATTCTTTTTGCGTCGTATTTGTTATGATCAGGAGAAGGCTCTTATGCGAGAACTTGATAAAGACTTACGCAGGTGAAACCGCGGGGCGCAGCTAGTTATTTATAATACAAGATGTAACGGGCAAGTCCTTTTAATCCGAAAGGGGGTTGTTCTAGACGTCTAGGCGAACACCTTTTGTTCTACAACTTTTGAAAATTCGAACTTTTTTTTTTGAAAATTTTGAGATTATGTTTCACTGAAACAAACAGCTGTTTTTGAAAATAAAGGTAATTGAAGGTTTTATTGTAGTAGACCAAGCTAAATGAAAGGACAACATGACCTCGAACTCTAAAAAAAGAGCTGATCTTCAAGTAAACATCACACTTAAATTTTTCGAAAAGTACTTCGAATTTCCAAAAGTCATAGAACAAAAGTCGTTCGCCTAGACGTCTAGAACAACCCCCTTTCGGATTAAAAGGGCTCGCCCGTTACATAATTGTATAAGTAGGATATGTAAGTAACCTCCAAGAGCTGGTAGACGAGTTGCAGGTCCTGGTCGTTGTGCGTGGTGGCGAGATGCAGCGCGTGCAGCAGCACGGGCAGCGCGCGCGTGGCGGCGCGGGTCAGCACGCGCACGCCGCGCCGCACGCGCACGCACAGCGCCAGCAGCCGCAGCAGCGTGCCGCACAGCGCGCGCGCCACGCCCACGCGGGGCACCGCCGCCAGGCGCTCCAGCATCGCTTCTAGACCACCTGGAACCCGACCATCACTTGACTTAGCATGGCTGAGATTTACGAGGTCAGTAACACTGCCTTCTAGACCACCTGGAACCCGACCATCACTTGACTTGTCGTGGCTCAGATTTATGAGGTCAATAACACTGCCTTCTAGACCACCTGGAACGCGATCCTCACTTCATTTGTCGTGGCTCAGATTTATAAGGTCAGTAACACTGCCGTCGATAACAGTTAAAAAACTTTGGGGTGAAATATCTCAGGACGGTTAGTTATGGGATGGGGGTTTCATGGTGAAGCTGGTCAGGGATGGTGGAAGCTGCAGCCCCTCTGGGGATCTGGGTCGACTTTTCCTATGCATACATAGTTACAGTAAAACACTTTGGAATCAAATAACTCAGGATGGTTAGTTTTGGGATGGGGAGTTTCATGGTGAAGCTGGTCAGGGATGGTGGAAGCTGCAGCCCCTCTGGGGATCTGGGTCGACTTTTCCTATGCATACATAGTTACAGTAAAACACTTTGGAATCAAATAACTCAGGATGGTTAGTTTTGGGATGAGGAGTTTCATGGTGAAGCTGGTCAGGGATGGGGGAAGCTGCAGCCCCTCTGGGGATCTGGGTCGACTTTTCCTATGCAGTCGGTAATACATAGTTACAGTAAAACACTTTGAAATCAAATATCTCAAGATGGTTAGTTATGGGATGGGGGTTTCATGGTGAAGCTGGTCAGGGATGGGGGAAGCTGCAGCCCCTCTGGGGATCTGGGTCGACTTTCCCTATGCAGTCGGTAATACATCGTTACAGTAAAAAACTTTGGAATCAAATATCTCAGGACGGTTAGTTTTGGGATGGGGAGTTTCATGGTGAAGCTGGTCAGGGATGGTGGAAGCTACAGCCACTCAGAGGATTAGGGTCGACTTTTCCCGTAACCCTGTATATATGTTTTTTTGTAACTAACCTAAGCATAAACATTTTAAACTCAAACGATTTGAACTGATAATTATGTCTTGTGTCCCATCGCGATCAAGATCATTGTAACATGATCGAAACGTCGAAGTAAGAGAATTTAAAAATAAAAGTACGCGAATAAGACCCGGAAAAAATAATTATAACCTAAGCATATCTACGCGGTACGGATATATCACGGAATAGACTGTCTCCTGAAACACAGGTCACCCTAGTTTAGGAGACAGGGCAGTAAATTATTAAATTAATCAATAAAGCTTTTTTCTTTACATTTTTCATATGTTACCATTAAGGGCGTTCTCACTGAAAATATAATATCGACGGCAGAATATGGCAGTACAATATACAAAGAATGTCACAAGTCGAAGGACTAACCTGATGTCCAAGTAGAATATAGAGAGTTAAAAAGACTATAGATTATATAAAAAACAGTGGTTTACTTGGATTCAGCCGTCTAGATTCTAGATGAAATTGAATCATTTGTACGTCTCTAAATTTTGATATTCTCACGGTATCGGAATTTAAACAAGTCAAACTCTGTTTGAGTTCAAAATTTAAAGATGTACAAATGATTCAACTTCATCTAGAATCTAAACAGCTGAATCCAAGTAAACTACTGTTTTTTATGGAATCCGTAGTCACTCTCACTCTGATATTCTACTGGAACACACCTCAAGGGTGCCCAACCCTTGGTGTGCCCCACCCTATTCCTATTCAAGAGGTTTTGTTAAACAAAATATGTTGTATGTAAGTATTCTTACCACAATCAGCGAGCACATTAGCCATACGATAGACTTGTTCATCGTCGACAGCTTCGGCGTTAGTTTGGCTGAGAGTCTCGACAAACTCTTCGGTAGCGTCTCCTAGAAGACCTCGCATTCGGTACACGACGCGCATCGCGTCTACTCCTTCTCCGGACGTGCACCATACCTGCGTTGATGGAACTTTATTGTAAGGTAAAAAAGTGAAAAGTCAAAAAGTGAAGAAACGGAACTAATTTTATATTTTCAGTAGTGCTTTGACACTTGATTTCTTCATACAAAAGATGGCAAGTGTTGTCATGGCCAATTCGTTTGGCATAGAAAGTGGCACCTCCATTACTTTATACTCTTATTTCACAACCTGTACTATCGTTTAAAATACTTTGCAGTCATTTTTGTGGACGAACTTTCGCCAACTTAACAGTTGGCTTTTTCAAGGTTGAAAGCTCTTTTCGTTTAAAACCATGAATAAAACGCGATTTAACCCGATAAATTAAGTGTTTTATTATGCAAAATCGCGAAAACCATAGAAGAAACTCATATGGCTATAGTTAAGGAACGGGTACATAATACACGTATAGTTTTTCAATTTGTGGCTTCTAACTAACCTTCTTATAAACCTCCTTGACCGGTAGATCCAACGACATGATCTTGTTGCAGACGAGGAGTTCCATTCCGTTATCGTCTTCAAGCAGCGCCACCAGCTCGCAGTCCGTACAGATCTTATTCTTCACGTTGCGCATGAGAGGTCCCATGCCGGGCTCTAGCGACGAGTACGGGTTGCCCAACATGCGGCCCTGGGGATAACGACATCACGTAAAGTTAAGTTAAAGTTTTTAACTTGTGTGTTTCCGCAATTAGCACTACTATTGGGCCTTTGTGCGTGATTTTAAGCCGTGGGTTTTCTCACGATGTTTCTTCTGTTTTCGCGATGTTGATTTAAAATAAATATTTTTACGATCGATTTAATATGCCTACCCAACCATCACATGCTTCATTTTCAAGATAGAGTCATGACCTTAAAAAGAAGCCTGTAATAGGCTTTGAAATGTTAGATAGGTATAAATGCTGATAAAATTTAAAAAAAAAAGTTTTAATCGCGTAATGGGTAGACTTATCAGTTAAACTAGGACCTCGAAACATCGGACGTTGAAAAATAGTTAATATAAGCAACGTGATCAAAACCGAAAAAAAAATGATTTATTTTAAAACTACTTGATATTGTAAGAAAAATATTAGAACTGGACACTATCTATCTGGCTTTTTTCAAGCTATCAGCAAAAGGGAATTGAACACCTCTAGCTTACGTGCCCAAGGTCGCACAAGTTATTAGCGAAATTCGATTCGGCAATTGCTGGCTCCAATCAAGTCTTCAATTGACTAAAATTATCCATATCTTTTTAATTACATTCGTACATATTTCCTTGAACAAAACCGCCTACTAAAAGAACAACACACAAGTCATCTGCAGCACAGTACATAGAGGGAGTAGTATGGAAACTGCAAACACACGTTCACACTCGTCGTGACGCGGCACTCAGTACTGACATCTAAGCGAAACCCCCTTAGTTCTAAGTGAGCCATGTTTGTATGTACTGTGTCTGCAGTAACATACCTGTAAAAAGTCCTCTTGCTGCGGATCCTTCTCCAAAGTCAAGAAGAACTCCCCGACATCGTTCTCCTCCGGATAGATGATAGAACAGAGCCGTTCGAAGATGAAGACAGGCGTCCGGTAGTCCGTCAGTGGGTACTTGCGAACTGTCTCGATGCAGACGTGCATGAAGTCGGCTGTCTCAGCTTCTGTACCCGTCGTCATTTCTTCGAGGAGTTCTAGGAGTTTCTCCTGGAACAAAGAACACATATGTAACATATTTGGTTGGAATTGCTTGGTTATTATTAATATTTAAGCTCATACCTACATTGTATATCTACATTCTTTTTTGTTCGTGAGATCCTATAATTGGCTTCCTGGTGATACACGTTAATTTATACTTCTGTAATAGCTGTTGGATTTCCTAAATAATAAATATATAAATATGTCCCGGGGTTTTACCAGCTTGAGTTCCCATAAGGAACACACACCAAATTTAAAACTAACAAATAAATAAATCTTTCCTCTTTATAATATTTGTATAGACTAGAATCTATGGGCACAGAGTGTCCACGCCAAGTCTTCGTTATACACTCTCTGGGCATCCGTGAATAGTTAATTTGGCATCAGACAAACTGGTTTAGGATCGACTTTTACAGCTAAGTGTGTTGACCATTCCCCAGTGAACACTTTGGGATCGTCTCCACGAGCGTTAGAATCGCGGCGATATTATCGTCGAGCTACTTATTTCTATACAATCTATATGAACGTGTCTCCTTACAGCAATGTTAACGGTGCGTTGTATAGAAATCGCTGCCTAACGCTCGTGGAGACGGTCCCTTTGGCTACTACCTACGCCTACCTAAATAGCCTTGTGTGCTTGCCTTGGAGAAAACCTACCGAACTGGCAAACATGGTGGAATACATACCTGTGTATCATCGGTAAGCCGGGTCCGTTGTACCAGCAGACGTCTCAGAGAGAGATATCCTCCTAGAACAGCGCCGACCAGCCGAGACTTGTACGTGCGACGCGCGCCTGCCTCTTCTAGGAACATTGCTAGTAACTCCGTTAGACGTTTTAGAGCGTAACCTAGGGGGAAAGGGGTTTTTATAATAACTCTGATATTTGTAAAAATAATGTACCTACATCTACGTGCAAAAAAGTATTGCTAAGTAAATCTGTTTTGGAAAAATGTGAAATCTTTGCTTTTCTATATCCATTCTTCATAGACAAAGGGTTTCTTTTAATTTTATTCACAACTATTTAAGAATTGAGTAGGAAATTGTGGGAATTACTTAATAACAGGGTATTTATCATGTCTAATAATTAATTCGCGAAGCTCGATATTAAGTAATTTTAGTAGTGAAAACAACCATGTAAATTTAAAATCATAAATTGTGGGTAGTCGCAAAGTAACTCTAAAATAGCATCGTTTTGTTAAGTCTACCTTGTGCCAAATCCGAAGTGAGTGTGGTTTCTTCGAGACGATGTAACTGTTCAATTTCCTTGGTCATCAGATCGGCTATTTGTTGCAGCACACCGCGTAGAGCCAGGAATTGTTTCCATGGTGCTTCCGAAGCGAGACCTATGATGAAACCACTCACATTTAAAATCAAACATTGAGGAATTAACACCTATATGCAGAGTCGTTTCCTCCACTCGACTCGACCTCGACTCGTAGAATCGGTATGATATCGGTATCGATAGACTCGAGGATACCTTAAGGTAGATCGCGACGTACCATGAGTTTGACAATAATAATTCCTCGACTCGACTGAGGAATTTCCTCAAGAATTTGATAACCTTTAAGTTGAGTCGAGTGGAGGAAACGACTCTGCATATGGGTGTAAGACTAGAGTTTTTTCAAGGTTGATGTTGAAAACGACGGTTGACGGTGTCGACCTTGAAAAAGCCAACTGTAAAGTTGGCGAAAGCTCGGTTCGTTTAAAAATCATGAATAACACGTGGTATATAAAGTGTTTTATTATATAAAGCATATTTCAAACGCCAAAGTGTCTTGGTCTATCCAGGGCTCTCGTTCACAGGTACACTGGGTTCAACTTACTCTGGTAGAGCTGCAGGAACTGCTCGCTAGCCTCCCCCGCCCGGCCCACCTCCGGCAGGAAGGTGGTGAGCAGCACGAGCACGGCGCGCGTGCGCTCGTAGCTGTCGCACAGCGACCGCAGCATGTGGCACGCCGTGTCGCGGGCGATGCGAGAGCTGGGGTCGAACAGTACCGGCCGCAGCCAGCCGCCCGCCTCCAGGGATAGCTGCCGCATGCCGTGAGAGAGGAGCGTCTGTACGGGGGGATTTAATTATTTATTTACTATTTGGAACTTAAACAGCTATAACTTAAAAAAATAGACAACACAAATTAACAACTGAACGCCAATTAAAGGATTTAACGACTAAAAAAAAAGAGTAGGTAAAATAGGTTAGGAATAGGGGATGGGATAGGGGTTAAGAAAAACTAAAAAGTTTAAAGTTAAAGTTTTAACTGTGTGTTTCCGCAATTAGCCCTACTATTGGGCCTTTGTGCGTGATTTTAAGCCGTGGGTTTCCTCACGATGTTTTCCTTCACCGCAAGAGCGATGTAAATAGCGCACATAAATTTTTCTTAAAGAAAAAGACATTGGTGTGCGGCCGGGATTTGAAACCACGACCTTCGGAATGAAAGTCGGGATATCTACCACTAGACCAACAGCGCACTTAAAAAAAAAGAGAAAAAAAAAACTAATCATCTTGATTTAATGCAGTCCTCAATTTCATTACCATAGGACGAGCACCAGTGGCATAATTGGTTAGGACGTTGACACGGCATGTCAGAGATACCGGTTCAAGTCCTTTTAGGTGCAAGGTTTTGGATTTATTTAAAAATAGAACTAATGATTATAAAACAGAGCAATGCCTTTCGCTTATTGTATATGATACAGATTCAGATGCATTGTGTTAGTCGTAAAATTATGAGAAGGTAAGCAAGTGCTGCAATCTCCCATACTACATACTACTTATGTTACGTTTATATTCTAAGGAACACAGATTAGGTGACAGGCACATAGGAGTTCTCAGAGCTCCACCGTAACGTTTACTTACTTAGATGTTACTTTTATTCTCACGATGCCGGATTGAAATTAAACTTGTTTTTTTTTTCGGTTTTAATCGCAATTTTTACCTTTTTAATTTCGAGATCTTTACAGATCTCCCTAGGGTAGACTGAGACAGGTGTAAAGTACATACCTTCTCTTGCCACTTGGAGACGTATTTCCTGGCGAGATGCAGGTCCCGGGGCGGTATCTGCGCGGGGTCTGAGGGCGGCGCGGGCGGCGGCGCGGCGACGGGCACGAGGCGGCGCCAGCGCGCGTGCGGCACGCGCCCCGCCAGCCACGCCCCCAGCTCCACCACCACGGTGGGACCCACCGCCCCGCCGCCCGTCACGCTCTCGCCGGGGGAGACGGTGCTCTCTGACGACTGGGGAGGATAATGAGATGTTAGCTTTTTAATTTATTCTATGGATTACGCGATTTTGCATAATAAAACACTTTATTTTACCGGGTTTAATCGCGTTTTATTCATAATTTTTAAACGAACCGAGCTTTCTCCAAATTTACAGTTGGCTACTTCAAGGGTGAACCAGACAAGAAGGAGAGGAGAAAGGAAGAAGGGGAGGTTGAATCAGTCAACCTTGAAAAAGCCAACTGTAAAGTTGGCGAAAGCTCGGTTCGTTTAAAAATCATGATTAAACCCGGTTAATAAAAGGGACGTATCCAAAGACGTTTTAAAATTATGTTAACAAAATGTGCTAGCTACCATCGAGTTAGGTGTACAACCTCATATGCGCTAACGCACTAATTCGGATTACCAGTAGTCGAAAGTTCGACCTTAAATAAAAGTATATTTCCTAAATAAGTAAGCAATTTTAGAATTAATACATGGATAGTATGGGCATATATTTAATTTCCTAAGATATACACTGCGTTGTACAATAGCAACTAACCTTCGTGTCCTTAGGTTGTTCGGCATCAGCGGCAGCGGGCGTGGCGGGCGCGGGCGGCGGCGCGGGAGGCGTCATGATCTGCTGCATGTAGCGCAGGCAGGGGATCGCCACTTGCTGCAGCGCGAACTGATGCGCTGGAACAACGATTGAGGAGTGAAATCTTTTACTGTTTTTTTTTTCTGTTTTTATTCTGAATTCTTTTTACTTTTTTTGTATTATTATTGTAATTAGATAAGTAAGTCGATGTCGTAGTGACCGGGAAAACTCGGTTGAGTTTATGTGGCACTATTTTTGATTAAGTTTTTATTGTATTATTTGAATTTGACAAATAAATAAAAATAAAAAAACTCTAGCGTCAAGCTGGCTTCTCTAGCTGGCTATACGGTCTGGGCCATTCGAAACCATAGCATCTTATAGGGGTAATAGACGAGCGAGTAAGTACGCCGTCTTCTTACTCGACGCCCTTTTTCGCCTGTGTCTCACAGACTCCGCGATCTTATAAACCGCGTACTTCAAGTACGTACGTCTATAACTCCTTTCACTTATTTTTAGTAAAATTAAAATAAAAGAGACGAAGCGTGTAATCGCTTGTCCGTTTATGTTTCTTATACCTTCTGAGGTACACATCCCTAAAAATACTCCTTCGCTCTTTTTAATGAATAAGTGGAACTTATTTGCACGAAATATGGTCAGAATAGTTGTTATAAAAGATTTTTATTTATTTCAACGTATTTCACCGCCACTAATCTTGAATCTACTAAAAGCAATTTATGAACAATAACTATGGGACACTCACGGAATATTTTTTTAAACAAAAAGCAGAATGCAAACTCATAATATGTATGTAACTTATGTATCAAATCAAATATACTATATTTGGGAGCAAAGGGAATATGACGTGTCAAAAATAACTATATTCCATACCTAGATTGAGTGCAGCGTTCGGCATTTTGTATGTGTTATACTAGTATCACCATAAAATGTTAGTATTACCGTTAAAAACTAAATGCGATGGAAAACTCACAGTAAATGAAATCCATTTCGTAACTACACTAAACTCAACTAAATCTACATAATGTTATACTAACAATGCTTATGTTTTATTTTTGGTTTCAAGATAATATTATCATGATGACTGAATAAAAAGTTGTTAAATTATGACAGTCATCGTGATTTGAAATTGCCGTAACATATGAACATATAATTGCAAAGCTGAATTACTGTAATAATTAATAAAAAATACATGCATTTTCCGCTGATTAACTCGCGTTATTTATCGGTCTTACGGTGAAGAAAAACATCGCGAGGTAACTTTATTTATTTATTATTATGTTTCATCTTGGAACATAGAAAAATCCTTTGTTCTGTGGATATTGAACTTCTAGAATTTCACAATTTCTACAAATGACAAATAATACACACTCCAAATTTCATGTCCATAAGACCAACGGTTTGCGTCTTGCCTTGATACATAGTTCAATCAATAACCTCCTTACTTTTAAACGATGATTAGCAGATAAATAAGTTATGTAACGTTTGTTTCTGTATGTCAACTTTGAAACTCAATGTGACAGTGAAAGACAAACGATACATGGTTTATGTAGCTGTTTTTATCGTGTATAAGTAAGGGGTAAAGTCTGGTTAGAATAGATTAACTTACAGTTGGGCGAAGATGTATTTATCCCGGGTATTCCCGCCAGAGCTTCAGCTTTGAGGATAGCGGTCGCTGCGGGCGGTATTCCCGCTACTTCTGTCAATTGCGGACAACACCTGGACAACGAAATAACGATTACGCTCGGTCGTTTAAAAATCATGAATAAAACGCGATGAAACCCGGTAAATAAAGGGTTTTATTATGCAAAATCACGAAAACCATAAAATAAATTATGATCAAGGTTATAAGAAAATGAGCAATTTCTTCCGCGTATGTCAGGATACAGTAGGAAATACCAAAAAAATGTTTCTTGGCGTACACTCACGCACTTTAATGAATATATTCTAAGTTACTACGGCATTTTTGGCTACGGTATGTCCTGACCATCTCAAAAGGCAACCAGGAGTTTCGTGGCGGGAGGCTTCGGCTTAAGTTACCGCCATCGGTTTACCATGGGGCTAGATGGCGCTGTGTGTTGGTCACAGAATTCTTTATTATTATTATCATTAATTCGTCCGTGTTCCTATATGAAGATCGGTTCAGTCACTAAGCCTCTGATGGATAGGATTTTGTCCTACTATAGGAAGAGACGACAAAAAATCTGTACTTGGAAGTAAATTAAAAAAAAAGTTGTCTAGGGGACTTAGGAAAAGTAGTAGAATATTATATAATTTTTAAAATTCATGTGAGTCTGTTTGTTTCTCTGTTTGTTCCTTATACAATTAAAAACTACTAATTCGATTGAAATCTGATTATCAATATTGGATGGTTCTATTTTCGTGGAACCTCGTGGTATACGAACATCGAAATCTAATTAGTAGTGCTCGAGTAATCTATATACTTAATAAAAGTTTGAACGACTAACAACAGTCTAGTCTGCGTTAATCAAAATCGTCAATTTTACGAGCATAATTGATATTCTTACCAAACCCAAAGCTTCACAATGCAGCGTAATCTTGCTTCCCAACACTCGACCGAGTCTTGGACTCTGACTAGCGAGCCTAGCAGCAACACGAGGGGTCGAACCTGCAATAACATATAGAATTACCTACCTTGACTAACGAACCTTTTTGCATGAAATAGGTTTACATCCAACCTAATCGTTGCACCATAAGGAGGGATGAGGTTAAATTAACGAACCTGTTATAAAATTAAGGTAATATAATTTATAATATATCACACGATTTAATAACATAGTTACATTTTACCGGGTCTTAATCCCGTAATTGGCCAGTCCCCTCGCGACCAACATCATTGTAATATGATCGAAACGTCGAGGTAAGAAAATAAATATTAATACGCGATTTTACTCGATACGACGACCCGGTAAAATGTAACTAATATTATTTTTATTTTATTTATATTTATTAAAAGACACAACAACAGAACATAAATAAAAAATTTGTATAATATTTTGACTGACATCAACCTTTGGCTGCTGTACTGCCAGCTGCGCCCTGCGGTTTCACCCGAATATGTCCCCATCCCGCGGGAATATCGGGATAAAATGTGTCATTCCTGGTATCCAACTACTTATATCCCAAGTTTCATCGCAATCGGTTTAGTAGTAATTGCGTGATTGAGTAACAAACATACATACACACACCCTTTCAAAACATCCATACACACACACACTTTCACATTTAGTAGAATAGTAGGATAAGTCGCGCGATTAGGACCCGGAAAAATGTGTGAATTTGAGCTAGTTTATGAATAAATGATTGTATTAATTTGTATTTAGTTACCGAGTTGTTATGATCCTGCGAGGCGGCGTGTCCCATCAGCGAGAGGGTGATCCGCTGCGAGAGCAGCGTGCAGAGCTGGTCCGTGGCCGGCAGGTTGTCGCGCGTCACCAGGCAGATCAGCGCGCGCACCTCCGCCTGGCACTACGACAAGCGACGTGCGTGCGTACAGTACAGTGCAATACAGGCTCGACGCACATAACTCACTTGTTATTTGTTTTTGATATTCCCATCAAAAAAATCGCAGAAATATAAGTTTGAAAGAGTTTAACTTATTCTTATATTAAACAAATAAAACTATAATAATAAAAATTTGTTGCGAATATTATAAGGTAACATTTAACGAAGATTAAAGTTTCAAATTAAAATTTAATTTCTTTAGCTATCGTGTTTAGTCCAAAAGGTACGATTTTACCCTTAAAATGTTAGAAGTATAGACGTAAAAAAAGTTAAAAATGTTTATTAAACATCTCGTATTGCCTCCCCGGGCTCTAATGACTGCTCTCATGCTATACAAGAGGAAATAAAATAACTATAACTCATCCCATCCAATAGTTATTATGGTACTGTTTCGATTTTTTTGATGAGAAGTGTATTTTAAAGTGTTTCCTACACTTAATAAGAAATGCAATCCTTAAATTTCGACTCGATTGAACATGCATCCGCGGCCAAATTGGAAAGGCGTTGGGACGGATCCCGATGATGCAGGTTCGAATTCTATCGGGTGCGGAAATCACCGTTTTGCACCGATTTTCACTTTCATTTCACTTGTACACCTTCACATAACTAAATTGATATGCCCCCGAAATTCAACAATTTAAACGCATTTGAACTAGGTTTCACAAAAATGAAAATTTAGCAACACAACGCTTTCTCGCCAAAACTCGTCAACTCATAATTATTATAAGTGACGTATCAAAGCGATCATGATCACTTGTTCTGTGTACGCGTTTATATTTACCAGGTTCTACTAAACTTTTGAGAATATTAAAACAGACGAATGACATCTTTCAACAGCCAAATTCATCTTTAAAAAAATCACTGGCGGCGAGATTTGAACTCGCGTCTCTGGGTCAGTACCCTAGCGCTCCAACCAGTTGGTTAGTTAAGCCACCTCGAGCGGCGAAAATTTTACGAAATATTTAATAGGAAAAAGAGCGACATCTCATGGCGAATGTGTTAACTGTTAAGTTAATCACTAGCACAGGTAAATCACAGGAAAGTAATAGTGTAGATAGCGTCTCAATCGAGCCTTAGTCAAAAAATAGTAAACAGGAGAATGATTCATAAATTCGCCGCTAGAGCCTACCAGCCAGTTAGAGATTTGGGGTATAAACGCAGAGGCGCGAGTTCAAACCTCGTAGCCGCCAGTGAATTTTTGAAGATTAATTTTTCCTGATATTTATAGAAGGTATAATAATGTATAAGTAGTGTCGTTTACCTGAGTCTTGTTTACCTGCGGAGTGCCCCTGTGCAAGTTGTGCTGCACCAGCTCCTGCACCAGCCCGAAGCGACACAGCCGCGCGCGGTGCTCCGCCTGCGACGCCAGCGCTCGCAGCAGCGTCAGGCAGTGCTCCGCGCACGACAGCGAGCAGCCGTAGCAGCCGCCGCCTGACTCTATTACAAGTCAAATCAGATATACAAGGTGTAACGAGGATACCCCTTTAAGCCGAAAGGGAGTCGTTCTAGACGGCTAGGCGAACAAATTTTCTTCTACGACTTTTGAACGTTCACAGAAAAAATAGCTGTTTTTGAAAATAAATTCTATTACAGTTTTGATTTTAGTAGACAAGACTAAATGAAAGGACAACTTAAGTTCAATGATCTCCAACTCTAAGAAAAAGCTGATTTTTAAGTATACTTTAAACTTAAAATTTTCGAATACTACTCTGAATTTCCAAAAGTTGTTTGCTTAGATGTCTAGAATAACTAATAGACTAGATAGTAGTGAAGGGACGGTCTGCCCTTATCCGTCCACTGCTGAACATAAGCCCAAAAGTATCTCAAGATCCCATCTCAGGATGATGATGCTATAAAACATACTCTTGGTGGATACCAACACATCACAAAGAACATACACTCCAAACTTCATGTTTCCAGAACCAGCGTTAGGCTCTGCGTTGATCCTTTACTCAGTCAGTCAGGACAAATGATTTTATAGATATTATAAATTCCAAGAAGTCACTTAATTACTTTGAGTTTTAATATCGACAAAGAAAAGCTCACAAAATTGCATTTTAACCCAAGTTCTGAAGTACAGACTAACCTTTAGATAATTCGCTGTCGAAGTTCTGGACCAATCCTGCGTACACTGGCTCAGACTCGCCCGTCAGTTGCTCGCTCTGAATACGGTCGTACGTCACCAGTTCCTTTCTAGAAAACAAGTCAAATCAAATCAAAAATAATGGACAAAAATCACAATTTGACACATTTTCGCACACTTAGCGATATCTATGACTAATATCACTTACAACTGTGATAGAGAATTCCTGAATTTCCAGTATCTCTTAGGAACTTTGTGTAAACTGTTATACAAACTATGGAGATTACTTTCCACATCGCTTTGTTCCCCTTAAAACTGCAACATTAGAGTCTTCAAGTCTAGAGTGACTAAAGAGTATTCATCGCCCTCTTCATCGTTGCCCATCAGATGAGGTGCAGTCAAATACAGCCCTTTACTGTTAGAACAGGGAGAGTTCTGAACTCGACCAATGACAATTGACCATGTATCGATCCTGTACCTGCAAGCCAACACCTTCTGTATGATCTTGGACAGGTCCTCGAAGTGTCCCTTGCTGTCGACGCAGTATTTGTGCGCGAGAGTCTGTATGACGCGGTTGATCTGCGCGGTGTAGCTGTAGGAACATTACCAAGTATAGATACTGTACCTGCAAGCCAACACCTTCTGTATGATCTTGGACAGGTCCTCGAAGTGTCCCTTGCTGTCGACGCAGTATTTGTGCGCGAGAGTCTGTATGACGCGGTTGATATGCGCGGTGTAGCTGTAGGAACATTACCAAGTATAGATACTGTACCTGCAAGCCAACACCTTCTGTATGATCTTGGACAGGTCCTCGAAGTGTCCCTTGCTGTCGACGCAGTATTTGTGCGCGAGAGTCTGTATGACGCGGTTGATCTGCGCGCCGCCGAAGGAAGTGTTGCTCGCATTGCTGTTATCGTCGCTCGAACGCTCCAGGCGGTGCTCGCTTATCTTGTGGAGGAGAGACTGTGGGGACAACGACTGTTTCAATCATTTCTTCTATGGTTTTCGTGATTTTGCATAATAAAACACGTTGTTTAGCGGGTTTTATAGCGTTTAATTCATGTTTTTTAACCGACCGAGCTTTCGGCAACTTTATAGTTGGCCTTTTCAACCTTGAAAAAGCCATCTGTAAAGTTGGCGAAAAATAGTAATACTTGTGGTATACTCGACATCAAAATCCAATAATGGACTTTGATCCATACTATGCACAATTTCAATCAATCGTACACTATTATTTTTAAAATCATGATGTTATACTTGACATCAAAATTCAACAACCTCCTGTTGTACTATCTATCATGAATATGATATAGCGTCCGCACTTGACAGCCTTTAGGCTACGTCCGTATAGGCAGGAGGCTAGCGAAGTCACCTAACTAAAACGAAACCGTCTAGAAAGTTTGCGATCGGCCGCACTGAGCGCTCGGCACCTGCGGCACCGGCGCTGTGTATCTTCTCAGAATGCGAGCCACTAGAGGCAGCGCAAGACGCTAAGCAAGCCTTCAGTCTATGCGGCCGTAGCCTATCTTAGGCATTCCAGGCGGGGCATAAAAAAATATACTGTACAACATTACAAACTGCGCTATATAGCCCCAAACTAAGCACTAGGCTTGAAATATGGGTACTAGACAGCGGATATCTACATATTACACTTTTTTGTGCGCAAGACGGCTGGCACAAACTGGATGCGAGAAGCCGAAAATAGATCTAGGTGGCGTGCAATTGGTATGCTCGAGAGGCCTATGTCAAGCAGTGGACTGCAACACGCCGATGATAATACTTTTTTGTAAATACATGCATGATACATAGAAAACACCCAGAACCAGAAACAAACATTTATGGTCAGCAGAAATATTTGTTCTCGGCGGGAACCGAACCCGCAACCCTCTGCGTCGCGGTTCGAGCTTCACCCGCCGCGCCACAGAGACCGTCAAGCTTGGAAATCCATAGTATTGAAGCTGACCTCAAGTCCGGGTTTATTGGCAACCAGCTGCCGGTAGACCCGGTCCGCCTTGTCCAGCAGCGCGCCGATGGTCTGCACCATCTTCTTCCTCTCCTCGTCATTCTCGATGGTGTCGACGGCGCAGCACGGGCGCGCCGTCAGCGTGTAGTCGAACTTGGCGTACTTGCAGAACCCGCACGAGTGGCACAGGAACGGGTCCTTCTCGTCGTAGTTTATGGCGCTGGGGACAAAATTGACGGACGAGTCTTTGAAATATCTTTACTAATATTATAAAGCTAAAGAGTTTATTTGTGTGGTTGAAGGCGGTAATCTCCGGAACTACTGGTCCGAATTGAAAAGTTTTTATTTTTGTCGAGTAAGGCTGTTAAAATATTTTAAAGGAAAAATGTATCTTCAAAAATTGGCTCCCGGCGAGATTTGAACTCGCGTCTCTGCGTGAGTAAATTATTTCCGCCAGACGCAGCTAGTTAAATAAGCCAGGGTCAATAACTTTTAAACAGAAAAATATATAATAGGGCGTGTTGAGAGGGGGCCTTAAACCTACCAGGCCAGGGAACTACCCTGGCCTATAAGTATAAATTTCAAGGGTAATTTAGGGTTACAAGCAAGATTTTACACTTACCGACACTTATGGCATTGGAATACGTTTTCACCACAGTTGGCACAAACACCTGGATTTGCTGGCACAGATTGAGAGCACCGAGGGCATTGCAGCGATTCACCTAAAATACACGAAACATTATCAAATCCTTTTCACAAGGATCTGTTAAATTAACGAGCAATATTCGTACCATAGGAAAGAACCTGAAATGGCATAGCTGACTAGGCTGGGAGGGTGGTATTTATAGGTGTTGGGCAAGCCCTAAATAGCATGAATTAAAAGTCGATTGTTAGGCTACAATTAGATGAAAAGGCCAATTATAATTATTATTATTCGTACCAGTAGCTTGTTGATTTTCATAGAAGTCAGCGTATTCCATCATCAGATTGCAGGCGACGATTGGTAGCGGGAAATCGACGCGCACTTCCGATTGGCCAGATTGTAACTGGACACGTTTTGCTTTGTGCCACATTCCTGTCGAAATAACCAACTAATTAAAAACGACTAAAAGTAATTAGATTAGTTCCAACCCCGTGGCAATTCGGGAAAATTAACTCCCTTATTTATAAAATATTATTTACATTATGTGACGTTTGTCTCTGTCGGTCAACTTTGAAACTGCACGTGACAGTAAAAGACAAACGATGCATAGTTATGCAGCGCAATTATTAGCGTTTATAAATAAGGGGGTAAGTCTCTTGATACCTATAGATCGGTATAGTTGTATGCATAAAGTCGAAAAAAATATATATTTCAAAGGGAATATAATTAAAGAAAAAAGCTCATACTCCATAGGACCTCGACTATTGAGGTAACACCGATGGGGTTTAGCGACTGCTATCCAACTGCTTACAATCAATATGTATAAAGGACCGCCACATACTTTCGTACAACCTAGATGAGGTAAACGAATTTTCTTATGTTTTTTTTTATTGATTACTAATCTACTAGGGAAGACGGGTCGAATCTTGTTCCACTGCCGCGTGATCGTGCAGGGCAATTATGTCGGCGGCTAATTAAATTCGAATGACTTTTAGTCCCTTTCTTTAAGCCCCGAAAGAGCAGGTTCAAAAAGTGGATAAAAAACGAGCAGATTGAATATGCTATTTCTTTATACGCTCTAAATGTCACTACTGCCAAAGAGTTAGAGATAAGAAAAAATAAAAACATGGTACATATTTGGTTTCCTCACCAGGTCTATTCTTCAACTCCTGCACTGCCTGCACGGTCCGGTTGTTGTAGTAGAAGTTAATCGTGCGCACCATCTTGCTGCGCTTTATGTCGCCGATGCGGAGACTGATGCGGCTGATCGTGTGGCTGTTCACCAGCTTCACTATCTGGGTGGTGGTTGTGAACTTCGAGTCGATCTGGTGGTGGAATTAAATCATGTTTTAAAGAATCCGTGTGGATTGTGAAGACTGCTACACACAAAACACAGCAATGTGACATTCATATATGATGGCGCCGTGTTAGATTCGACGGCTTAAAGCAATCAAAATCATTAATTTCCAAGCAAGTCTCCTAAACTAGACTAGACATTTACCCCCTTACATATAAACGCTAATTAATGCGCTGTATGCATCGTTTGTCTTTTACTGTCACATGAAGTTTCAAAGTTGACAGACAGAGACAAACGTCACCTAACTTAGTCATGTGTAAATAATATTTTATAAGTAAGGGTGTAAAAGTGCGTTACCGTGCGTATACCGATAAAAAAATCTGATAGATAACCAAACGTTAGGACAATAATTGAAAAACCCTTCTTCGTGACATACTGTTTTCTCCAGCCGTCCAAAGCCCAAGGCTTGACATTAGTTTTTCACGGGGTAAATGTTGCATTTAATTAAAAATGCCTACATTTTTACTTTTGATAAGCCAACTAATCACTAGATATCAAGACGAGGCAGACCTAGGATACAGTGGCGTGACGATCTTAGTGCATTAGTAGCCAGCAGTTAAAACATTAAAGTAATCGAACTGTACCTTAATAGTAAAGGATTCTCTAAACAAGCAATCAGAGTTAATCAAAGAAGACGTTAAAGTAATCTAACCTTAATAGTAGGCAACTTGATGGTAGCCATGGGAACCTCAGGGTTGTTGCAGACGAGGCAAGGCTCCGACTCCAAGTAATACCCGTCTAGTTCCACGAATGCGCCCAAAGCGGCGTACAGAGACGCGTTACCGTGCGAGGACAGCAGGCGGTTCTGGTTGCGGAGCAACTCCACGGCGCTGCCGACGTACTTCTGTGGTAACAAGTATGGATTACTTAAACAGTGAGTGAATAGTTATATTTTCGGTCAGCTTACTTCAACCATAGATTGGCATCTTCAACAGGTGTGATGGTATGCTGGAAAACGTACCCAAAACGATAGGGCAAGAATATGAAACTCTGTCAGGTTAACAGTAAGTTCAACCAATGGTATTTCATTTGACCTCATCTCACATCAAGGAAAGCGACGATGAGGTCTTCGGTATAGTACGCTTGCATAGAAGAAACCTTTTCACTGAAGACTTGAAGACTCCAAGGTTGTGGTTAAGTTAAAAGTCGTGCTAATGAAAGAATTTCATAGGGAATATTTGTCAAATTATACTTATTATGGTACATCCCCACAGCGGCATTTACACAACCTCTGTGTGGATATAATGTTATTACCAATTACCTCTGTGTCTATATCTGGTGTCTTCAAAGTGAAGTAACCGAGCAGGTCTACGAACTGCGCCGCCTTGCGTCCGTACTGCGGTAACGTCGGCCAAATGCCCCATAGCAGGGACACGAGCGAAGCGCGCTCCGATTGAGACGAGTTGCTAAAGTAATAAAACAGATTTAAAACAATAGAACATACAAGTATATAGTATGGAGGACCTCAAATAGAAGATATAACATTAAGAGCCGATTTTTCATTCTACGGATAAAAGATATCTATCGAATAAGTTCGAACCCAACCAAATTTAACAGTCTTCAAATTTTGATTCTTTTTAATATCATAGTGACGTTTTTATTCGGCGGTGTTACATTTTATTTGTCAGATATCTCTATCTAGGGATTTGAAAAATCGGTCCAAAAAGGAATGCTGAAGCAGTGCCACGTAGCCCTGGATAAGTATTAAATTCCACGGGATGGGAAAACCCTATTAGGTTACCCCATCCCTACCCGAGTGTCGTAAAAAGCGACTTAGGGATTTCAGGGAAACTAGAAAACCTTGAGTACAAACTTCTTGGTCCCTAGAACAGCTGGTCAATCAGGCCGGCCGGTGCGCGTAGCCGCGGCCGTAAATATTTTGTCAAATCTTTGCACTAGATGATCTCACGTCAATGAATTACCAACTATTCCAACACCAAATAATTTTAGGTTTTAGCGAACCCCGTACTCCCAAGAAATATGCAACCGGGAACATGCACCGCTGAGATGAGAAGAAGCATCAGAAGGAAAACAGTTAAAACAAACCTCCGAAGTTACGCTATCTCAAATTCAATAGTTTGACTCAAATTCAATGGTTTGGCTTTTGACGTTTTTAGCGTCATTCATCGACTCCATCTTGGCACTCGATCGGTAGACGTAACATCAATATGTCAGCTCTGCAGTAGCTTTTATGTTTGTTTCAAGAAAAAGGAACATGAAATATGTTTGAGTACATAATCTTGCAATGGGTGTCAATATGGTTTGTTACATAATGCATTACAATACGTTTCCCTACTTACTTGTAAATGGCTAGAAGCAAAGCGTGAGCTTGCCAACGTACTGCCGTTGTGTTGGTTTCTAACAGGAACGCTTTCACAAACAAACGTAATTCTTCTTCGGGCACCTGAAAATTATAACAACTAATAGAATTCACTCACCAAAACACGAGGAGCCATTGGCTCATAGCTACACCGGCCGATCTTGAATGGGGTAGGTTGAGCAACGCTTGGCTTGGTCATTACTTGGATGGGTGACGGAAAATATGTATGGAGTAAATAATTATCTCGAGCTCCTTTGCGCTTCAGAAGCTTATCTCGGATAGAAGTTGTTAAGTCAGTGTCTTTGAACCTGAGAAGTCGTAACACTAGGAGAGCTACACCACTACACGGAAAGAAAAACAAGACTAAAATAAGACGAAAAATATGTCAATATATTCGTAAAACCAGTTACCTGTTTTAATATCTGTTGCACCAGAATTGGTACCCGTGATTCTTGGAACTTGGATCCGTCGGATATGAAATTATCGTTTTCTGTGCTACGTTCACGTTCCGACCAATCAGATGACGTCTGAAAATAAATAAATATAGAGTCAAAATAAAGTAAGAAGTTAATACAATGAAATCTGCATCATTAAAAAAAATCTTCCGTTATTCAAACCGGTGTCCTTCGCTTGCCGGGCGAGCGCTCTACCCATCACCCATGGTAATCCTGGGGAAAATACTTCAGTGACAGGATTTTTATGAAACATTTATTCTTATAAATATTTCTAGAGGAATGCCTTTAGCAATGAAAGAAGAAATATTTATACAAGTTTATTTTAAATATTATCATTAATCCAGGATGTAGATTCTACAATGTTCTAATTCGAAGAACCACGAATTACAAGTTGTTACCAGTATCAAGCCTTAGACGCAATGAACCAGCTATGTATAGTATACCCAGCACAGTCTATGCAACACTGAATGATGAAAGGTTCAGTTAGTGGGAAGTGTTCTAGAGGAGCTCGTTGGCCTTGCTGGCCTAACCGATGTTGAATGGTCGGGCAGGTTAAGCAACGCTTGGCTTGGTCATTACTTGGATAAGTGACCGAAAATCTGTGTGGTCAAAATCATTTTCACCAGCTCATCCGTGGTTTGGAAAGCAAGTTAGGCAGTTGGTCTCGGTTGTTATCTCTGATAGCAGTGGTTAGGTCAAGTTAACGACCCTTAGGGCGACCTGAAAACTCTAACACTAGGTGAGCTACACTACTATACGAAAAAGAAGAAGAAAAAGAACTCTGTATAGGGTTAGACTTACCTTAGTATTAATTTATATTATGTCTTGTTTTTTATATATGTCTCTTGTGTACTGAATAAATAAAATAAATAAGAAGAAAAGAGGAATTTTTGTACTGATTTTACTTTCTGTTCCCATCTTCTCTTTGTACACTTCACTACTCTAAACTATAGTATTTCCTTTCAAATAAGAGAGAGAGAGAGAGAGAGAGAGAGAGAGAGAGAGAGAGAGAGAGAGAGAGAGAGAGAGGGGGGAGAAAACTTTTAGGGTTAGAGTCACCTTAGTAATATTTGTTTTTTTTTACCGTATTTAATTTGTGTACTGAATAAATAAAATAAATAAATGAACCTTGTCCTGCTTGGCAGCGTTGGGCTGCGGCTGGGGCTGCGGCTGCGGCTGGGGCTGCGGCTGCGGTTGGTGCGGCTGCGGCGGACGGCACAGCGCGGCCTGCAGCAGCTGCAGCACGGTGGGCGCGACGTGCGGGTGTAGACGCCGCGCCGACACCACGAGCCACGCCAGCGCCTCGCGTCGCTCCGATATGCACGTGTGTTGCCAGTTGCCCGTGCGCGCGCACACTATCTCTGCACACGCCTGGTCAAATGGCAAAACAGTAGTTAAGTTTTAACTGTGTGTTTCCGCAGTTAGCCCTACTATTGGGCCTTTGTGCGTGATTTTAAGCCGTGGGTTTTCTCACGATGTTTTTCTTCACCGTAAGAGCTATGTAATAGCGTACATTTTTTTTTCTTAGAGAAAAAGACATTAGTGAGAAAGTCAGAAAAGACCTCACAATGTCAGCTAAAAAATGTTTAATATAATAAAAGCAATGCAATTAATACCGAAAAAAGTAGTTTTATTTCATTTCAACATCGCGATAATAAAAATTTAATTTTGGTGAAACTTAGTGAAAATGCGTGTAAATTGTTCAATTTCGGGGACAAACTAATTATATAGTTTCGTGAAGGTGTACAACTAACTGCAAGAAAAGTGAAAATCGGTATAAAACATGGACTTTAGCGTTGTCTCCAAAGCTCCGTGAACAATAATTTTAAATGACTGCCCCGTGTTTGCAATGATTTCCTCGACTTGACTTTAGCTATGACGAATTGATTGTTTAGATGCAAATAACTTACAAATATTAATAATGCTTGACACTGGCTAAATTCCAGATGGCCATAATCAGTTCACAACCGATAAGAAAAAAAAACCCTTGGTTATACGTTACCTTGAGATGGTCCATCAACATGACGAGTTTATCGTACTGCAGGTCAGTGGCTAGCAACGCGCGCGCAGCAACGAGGTGCGTGTCGAGCGCGTGGACGTCACGCAGCTGACGGTAACGTTCCCGAGTGCCGCACACCAGCAGCAGGAGTTTACGGACTTGTTTCCTGACGAACAAACGAAAATAAACTAAAATCAATAATCCCCCCACGATGAAAAGATGTAATAGATTATGTTATACCAAGAATTGGTTGAAATGTAGAGTAGAAGCAACATGCTTCACTCGATCAGTTGATTAAATAATTCTATATTACTCCAGTCTGCCTGTGATCATGCAGAGCTGACACATTTAGGAGATGTTGTCAAATGTTGTTCATTTATTAATAAACAGGTTAGTTTTTGAGCAGAGAAGTTTAATTCCTGTTATAAGAACTCATGGTGGCCCAGCTGGTAAGTCTTCAAGTCAACCAACTATTGTCTGGTACATGCTAACCAACCCAGTTTTGGTTCATCATAAGCTGCAGCTAAACAAAAGAGAAAGATCATAATTACCTGAGCGGTGTCTGTTGATTCATCATGTATTCGCAGAGCAAGGTGCGCCAACGCGTGTCAAAGTGCGAGGGATCGCAGTGTTTGTGGATCTGACAGGGAAGGCGAAGCGCCATCTCCATCAGAAGCTGGGGGTAGTTGTCGAACACTTCCAGAGCTTGAGCTGGGATAGAAAAACAATTGAAATATAGTAAAACTAAATCTTACAAATATTATAAGCGAGAAAATACATTAGTTCATTGGCCTAGCTGCGTCTGCCCATCTTGTATGATCGGCGAGTTAAGCAACGATTGGCCCAATCATTACTTAAATGGGTGACCGATGATTTCTGTGAGAAAATCATATTCTTGAGCTCCTCCATGCTTTAGAAGACATGTTTAGCAGATGGCCGCGGTTGTCATCTCTGATTACTGTCGTTAGGTAAAGTTAAGGGCTTTAGAGCGACCTGAGAACTCTAACACTAGCTGAGCACTAAAATAAAGAAGCGGGAATGTAAGGTATTTCCTTACTTAGGACTTACTTTTTACGTATTCCTTGACGAAGAACGGTTGCATGTCGGGAAGCGGTTGCGGTGGTTGCGGCTTCAGTAACTGCTGCGTAGTTGGTGCTGTGGTTGTGTCTGTATCAAAAAAATAATAACAGCGCATTAAACTTAGTTGCGAGGATGGTAACTTTTTTAATAAATAGTCAAAGTCTATTATTCATTTTACTTTTTTATTTAGTTTAGGCCAGCGTATGACCACATTAGGCTGCGGCCGCTTAGGCAGGCGACCCGTGCCTCGCGCCTAGCTGCTTGCATTCTGACAAAACACACAGCTAGGCGCCAAGCGCTCAGTGTCGCCGGTCGCGAACTTTCTAGACCGTTCGTTTTAGTTAGATGACTCGCTAGCCTCTAGCCGCTAAGCCAGCCCCCAACCTATGCGGCCGCAGACTTACACCTCATGGTAAGTGTAGTTACACGCCAGGAAATACAGTCTCAGGCAACTGATTCCAATCTCTCGAGGTGCGAAGTTGTAGGATAAATAAATAGAGTGTTAACTGACTGGCTCGCTCCTTCCAGTAGGGCAGTAAGGCGGCGAGCACCCGGTAGCAGTGTTGCGGCGCGCCGGCGCGCACCAGCGCCGCGGCGGCGAGGCGCGACACGTGCGCTGCGCACGCGCCGCCCGTCACCTCCGCGCGACCCGCCGCTCCGCCGGACGCGGACGTCTTCCAGCGGGCCATTAGAACACCTGGACGGACAAACATACGTACGAACGGTCAACATCTAGTCCATTGACCAGAGCTTAGAATGGCATATCGGACTTGCAGATAGAACGTTGGAAGTCTTTCAACGGGCCATTAGAACACATATACGGACAAACATACGTCCGAACAGTCAGGTTATAAGTCGATAAACGTATTCAGATTTACAATCACTAAATTCCATAAGTATAGGGACAGACATTTTGAAAATAACTTTCTAAACTTACACTACACTTTTATTTATTTTCAGAACATTTGACATTACACAATTATGATGTATGGCGATTTTGAAAATCTAAGTGTGGTCACCGACTTTTGATGCAGAATTTACTAAAAATAAGACAAAATCACTCGAGGATCTTCTATATTCCTAATCAATATCGTGAACAAATAAGCTCCATTTGGGCAAAATAAGTTTCCTTTTTCGAGTATTTATTTTTTAGCGTTACATGCTTGCTTATTCACTGGTAATAACCACGTTACGTTAAAGCAGCAATGTACTAAGAAGTGCCGGTCAATTTCCACTGTTGTCAGTCTACTGGATAGATAAAACGGGTGCTGGACCCACAAAAGTTTCAATTTGATTTCAATAACTACACAACAGATATACCAATAACATCACTCACTCAAGAACCGCATGATAACAAGCTGCAACTCCCTCCGGTTAGTCCGTTCATGAACCGGTGGTACGACCGCCTCGGTTCCATCCCCATCGCTCTCCAGCTCAGAGACCAACATCTCAAGCCGAGCGATGGCCAGTTGAAAGTCTTTCTTTTCACCCTCGGCCGGTTGTTCCGCTTGTTTCTCCTCGGCTTGTATGTCTAGTTCGTTGACAAGGAGTTCTAGAAGGCGGTCGAGGACGGCCCTGTCGCCTTCGACGCTTGAATCTAAGTCACCTGCTAGCATTAGTACCACCTGGAGAACAGAGTTGAATGTACAATTGCAGATAATACTTACGGTGCATCTAGCGCGTCTAACAACATCCAGCGCTGTCTTACTCGACATAAAAATTCCGTCTCTTTCTTTTGTCGTTAGAGGAGAGAAAAGAGACGGAAAAGCTTTGTCGATGTTTTCCGTGCTCTTTATACTACCACTGCAAGTCGTTCGTCTAAATACGGCCTTTGAAATTGATCCTGGTTGAATGGTACAAAGTTGCAAAGGATCTTAAGTACGTCTTGGAAATTGCTAATATATCGAAAAATAACAAAGCCATATTTTTGCTTTTCATCACCTAGTAACCCACCTAACTTCAATTGATATAAACAATCTGGCTTAATGCCTAGGGCTGGGAGAACAAAGAGATAAATAATTAAATATTACACGACACTACACACAGCGCAATCTAGCCCCAAACTAAAGCACTATGCTTGAACTATGGGTACTAGACAACGGATATACTAAATATTATACTTTTTTTGTAAATATATACTTGTACTGCGTGCCTTAAAAACGTAAACAATGAGAAATGCAATCCTTAATTTCGACTCGATTGAACATGCATCCGTGGCCAAATTGGAAAAGGCGTTGGGACGGATGCCCAGAGATGCAGGTTCAAGACCTGTCGGGTGCGAAATTTTTGGAAAGCATTTCTTCAAGTATAAATACATACTTATTATACATAAAAAAACGACACCCAGACCAGATATAAATATTTGTTTTAAGCATAAATATTTGCACTCGGCGGGAATAGAGCCCACAGCTTTCTGCGAGAGCGCACTGCAGCCGGGACGCGCCCCAGAGGCCGTCAACCAACAATAACATACCTGTAGGAAGGGTATGGCGCGCACTCCCGGCAAGGCCCTCAGCCTCGGCGCCGCGTCGAGTGCAGCCTCCAGCAGCGACAGTCGCAGCGCGTGTAGCTTGCGAGCATCGCTCTCGGCCTCGTGTGTGGTGCGCGACGTGGACGCCGCGGGCTGGGAGGACGACGTCGACGGACCGGCTGTGGGGGGGACAAGCAGTTTTTGAGCTTCTTCTTGTTTTTTAGTTTGTTAAGAAATTGGCCGAGTTAAATAAAAAAATTGAAATAAAAAAATAAAAAAATATTGTTATGGACATTCAGATTATTTTATTAGTAAGTTTTTTAATTTCTAAGTATTACCTAACAATTGACATTTATTATAATTATTATTGACAATTATTATTTCTATGATATTTTGTTTTATTATGTGTCTTATACATAAAAAATCAGAAACACAAACAAATCACGGACATTATAGTATAGGAATTGCATATTAATTTTAACTTCTAACAAATATGGATTTAATTATATTTTTTTTTTTTTTAAATAAATGAGTATTATTATTATTATTGGGACGGTCATACTCAGTTGCTAGTAGTAGATAAGTAAAATCCTTTCAAAACTTGATATACTCTTACGACAGTGAACGGAAATAATCATGGAAGTAGCATTTCCATACTAACTCACGTCAAATTACAGCACCAAAACTCACTCAAATACGAACAAACTACTACTAAACAAAACACTACTAGCTAAGCAATTGGACCTTTTTAACAGTTTATTACTTTCACCAATGTGTATTGACAACGAGGACATCCCGGGCGCCGGCAATACGCAGTTCTCTTACGTGATTGGTTCTTTGAATGTCCCGATCACGGCTCATTGGTTGCTCGTGACGTAGTGTATTTGTTGCCGCAGTATACTTTTGCCCATCGCGGCCTAGTTTAGGTGTCATTTTGAAGCGTAAGGAACACTTTCATGTCTTGTTTCCTTTTACTGTCTTACGCTGTCTGTGCCGCTGACTTTAGTGTCGCAGAACTTTGCCCCATAGAAGAAGTATCAGCGTGGAAGAAAAGCCTAGGTACTATTATTTTCTACTACGTAATGTTAGAGTTCTGAGCCTACAAGTGTTAAGAGTTTGGTACCTAGTAAAAACAATGAATGTAGAATAATTACTCAAGCAAAAAAAAACTATTTGACACTTATTAGCGCCTGCGAAAGTCTCGTTCAGGAACACTTAGGCACATAGACGAGAAAATCGCATAAAAAAACTGAAAGTATTTAATAGCACCACCACACGTTTTCTCATTCATTGAATTAATTAGTTAAAAGTGCACCCAAACCAAGTCGTTCGTCCCCCAAGACTACAATTATGAAACAAATGATCAAAGTACTAACAACTGATGCTTTAACAAATACTCATGCAATGTTAGTGATAAAACAATTCACTGTAACAATTACTAGCCTGTGACAGGCGCGGCGGCATTCGAAGGCATTCCGCCTACAGAGGGTGCGGTCATCTCCCCTAGAACACCAACAAATACCGTATAACATACAAGCACGAATAAAGCTACGTCAAGCATTATCATGTTTCATCTCATCACACAGGCGGCACGGACACCTGAATTGTCGTGCTATTTGAGTCGATTTAAATAGTTTGATTTTCGGTCGATGTGGTACTCCAGCGGCGAGTGGTTGAGACCACTCATTGCAGTCGCACGATTCACGTAGAAAAATTACCGACATCAAACGAAAATCAGTAGTTATTTTTAAATCGCTTGAAGTGGCACAAACTATTCAAAAAGACGCCCAGTAGTATTCTCTTAACTGTCGAGACTATAATTCAAGATAATACATTTATTTCGCTTCAGCATTGTTTGCATGCACACAATTATTATGGTTTCGTCCGGAGACTTTGTTTCCTTTTTAACCGACTTCAAATATAGGAGGTTCTCAATTCGTCGAGTATGTATTTTTTTATGTTTGTTCTCCGATTCGAAGATGGCTTGACCTCAATCGGTCTAGGTTCTTTTTTTAATACAAAAGTGGAATCTCCGAGGTGGTCCAATAAAAATTTGTCGAGAATCTGATGAGGATCTTCGAAGTTATGAACGGAAATGCTCAGTAATCAATTCAATTGTTCACCGTTTACTCAAAGAGAACTTGACCGATTGAGTGAGTTCTTTTTTTTTTAATGAAAAAGAGGAAGCTTCAAGGTGGTAATTGGAAAATATTTGCGGGAATCGAATCCGTAACTTCAGTCGGGTGTTCGCACGACGCACCACAGATGGTGTCCGACAGAAGAGCCACCGCACAAGTTCAAGCCGACAGCCGTCGAAATCGAAAAAGCGAGATTTTTTACAATTAACAGCCTTAGGGCGTCGGCTTCAAATGCATGCAGATTTGCATACATATACATTCTGCACCACGCACGCTATTCCATTGCGCTGTCCGGATTTCGACGCCGATGCCGACGCTAGATCAGCGGTAGACTTCCAGATCTACGCAAAGTGGTCGTACGCGACCGAATGTCCGCTCTAACATTTCCAGTACGGTGAAACAGTTTCATTAACATACCGTAAGCACTGCTGCGGCCGGAGACGCCGCCGATGCTGTCGGCGCCGGAGCCGCCGCTCTCGGAGCCGGCCGAGCCCGCGGAGCCCGGCGCCTCGGCCGGCGACGTGCGCAGCGTGCTGCCGTCCGTCGCCGCCGTGCTGCCTTCGTCGTCAGAACTGGGGGCCGAGACAAATACAAACATCTTACTACAAATATTATTAAATAGTGGGATGTTTACAGTGCTTAAATTTATTACTTACCGAGCTCTATATTTTCCCTGTATCCGATATTTCGTCTCGTGTACAATCCAGTTGAAATTACTCGTTCTCGCTTGACTACTTATTTTAGACTAGTTATTAAGTGCAACACCTCACAAGAGTTTTGGCGGAAGAGGTGTTGCTAAATTTTCATTTATGTGAAACTTAATTCAAATGCGTGTAAATTGTTTAGTTTCGGGGGCATATTAATTAATTTAGTTTCACGAAGGTTTACAAGTGAAAGTGAAAAACATGGACTTTACCGTTGTCTCCAAAACTTTGTGAGCAATATTTGCAAAAATGGCCACCGTTTTACAATGATTTCCTCGACTTGACTTTAACTATGATGATTTGACTGTTTCGAAGCAAATAATTTGCAAAGATGCAAATATTAATAATACTTGACACTGGCAAATGTCCAATTGGAAAAGCTTAAAGAAGAAGAAAAGTCAAGTCAAGGAAGTCAAATGGTGGGTGACCCAATAAATTTGTTGACTATACATACCCCGGCGGGGAGGCAGTAGCGTCACTAAAGCCGGGTGCAGGCGGAGGCGGCGCGGAGGGCGCGGGCGGCGCGCGTCGCGGCTGTTCTTGTAGAGACAGCGCTATGGCCAGCTCCACCATCGTCTCGTCGTCCGCGTCCGGTGGAATGTCCAGTAATGCTTCTAGGCCTGGGGCACGAAACAATAGACATAGACAACTCGTTTATTGCATCTCAAAACACATAACAGCATTAAATTAATATTTATAACCAAAAGGTAAAAAAACATATAGTGTACAATAATTGTATTATTTACTTTTTGGATTCTCGGGGGCTATGGAGCACCCGGACCTTTGGAAGGCATGCGTGGGGCCGAAGCCAACACGTAGAGGCCCGTTTTAGTACCATAATTATTAAGGTCTTTATGAGTGAGTAGTGTGAGAGTGCCGTAGTGATGCAAAAGAGGATAGCTCAGTGACAGATTTGCTTGCAGAACCACTGGATTTCAGCTATACCCATATAAACCTAACAATACAAGTTAAGAAAGACTAGCAGCGGTTCGCCGCTTCATTATCATCATCCGAGCGATGTTCCTGGTTGCATCTCTCTTGGGAGCCGGGATCCGCTTTTCTACTTTTGTGTCTACACTTCGCAGGATCTTCGGCATATCGGGTAGTAAGGCCATTTAAATAAATAAGTAAATGCCAATTGTCACACATAAAACGGCCTTTACGTTAGGAGTCCATTCTCAAATCGCAGGAAAAAAGAAAAGAAAGAAAGAAACTTAAAGGTATAAGTACGCGAATACACGACCACACTGACACTTAAACTTAAACAGACCACACATACAGCAATCATATACATAAATTCGTGTACACAATTTATGTACATGTGTTTATAATTTATGTATAGAATGATTGGTCCTGAACGAACGATAACCACCTACTAACGTTTGATCGGCTCCGAATATTCAGTATCGTCGTGTATTCGCACTCTGAAGAACCGAAACGTTACCTTCAGGCGGCAACATGACCATCGGCTCCAAAGGATCGTCGACATCCATAAACTGGTTGTCGTGGTGTTCGTCCGTGCCTGCCCCCATTTCCGTTTCCGTCGCGGCCGCTTCCGTCGCGGAACCGCTCGGCGCAGCGGTCGCGGCTCCCGCACCTAGGTTAGATAAACGACGTAATAATCTAGCGGGAATAGCGGGAATACCTGGAATGGACAAGCACAATGACTCAAGCGGGATGCGTACGATACATTTAGACTTACCCAGATATATTCATCTTTATAGCCAGGAGGTTTCTCGAGTGCTTGAAATATATGTCGTACTAGTTGCGCCCCGCGGTTTCACCCGCGTAAGTCCCGTTCCGGAGGGAATATCGGGATAAAATGTAGCCTTTGTGTTATTCCCGGTATCCAACTACTTATATTCCAAGTTTCATTGCAATCGGTTCAGTAGTTTTTGCGTGATTGAGTAACAAACATCCAAGCACACACAATTTCACATTTATAATATAAGTAGGATTATAGACTAGCTGTTAGCTGTTGCAACTTCGTCTGCGTAGAAATAGTGCATAGCCGACTTTTTCGTACTTTACTCAAGTTGTCGGATTTCGATATAAAGTGTAACATGAGGTTTCTCGACAATAGAACTATCCAATTATGAAAACCACATTTCAATCGGATAAGTAGTTTTTAATTGTATAAGAAACAAACAGACAAACATGAATTTTGAAAATTATATAATTTTGTACTACTACTTTTCTTAAGTCCCCTAAACAACTTTTTTTTTATTTACTTCAAGTACAGACTTTTTGTCCTCTCTTCCTTTATTATAAGTATAGATATGTCTCAATTGCAAACAGATTTTTCCGTTTATTTCTAATTTCTAATTCGACATTAATTTCAAACGCACGAAAATCCTCCTCCAGTTTCTAGCCAATGAAATAAAATCTATAGTGACGACTTTAAGCTACGTTTGTATTGGGACATCACCTTAGGTTTTAATTACGATGGAGAAACTGGTCGCTAGTAGTTATCTAAACATATAATGCTGATAACACGCGACCGATTTTCGTGGGAATGTGCGCGAATTTAGAGCACATTTACTGATTTTTGCGGGAAATATGCACGCACAATCACGAGAAAGTTCATAGTCACGTAATTTTTGCATAATAACTTCAGACACTTAAGAAACACTTATAAGCACAAACACACAATAGCACATAAATAATGACAAATGTAAGCTAAAATGCAATGATAAAGCGCTAAAGTATATTGTAATAGTTTCTTCTTTACATATAAACGCTGATTAACAAAAGTATAAACTATGTATCGTTCGTCTTTCTTCTTCATTTAGTGTTGTGGGGCTCACCAAGGGTTTTCAGGTCGCCCTAAGGTTTAACCTGACTTAACGACTGCTAACTGTTATAACTGCTAAACGTGCCTTACGAAACACGAAGCAGCTTGAGAAAAAAAAACTGACTGAAATTATTTGCCCACCCAACGGTAATGATCACAGTAAGCGTTGTATAACCCGCACGACCAAATTTAAAATTGGTATGGGAATTTATGAGTTTGAGAACTGCTTAATTGTATAAGTAGAACTAAACTTTTAAGTATCATTATTCGGTCGAACAGAAACAAACGTTAGAAACAACTTAGTCATCTGTTAATCACCTATATAAAAATGAATTCCTATTTCGCGTGGTCACGGCATCACGCCTGAACGGTTGTACCGATTTGTTGTGTTTGTTCTGATCAGGAGCAAGTTCTTATGAAGGAGAAAAATGCTAATTATTGAATATCGGAACTTACGCGGGGCGCAGCTAGTCGTTTATAAGTAAGGAGGGCTATAGTATAAAAGTAAAGCAACTGTTTATGATCAATAGGTTTAAATAGAACGTTACCTGGGGTATTCGGTGGTGAGGGGATGTAAACACGTCGCCTCTTGACACGTGGCCGCAACACTCTCATGAGAGCGGCTTTGGCACCGAAACTGATGGTCTGGTCTTCGGCCAGCAGGAGAGATAGGTAGATTTGATTGCCGAAGTCAATCTAAACAATGAAACGAAACAATTTAAGACGTTAGCTAACAGACCCAAATTAACGAAAAGCCTCGTTCATATGCAAGGACGTTTTTTTTTTATATTTCTACTCCTAGAAGTCTGTACAGTCGATAATTTTTAAAAGTAAATTTCAATCATATTCCCTAAAATTAAGGTAGTTTTTACTCTGTTATAGATATATCTAAACAAAGCAGAAGATACATACATATCTTCTGCAGGACCGTTTTGATATATATTCAGTAAGTTAAAAAAGAGGAAATAGCGGTCTCCAATTATTGTCTACTCTTTGCGGACAGAGAGTTGTCGATTCATTTTTAAAGTCTCAATCGTCCAATTTCTTTCTCGCTGTGTTTGTGTTATGTGAGAGTGAGATACTGACACAGGCGGGCTCCCCGTGCAGCTGGAAGGCGTGCACGAGGTCTGCGAGCGCGTGCAGCGAGTGGTCGGCGTGGCGCAGGCCGTACTGCAGCACGGCGGGCGGGCCGGGCGGGCCGGGCGGCGCGCCGCCCACCGACACGCGCGCCAGCCGCCACAGCACGCCGGCCACCAGCGAGCACAGGTGCGCGTTCTCTTCCTTGTACTCCGGGCTCCAGTACATCGACCAGTCGCCTGACGAGAACACAAGGTACATTTATTTATTTAGTTATTTCATCATTATTAATATGACTAAGTAACAACAAAATTATGCTTGAGGAATTTTTGACATCACTCATTGCCAGAAATGAGTGATGTCAAAAATGAGGACCTCATTGGCCTAGATGTACCTGCCGATCTTGAACAGTCATGCGGATTAAGCAATGCTTGGCGCGGTTATTACTTGGATGGGTGACCGAAATTTGCACTATTTAATCAGAGTTTTACATTTATTACTCTTATTAATTGGACCTCGTGAAAGTCCGTAAAACTACAATTGAAAAACAACATCACTTACGTGAAATCAAACGTAAATTCGTTTGACTAATATTTTCAACATTACAATGTATTTACGTGATGTTTGAACGTTTTGTTTGAATCTAGTACTAAAACCTAACCCTGGCTGGCACAAGTGGGGCTAACAGTGGTATACTGGTTTGTCTAGTATGGTACCTGAAGGCGGGGGTTGCGGAGCGGGCGGAGTCAACTTGACGAGATGCTGCGGGCGCGGTACGGCCACGCCGCGAGCCAGCAACACCAGCCGGAAGTACGTCTCGGGGTCGATATTGTGGGCATCTTCCGTGTCACGCAGCTCGCTCAGAGACGAACACACGTACTTCAGGATCGCTTGGTCCTGGGATCATGATTGACACGTTTCAAAATAATATATTGACATTTCAAATTGCTATCTCAAAACTTGATAGGGTTCATTATAAACTTGCAGTGACGAACTTTGAAATATCACTTTAGCGTAGGACACGTACCTATTCCAGAAACAAGGTACCAGATGGCGTGAATTTTGTTGAAAAGCTTGTATAGAAACTCATGTCCCACGTGCACAGTAGGCGGCGCGCGTCCGTAGTACGTACCTTGTACGTGTGGTAGTGGTGGTGGTGCAGCGCCCGCAGCAGGCACTGCGCGCGCGCATGCAGCTGCGGCGCGGCGGGTGTAGTACGTCCGTACGTAGTACGTACCTTGTACGTGTGGTAGTGGTGGTGGTGCAGCGCCCGCAGCAGGCACTGCGCGCGCGCATGCAGCTGCGGCGCGGCGGGTGTAGTACGTCCGTACGTAGTACGTACCTTGTACGTGTGGTAGTGGTGGTGGTGCAGCGCCCGCAGCAGGCACTGCGCGCGCGCATGCAGCTGCGGCGCGGCGGGTGTAGTACGTCCGTACGTAGTACGTACCTTGTACGTGTGGTAGTGGTGGTGGTGCAGCGCCCGCAGCAGGCACTGCGCGCGCGCATGCAGCTGCGGCGCGGCGGGTGTAGTACGTCCGTACGTAGTACGTACCTTGTACGTGTGGTAGTGGTGGTGGTGCAGCGCCCGCAGCAGGCACTGCGCGCGCGCATGCAGCTGCGGCGCGGCGGGTGTGCACAGCAGACGGCGCGCGGGCTCGGCGCCCGCCTCGGCGCCGGCTGCGCACGCGCCGCCCGCGCCCGCTCCCAGCTCCAACGCCTCGAGTGCCGCACACGCTACACGCTCCAACGCGTGTGGTTGCCACCATCCGCCGCTTCCACCGGACTCCTTACATAACAAAACATTCAATTAACCTACTACACATACAATAAGACATTCCTACTGCGTAATTCCACTTAAAATATTTGAGTTTGGTCTCATAAGAGATGTTTTAAAGTACGGAAACCTAAAAAAAAAAACGAGGGACTATACAATATACGACTCACTTGTGCAACTTTGCTCGTAGACGGGCAAGATGATGGATCTTCATTCTCCTCAGGCCAACCAAATTGCTCCTTATTCTTACCGTAAACCTAAAACCAAAATATACGTCACAACTGTATCTAACCTATGACATCTTACTAATACCATTAATGCGAAAGTTTATATGACTTTGTTACTCAATCACGCAAAAACTACTGAACCGGTTGCGATGAAACTTGTTATGCTGATAGCTGAAAACCTAGAATAACACATAGACTACTATTATTCCGTTAATCCCGCGAGATCGGGACCTACCCGGGTAAAACCGCGAGGCGCAGCTAGTAAGTACTATATCTGGCTTAATCTGTGAAATTTAACTCATTATCTGGCTTTATCTATTATTGTTTTTATTAATTATATTTCCCGATTATGAAATTCGAAAAATAAGATAAATTTCATATCAGCTTCGCGGAAACGCGCATTTTGTTCGCGGCGCTTCTATTTTTGCGGCATTTTTCGTGGGAACAATAATGCCAAAAAATAAAAGCAACACGATCAAAAACGGAAAATAAGTTTATTTGAAAAGAATCTTTTGTTTTTCCTATAATTTACCTTTAGAGAATCGACCATGGTAACGCCGTCAGGATCTTGGGAAGGTCCAAAGTTGATGACAAGTTTCTTGTCCGATTGTAGAGATTCCTCTCTCGTTAGGGGAATGTCGAACCACCGGTTACGTACCACGATGGTCTGATTCGATCTACCGTATACCTACAGAGAAAATACAGCTTTAATCAAACGAAACAGAGACAAAAATACAACAAAACTTATGGAAATCAATAAAATTGAGACCAATGATGTACTTATAGAGTAAACCCACAGATTTCTTCAGCAAACTGTCTTAAGGAGTACCTCACTTGGGTTTTTTGCTTTCCCTTTGGGATTGATTTAGTTATTAGTTATCATTATAATTTGTTTATGGGAACGGCTAAAGGATACATCGTGACGCGTCGCTTTGGAGGGCAACGTGCCTTCGGCTATGGCACACTTCTTACATTTGCTGTGTTTAAAACAAAAAAAAAAACACAGTATTTACCGGGTTTATCTCGCTTTTTATTTAATAACGGCATTATTACTAAAGACCGAGCTAACTTTACAGTTAGCTTTTTCAGTTGACTGAGATACTTCGTATATTTCGTATTTAAGTAAGTTTCGGCACTAATATTTGAGATGAGTTAGTATGGAAAGGCTTCTTCCATGCTTATATCCGTTCACTAGATAGTACTACAATGCGTACATTTCTGTAACGATATTAGCCGTATCTAAATTAGAAGCTAAGGTAACGAGATGAGATTGAAAATAGAGCTTACTTCGACAAAGGAAGGTGTTCTGGCGACGTCTTGACTGCCGAGAAGGACGCGAATGCCGCATATCACCATGTTGGGATCAGAGTTCATCACTTCCAAGATGAAACCACTCATTTTTGTTGACACCACGTACAGTCCTAAAACACAAGATAGATAGATGGATAATAACTTTATTTGTACAACATAAAACAATGAACTTTTTAAACTAACGCGATCCAGTCCTCTTTGAGACCAAGATCATTGTAACATGATCGTAACCTCGAGGTAAGGAAAAGTTGAATTTCACGCGATTAAGACCCGGGAAAAGTGTTAATATGAACAAAAAAACAATACAACAAAACACAAATATTTACATTATAAAAGACAAGGTTTAAAATGTAAGTTACACAAATGGGTAGCCTTATCGCTGAAAGCGATTTCTTCCAGGCAACCTTTGGAAGGAATAGATCTGTTCACAAGTTATTTACGCTACGTACATCCGAGTATGCCCGCCAATTTGTTCCACTGTAGATAGATAGATAGATTAACACTATTTGCTCAACCAACAACAATTTTAATTGTTTACGTTATTATTTATAATGTAAGCAATTAGAGTCAGTTTACATTCATCCTACTAATATTATAAATCCGAAAATCTGTTTGTTTGTTTGTTTGTTTGTTTGTTTGTTTGTTTGTTTGTTTGTTTGTTTGTTTGTTCCCTCTTCACGGTCAAACGGCTCAACCGATTTGGATGAAAATTTGCATAGGGATAGTTTAAATGATGGAGAGTAACATAGGATACTTTTGATCCCGAAAATCTCGCGGGATCGGGACTTACGCGGGTGATAACTATCTAATAGATGAAAATTTGCATAGGGATAGTTTAAATGATGGAGAGTAACATAGAATACTTTTGATCCCGAAAATCCCGCGGGATCGGGACTTACGCGGGTGATAACTATTTATTGGATGAAAATTTGCACATCGATAGTTTAAATGATAGAGAGTGACATAGGATACTTTTGATCCCGAAAATCCCGCATGATCGGGACTTACGCGGGTGATAACTATTCAATAAATGAAAATCGACACAGGGGTAGGGTAAGTTATGTAGAGTGGCATCATGATCATCGTCATCCTTCGTCATCGTCATCGTCACTTACTAATGAAATACAAACTTTACTTTACTTCACCTACCAACCGCAGTGCAAAAATCCACACTTAAACGGACGACCAGGGAAGTACTGATGATGCATGGGCGACCGTTTAGGTGTGGATTTTTGCATTGCGGTAGGTAGGTGTTCGAACAACGCGGGTTCGCAACTTGCGCGGGTGAAACCGCGGGGCGCAGCTAGTAAGTAATAAGTATAATAATTCATAAGACAAATTACACAGAAAGCTTAAAAGTAAAAAGTAAGACGCGGGCCTCTGCATAGAGGGCTTAGGCAGTAAGACGCCACGGGAGCCTACTTCAGATTGGCAAATTTCCTATGCCTTTGGATCGTGGGACATGTCGATTTCCTAACATTTTTTAAAAATCACCCGTTTGCCGACTGTGATATACATATCCGAACACGGACAGTCTACTTGGTGCTATGAATAAGGGGTTAGAAACGCCATATTCTAACAAACTGGTTACATTTCTCTGGAAGAGACTGGCAACGTAGTCTTCCAGCAAGTATTATCGAATGGCAACCTTATTTACCTGTGGTATTGAGTCGATGTTTGATCTGCGCTGTATTGTAAACTTGCAGCAGGTCGTTGCCGCCGAATTCAATGTCTGTCATAGCGACGCAGTGCTCGAAGAAGTCTATCGGGAACTGAGGGGAACCGCTTGCGTTCGACTTTGTTGTAGCCTGATAAATGAAGATAAACATAAGTCCCATCCCGCGGGATTATCGTGATAAAAAGTAGCCTATGTGTTATTCCAGGTTTTCAGCTACCTATATTCCAAGTTTCCTGGTAATCGGTTCAGCGGTTTTTACTCCGTCTATAATAAACATTCTATATCTTTTATCTGTACAATGAAAAATCAGGCCTTAAAAGAATTTTGAAATTAAATTTGGGTACAAAGTACCCATGCAGTGGCACAGTACCTGCAGCTGCTTGCCCTTGGCGTGGTGCGAGTACTGCCTCGGCTTGCGGCGCGGCGCGTGCGTGGGCTGTATGGCGGGCGAGAGCCAGTAGCCGGTGTGGTCGGGGTGCGCCGCGTACATCCGCAGGCTGCCGTCCTCGCACAGCAGGATCAGCGTCGACTTCTGCTCGCCGCCGCCGCCCGAACCGCACCAGTGCCGGACCGCTACCATGTCCGTTATCTTCGCTTTTGCTGGTACCACCTTCACGTAAATATTTTTTTATTTTCGGAAAACATACAGCACAAGAAACATCATTTAAGTTATAATAATATACGACATTTATTGATTTCACTTCACAAATATTAAGAGTTTACATTAAAAACATATTTTTCTGTGATGAGGTTCGAAATAAAACTCAATTTCCAATTTTCTCAAAATAAGTCAATCGCTTTGTTATTATTTTTCAGCATTGTTTTAATACCGATACTACAACAATAAAAATAAATAAAATATCCGAGATTAAAACCAAAAAATGAGTTATATTATTTCGATACAAAATCTCGAATTCAAATACCACAGTATTTTAGTACGTAACCTTACTTGACTTCGTGATGAAAGATGATTAGACGAGAGACTTTTGGTCCATCAAAAGCAGTACTAAGTTTAAGAGCATATTTTCCCTTACAGTTCTATATTTTGAAGAAGACTAAAGTCAAGTGTGCGGTGGGTTGGGTTTCCCCACAAACCTGGACACATACCTTGATCTCCTGCACTAGTATGTCGTTAGGCGTGAGCATCAAGACGACCGGGTTGTTGGAGGCCTGCATGACGGCGGTGACGAGGCCGGGATGCCCCGCGACCTCGGCCCACTGGCACAGCGACTGCACCGCCTGCTTGCCGCCGCGACCGCCTTCCTTCGCACTCGACGTTGCTGATACTGTTATCATTGCTGTGCCTATCGCAAGTACATTTAAAGTCAGATCTACAGGGTTATATTTTTGTTACGTTAGCTGAATGTGAGAATAATGAATTAAACATGCAAAAAGGGGCCATTTGAAGTTGTTAGAGCCGCTTTACGACAGAAAAGGTGTTCGGCCGATCGATGTATGACGGTAACTGATGCCTAATGCTAGACATCTTAAATGACTCCCTCCTTAATCCCGAAAGGTGGGCAAAGCCATAAAGTTGCTAAGAATTTGAGTTATATATATAAGGAACAAATCGTGTTTTTTTTTTACCTTTTAAGCTTTCTTCGACAGTGTTAAGAGGCGCCAAGAAGCTCTTGCCTTGAGCGTACGAAAAGAACAACATCTTCAGCGTATGAGAGTAATAAATGGAGACACCTCCACCACCTACAAGACCAGCCACGTCCTGTAGACAGATTTTAAGTCAATCTTTTTAGTTGTTTATTGAACAATCCCAATTTCATAACATGCTCCCTTCTAAGCTCTGAGAAATGCGCAAAAAATTTAGTACACGAAATCAATCGCAAAATTCACCTACAAATCCGTTGGAACATAAAGCGGTAATCATGAAAAAAGCACTAATTCAACATTAGCTCTCTCATTCGTGACATTGAACCGAAAAACTTGACAATCAGAGAATAATAGAGATCCATTCAGAATTCAGAAAGCTTTGCTCCGGAACCAATGAACAACTTGACATTCTATAGTCACTGTGTAACGCTGAGCGAGACGAAGGTAACTCCACCGGACCGAAGCTCTCTGAATACCTACTCAAGTAATGTGATCTGTACCTGAAGTTGAGAGAATCTCCCTACCTGTATCTCGGGATGTAACACCTCGAGTGTGTTCGTGACGTAGAAGGTCCCGCGTTCAGCACGCGACTCCTCACTCATCGGCTGCCAATAGATGTGCCCTGCGGAGCTCATGCAGAGCATGTGCATCACGCCGTCTTGGTTCACGAATGTCACGTCGCGGGCCTGAGTACAAACATAATACTATTGAAATACAAGGTATCTTACAAAGGCGGTGGAGCGGCCCATCTAGTTTTGGTTATTAGGTTATTTGTTAGGCCCATCTAGCTTGACAAACAGCATCTCTCAAAGATGCCCGACTGCGCAAGCTCCGTCGGGTTCAACTCGACGTCGGTTTGGGATACACACTGCGCAAAGGAAAAACCTGCGCGGCAAGAACAATTGCGTTGTTTTGCATGCATTTGAAAGTCACGACGCGCAGTACAGTACAGTTGCCGTCGAGTTCAGCTGTCATTGAATGCGACAGCTCAAGTCAAGGGACGTCGCATTGAACTCGACGGCAAATGAACTGTACTGCGCGAAACCTGCGCGGCGCAGGTTTTTCCTTTGCGCAGTATGTATCCCAAACCGATGTCGAGTTGAACCCGACGGAGCTTGCGCAGTCGAGCCCCTGTTCACCTGCTGTTTCTTGGAAGAACTGAAATCGAACTGGAAACTGAAATACAGAAATTATCATCAAGTATTTTCCCTCACCTTTCCACTAGGCACGAGGAAGTGATGCATCGGGTTCGACAAGTCCTTGCTAAGGTCGAATATCTTGACGAAGTCTGAGGTAACGAGAGCGAGTTGCGTCTGCGAGCCGGGCAGCCACATCGCCTTTACTACGTAGTTGTTCGCTTCTAGACCCGTGTTTAGGACCAGGTGGTCTGCTACTGCACCTACATAAGGGGGAGCAAGCATAAAGATATTATACAGAAAATTATTTATTTTGTGAACTAGAAATGTTTAAAATGGCAATATTTTCGTTTTGACTACGTTATAGTATTGCGAACTTTGTTTTTATTGCTCAAGGCATATCTACTACAAATATTTTAAAGGAAAAATTGCCTGATGACTTTTTCCTTTAAAAGATTTACGTTATAATAGTTTTGTTCGTATGGACTGGAGGTACGGCGGGCCTCATTTTCTTTGAATTTAGCGGTAAGTGGATAGGTGAACGGCTAGACAGAAGATGATGCCCCGCCGTAAGTCAAAGTCAAAAATATTTTTGCAATGGAATGCTTGCATGTACATAATACGTGTACATGATCACTTTGAAACGTCTTATAGCTATAGATTTAAATGTATCTTCTCGCGATCAAAATTCAAGTTAAAGTTTTTAATAAAGAAAGAAAGAAAGAAAGAAAATACGTTTATTCAGACAGGCACACAACTTACACAGTAGGTACAATAAACACAACATACTAAATTATAATAATATATACAAATTAAATAATGCCAAACATAAAAAAAAACAAACAAACAAATAATGTAGAACTCAACAAAAACAAATTATTATAAATAACACCAAGCTACAAATTTAATAAAAATAAAAATTATTTCTAAGAAGCCGTTTAATCTTTAACTTTGGCTAATTGGCTAAATTGGCTTTAACTTTAGCTAATGGGCTAATTGCGGAAACACGCAGTTGTGTGTTTCCGCAATTAGCCTCAGTGTTGGGCCTAAGTGCGTGATTTTAAGCTTTTTTTTCTTTCATCGTAAGAACGATGGTAGTAGCGCACATAATTTTTTCTTAAAGAAAAAGACATTGGGATTTAAAACCACGACCTTCGGAATGAAAGTCGGGGATCTACCACTAGACCGCTCTTGCGATCTAAACTATTGTAAAATAGTAATAATACGCAAATAAGACCCGGTAACACAATTTGTAAACATAGTTCCATATTTACTAGGTAACATGACTTACCCCCACTGTTGAAAGTAAGCACGTGGCACTCTTTCAGACCACAGACCGCCAACAGGTCCTCGTTCCACGGGTTGCCACTCAGACTGAGCACTGTGAACGGTATCGGAGCGGACGACAGCCGAGTCAGCGTTAACTTGTGTTTTGACGAGTCCGCCTGTTTCAACAGTGCTGATAGTTGGAGCACTGTGATCTTTCCTGTACAAAACATCATATAATGTCATATAACGTTTATTGCTCAAGGCATTTTACTAAAAACGGGAAGAGCATAATTGTTAATTACAACGTGCACGTGGGTTTCCGTGTGGCGCAGTGGTAGTGCAGTGGCAGCGCGCTCGCCCGGCAAATGTGAGGCACAGGTTCGTATGCTGTCTCGGGGTTATTTTTAATGATGGTTCTGCTTGTAAATATTACACTTGATTGTAATTTTGACACCGATTTTCAGTACTGGATTTATGAGTCAATGTAACACAGGCTTAGTAGCTTACTAGATTTATTTATTTAGTACACAAGGAAACATTCACAATTTAATAATCATAACAGATATATAAACAGAGGTGAGTCTAACCCTGCTTGGATGTTCACAGAATTTATTTAAATTCTGTCGGGTACAACATTTTATAAGTGACGTTTTTAATAAAACTAGTTTTTATTTGAGGAGCTCGAAAAAATGATTTTGCGACACAAATTATCAATCATCTATTCAAGCAACGACTTCGATAAACGTAGCTTAATCCATACGACCATTTATGATCGCCAGGTGCAATCTGTTAGTTACAATGAATGAGACCGGAATATTTTTTAGTTCTTCAACTCTTCGTGTAGTGTTATCTTTTCAGGTCGCTCTAAGGCCAAGATTATGATTGGAGATAACAGGGGCCAGCTGACTAACGTGCCTTCTGAAGCACAGAGTAGCTTGAGAAAATCATTTAATAAATTAAAGGTTACCTTTCTCATGTGAGACGGCTAGATGTTGCCGGCGTCCTTGCGGCGAGGCGAGGCAGCACATCGCCACGCGACGCAGCTTGTGCGTCGACATCAGTTGCCGGATCGTCTGTCCGTTTTCGCCGGTGAAAGACATTCGAACGTTCTCGAATGCCCCTTCTTGGGAACCTATGACAAATTATAACAGTGAACCTATGTGAATAGTGAACATGTCTGGAAAGAGTTTGAAACGTCGGGCGTTAAAATACTAAAAGCATGGCGGATAACAAAGAAAAATCTATAGAAATACTTTCTAATCAATAAATTTGAGTATTGAAGTACTCAGTGCCTAGAAGATTGTGAGTTTAAACTCCCTATTAGCCTATTACTATCCGGGTGATCTTCTTGATACATTGGGGCTCGCACCTAGTCGACTACGTTGAATTAGTGGAACGATATCTCTTAATTAAAACAAGGTTTAGAGTTTTGGAGAAGGATTAAGATAAGCAACTTCCACGTAGCCATTGGTACAGAAATTATATAAGGACTGTACTGGAAAATATAAATACAGAAATTTTCACAGTATACATATTAAAGTACTTTATACCATAAGCACTTTCTGGGCTAGTATAAAAAATTAAGTATTGATATTTTTGAAATACTATTTAAATATTTTATACCGATATGCAGTCCCTGATCTATCATGCTTATGATAGAGTCCCTACTTACCCACAGGCTAAGCAACACCCGTCTTTACTCAACCTATTTATATATGTTATAGCGTCCTCACCGACCCATCTTTCGGTATAGCAGCAGGGGCCGCTGTACCCGAGCAAACACCCCAAAGGGCGACGTCGGGGATCTTAAAGAGTTTGATGACTTGCCGATGGTGCTACAATTATTCGTGACATTTAAGATTATGTAATATTTAAATGTTTTGTTTGTTAATATTTATGTATAATTTCTGATTATTATTGTTATACGTCCAGTATCACAGGGCTATGGAGCCCCGGACCTTTGGAAGGCATGCGTGGAGCCAAAGCCAACACGTAGACGCCTTATTGTTATTATTATTGACATTCGAATATAAACATTTTGACTTGTAACTTTCGTTATCAATAAATGATTTGTATTTTTGTATTTGGATCGAGTATAAGACGGCCTGGCTATGCAACAACCCGTTCTCGAAACTCTATTTATATATGTTATAGCGTCCCCACCGTCCCGCCTTTCGGTATACCAGCAGGGGCCGCTATACCCGAGCGTACACCCCTAAGGGCGACGTCAGGGATCGAGTTTAAGACGGATCGGAATGGCTATGGAACAGTGGTACACGTACCTAGTGTGGGCAGCATGAGCGTGTCAGTGTGCGTGAACCGCTTCTCGCCGAGATGCAGCTGCGCGAGCGCCCGCTGCGCGCGCGCGTGCTCGCCGCTGGGCGCGTGGCGCTCCACGGCCGCGCGCACGGCGCCGCCCAGCGCCGACACCAGGCGCCGCACGCGCTCCATGCACGCCGCCCACCCGCCCCACGACACCAGGAACTGACGGCAACCTGACACATACCCTACGTGAGAGGAGCTTTGGCGGGGACGCGTTGGGGAGATGTGTTCATGCTAAATTATCATTTTTGTAAAACCTAGCAAATTGTTTAATTTCGGGGGCATATTAATCGATTTAGTTTCGTGAAGATGTACAAGTGTAATGAAAGTGAAAATCGGTGCAAAACATGGACTTTAATAGCAGACATAATTTTGTCGCAAGGAGAAAAAAATTGTTGCTTGGTCGAACGGGATTCGAACGCATGACCTTCGGAATGAAAGCCGCCAACATCGCTCCTCCTTGTATCTCAGCGTTGATTTTAGTTCCGCCTTCCTATTGGAGCCAATATGTGTGCGAGCTCGGCACTTGAACGCGCTATGTTTCTTCATCCGGGCGGTAACCCACCTTGTATGTTGTTAGCCAAGACTGGTCGGCGAGGCGGCGCTAGCAGTGTAGGTGGTGTAGGGCTGGAAGGCCTCCTTCGCAGCGAGGGAGCCGGCGGTGTCTCTTCGGTACCGGAGCCGCGAGCGCCGCCCAACGTCACCGAGCGTTTGACGAGGGCTTGGCAACTGGAATGAGATGATCGCCAAGACATTGAAATATATATTCTATATACTTATAATAAAGGAAGAAAGGACCAAATGTCTGTACTTGGAAGTAAAAAAGTGGTCTAGGGGACTTAGGATAAGTAGTAGAACAAAATTATATACTTAATTTTTTTTAATTTATATCTGTCTGTCTGTTTCTTATAAAATTAAAAACTACTAATCCAATTGAAATCTGGTTTTCAATATTGGATAGTTCTATTTTCGAAGAACTTCGTGGTATACTTTGCATCGAAATCGAATTAGTAGGACCTGAGTAATTAACGAAAAAGTGCAACCGCTCGGCCGCCCGCGCCCTTGGTAACGTGTTTTTCACTTCTGCGGGTGAAACCGCGGAGCGCACCTAGTTCATACAATAACATACTATGCCAGGTATCCTATTCCGTATGGTGTCAACAGATGAGTCATCCTTTGACATTTCGAAGGGTGACGTCAGTTCTTGACACGTGAATGACACTTCGGTCCGAAACCGAAGATCGACTTGACATACGTGTCATTGTCTTATTGAATCGCGCTGAGCGAGATGAAGATATCCTTTCTGACATCGGATTCGGCCCGAAGCTCTCAGAATTCTCTGCTTTCTTAGATCATGTTGTAATCTACAAAAGACTTTCATTCGTCATCCGACCGTTGAAAGGTCGGTGTGACAGACAATCCAGTATCGTTAGAAAAACAGGATTAAGCTTGCGAATTTTAAGATATGGGCACAACTGACAAGCGTTGATTCAACAGGAACAGTTCGCACAGTTGGACCCCCGAGAGGGATGCAACCGGGAACAGCGCTCGGATGATGAGCTTGATAGTGGAATACGTTCACTTGAATGCATTTTTTATTGGACACATCAGAGAGATACCAAGAAATATATATTTTTAGAACCCAAGATCCACTTTCGCTCTGAGCTCAGAGTCAGTAAGTAAAGCCGTCCACCATCTTGCAGGCATTAGCAGTGGTATCAAAGCAGCTGTGGTATCATCTAATTAGCATCCACCGCTACCAGTGGCTAACTTGCAGTACATTGCTGCTTTTAATTATTTTTCCCGGGTTTTATTCGCGTATTTTTATTTTTAAATAATCGTGAGGGGACTGACCATCAGTCCCCTCGGGACCAAGATCATTGTAACATGATCGAAACGTCGAGGTAAGAGAATTTAAAAATAATAATACGCGAATAAGACCCGGGAAAAATAATTATGAGTTTAAAATGTTCATTGCTGCTTTGACGTAACGTGGTTGTTACCGGTGATTACTTCAAAGCAGTAAAGTAGAATACGAAATATGTTGTTGACAGTAAATAGCAACTAGTAGCGGTGGATGCTAATTAGATGACACCATAGCTGGTCTCACAGCTCGTTAACTAAGTAGTAAAGTCACCTGGAGTCCGGCTTGGCGCCACAATCGCAGAAGAAGTTGCCGAACTTGGCGTAGGACACGTCGTGCCCTCTATGACAGACCCTCGCGCAGACCGTGCAGACGCCGACGCCGTCCACCATCTTGCAGGTGTGGCAGTGGTACCAGTGCTGGTTCATGAACTCGCGCTGGGTCACCGTGAACGTGCAGAGCTTGTACTGTAGCATCGTGTCTTCATCCTGGGGATGAATGTTATCAGTTAAGGAAACATGCGCGGTAACATGATGCATGATTATTTCAATTTATGGGTACTTACCTACGAGGAATAAATAGAATTGAGATCTAAGTTCACTATTAAATTAGAAAAAAACATGTTCCATTGTCACACAGCAGCAAATGCACACAGCAAACACTGACATGTTCCATACAGTATTACGTATGATCGACCTTCGGATCGACCAATGGCGGACGATCTTTAGTGACAGACTGGCGGTCGAATCATAGTTCAAGGCCCCGCAACCTCCGTGTGCGTTGAACTTTTTTTCAAAGGATTGCTACTTCCATATTTATTTGGGTTCGTTGGTACTCACAGAATCATCAGCACTCGTATCATCATCATCTTGTTGTTCGTCAATGTATTCAAAGTCGAAGCCGAGGTCGGATGGCGACTCCCAAGTAGGGCTCACTGATCGCCACGCTACAAAATAAATGGCTTGTATTTTTATTTCGCATAAAAGGAACATGGAGTATGTTTGAGACACCACAGGTACTATCTGAATGAAATGAAAGTATTAATTTCCGTGGCGTAAGAGAACTTTGGAATACTGCTTACTAATGCAAGTATTTGTAAATTATATCCTCAAAAACACAACGCTTGACCGACACTGGGCGGGCTTCGCACAACACATCTTTTGTCAATCAGTCAGTCAGAATTTTACATACATTTATAGGTATAAATGCATTTGTCAAAGATAAATACTCACCAATTGGACAGCCAACAACGTTAGAGAACTCTGAAATACTACTTACTAGGCAAATATTTATAAAATACATCCTCAAAAACACAACATTTGTCAGCGAAATCAAAGTAATAGGGTCCTGTTTTTACCCTTTGGGTACGGAGCCCTGAAAATAGAATACTTACTATGCGGTTGTGTGGTATTGATGGCGTGCAACGCATCCGCCAGGTACGAGAGTAGCACGCACGCTGACTCTATCTGCGGCGCGACGTTCCCATCCACTTGGCCTTCTTCCAGCTTCTCCAGCACTTCCGGACTGCTCAGGTTTTCCACGCTGTGACGAACAAGTTTAAGACAATATTAATGAGAATGTCTATAGTAAAAATATTTAACAAAATAAAAACTAAATCTAAAATAATCCATCCATCCCCAAGCGTTCCTGCTGCGAAAACTGGCCAAAATGCCAGCAACATTCCCGTGCTGAACCGCAATGGACAATCTTTGCAGCAGGAACGCCCTAGAACGGACATCAAGCCCCCTCTCCCTCAACCGGCACCCAATCATCGTCAATGTCTACATTTAGTTTTGTCAAGGTCTATTCTCCTAAAGCTTTATACCCGTTAGGGGATAAATCTCCAGCGATACATGTCCCCGGAGACATCTCGACACATCGCTCGACGTCGCATGTCTTGACTACATTTCATCAGTAGTCGGGAAATATCTGGCGAGGTCTGGTAACGTCGTGTAAGTCTTCAGAGACTCGTGTCGCTCGACATTTGTCGCCTAATGTGTACGAGAGTTAATGCAAGATAAAACCAGCAAAGTAACAACTTTTCGGAGTTCCATCTTGAATGCGTTCTTATAAATCCCATTTATAGTTTTAAAATTTACCGATAACACAGAGCAACAGGAGTTGCTCACCTTGCTTGCCTTGATAAAAATAGATGTCACACCTAAGTACAGCTTAATGTCCCCAACAAGAATCCCATATATTGGGTCAAAAGTTCAAATATTATAGGTTTTTACAAATAGGCCTTCTCTAGAAGTGGTGAGAGAAGAAGTAAGGGAGTGAGGGCTCTGTTTAGTCAGTCAGGACTTTGAATACTACATATATAATATATGTATAGATACAGCTGTCACAGATACAGGCCGACACTCACCAATTGGACAGCCAGGCGACGGCAGCCGGGAACAGCAGCTTGTGGTCTCTGCCGGAGTGTGCGTCCGCCAGTCGACACATCTCACGCAGTAACAGCGGCGAGCACGCTGACTCCCCGCACACGTCGATCAGAGTCGATAGCATGCGCTCGCTTACTTCCGGGGCACTAAAGATTACAAAAACCGATCAATTGCACTATTTTCGCCTACTGCAAAAATGGCAATTCATGGAACAGCAAACCTACTGCGCATGTTCAAGCCGACGTCGACTTGAGATATCAAGAAATCGGCGCCGCGCATAGGAATGATCTGTTCACGAGATTTTTGACCATCAACAGCCTTAGATTGAAGTTGACGCCGTGTCGTCGATTTGACAGTTCAAAGCGGCAGCTCAAGAAACGTCAATTCCTATGACAGTTCAAATCGACGGCGTCGGCTTGAAATACATTCAAATCAACGCCGTCCTCTACCAGATCTGTACTAAATATTTCGTGATTTTTTTATTGCTCAAGGCACTACTAGAAATATTTAAAAGAAAAAATACATTTTCAAAATTTAACTCGCTGTAAGGTTCAAAAACGCGCTTTCGGATTTTAAAGACGTATTTTTCTTTTAAAATATTATATCATATTTTAAACGGTACTAAAGTGAAGTTTTCCTTCAGCAAACGACTCACCAATGCAAGACGATGTGTTTGCAAAGCGACGACAATAAAGCGGAGTTCTCGTTTGAAGTATCCGTCGCTAGCGGCGGCTCGGGGACGGTCGCGCTCTCGCTGCCGCCGCCGCTGCCGGCCGCACTTTCACCGTTACTCTTACCACCTAAATATAGACACAATTTGTAGAACTAAAAAGGCCGATTTAGCAATTCTGCTAGCATTATTGCGTTTTGACACATTCACGATAAATGTGCGTCTGGTTCTCACCGCTTTGTTCTATGACGGTTATTGTGAATCTGGCAAAAAGCAATATTGCTAGCAGAATTGCTATAAGGACCTTTTTAGGTCTACTGGTTACGATATACACTGAAATATTGACGGCCTCTGGCGCGTTGGGCGTGCGCCTGACTGCAATCTATGTATAATATGTAGTATATATACATATGTCTAGTACCCATGGTTCAAGCCTAGTGCTTAGTTTGAACCTGAGACCAGGCTGTGTGTAATGATGTGCAATATATATTTATTATTTAATATCATATTCTTATTCGGGTCTTAATCGCGTAATTTTAAGAATGAACTTGGTCTCGAAGGGACTCAGAAGAGGGGGGGGGCTAAAAATACGGCTCCAGGGCGTCAGTCAATTAATCAATGAGTCAGGGTTTTGAACTGTATATGTATAGATGACGGAAGAAAAATGTACGTGTTAAAGGGATATATTACCTGAGCTGGCGGATTGCTGTCCATTTTCAGATTGCCTTGGGGCTGGTGCCCTAAAATGAAATAGAAATGATTATGGTGTGCAACATTGAATAGCTAGAATGTACCTTCTGACGATTTACCTTTACATTTAAATACTCAGTTTTAAACTTACAGTTTTACCCAACGATATTTCGATTACATCGTCAGTACAAACTTCAACTGCACAGTTCTTAGTTTTGTCTACACACGTACGATTCGTCTGTACAGTAAAAATGTGTAGAGATATATGACCAATAAAATGTAACATTACCGAATAAAAAACGTCACTATGATATTTAAAAAGAATAAAAATCTAAATTTAGAAGATCAAAATTTGAAGACTTTTGAATTTGGTTGGGTTCGAACTTAGTCGACAGATATCTTTTATCCGTAGAATGAAAAACTCTAAAAATCAGGGCTAAATCTAATAGTCTGTAGCCTGCTTTACTCACGATGTATAGAAGACAGGTGTTTTTCAAATCCCTAGATAGAGATATCTGACAAATAAAATGTAACACCACCAAATAAAAAACGTCACTATGATATTTAAAAAGAATAAGAATCAAAATTTGAAGGCTTTTAAATTTGGTTGGGTTCGAACTTATTTGACAGATATCTCTTATCCGTAGAATGAAAAACCCTGAAAATCAGGTCTAAATCTGACAGTCTGTAGGCTGCTTCACTCACGGTGTATAGAAGACAGGTAAGTCGGCATCGTTCCGCTGATGATGGGCACGTTGCGCGTCCTCGTCGCGGCACACGGTGCGCAGTGCGTTCCGCAGCGCCACAGAGGAGGCGTTGCCGCCCACCGGCTCCGGAGCCATCGACGTCGGCGTCGGCAGCTCCGTCTCGCGGGGAGACCCACCCGACGCTGGAGGGCAGGTTACGAATCATATAGGAAAAGTAGCTGTACCCCGCACAAAGACTATACATACAGTGTGTTTTTTTAATTGGGATAGTATGGGGAAATATTATGTTGTCCAGCTGTGGTATCATCTAATTAGCATCCTGGTAATTGCTAACTTGCAGTACATTGCTGCTTTGACGAAACGTGGTTGTTACCGGTGATTACTTCGAAGCAGCAATGTAGAATACGAAATATGTTTTTTGACAGTAAATAGCAACTAGTAGCGGTGGATGCTAATTAGATGATATCACAGCTGATCCCGCATAGTGAAATAAAGGCAGGAAGAAAAAGAATACACCACAATACAATGAAGGACGGCGTTATCTTTATACCTGGTGGTCCGAAGCAGATCTGGTTGAGTAGACATGCAAGCTTCTGTTGATCGGCGATGCCAATAAACTTGCAAATGGAGATACAGAGGGCGCTGTTTAAGTTGTCTGTCGTCTCGCATGAGTTGAATATCTTTACAAATAATCTGTAATAGAAGAATACAAAACAAATTCTTTGAAGAGCACAAAATTCAGAAGTTTAAATAAAGAACGAACTCATTGGGCATAATTTGGTAGAATTCGTAAAATACCAGTTTGCGTCCGGTGGTCAATCAGCAAACAAACTAATTTGTCCCTCCCTAGCTTTTGTGATAAAGTTTAAAGTTTTACATTAACACACAATTAAGAACGCCAAATGTTTCTTGATTATCCTACTTCAAACATTGTATATTACACTTCATTTTTTAATTGTAGAATACGATTTGACACTTCTTTCTTTGACGACCTCTGTGGCGCGTCGGGCGAACGCTTGACTGCAATATTGAAGGTTGCGGTTCGATTCCCGCTGGGTACAAATATTTATGCATAAAAATAAATATTTGTATCAGTTCTAGGTGTATTTCTATGTATAATATGTATGTGGGATTGAATGAATGCTGAGGATGGATCAAAAGACTGGATGTGTGACAGGATGTTAGTTTTTGAACGAAGCTGAAGGAATGTTAGAGAATGAATGACACCGGTATGCAGATTCTTATTTTTTATTTATTCTATGGTATAATATAAGTACTTTTACACTTTACATTCGATTCATGAGCGGTAACGACGAACGACGTTTTTGATAAATTTAAGTATTTTGTTTGCTGGACAATATAGTCAGTGTCAAACAGTGACCGTGCTTTTTCTTCTGAACTACTCGCAGTCCTGGTTCTGATCCTGACCCTAAACCCTAGACAACACCACATATAACCTCCCACATGTATGTTTTTACAAAAAAAAAATGTATATTCGTTGTCTAGTCACCGTAACACAAGCTTAGCAGCTTACCATGGGGCTAGATGGCACTGTGGTCACAGATTTATTTATATTTATTTATTAATTTATGATTGAAATTAAAAAACGAATAGAACTCACTTGATAACACGCTCGGCGTACCCAGGCCTAGCATTTGGACCAGACAGAAGTATCTTTCCCAGTACAAAGTCAGAGTTGTCTGTGAAGACGCTCTCGTAGGCCATCCTGCCAGCTGGGCGCTCAAGGATCTTCTCCCAGTATTTCACCTAGAAATAATAAAAAAACCTGGTCAAGTTCGAATCGAACTTGCACGTACCTATACTCATTTTGCCACCTTCATAATAAATATTTTTTGTTGTAAATATTTATTTTAGTTTTTTAAATATTTTATTTAGTGTTTAGTGTTCGTTGATATGGCGGCAACAAAATGTATGTAACGCTTATTAACATAACCCTTTCCTTGCAGCGGGGTAAAGAGTAGTATATCCTTTGTCTAGTCCCATACTACCCATATATAATATTCATACGTTATTGTAATATTACTGATATATAAGTTCCTATATATCTTTTAATAACTATGTTATTTAAATAAGTTAATTTAAACAAATTGAAACTTTTAATATCTCACGTCATACCTACAGTATGTCGTATCACCCATTCGTCCGCTTCCTGCATAAGTTTTACACTTGTACCAAACACCGAGAGCACTTGTTATTACACTTTGTTAACCTACCAACCGATGAACCTACTTGTTTACGTTAACTGCGCATGCGCAGTGCGCACCGATGGGTGTTGTGAGCGACTATTTTTGGGTACCCTCTTTGTAATTTTTATTTAACAACCTTTCCAGAGGTGGGAACCTGGTGATCTGTGAAACAGGTTCATTCCTACATCAGACACCAGATTCCCACAATTGCAAACTGACTTAATTAAGTTTTATTAAGTACCGCATTTATAAGTATTATTTTTTTTGTACCTACCTGCATTAAGTTATATTTGTAAATTGTGGGATAAATAAACGTATATATTATATTATATACTACAGCCTTCTGCTTAAATTTGGGCTAGATTGCGCTGTGGTATAACGTCCTGCAATATTTTTTATTGTACATTTATTTATTTTTACAAACGGGGTTACGACTTACCATATGCCGCAGTGTTTTCTCAGTAGAGGGTTGTAGATGGTCGACCAACACAGGGTATGTGGTGCGGATGATGTGTTCGTGCATCAGTTGCTCCGCGCGGTTCACTTGCGGTACGAGCACGTTCAGCGTGCCTCCGAGCGGCTCCGCTATGAACTCCAGACGACCGTCAGTCTGGGAAAGAAGTTTGGTCAGCCAACTACTACGTACCGGTTTATGCTTAAAAAACAAATAATATCCGTCAACTAGTCGCCATAACACAAGCTTCCCCTCCTCCTCAGTCGTTCCCTCAATGATGAGGATCGCGACTCCTCTGGTGCAGTCAATTGACCGCTCTTTTCCTCTATCGTTCCCTACTGTCACCATCAGGCGCTCGAGGTTAGCACAAGCTTAGTATACGATTTTAAACTTACATGGTTGTTTTCACTACTAAAATTACTCAATAACGGGGTAATTACCATGAACATACCCCGTTCACATGGTAAATACCCCGATAATAAGTAATTTTAGTGCAAGCTTAGTAGCTTACTATAGAACTTAATCGCGGTGAATGATCTCAACAGAGTTGATTATTATTTTATTATTAGGTCTAGATGCGCCCCGAGGAAGTGAAAAACGCGTTATCAGAGGGCGGGCGGCTGAGCCTTTCTCGAGCGGTTGCACTTTTTCGTTGTATTTCGATACAAAGTATACCACGACGTTCCTCGGAAATAGAACTATCCAATATTGAAAACTAGATTTCAATCGGATTAGTCGTTTTTAATTGTATAAGGAACAAACAGAGAAACAGACAGAAATGAATTTTAAAAATTATATTATTTTGTTCTACTACTTATCCTAAGTACCCTAGACCACTTTTTTTAATTTACTTCCAAAAACAGACTTTTGTCCTGTCTTTCTTTATTATAAGTATAGATAGAAGATATAGATGAAATCTCACCAAAGCCGGTACAACCAAGTCGATAGTTTTCTTCATGAGCGCGGTATTATCGACGAGCCTCGTCGCTCCGATCTCCAGCAGCTTAGCGGCCGAATACGCCAGCATCATGAGAGACATTCCGATGGAATACCGCGGGTTCGCGCTGATCAGCTCACAGTGGGACGATACCAGATTCAACACCGCACTTTCAGACGGTATGATGTGGGTTGTGTAGAACGCCTATAAAAAGTAAAACAGCTATACAATCTTTTCATCTAAAAGATCTAGAATATATGTAATTGTCCAATGTTAATGACATTGAACGGAATTTATTTAAGTCTTTTTTCCTATTAGCTGAATAGAGTAGAATAATAGTAGTTTATGCACTGAGGTACAGTCCTGTCTTATATAGCGGGCGTCATATCAAATCCAAAGCGTACGAAGGACTCTAGAGTTAACCCTCGAGTGCAGCGAGGGTGTTAAAAAGTACTAGGAGTTAACCTAGCGTCCTGAGTGAAGTGTGGGATTCAAGCGCCCAAGATAAAGACAGGCTTTATTACCGAAGTGAATACTCTACTTCACCCATCTACTGCGAGACAATAAAAAGGCTACAAGCATATAACTAACAATTAAAGAAAACAAAAATGTAATGAGCAGATATCGTGTGAGTTTAAAAAGTGTGAAGAAAAAAGTTTGGGCTTTTATTTTAACTAAAACTTTTTGCCTTACCCTTCCGTCGAAATAAAAATAGAAGAAAAAAGCTTAATATTTATGTGATATGTCTATGTGGCCAGTTCGAAATGGTTGTATGCTACCAGAACCTTAGTTCCAAATTTAAATTACTTTAAGCCTTAGGTCTATAATGCGCACTTTATGCACCTAGAGAATAAAGACTCGGTTTACGTTGACCTTTTTGGTCAAATAAAGTAGCTTTGTGTAGAGCTGTAGATGCGTAAAGTAATTGATATATTTATCTATATCATTAATGTTTTATACTCTCTACTATGCGCGAAAATTACGACTTGCATTAAACTGTATGACAACTTTTATTAGAACTATGTTGTGTTGTTTTTATTTTACTAAAGAATCAAATTATTATGATATCATTTCTAACATCTCGGAAAAACAAACTTCGCATGTTTGAACAGCGTGAAAATATCTGGAGAAAATGTCAAAATCTGACAAAAGGTTATAGTGCTGTAGAAGTTATACCTTTTGGTTTAAATGACCTGTGTTTAAAGTGTGGCAGTGAAAAGTGTGGGATTTAGAAGTATGAGAAAATAGTGAGATTGAAGCGAGTGATATCCACTTAGTTTACGTATCGTAGGTACTCACAAGATTCATCTTCGTTTTGCCAGACGCATGAAAATAAAGTTAACGAAGTATACAATTATTTTAATATTATTAAAAAAATCAAGGGACATTGGTTTGTGATTTTGTAACATTACAATGGTGGCTTCCACTTTGATTTACAATTAGTTGACACAGGTTACAGATTGAAAGAATAAATTAACAAGGCGAAAATAGTTTTTTCTTTATAATTTATTATTTACCGGCCAAAATCGATTTCAGGGCAGATTGGTATGCCCCGTCGATGTAAGAGAATTTAAAAGTAACAATACGCGAGTAAGAAGTGTGAGTTTAAAAAGTTTACTTGTACACCTTCACGAAACTAAATTGATTAATATGCCCCCGAAATTATACCATTTACACGAATTTGAACAAAAATAAAAATTCAGCTACACATCTGCTCACCGCGTTCCTGCTAAAACTCTTTATATGTATGTATACTCACAAGGTTGATACAGGCGAGCGGCGGCGGAGTAGCCAACCGGTCGAGCGCCGCAGCCACCGCTGTCGGCAGGTGGGCCCGCAGCCACGCGCCGATGGCGGGCGGCGGCGTGCTGCCCACCGCGTTGCCGAGCGGGCCGCAGGTGGAACACACGCGCATGCGCACCGACCACACCTCCAGCTCCGACGCGTTGTCGGGTAGCTCCATGAGGGATAGTAGCTCCGTTCCGGCTGACACGCTACCGACATAACCGCCATTAACAAACTAGATCTAAGGTTACGTTAAGCGCCTAGCGTTCTGACAAGATACTTGAAGATACACAGCTAAGCGCCAAGCGCTTAGTGCGGTCGCTTACTAACTTTCTAGACCGTTTGTTTAAGACCGGCCGCATTCGTCCGGTTTCCTGATTAGGTTTACAGATCAGGAATTCAGATCCGGAATTCCATGAGACCGGTTTTTTCAAACATCAGGTTTTTTTTATTCGGAATTTTAAACGATTACGCATACATACTACGTAATCGGCTTCGGAATAGTCACACATCACTCGACACTCGATAGTCATTAATAGAGACCGGTCCAGTTTTATGACCTAGATATACCTTTTTATTTTTAAAACTTGAGCAAGCGACGAGATCGGTGATCTGTAATACAGGTCTATGTGCTTATCTCAGACACCAGCTTCCCACAAAATAGGGTAAATAGTTATAGCCGCTAGAGGCACCCTGGGTCCTTATAACTCCTTATTTATGATTTATACTAACTTTACTAATTAAAATAGCCGTACGGAAGTATATCCATCCTTTTCACATTTCGTTTACCTTCACGTCCATGTATGCCAACCTACCAAAACCTACCAAATAGTCACGATAAAAAACTAAAGTATTTACAGTATTTAGTCTATGAATGGCCGGCCGGCGGGACTAATTGCAGGTTTTTGCGGGGCGCGGGAGGTAAACGAAGAGGTTAAGGAGATTTATGTACCTAAATTATTATTGTAGAAAAAAATAAAAAATAAAAACAAAAAAAAAGATACTCTGGGACTCACGTACCGGCAACAGTCCAGCACAGTCTCCATCAAGTCCAGTAGGTCCGGCATCAAGAGATGCGCGTCGCTCGGGGCCGCGCTCTCCGCTAAACACACGCGCAGTCGGACCAATGCGCAGTCGCAGGATATCACGTCCAGGAGGGAAGGCAAGCCGTGCGCTAGAACAATACATTACAACTGATAACGACTCTAATGAAGTCATTTTTCGGTTCACGGATCTACGCCTGAACAATAGTTCTGTATCAACAAAGAAGAATATTCTGCTTCGGTCACTTTATTATTTCTTATCGGTTGTGAACCGATTATGGCCATTAGGAAAGTAGCCAGTGTCAAGTATTATTAATATATGCAAGTTATTTGCGTCGAAACAGTCAAGTCGTCATAGTTAATGTCAAGTCTATGGAATCATTTGTAAACACGGCGGCCATTTACAAAGATTGTTTACGGAGCATTGGAGACAACGCTAAAGTCCATGTTTTGCACCGATTTTCACTTTCATTACACTTGTACATCTTCACGAACCTAAATAGATTAGTATGCCTCCATAATTAAACAGTTTGCACTAGGTTTCACAAAAATGAAAATTTTGCAACACATCTCCTCAACACGTTCCCGCCAAAAAAACTCTTGAGTCACTTTGGACACGAATACAGAGAAGATTTTACATCAAAGTTTACAATGTTGTGGACAGTACTTTCAAAAAAGTAATGTTTTGCTACTACGTCATTTAGCGATGTCGTTCTAATGCTACGTAGATAATATGAGAAGTGGATTTATTGCGAACTAGTTTTTTTACTAAGTAGACATAGACGGATGAACCTCGAAAAATCTTACTTATCTTTTAGATTGTCATTTACTAGCATGCTCATTGCTCGATGCATGGCAATTCTGTTAGTACGTGAAAGAGTGGTAGTTTATGAGAATTTACAAAGCATGGATCAAACGCTGACTCTTGTTGCGTGTTCGATCACAGTCGCAAACTCTAGTGTGTTAAGGCCCATAAATTACTGCTCGATTGTTTCAACTTACGTCCCATGTTCTGCTTCAAATGTTTGATAGTCTCCGACGCAAGCCACGCCGTGTATTTTATGTTATCGCACGACGTACTCACGCCTGCTAGTAAATTTTCTGCGTACTGAAAAAAACATACATTGATTATGCCTATTTTAGGCAGATAAATTATTTAAATGTACGTTTACCTTAAAAATTTCTATTAACCTTTCGTTTACCAAGACCACTTTAAAAGACAAACGTTACATAGTTAATTAGTTATGCAGCTGTTAAACAGCGTTTATAAGTAAGGGGGTATGAGTTTAGTGTGGTAAGTTTATTACACAGCTAGTATATTGCAAAATGCTTGCTATTGTTTTTATGGTGGTGAATGACAATTGACTAATAAATAAATAAAATGTCTTACCTGAGTATACATCCCTTGCTTAACCAAAGCGTCTTTGAGCCAGGGGTTGAAGACCTTTTTGTTATCCGCACGAGGCGCCCACACGACCGCATGTAAAGGCAATGGAGAAGGCATGGTAGCACCAGTTCCCGCCGCTAGCTTGTCCATATGCGGAGTGGCCGGTGGCATGGATATGACAAGCCTGAAACAAAAAAATATATAATAATAATAATAATAAATTCTGTGACGAACACACAGCGCCATCTAGCCCCGTGGTAAGCTGCTAAGCTTGTGTTACGGTGGCTAGATAACGGATAGACTACTTATATTTATTTTTCTTTCGTAAATACATACATATTATACATAGAAATACGCCCAAACCAGATACAAATATTTATTTATAATTTATAAGCATAAATATTTGCACCCAGCGGGAATCGAACCCGCAACCTTCTGTATTGCAGCCAAGCGTTCGCCCAACGCGCCACAGAGGTCGTCAGAGGTCGTCGTCATATATATGTTTAGTAACTGAATTTGGTCCCAAAATGATAGCAAAAAACTACTGAACTGATTGCAATAAAACTTCGGAGCTGGCGACCTGGAATAACACATAGGCTACTATTTATCCCGATATCCCACGGGAACGGTACTCACGCGGGTGAAACCGCGGGGCGCAGCTTGTATTCTATAAAGTACTAGGTAGTGGCAAATGTAAGTTTGAAATACAATGCGCCCAAAATAAGACAAAATGCATTAGAAGTTGAGAAAAAGAGCGGAAAATAAATTAGATATTCAATTTTCATATACATTTGCTATTAAAATTTATTTACAGCGTGGTTTTTAAACATACAATAACCAGGCCATCATTTTTTTAAGCTTTTGCATAGCTTTTATCGCGGGCTTCGAGCGCGGCGACCGAATCAAGAAATTCCGTAACGAAAATAAACCTAACACCCCCACTCCGCGGCACCCGATATGCAATAGCTTTACCGCGGCAGTCCTCGAGTGCCACACGTTTTTTTTTTATTTATTTACTAGCTGCGCCCCGCAGTTTCACCCACAGAAGTGAAAACGAGTTATCACGGGCGCGGGCGGTCGAGCGGTTGCACTTTTTCGTTCAATACTCGGGTTCTACTAATTGGATTTCGATGCAAAATATTCCACGACCTTCCTCGAAAATAGAACTACCCAATATTGAAAACCAGATTTCAATCGGATAAGTAGTTTTTAATTGTATAAGGAACCGACAGATAAACAGAGAAACAGACAGACAGACATGAATTTTAAAAATTATATAATTTTAATCTACTACTTTTTCTAAGCCCTCTAGACACTTTCTTTTTAATTTACTTCCAAGTACAAACTTTTTGTCCTCTCTTCCTTTATTATAAGTATAGAAGGCTCGCTGCGCCTCGCGGTTTCACCCGCTAAGTCCGGTTCCCGCAGGAATATCGGGATAAAAAGTAGCCTATGTGTTAATCCAGGTCCCAGCTACCTATATTCCAAGTTTCATTGCAATCGGTTTAGTAGTTTTTGCGTGAAAGAATAACAACTTCACATACATACATACATACAAACTTTCGCGTTTATAATATTAAGTAAGATATATTAATAATAAGTGTATTAGTGTATTATTATTAATTATATTAGTAATATTATGTATCTGTATTTACTTAAGTGATGATTTAATGGATTTAATTTTGTTACAGGACATTTAGTAAATTTTAAATATGGATTTGTAATTAATTATCTCAAATAAATGATTGATTGATTGATAAGTAAGATATAGATGTGTCGCAAAGTGCGCCGGGCCAGCTAGTCCTGTATACGAACCTCCAAGCAGTTTGAAAACAGTAATGCGCTGCAGACAGAGCAGAAGGCGAGGATTGGTTCTGCAAGTTGTCACAGACGCACGCCGACCCGAGGAGCGCTAGCAACGCGTCTAGAAGCAGCGGGTACTTCAGCTTGTGAGGTGTTCCCAGCACGAAGTTACACGCCAGACCATCGAATTTAGGGTTCTCCTGTGGGAAGGATAATTAGTGAGCATGGCGCGTCTTGTATGGACGGGGTTTCGGTGCCCGCATACGCTCTCAAGAGCGGATATTCTGCTAAGCTGTTGGTACTTCAGAACCAACATGGTTTGGTATACTTCAGAAATAATGCCTAGATAATTTCTTTTATGGTTTTCGCGACTTTGCATAATAAAACACTTTATTTATCCGGTTGAATCGGGTTTTATTCATGGTATTAAACGAACCGAGCTTTCGCCAACTTTACAGTTGTCATCTCAGTCAACCTTGAAAATGCCATCTGTAAAGTTGGCGAAAGCTCGGTTCGTTTAACACCATGAATAATACGCGATTCAACCGAATAAAAAGTGTTTTATTAATGCTTAGATGATTGGGAACCGTTTTATTTTATGGCGTTCAAATACCAAAAAAATTAGCGTATACGAAAAAGAGTATTAAAAACTGGGCAAGTCCGTGCCTTGTCCGGCTACGCGCGGTGTAGGGTTTCGTAGTTTCCAAAAAATATCTTACCTTGAGTCTCACGATGATTTTATAAGAGCAACATTTCTAACGATACCCCACACGATGGGGTAAACAAGAAAAAATAAATCAACCTCCATGTTACAAGTGGGGGAGTTAGCTTAAAAATAGTAGATTGTATACCAAGGGAGAAAAGACTATTTTTTACGGCGAGGGTGTTTTTTGAATCCTGAGCGAATCGAAGGATTTAAAGTACCTCACTCATTCATTCTACTTTTCATCGCACTCTATGAGAAAATTAGTACATTTAACTTGTTAACCCAAATGTTTCAAAGACTATTACTAGTCTATTCCAAGACTATTCCTTGTCTATTTCGAGTCTCCTACTCCACTATTAGTCTACTCCTATTCTATTCCAAGTGTATTCCTCTTCTATTTCTATTGGAACTCTTTGGTCACTAAAACTTTTTACAAATATACACGTTCCAAATTCAAATCCCCCCCGGCCAATCAGTAGCCGGAAAAGTAAAATCCCTGCTAACAGGGAGGCAAAACGTTTTGCCGGCAAGTTACCGTGAGCGCCAGCAAAGGGCTAGTTCCAGCCTAGTTTACAGGGATTGGATTAGCTCTTTTCGAATAGATGTGATGAAAAGGTTTTTTTTTATATCTTAGCACTTTTTTGACGTGAACAATATGTATACTCATGCAAAATCAAAGCTTATTAGTACTAACAGTCTCTAAGCAAAGCCGCGGACGGACGGACGGACATGACGAAATTATAAGGGTTCTTGTTGACTACGAAACCCCAAAAAATAACTACTGTACTGAAATTAAACATTTTTTTCTGGTTTTAATCGCGTTGCTTTTAATATTTCTTTATGTTTTTATTGCCCAAGGCATTTTAAACTTAGAAACATTTTAAGCAAGGAAATATATTTCCAAAAAATCCCCATGACAGGATTCCAACCTGTGTCCTTTCACTAACCAGGCGACTGCTCTAACCACTGAGCTACACAGGAATCGCGTTGCTTTTGTAAAAGCCCTATGTTCATGCATCTTTACAGAGCTCTAAAATGAGTGTATTTCGATGTCGTTACCTGGTTATTGATCTCGGAACTCGTAAGCGCATAGAATTTGGGCCGCATGGAGGTCTCGTCGTGGGACAGCCGGCGGTAGGCCTGCTCGACGTACGGCACGTCGCAGTAGATGCGCGCCTTCAGCTGGCTGGCGGACGGCGGCTTGTTGCCGTTCTCGTTCACGTCGGGCGGAGGCTGCGCCAGGCCCGGGGACACCACCAGGTTCCATTCGATCTACAGTACATAATATGTATGTAGTCTTGCCGTTCGATACTTCACTATCGTATCGATAGACAAAGGGATAGTATCGATAGGTCTATCGAAAGCTAAATTTAGCACATAATCCGCGCTACCATGATCGTTTGTCGTTGCTATGTCGTCTTTTTGTCGTTCAAAAAAATAAAGTAAATTTTAAATAAAAAAATACCCCGACTACTTTTAAAAACTACAGACAATTGAAAAAAAATATTTTTAATTTATTTAAGTTTGAACTTTTTTCGCGTAAAAAGAAACACATTAATTATTCGATGTGTTTTTAATTTTATGTTTTTTAGCTGAACGACAACGCGACGACTTACAAGACATCATGGTAGGGCCCATTATCAACAATACTATCAATATCATCCATATGGCGCGCTTCCTGAGGCTGATAGCTAGCGTCTCCACCACCTTTTTTTTGTTCTTATCGGATGTGAACCGATTATGGCCATTTGAAAAGTAACCAGTGTCAAGTATTTTTTTAATTTTTGCAAGTTATTTGCAATTTGCATCAAACAAAACAACGTCGTAGTAACAGTCAAGTCAAGGAAGTCATAGTAAATGGTGGCGCTTTACAATGACTTTTCAAGTTTTTTTTAAACTTTTGGAGACAACGCTAAAGTCTATGTTTTGCGCGGATTTTCACTTTCATTACACTTGTACACCTTCACGAAACTAAATTGATTAGTATGCCCCAGAAATTAAACAATTTACACACATTTGAACTAGGTTTCACACAAATGAAAATTTAGCAACACATCTTTTGAAAATTCTCTCCTCGATTATGGCGTTAGAGACAGCCTAGACTTACCTGTTGCAGCAGACTCTGTGGCACATCATACAAGTGCCTCATCAGATACTCCAGCAGCAGCATCAGCCTCGTGGTCAGCATGAGCTGGTGCGGTGCGAGCGTCATGGCTCGCTTCCTGTCGCTGATAGCCAGCGTCTCCACCACCTTGATGATGGCGTTAGAAGTCATCAGTAGGAGAGACTTCTTCTGCATCAGCGTTAGTGAATGGAACAGGTACACTAGCAGTTGTGCATGTTCCACGTTCAAATCTAAACACGAAACGATTTATTTTTTTACAACGGCGCATACGCAGGGTTTATTCAAAACGAAAATTTTAAAGGTGCAGACTTCCGATGAACAGATTCAATATTTAAAACCGAATAACACGAAAACTGAACCTTGCGTAATATAGCCGAGGACACTTTGCCGTTTAAGGCGAAGCATCTCGATGTATCTTTTGACCGATTGCCAAAAACCAATTTGGGCAGCCCACTGATAACTTAACCATGCCGACGGAAACGGAAAACCAAAAAGAGTCGAGAACTGCCCCCTAAGACTACGTAGTTGCTTAACGCCTAGAGTCTAGTGACTAGTGCCTTGTGTTCTGCCTAGATACACGTGTGTTTATTTCGAAGCACGCCAAGTATTCGATTTAGTTTTGCCTGTGCGGACATAGCCTTAGAAAATGTTATGATATGGTGCATTACCTTCATAATCATGGTCCTGGGATGGTTGTGGTTGCAGCGCACACTCTTGCAGCGTGTTGACTATCTTGTACCACATTGCAAGGATGCAGTTCTCTCGCTCGCTCGCCGGCTTGCTTAGCACCATCCCGCCTACCAGCTTTATTACTCGAGGACCCACCTGTATCCACAAACAATAATAAAAACCATTAAGCCTCTAGTTACCTGGCTGGTTAAGGCAATAACTATAGTCTTTAAGTTAATGAACAAGCAGCGTAAGAGCCGATCGCATCACTTCAAACGCTTCCTCTTTCTCTTACATTCAAACAATATATGCATACAATTGAAAAAGAGAGCTGCGCCAGATACGCGGCGTGCACTTAGCCGCGCACCGTAAATAACGTACGCGACGTGAACATACGCCATTCTTTTTAATCTCTTTTTCCAGCAGGGATTAAAAAGAAACTGATGAACATTTTCACATGTGAAAATTGAGACATTGGTACTACTGTACCATATCATTATCAATAATGTACTGCTAGTTAATTGCTGAACAAGAATCCACCAATTACATACATCCAACAAAGTTTTAAGTTAAAGTTACCTGTAGCGGTGTCATGTTGTTCCTGTCGACAGGCGTGGCCGTGAGGTGGTGGTACAGGGCCGGCTGGAGCCCCGCGAAGGCCGCAGACCCGCTCAGGTTGTGCAGATACCGCACCAGCGCTGCGCTGAATGCGGCGTAAAGCGCCCCGAGGCGCGGACCGAAACACGCCGCTATCACGCCTGGGAGGTAACGAAATAGTCTGAAGTTTAGACTCTAACTAAAGGAATCTTAAAATAATAGGGGTTAAAGTATGAAATTGCCGTTTTATTGCAATAGGTTCTTTGAATTGACATAGAATCTTCATGGTTTGAGGTTTTCGAATGAAACTTTTTTCAAATGGTTTCTGTGATGTTCTTTTTTAAAAAATGTGAAACATTTGAATATCGACTTTCAATTGTTTTTGTTATTCAATTTAGACAAGAAAGATGGATACTGCGAAAATTCGAGTGATTTTTGAATACGAGTTCCGACGCGGAACTAACGCGGCAGAAACAGCCCGCAATATCAATGCTGCGTTTGGAGAGGGGTCTACTAATGAACGCACCGTGCGATTTTGGTTTAAACGCTTTCGTGATGGAAATTTCGACTTAAAGAACGAGCCACGAGGAAGACCGCCCACACAGGTGAATAACGATGAATTAAGAGAGATAGTGGAAGCCGATCCTAGTCAAACTACCCAGGAATTAGCGGCATGGTTTAACGTTACCTTACCCACTTTATTGACTCACTTGCGTCAAATCAATAAAATAAAAAAATACGAAAAATGGGTGCCTCATGATTTGACTGATCTGCAGAAAGAAACGCGTGTTGAAACTTGTGTTGCCTTGTTGAACCGGTACAGAAATGAAGGAATATTGGATCGAATTGTAACATGTGATGAAAAGTGGATTCTTTATGATAACCGGAAAAGAAAAATGCAATGGCTGACCCCAGGTCAAATGCCACAACAGTGTCCTAAAGCAAAACTTACCAATAAAAAGGTAATGGTAACTGTTTGGTGGTCTCAGCATGGTGTTATTCACTATAGTTTTCTTCGATCTGGTCAAGCAATTACGGCAGATGTCTATTGTGCCGAACTCCGAACCATGTTGACAAAACTAGCAGTAAAACAGCCCCGACTCATGAATCGATCTTCACCATTATTGCTCCACGACAACGCGAGACCTCACACAGCACGAGAAACCATTTTGACCCTTCAGGAACTGCACTTAGAAACCATTCGTCATCCTCCGTATTCACCAGACCTTGCTCCAACGGACTATCATTTTTTTCGTGATTTGGACAATTATCTACGTGACAAGAAGTTTTCTTCCCAGGAGGCAGTACAAAATGCTTTCACACAGTTTGTGCAGTCTAGATCGTCGGAGTTCTATCGCAAAGGCATTAATAACCTTCCCATTAGATGGCAGCAATGTATAGATAATAATGGCAACTATTTTGATTAAATAAATTTGTTAAAAATTTAAAAAATAAACAATTAAGATTTTCAGTACAAATCGGCAATTTCATACTTTAACCCCTAATATAATGAAGCTGTGGTCTTGGATGGTTCTTATAACTTACTAGCAGCACCTCGCGGTTTTACCCGCGTAAGTCCCGTTCCCGCGGGAATATCGGGATAAAAGCATGTGTTATTCCCGGTATCCAACTATCTATATACCAAGTTTCATCGCAATCGATTCAGTAGTTTTTGCGTGATTGAGTAGCAAACATCCAAACATCCAAACACACACACTTTCACATTTATATTATTAGAAGGAAAGTAGGATAAAAACCGGCGGAGAGTGAAACTCGCGTTGAATGGGTTTGTTGTATGGGGATATTTATTTTACTCCTTTTTAGTATTTGTTATTATATTTGCGGGAGTCCGATTCGCAGTTCAAAGGTGTTTTTTAATAATGTAGATACCCAAATAAACTTAAACTAGTAAAATTACCAGTATCAGTCCTTGCAGTCTCCCGATCCAAGTCCCTGGCCAGTGCAGCCAGCAATGCCTGCTGAGCATCATGCAGCTGCAATGCACCCGAACCAAGCCGACCACTCCCCTCACTTATCACTTCACTACTCAACAGCACAAACACTTCCGTGGCCAGAGATATGTAAGAATAAGGCTCAGACTTGTCTGGCACGATGGCATGTTGAGGTCTTGAGGTTGTGTCGGTTGTATCTGTGGCTTCGGAACCTCCACCTCGCATTAGTAACCCACTGTCGACTGAGTCTGGAGCAACGAGGGTTGATTCGAACCAGTGTCCGAGGAGTGGTTCGCTGTCGTCATCGGTTTCTGAGTCTTCAGAGCAAAGGATCATGTCCTGGAAGTAGAGGGAAAGCTGTTGTTAAAAGACGTAAGTTAAAAACATAAAAGATTCTTATAAAAGCACTGAGTTGTCTCTATCATACATACATTTAAAGTCTTGATCCTAACTAATGTAAAAAGGGAAAATGGTATGTAATGTCTATAGGAGAACAATTGTTTAGGCGATTGCATTGGCCATTGCGTTACTTATCTATACCTGAGACTCTTTGTGATTGGCCATAGCATTACTTATCTATACCTGAGACTCTTTGTGAGTAGCCATTGCATTACTTTTCTATACTCTTTGTGATTGGCCGATGCGTTACCTATCGACACCTAGAACCCTTGTGATTGCCCGTTCTTGTACGAGAGCGCTACTAAATTGACGTACTATTTTAGTGAGAGGGGAATACTTATGAGCAGTCAACTAGTTTTTGTCTTTGCTTTCATATGTACCTGGAAATACACAGTAGAGTCGGAACGGTCATGTTCCGCGTCATTCTTCTGAGCGCGCTTGAGGTTGGTAGCCTTGCGGTAGCAGACGACACCCAACGCCACCAGAAGCTGGTGAAGCGGCGCGGCAGAGACCAGCCGCAACTCGCGTTCGTGCGCGGAATGCTGGTCCCGGATTGAAAGCGGGGCGGCGGTGCCGGCCGGCTCCTCGCCGCAGCTCAGCGCCTCCAGCCGACCGTCGCCTAGCAATGCGCCTGCCCACGCTAGGCAGCGTCCGCCTAGGGCCACCCACACCACGCCTAGACCTTGCTGCCTGTCAATATGATTAAAAATGTTTTCGTGAAACGCAGATCTTTCGGATACTGAAGGGAGTCGGATAACGACGGAGCAAGAGTTGTGTCATAATTATTACAGTTTGGCCGAAGGGCGAATTTTTGACAATTTTTTTCATTAGATATATAAAGTTAAGTTAAAGTTGGTCATCATCATCATCAGCCTGTTGCAGTCCACTGCTGGACATAGGCCTCTCCAATTGCACGCCACCTAGATCTATTTTCGGCTTCTCGCATCCAGTTTGGGCCTGTCGTCTTGCGCAAATCGGCGCTCCAACGTGCCTGAGGACGTCCTACACTACGTTTGTCGAGACGCGGTCATATGATAATGTTTTTGGGAAGTTATCCAATCGTCTAGCTAGACTCTACCTAGACAGTCAGATCGCAGATTCTCGTATTGTCTTGTTAAATCGCTTAGCGCCAAGCTAGTTGCTTAGCATAAACGTATGTGTTAATTAGGACCTCACTAGGCGGCTTGCTGGGCCCTAGGCGCTAAGCAAGCCACCGCCTATGCAGACTAAGGGTTTCCTGATAACAAAAATAATCCAGTGACTTACATTTTGGTAAGATTGTAGGGTCTCGAGGGCACCTTGGCGGGACTCTTCCCGGGCGCGGGCGGCGGGCACGGCGCGCCGGCCAGCGCGTGGTGCAGGCCACACAGCAGCACCCAGCCGCCGATCATCAGGTGGTTTTGGTACACCTACCATACCAAATAAAAGGATTAAGCCTTCTAGAAATTAATAGTATACAAGTTTGCGTCTTTTCTTTGGGGCTTTAACAAAGTCATACGATCGGTCAGATGACTTGTCCAGTACACTTAGGTGACCAGAGCATTTTTTAATTAAAATACATTAGTGCAAGAACCTTAGAATTAAAGTCGTGGTATTTACCACTAAACCTACATCGATCTGATTATTATATACTTTTCGTTAAAGCAGAAAAGCCACAAATTTAACTAACTATATATGTTATAGCGTACCCACTAGATAGTTATGTACAAGCATTTCTAGCGGGGTGTGCTGTACGGCCAGGCTACTCTCAGGAGCGCCGTCGGGGCTCAGTTTAGACAGATATATCGTGTCCACGAAGCTAGCGTTTTGTTAAAGTAATAGGAAATAGACTTACATAGCCGCCAGCCCGCGTGGACTGTTTGAATGTCTCGCCCACAGTGCTGTAGAGACTGAGCGCGCTCTCCACGAGAGTTGCTGTCTGCTGCTCGTAGTCATCGTCTTTGGGGTGCAGGGAGGCCTGGCAAGTGGGGAAATGATTACGCACAAGTTACACATCAGCTTTGTATAAATATTGAGGTCATTTTATTTGGATTGTAAAGTTGCCTACAAGTTTGACTGCTGTATTTAAATAAAGGTATTTTGACACACTTTTTAGACTTACACGATTTATGTTCAATATTATTATTTGAATTTCGAGTCTAGATCAGGTTAGTACACATATTATTTAAAAATTTAAAGTTACCCCCATGGACGTTTCGGCAAACGGATTACACCGGCCGTGGTCCCGAAATATGTGCACACATATTATTTAAAAATTTAAAGTTACCCCCATGGACGTTTCGGCAAACGGATTACACCGGCCGTGGTCCCGAAATATGTGCACTAATACGATCTAGACCCGAAATCCAAATATAATAATAAGGGTATTTTGGTCTGCGAACCAAACAACTTCTTCAATTGGATTAATTATGATCATTCCTAGCGTAATAAATATGGCGCTGTGTGTTGTTCACAGTTTTTTTTATAATTCTCTTCATTTTGAATGAATTGTTAGCCATGTTATTAAGCCAGCCTTCATAAGTAGTCTCACTCACCTGGGCAGTGGCACAGAGTAAGGCCGCCGTGCTGACGTCGCTGAGGGTCGTAATGCGGTCTGGAGTGAACGGCTCTAGACACGGCAGGGACAAAGCTAGGCGGCACACGTGTACTTCGTTGACCAGGAAATGGAGCCTGAAACAGTATCAATCACAATTACAGAACTTACGAAAGTTGGAGATAGAAGGTTGTTTGTTATCGCGTGGTTATGGCTACGGCCGCATTGGCAGGAGGCCAACATGTCATACAGGAAGTGGAAAGTGGAATTCTCTGCCAGCTTCGCTGTTGCCCCTAAGCTATAAACCTTGAAGTCTTCGAGTCTAGAGTGAATAGGTACCTTATAGATAAGCATGCTTCATCGTCGACCTCATCCTCGCTTCCCATCAGGTGAGATGAGGTCAAATGCTAACCTATTATGTATAAAAAAAAAGAGCATGCTTCCTGTATGTAATGTAATTATAATATCTTACAGTGTAGCATCAGAGTTAAATTGCGGCGTGACTGCTGTTTCCTTGGCGGTCTGCCACCGACTGAGGTAGCGCTGCAAACACGGCAGAGACGAGCACACCTTTAGGACCACAGATCCTGCTCGGAGTTCCATCAGCATCGATGAGCAGGTTGATGCCATCCATTTCTGAAAACCATAACGATAATTCACAATGGAGCAAAATAATATACTCAACAAAATAATTACATCAAGAAAATAAATTTGAATTAAGTGAATAATTCAATTTACGTCATACATTGAATGTAATATGGAACAATAGGCGGTCTTACCGCTAAGAAGAAGGAAGTTTTTTGTTTTTGGTATATTTTAAAGTGTTTCTCCTACACTTGGATAACTTACTGACAGGTAGCAGTAAAAGTGTCTATGGAATGTGTGCTAAAATTTATAATGCTCTCCCGTTGGATCTCAGACAATTGACGCTAAACAAGTTTAAAAAAGGGCTTTATAATTTATTATGTGATAAATGTTATTATGATGTAAAAGAACTTGTACCTGATTATATTATTTGATGTGCCTATATTGTAATTATTATTATTGACATTTGTTTTCTATATTTTTATCATTAAAATTTGTAGTATTAATTTATTATCATCACAATTATCATTATCTTTGACTTATTTATCAATTTATATTTGAAAGCTTAATTAAAACTTTGACAGTGCCTTGACATAAACAAATACAGAACTGTGACAAAATTGTAATAAATAAAAGTATTAAATTAAAGTTGTTGCCAGGAACTCCATTTTTAAATGATTATTGTGATAAAAAAAATGAAATTTATAATTAGTACCTAGACAAATTTTAATTACTATACGCTCAATAGAGCAAATCATGTCGAGCTATCTATTGTTTTTATTCCAACTGATTTGTACCATGATTATAGTGAATAAATGAATATGAATATAATTAAAGTTATTAGAAGAAGAAGTTTTCTTCTTCCTATTAGTAGGAGTACAATTTCATAATACAAACCTTCATATCAACATTATTCTGGTGGGTAGTGTTAGCATCTTTGGAGCTATCCAAGCTGTCTTTACTACTGGGCGAGGTAACAGCGGCCGGTTGTTGCGGCAGCGACGACGTCATGGACGCCACGGGGTTCCGCAGCGGCATCGTCAGTTGCTCCAACAACGCATCCGAGCGACGCTGAGCGTTCGCCGGCGGTTGCTTCTCAGATGCAGTCGCTTGACTTGATGATATTGGTGATGGCAAAACTGATGATTTTGTTGTCTGAGTTTCTAAAATGAATGCAAAACATAAACTCTTAAACAAACCGGACAAGTGTGAACGTCACCCACACCGAGGGTTATTCATCTATTAGAAACAAATAACGCAAGATCAGTACTCAAATATTCAATTAGAATATAAGTCTTTCTTCAGGTTTTCGTTTTTTTTTATGTTTTCACAACTAGCCACGAAAAAGGCAATTTCCTTACCTGTTTTATAACTAGTTATGACAATGGACCAAAGGTATTATAAACGAAAACACTTGTATGTATGTATGTGACTTTGTTACTCTTTCATGCAAAAACTACTGAACCGATTGCGATGAAACCACAACACATATGCTACATTCACAAATGATGTATTTCTATTGCTGCTATAACAGCACTCATAAACAGAAAAAAATAAATATTTTAGTGGAGTTCTCATAGAACAAACGCAATGTTTTTATTAGTAGTCGAAATTCAATAAGTTACCATTTTTGTGCAAATAAAAATTAAATAATTCTAATTTCTTCTATGGTTTTCGCGATTTCGCAAAACAAAATACGTTAATTATTTACCAGTCAACCTTGTAAAAACCCAAATGTAAAGTTTGCAAAAGCTCGGTTCGTTTAAAAATCATGAAAAAAACGCGATTAAACCCGGTAAATAAAGTGTTTTATTAAAAAATTTTAATCAACGTAATCTTAGGAATACTTCAAATACAGTAGGTTTACCTTGAACGGACACATGGGCCGGGAGTTTGGCGATCTTGAGCAGGGAAGTCAAGATAACTAGATCAGATTGAGGGTACCCTCCACCTTCGATGCCACAGAGCCCTACTATTGGTAGGAGTAGCTGAAATATAATTATCATACAATTATAATCTATCATATCTTACTTTGTTCATAACTTGTCAGTTCTTTATTAAGTAATTTCTGTCGTTTTACCATACTATGTTGGTTTCCAGGATTTGATCTCTATCAGCAATACTATAGATCAGTACAATAATATAGGATGTTTACAATTTAGCTAAAGACAGGACATTCTTGGCTAGGGAATTTAAATTTTGAAAAAAACTGTATTAGCCATTTTACTTTTTGTCCAAATAAGTTACGAAACTCCTTAAGTATTTTTCGCTATCTCTTATAGTTTAGGATATCACCCTGAAAGCCCATCAAAATGGTTAACCCTGTATATAAGATGTAACAGGTTAGCCCTTTTAAGCCGAAAGGGGGTTGTTCTAGACGTCTAGGCGAACACCTTTTGTTCTACGACTTTTGAAAATTCGAACTTTTTTTTTTTAAATTTTGAGATTATGTTTCACTGAAAAAACAGCTGTTTTTGAAAATAAAGGTAATTGAAGGTTTGATTGTAGTAGACCAAACTAAATGAAAGGCCAACATAAGGTCAATGACCTCGAACTCTAAGAAACAGCTGATCTTCAAGTAAACTTTACACTTAAAATTTTCGAAAAGTACTTCAAATTTTCAAAAGTCATAGAACAAAAGTTGTTCGCCTAGACGTCTAGAACAACCCCCTTTCGGCTTAAAAGGGCTAACCTGTTACATCTTGTATAGATATTTGCATTGTTTGAAGGTGGCACAGTTAAGTGGCACGGTGGAGAGAGACTATATGTACAAACAGCCACTTGTTCCGTTTACCTGCTTCACAGAGATATTGGGAGCAGCAGTAGTTGAGGTATCATCGCAACTAAGCCCCGCTTCCGAGAGCTTCTTGAGGATTTGCTTCAAAATCACTCTGAATGCATCTTGGGCTGTACTCAGTTGGTCGTTAGGCACTGAATGGAAAATAAGATTGTTTAAATGGTTTATTGAGCTCCTTAACAAATTATATTAATAATTAACATTAGCTGCTTTACTTACAGTATTAAACTCACAGACTGCAAAGGTTTGAGCTGATTTGCTTTCAATGATGATGTAAACACGACTATATTATCAAGGGTGTAGTAATGACTGGTATTGTCTTAATACAAATACCAGTTTACTATATTGAGCATTAATACAAATTAATTAATAAACTAACAACACTGTCATGTTTGCTTCTAGGAATACAATCTAATGAAACAATATGTATAAATAGGAAAATTAATAATGATTTTTAATTAAATTCGTTCAAAGGTACAGGTAAAATCCTCAATTAAAAACGAAAAATGGGCTTATTTTTATATTGGAATCACGACAAGCAAAAAAAATCTATTAATAATTATTGTATTCTGATATGTCAACTGAATTAACAGTAATAAAAACTGAATTTAATTTTAAAACAAATAGATTTTTGCAAAAAGTCTCTTGAGACTTTCAATTAAGTTCTTGGCTTATCAAGTCTCTTAGATAGATAGATAAAGCTTTATTTGATCAACAACAAAAGCATTACAAATACAACACATGTAAAAATGACCTCTGTGGTCTGCTACAATGCAGACATAGACGCAGACGCACAACTGCGACACAGAAGGTTGCAGGTTCAATTCCCACCGGGAACAAATATTTCTGTTGACTATAAATGTTTGTTTCTGGTTTTGGGTGTATTCTATGTAGCATATGTATGTATTTACAAAAAAAAAGTATAATTATGTAGTACTAGCTGCGCTCCGCGGTTTCACCCGCGTAAGTCCCGTTCCCGCGGGAATATCGGGATAAAAAGTAGCCTATGTGTTAATCCAGGTCCCCAGCTACCTATATTCCAAGTTTCATCACAATTGGTTCAGTAGTTTTAGTGTGAAAGAGTAACAACCTCACATACATACATACAAACTTTCGTGTTTATTTATGTAGTATATCCCTTGTCTAGTACCCATAGTACAAGCCTAGTGCTTAGTTTTGGGCTAGATAGCGCTGTGTGTAATGTCGTGCAATGTTTACTTATTTATTAATTCAAAAATAAAATTTAAAACTAAATAAATGTTGAACAAATAGGTGGTCTAATCTCTTCCATCTATAGTACCCAGATTTATTTTTTACTTACAATTATTTGCGTGGATATTAATGAAGTGTGCCGAGAGGCAGGCAAAGCATGTGTAGAACAAGTCATACACATCGTCATGGTTCTGAAATTCACTTTCACTGAAAAAATAAATTCAAAATATTCATTATTGGAAACATACTATATTCTGTTTGGAATTCTAATATGATCAGTCTGGGTGTTGTGGTGGTTAGTATACAATCTTTTGGTTATAGACACAAAACATTTTCCTATTAGTTACTTCTGAATATGAAAAGGGGGCCATTTACAGATTTACTTCAAAGAAGTAGGTAGATCTGTACCATGTACAAAAAACCGTCTAAAATCTTTGAAATTGGATACATTTTGGCTGAAAAACAAAATATCAATAACTGCATATCTAGGGCAGTACAGAGCACCAAACATAAAAATCATTGTTCTAGAAATATTTAAAGATAAAGTCCTACATCGTAGGTAGGTACGGAAACTAGGTGTTGGAGGAAAATAAAGAAAGGTTTGTTTGTAGACATGAAGTAGAACATCTATACACAAGTGTGCACTCACCTTTTGAGTATGGCTTGTATGATTTCCACAGCATCATTTTTGTCGAAAAAAGGGCCGTAAAGTGCTGTTAAAATCGGTTTAACAGTTGTAGACCATTCAATATTTCCTCCAGAAGCGGCCATTTTCGGGAGAAAAGTGACGATCTGATGAAAAAAATGCTGAATCAATTGTATTTTGACATTGATGTTTTAGATTAACCTGACATTGACAGTGAACACTAATGTTTGCCAAGGCGTTTTCCCAATCGTGAACAAAACGCAAGGACCTGTGGCGGAAATGCGTTTTTTTGTTTGCAAAGCGTTAGTGGAACATGGTTTTTATTTTAGTGAATCCTTAAGTATCATAAATTACTTGACACTGGGAAACCTGCAAATAGCCATAATAAATTTTTAACCAAAAATAAAGTTATCAAAAATAACAAAACGCAATAAAAAAAAAATTAGTAGGTAGCGGGCAGGTAGCGGGAACTAAATTTAAAAAATGTGCTGCCATTTTTCTTATTTTTGCGAAACTTAGAAATATTTTTGGTTTGGGTGTAAAAAAAACAATAAGTGAATTATAAAAAAAATTACGTCTTAGATATTTTTAATCCTTGGATTGAGTGCTTTTCTATACTCTTATATTACTCTTTCTTAATGCTTCTTGATATCTGTGTCTACTCCTAGACAAGTAGAAATTATTATTATATTTTGTTGTTACCATTTCTGATACTCGAGACCCCGGACCCGGACCCGGACCTTTGGAAGGCGTGCGTGGGGCCGAAGCCAACACGTAGAGGCCTGTTTCAGTAACGTTTAATTTCAAAATTTGAGATGGACACCAAACCGGCGATTATCCCTTTCTGCACTATAAAATGCAGCCAAGGACAGCCCCCGGCTCGGATAGAACTATGAATAAATTACGGGTGAAAACTACTTGGGCTATGGAAATCGGTTGGTAGTGAATCGGGTACTGGGGGTAACTATGGGAAATATGGCACCTGCCGTAACAATGTTCAACAAACACGTAAAAATGGCAGGCGGAGACTCGCCAACACACAAACTGGGCCACCCCTAATTAAGCCGAGCAAATAACAGCCAGGGGGCAACAGGGGCGTGAGAGGCTGAAGGATGGAGAGACCTCACTGGATTTTAAACCATCCTAGGTCGAGATCCTGTGGAGCGGGCCAACTCATCACTGACGTGAAGTGTCCATCTTCCGAGCATTTCTGCTCTCGCGACTCCACTCTGACCAGTCGGTTAAGGCAAGCCAAAGGCGGGGGACCGCTTCCTCGTCAGTGTTCACTCCGACCAGCCAACTAAGGCAAGCCGGGGGTGAGGAACGGTGACTTCCCCCCGGAGCACTCGGGAACCCGTGGGGTCGCTACTTCCTGACACCTCGCCTCAAGATGCCCTGCGGACTTATTATTATTATTATCACTTCGCCGTGCTTCAGTGTCAGACATAAATAATCCCACTTATTCATTTGAATATCATTCTTCAAATCTTATTCACTTCAACATTGAAGAAGGTTTATGAATAAGTATAGTAGGTAAATATACAATCGTAGAAGACGAGATTGATAGAATAATAATGTACCTCTACACCAGCCAAAGGCGTACGTCACAGTTCCAATCCCTAATGTACCTACACCTATAGCCTTATTAATAAACGTTGAGGTCGAAGTAAGTACATTTTTCACTGTTTATTTCTGTCTGTTTTTGGAAGATATTGTCATGGAAAAAGAGAAAGCACCCATGTTCTCATTAGTCTTTGGCATACCAGTTCACAACTGAGCCGCTCCTAAAAGAACCAGTTCGTTCTTCTAGTTGGTCAGCTCCTAGCTCGAATTAGACCGTTCACATCTATTTCGATCTAGGAGTTGATGACCTACAAACTTTGTTTCATTCATTACCATAGATAAAGTAAAGTACGAAATAGTATATTATTTAGAATATAACGAGATGCGCTTGAGCGGTGAGTGGACGGGAGTATGACCCCGGATACATATTTTGCTTATTAGCAATAAAATTTTAGTAGCCCTCAAACTTTAAGTAGCAGCCAAGGGAGGGCTTAAAATTTGATAACTACTTAAAATTTGAGGGATACTTAAAATTTGAGCAGGTCTTAATATCCATAATAGGGGATATTAGGAGAGGTATATTACAAGTTTTCAGCTTGCCTCAAATACCTACCCAAATATTGGCGCCAGCTCTCGGTAAAATAAGGTGCCTTGGAAAGCGTGCGAAAGGGACAACCGAAGACAAAGTCAGTCTCTGTCGAGACCGTTTTTATATTTGGAACAAGTTATCTTAATATTTTAACACCCATTGATTAGGTTTCTTGACTTGACTTTAACTATGACGACTTGACTGCTTCGATGCAATGCAAATTACTTGCAAATATTAATAATACTTGACACTGGCTAACGTCCAAATGGAATAAGCCATATATAAACGAAGAAGAAGATTAGGTTTCAATTTTGTATGACAAACTTTTCGCAGTAAACCTTCTAGTTGGGAGTCTTGGCGGGAACTCCTTGAGGAGATGTGGTGCTAAATTTTCATTTTTGTGAAACCATATGCATATGCGTGCAAATTGTTTAATTTCGGGGGCATATTAATCAATTTAGTTTCGTGAAGGTGTACAAGTGGAATGAAAGTGAAAATCGGTGCAAAACATTGACTTAGTGTTGTCTCCAAGGCTCCGTGAAGATTGTTTGTAAATGGCCGCCGGGTTTACAAATGATTCCCTAGACTTGACTTTAACTATGACGACTTGACTGTTTCGATGCAAATAGCTTGCATAATATATTAATAATACTCGACACTGGCTAATTTCCTAATGGCCATGGTCGGTTCGCAGCCGATGAGAAATAATAAAATAACCTTCTAGTTGTACGTAGTACTTCTTAATTCTATGCCAAGGCGTCAGAATAAGTCTGAAATAAAAAAAAACGTATTATTAAGTGCGCTGTCCATTGGACACTGTCCAATATCAGTACACCTATTTCGTCCAAAGTGGGATTAAATGAATAAAATCACATTTTTGGCGATTTTAAAGTTAAGCTCTGGCAATACTGTGATGTTCCATTTTTCAAGTCATTGTCTGATTTGTCTGCCTTCCAAGTTGTTGTCAAATTAGATTTTGGTTTTTTGATCTACGAAAGAATTTATATAAAATGGGTTTAGCGACAGTTATTGAAAACGAAGCCCATTTCCAGTCTGAAATGGCAAGTGCCGGAACTAAATTAGTTGTTGTTGATTTCACAGCGACGTGGTAAGTTTTTGTTAAAATTCAAAGTCATTCGAATTTGTATTTCGTGCGAACTGAGGTAAACTCGAATTCGTATTCTTGTTGTTATAGGTGTCCGCCTTGTCAGAGGATCGCGCCGTTCTTTGAACAGCTACCGGCGAAGTATCCGAGAGCCGTATTCTTGAAAGTAGATGTTGATCGATGTGCTGAAACAGCTGCTGCCCAGGGTGTTAGTGCGATGCCCACCTTTATATTCTACAGAAACCGAGTAAGTATACCTTACGTTCGAAAACCAGCAGGTAGTCCTCACGAGTCTTTACTCATGTGTTTGCAAGATTCAGACTCTCCGTTTCTACAATAATTATTATAAAGTTGTGATAAGTATCCATTTAGGTGTAGAGTTTAATTTATAATAATTATGTCAATCTTGATGATTTCTCAGTAAACTTCTATTTTAGTAATCTTTATTAGACTGATATTCAGTTACAAGTTTTTAGTTCTACAAAGTTTAAAGCAAAATCCTTTTGTGACATCTTTGGTGAATTCATTATTTTCATAGTTTTTTATAATAGGATTCTTTGCTTTAACTAAACCCTTGAAGGAGAATGATTGCTCTCAATTACAGACTCGAGTAGACAGGCTACAGGGTGCCGATCCGGCCACTCTTGAGAGCAAAGTACGGCAATACTATGGCACTGAAGAGGCTGGAGATGATGACAACACTGTTGCAGGACATGTAAGACTAAAAGTTATAGTGTTAAACTGTGTGTTTTCGCAATTACCCTACTGTTGGGCGTTTGAGGCAAACCCCGGGCTCCCGAGAGGGATGCCACCAGAAAAATCGCTGTGATTATGATAATGATTGGGCCTTTGTGTGTGATTTTAAGCATGGGTTTCCTCACGATGTTATTCTTCACCGTAAGAGCAATGTTAATAGCTCACATCAATTTTTCTTATAGAAAAAGACATTGGTTGTGGTTTCAAATCCCAGCAGCCAGAATGAAAGTCGGGGTATCTACCACTAGACCAACAGCGCCAACCTTACACACCAACTCCTGGATGATAGTATACCTAAATGTGAGATTTTTGTTTATTTATTAATTGCATCTTCATGCAAATAATTATGAACTGATTGTGCTGAGATTTGTATTTAGGTTCTAAATAGCTGTAGATGAAATCCATTTTGAAATATCCTAATAATTTTTATAAATGTGAAAGTGTGTGTTTGAATGTTTGTTACTCAATCACGCAAAAACTACGGAACTGATTGTGATGAAACTTGGAATATAGGTAGCTGGAGACCAAAGGTACTGTACAGTTTATACCAATAGATAGTGATTTATGACAAAGGAAACTGGGACACAACTAGCAATTAGCATTATTAAGTCACATAGATAAGTAGTAAATGTTCAGCTTTTAACAATTTTGGTAGATATGTAACTGGTAGTTTAAAATTCTCTTAATTTGAATGTTTCAGATGGATCTTGCAACATTTATAACGAAAAGTGAGTGTGAATGTTTGAATGAGGCTGACGATCATCCGATGATCCATAGCCTCACTAGTGGGGGAGGATACTTGGAGAGTGATTGTGATGAACAACTCATCATCAATCTCTCATTTAATCAGGTACCTACATCTTACAATCTGTCTCACTAATAATAATAAAGCAATGTTGTATTGCTAGCATTCCGTGGGATTTAGCTCATGGTGAAGTTTCGTCAAATTCCACTAAATTTCACATTGGGCTGAATCCCTGCTTTGCAGAGAACGTTGCGAACTCTGTTCCCATCTGTAACAGTTACATATTTATGCTGACATAAACCATTGTTTCTGATTCTGAGTGTGTTTACTTATTTAATATACATAATGTAGAACCTTACATGCTAGTGCTGCAGGAACTCCTAATCTCAATAATACTATAAATGTGAAAGTTTAGATGTTTGATTGTTCATGTTTCAATCACGCAAAAACTACTTAACAAATTACGATCATATTACGATGAAAGTTGGTATGCAGACAGCTGAAGTTCTGGATAAAGAGTATGCCTGTTAACTCTTTATCCCGATATTTCCGCGGGATCGGGACATAAGCGAGGTATCTACAGATGCAGCTAATAAAATATATTATTTTGTAATTTCAGCTGGTTAAACTGCATTCACTGAAAATCAAAGGACCTGCTGATAAAGGTCCCAAGACCATCAAGCTGTTCATAAACCAACCGAGAACATTGGACTTTGATCAGGCTGCGGGGAATGCTGCTGTACAGGAGTTGTTGTAAGTATAATCAAATATTTCGAAACAGAATATTCACCAAGTTGTATGGCTGTACTATACACCTCTGCACATTTTTATGTAACTATAGGCTTTTGGTAATCTTGGCAAACTTAGTAGTTTACTTTGAAAATCATCTGTAATATTGATAGGTATTTGACTAGTGATGGGCAGACTAAAGAGCTTCACCAACCAGTCAGTAGGTGCTAGCCGTCCACAAAAAATTATGCAATAGAACCATTATTAATCTAATGAGTAGTACATGGTAGGTATTAAGAAAAACGTAAACAAATACCTCACAACCAAGGTACACCTTAAATGTCTCAACATGTGTCAGCCAGACAGCTCTATTCTATTCTTTTTTGGAAGTTTAGATAACAAACCAGCCCCCCTACCGCGTAACTCTCGCCCCGAGTTGAACTCGAGACGTCGGAATACGACGCTTTCGATAACGGGGTTGGAAAAAACTACCGCGCAAGGAGCGAGCAGATATTGTCTATGGCTTTAACGTCGTCAATTTCTGCTCGCTCCTTGAGCGGTAGCTTTTTATTCAATTAATATACGAAAGCAACGTATTCCTAAATCGACGTTGAGTTGAACTCGACGGGAGTTACGCGGTGGGGGGGCTGAATATCTCCAAATTATAATGATTTGCACAGCTGACTAGTTGGCAAAGTCGCTGAGGCCGGTCCATTTACGGTTTGCACCTGGCTTCCTGGTTTGTTACAAAATACAGTGTGAAATTGTTTTTTATTTATTTAAGTAGGTACCTACTTTTGTTTCTGTAGTAATAATGTCGTTAATTAATAAAACGCGAGTCAAATCCGGTAAATATTGTGTTTTATATGACAATAATTGATTATTTTATCGTTTCAGACTAGCCCCTAACGATTTGGAAGGCAATCCAATCCCGCTCAAGTTTGTGAAGTTCCAAAACGTGCAGAATGTACAGCTGTTCATCAAAGACAACCAGTCTGGCGGTGAGGTGACACAAATTGACCATCTCGCCTTCTACGGGTCACCCATCTCTACCACAAACATGGGAGAGTTCAAACGAGTCGCTGGCAAGAAGGGTGAAAGTCACTGATCTTAAACAAGTCCAAGGAACAAAGTCCATTGGTACAATCATCAAAGTTTCATACAATTTTTTACATGGACTTCAAGGGTGAATCGTTCATTGTCTGTGTCAAATAGTAATTGTGATTTTACTGATACATTTTTGTAATATATTATGATGTACGCGTTAACTTAAGAGCAATGGCATTCCAGCAGACCAATCGAAACGTGTGTATAATAGAATAATGATGTATTCAATGAAATAAAAAAAATTGGATTTAGAATTGTTTAATTACACTACTAATATCAGTCCTGCTTTAGTTCATAGATTTGAATGTACGCTTCTGTCAGTGTGATCATTTGTGGCAGAATACTTGTGACGTGAAGATCTTGCATTTCATACCTGTAAAAGAAACCATAAAATACTGAATATCTGTATATTTTCTGGGGAAACTTTAATTTCTCGCTGTAATCCTATCCCTAGTTTTATCAAGAAATGATCTGTGGGTAGATGTGTGTCTCACTAGGACACTAGTTGTAATACTTTCACAACGTGAAAGTGAGCTATATCTTAGACTGGCCGTATAAGATAACCCAGATTCCGATTCTTCTATTCATTCTTGAAGGAATCAAATTAGAAAAATCGACCCCATACATTAATTTCTTCCCTGTATTTTACTGGTTTATGTAAAAAAGTTATTAACTGTGTGTTTCCGCAATTAGCCCTACTATTATGATTTTAAGCCGTGGGTTTTCTCACGATGTTTTCCTTCATCGTAAGAGCGATGTAAATAGCGCAAATAAATTTTTCTTAAAGAAAAACACATTGCTGCGCGGCCGGGATTTGGAACTACGACCTTCGGAATGAAATTCGGGGTATCTACCACTAGGCCAACACCAACTGGTTTATGTACATCGGATGTTACACTCGTCACACATTGACTTGTGGCCCTCTTAAGGATTAATTATATTAGACCGTTTCCCAGCCGTACCGGGTCAGAGCTTTGTTGTCTGTTGCTCGGTCACCACTCTGTTGCAACAGACCGATCGACTGCTCGCCGAGCAATGGACAACGAAGCTCGGCCGGGTGACGGTCTAATATAAATCATCCCTTAAGAATTTGTCTGGTTTTATGGGTAATATTTTGTGATTTAGCTAGCTTAGTAGGCCAGCGATTCTCAATCTTCTTCAGTGACGGAACCCTTTTGCAAAGTCGAATATTTGACGGAGCCCTGATATCTAGTATTAGTAACTTGATACTATCTAATTTCTTCTATGGTTTTCGCGATTTTGCATAATAAAACACTTTATTTATCCGGTTAACTTTTTAGAATGTTAAAATAGACAAATTACATCTCAGTCAACCTTGTAAAAGCCAACTGTAAAGTTGGCGAAAGCTCGGTTCGTTTAAAACCATGAATAAAAACGCGATTCAACCGGATAAAAATGTTTTATTGATACTATCTCTTTACATTCTGTACTAAAATAAAGTCATTTTTACCGGACTGCGCGCGACGCATAAAAAAAAACCAATGAAACCCCATTAATTAAATCGATTCTTTATTTTCGTACCGAAAAGCCTTAACATAGGCTCCGTGACAGGCAACATACGCTCAGGGCTTCTAGAAGAGCTCACTTTGACTACGGCTATCCTAGGATATCTTACCATTGTTGCGTAGGTTTGTGCAGCACATGCGCGCGGTAGGTGCCCTTCTCAGGCGTCCCGTCGTGTACGATATTCCCGACTAACTCGTACGTCGTCTTCCCGTTGTGTTTCGCTTTCACCTCCGCCGTCAATATGTCACCGAAATCTACGTTTCTGTAACAATATCATTGATTGTAAGTATCATATATCAATATCATTGAACGTTGAAGTGGTTATAGTGTCACGCGGATTCTTTCATGCAACGTGAACAACAAGTAAAGTAAAACATCGCGACATCCTGCAAGGGCAAGCATCTCCCCAAATCCCAAACTAAGCACTAGGCTTGTATGTACTACATATTTTACTTTTTTTTTGTAAATACATACATATGATACATAGAATACACCCAGAACCAGAAACAAACATTTATGGTTAGCACAAATGTTTGTCTCTAGCGGGAATCGAACCCGCAACCTTCTGCGTTGCAGCCGCCGCGCCACAGAGGTCGTCAAAGACAAAATTACGAATCTTCGTAATATCATTGAATAATGATGAAATACATCTGTATTTCATCTTTGTGAGTAACATGGGCCGAGTAACCTTTTACCACAATACTTTCACGGAATTGGGAGTTGCGCGGGTAAAACCGAGGGGCGCAGCTGTTCAATTACTTACTTGACAGGAAAGTTGACAACTGTGGGGTTCTTCTCAACGAAGAAGGTGTTCTTTGTGAACCTTTTGATGTAGAGTATCAAGTACGGGGGCAACTGTGTTAACTCGAAGCGTTTCAGGAAATTCTCTTTGTAAGTCTTGTACTCTTTCGACGCTTGACCGTTGAACTTTGATAGTAGTTGGTAGAGGTTCACCTGTTATAAATTAAGATGGTAATTAAACTCATTTTGCCGGTTTGAATCGCGTTGCTTTTATTATTTTAAACGTTTTATCGATCAACTTTATAAACAAACACGATTGGAACTTATAATTACTTATAAATTTTCTCGCGTCATTTTTTTACTTTTTAATGTTCTTACCTCGACGTTTCGAACATGTTACAATGATCTTGGCCTCGAGGGGACTCAATGAGTCGCGATTGAAACCCAGGAAAATTTATAATTATTTATCGAAGCACTACGTTTCGAGGTCTTTACCGACCTCATTTATGATGAATTCTTATCATCATTATTATATTTAATTTTGTCTAAGGTTTTCGCGATTTTGCGTAATAAAATAAAACACAATATTTACAGAGCTTAACTCGCGTTTTTTGTTTTTAGAAATAATGCTGTTATTAAATTAAATAATCTTCATTATCATTCTAAAGTATCAATTATCAAAAGAAAAAGTAAACTTTCAGAAGGTGTTACTTTTAAATAAATTTTACATTTTTGATTTAAGAGTCTGCAACAGAGTCCAATACTTTTGGGAATGGGCCTCTCTATATTCACGACGCAGCAGAAACGTTCCTGTAATTTAGACTTTGTTAACAAGGCAAAGTTTATTATCCTGTGTTTCCTGGATATTCTCCCTGAATTCATCAGTAAAGGGAGAATTCATCATCTCGCTGTATTCGGCACTCTCAGTGAGCCACAGCCACCTGCTGGTAATATGTCTACGGTACCTGTGGTATGATGTTCTCTCTGAACTCGTCAGTGAAGAGCGGCGTGGGCGGCAGGTCGCACGTGAGGTATAGAAAGGGAGACTCCGTTATCATCTCGCTGTACTCTTCACTCGCTAGGTCTACTTTCGCAGCTTCTTCTGTGTCTGGTGGCGGCAGCTTTCTAGTGACATGGAGACATAATACGACTACAGTGACGATAAAACTAGTTGACTGCTCACAAGTATTCGAAAATAGTACGTCTCTTTAGTAGCATTCTCGTGCAGAGAGCAATCTAGGTATAGATGATAACTCATCGGCCAATCACAAAAAGTCTAGTCACACATAGGTAACGCATCGGCAAATCACAAAGAGTCTAGGCAGTAGGTACACATAAGTAGGTAACACATCGGCCAATCGCAGAGTTTAGGCATAGGCACACATAGGTAACGGCTAAAGGCTAGTCACTTAACTAAAACGAACGGTCTAGAAAGTCCGCGACCGGCTGCACTGAGCACTTAGGTAAGTATCCTGTCTGAATGCAAGCAAGCCACTAGGAGCGAAGCAAGGCCTGCCTATGAGGCCGGAGCCAGTACTACATTGTTTCAGGTACCTACCTGGTATATATCCTCATCTGGCCTAGAAACGACTTGTATATAATAGAGCTGTTCGGCTTTTTGGTTCCGTTCAGCGCCATGTGCAGCGAGTTCAAGAACCATGACAGGAAGTCGATTGGATCACCTGAAAACAATAATAGTTTCTCAATGGGAAACTTCGGCCGGAACTTCTTACAGAGTTTGATATTTTTCCAGTCAGTGAATGCAACTGGCTTGTTCAACAAGTCAAGTGTAAGTCGTAGAAGACTAACTTTTATTAACATTGATCCCGGATCTTATTTGTGTATTGTTATTTTAAATTCACTTAAATAGACTATGGTCTATCTCTGTGTGCTTTCACGTCTAAACCGCTGAACCGATTTTGATGAATCTTACTAATACCATAAACGCGCAAGTTTGTATCTATGTGGCTTTGTTACTCTTTCAAGCTAAAACAACTGAACCGGTTGCGATGAAACTAGAAATATAGATAGTTGGAAATTTGGAATAATAGGCTAGGCTAATAACATAGGCTACTTTTTATCCCGATAATCCCGTGGGAACGGGACTTACGCGGGTGAAACCGCGGGGCGCTTCTAGTTTTGGTATAAATAGATGGGACCTTGAAGAAGGATATACTTTTGATCCCGATATTCCTGCGGGAACGAGACTTACGAGGGTGAAACCGTGGGGCGCAACAAAATAAATATTAAAACTAACTTTGTTTAATAAACTGGAACCTCTTCTTGGACCACAGCACGACCGCCTGCAACATCTCGTGCGGCGACACGTGCGCCTTGAACGCTCGCGGGTTCCACAGCTTGCGCAGCAGTTCGCCGAACCGGGACACCAGCAGGAACATGGAGTCGCCGGGCGGACGCACCACGCCCGAGTAGTTCTCCTCGCGAAGGAAGTAGTTGCGGAGGGGGGTCACTTGCGACAGGCACTGGCGGGGAATATCGACCTTAGGTAATTTCTTCTATGGTTTTCGCGATTTTGCATAATAAACACTTTATTTACGGAGTTTAATCGCGTTTTATTCATGATTTATAAACGACTGAGCTTTTTTTTTTTTGTATGTTCACCGATTGCTCGAAGACGGCTTGATTGATTAAGATGGTTCTTATTTTAATGGATAGGTGGAAGCTCCAAGATGGTCCCATAAAATTTTTATGTGGATCTGATGAGGGTCTTCGGAGTGATGAACGGAAATGCTCCTAAAAAACGCATTAATCAATCCAGTTGTTTATCGATTACTCGAAGATGGCTTGTACGATTGAAATGATTATTTTTCTAATGGAAAGGTGAGAGCTGCGAGATGGTCCCATAAAAATTTGATGAGTATCTGATGAGGATCTTCGAAGTGAGGACCGGAAATGCTCCTCAAAACGCTGAATTCAATTCAATTGTTCATTGATTACACGAAGATGGCTTGACCGATTGATATAGTTTTTTTTTAATGGAAAGGTGGAAGCTTTGAGGTGGTCCCATGAAAGTTTGGTAAGGATCTGTTGAGTATCTTCGGAATAATGGACAGGATAGCATCCGAGAATTCAATAAATTACTCATTTTTGGACTTCTACCAAAAAGAATAGACCCCTAAAGAACTAAGTACAGATTGATGGGGCACCTGAAACCACCTTCTCATCAGCAAACTCCTCAATAATTAAAATTACGGTAACAATATTGTTGATTTTTAGGTAGGTAAGTATACTAAAAAGGGTAAAATAAAAAAATAATTTAAAAATTAAAAAACCGACTTCAAAAAGAAACAAAATATAATTTAAAAAACAACCAAAAAAAAAAAAGAATTGATAAAAATGACCAAAATAACCTCTACGTAGGTACAGTGCCACCGACTAATTAATCTGTTTTATCATCTGAAGTCGGGCAGTTTTACTGGTTGGTTCCATATTGTACTTAGTTTGGCTGCCCGACTTCAGATGATAAAACAGATTAATTAGTCGGTGGCACTGTACCTACGTAGAGGTTATTTTGGTCATTTTTATCAATTCTTTTTTTTTTGGTTGTTTTTTAAATTATTTTTTGTTTCTTTTTGAAGTCGGTTTTTTCTACGCTAGGTATGTACAGTTTCAATGTTACCTACCCACTGCCTATGTTCTACTGTTGTGTCAACTGTACCTGGCATGACATAGCCGAGGAAACATTGGCATTCAAGTCAAAGCCTTTCCCCAATTTCTAAATTGATTAAAAAAAAAAGTCAAAGCCTTCTCTATGTCATTTGTTTTTGAGAACAGAACATTCCAGAAGCCCACTAATAAATAAAACCAATCCAAATGAGACACTCGAGGACTACCCTCTTAATTACCAATGTAATTGAATTAGTTACCTGTAAAATGACATTGCAATAATCATTAGCCTTAATATTATTCAAGCCAACAATCCCTGGCATATACATGGTGCCATCGATGGCTCGAGACATCCTCATGTTTGTGTCCAATTGCTTTATTTGATCTATAGTGAAGATTGGATTCAGAACATACTTTATATCATTCAATGAGGAATCTGGAAAAAGAAATGAGACTACTTAATAATGCTCCGAATATTATAAAGCAGGAGTTCTGAAGTTATATTATGTTTACTAGCTGCATACCTACCACAGCCTCTGTAAATCCCCATCTGTAGTTTAACACATCCTAGATGAAAACATTAGATATGTGTAGGTCCACATATCTTTTGTGTTAATCTTGGTCTTTATCTTTATGCATTTCATGTTGTTTTCAGTAGTTAATATTTATTTATTACAAAAATGTAAGATTAATATTAGGTCCAGTTCAACAATATACTATAGTGACACTCACCTATAACTTCATAATTATCTGGTAAACAGTAGAACTTCAGGGTATGGAGATTTAAGAACACATGATGACCTTCAGCAACAGAATGAGTGTATGCATGTGTGTTTGTACCCCTGCCCTGTAAAGATAATGTTACTGTTTTTGATATATTTTAAAGTGTTTCCTACACTGGTGTGGAAATTTTTTTGACAGCATTTCTTTAATTATAAACAGATCACAATTTGAATGGATGAGCCCGATGGGTGTGGAAAAATTAATTTCTCCATTATTGTGTACATACAGCAAAGTCTTATTTATTACAAAATACCTACTTTGAAGTGCCAATGTTGTAGCTTACCTGGAAATATTTCCCACACACCAAGCAAGCATAGACATTGATCCTGGTGAGAGATACTGAGCATAATTTCTCAAAATCAAAGTCCAATACATGCCGGTTTATAGTGTCCAAATACGGGCACTGAATATGCATCACTTTTGTCACTGGTTCTGTAAGTTTCACACAAAAATTTAAACTAGTATTATAAAAATAAGGTTAAAATAATGTTTGTCGGAGGTAATATATAGAACCATGTTTTGTGTTAATACTTTTACGGGAACCATAGAGTGCCAGCTAGTTAAATACATTGCAGAATGTCATAACGGTCCCATACTTTTAGTAATACAGAACCCTAGTTTCACTTCTTTAGTCCCGGTCAAGGGGTAATGTCAAAAGTAGTCTATGTGTTGTTGTTCCAGGTTTCCAGATCTAAACATACCTACCGAGTATCACCGAAATCGATTCAGCGGTTTTTGCATGAAGGAACAACAAACATAAACCTGCAAGATCACCTTTTTAGTATTTGCATGGATAGGATTTAGAGAAGTACAGCCGAAGATGCCGAGTGCCGCCGTCGCCAAGTCGAGCAAAGCACTGCCGTGTACCTATTATCCTTTTAACTTCTCTCAAACCCAGTTGGACGTATGATATGAATTATTTAAAAAAAAACATAACTTACCACCAATGGCCGAACCATTTTCTGTTGATAGTTTTCGCTTCGTGGAATCCTCTTTATTCATTTTTCGCGACACTTACAAAGAGATAATATTTACTTATTTTATTATTTATTTAATTACCCAAATAAATTAAGTTTAGAGGTTATTTATTTGCTTGCAATTTTATTTTAGTGTTGCCACCTAGTAGTATTATTTCTTACCGGTTGTGAACCGATTATGGCCGTTTGGAAAGTAGCCAGTGTCAAATATAATATTTACAAGTAAGAAGATCAGCGTTTTTCCTTAGAGCTCAGACCTAGGGGGTATGAACGGTCTTCTTTGCAATTTGAATCAAACAGTCAAGTCGTCGTAAAAGTCAAGTCTTATGACTTTTCACGTGAGCTTTGGAGACAACGCTAAAGTCCATGTTTTGCACCGGTTTTAACTTTCATTACACTTGTATACCTTTACGATACCAAATTTATTTAATATGCCCCCGAAATTAATTATATAACTTACACACGTTTGAACTAGGTTTTACGAAAATGAATCTCCTCAACGCGTTCCCGCCAAAACTCTGCCACCTAGTCGCGAAATTACCCTAAATTAGTTAGACTCAGTGTGGTAAATATCTAGACACTTTCTTTTACCCCTGTTTATATTATTTTTATTATTTACTAGCTGCGCCCCACGGTTTGGGTTGCACTTTTTCGTTCATTACTCGAGTTCTACTAATTGGATTTCGATGCAAAGTAGGTATACCACGACCTTGCTCAAAAACAGAACTAACCAATATTGAAAACCATATTTCAATCAGATAGGTGGTTAAATAAATTGTATAAGGAACAGACAGAGAAACTGATAAACAGACATACAGACATAAATTTAAAAAAATAAATAATTTTGTTCTACTACTTTTCCTTAGTCCTGTAAACAACTTTTTTTAATTTACTTCCAAGTACAGACTTTTTGTCCTCTCTTCCTTTATTATTATAAAAGTATCTTAGATAGATAATAATATAAATTTAGTTAGAGTCTAGCTATCGGTGCTTGACCGTGAAAAGGGTGGAAAGAAAAGAAATTAAATCTACGTATGGCAACATGGCAACATCAAAATTTTAAATTACTGTTGATTACTATGAAATCATTGGAATAACCTATTTTGATACTTGCTAATTAATTAATTATTATTTATTTATATTACATATTTTTTATAAGTATACATATTTTTACACGGCTGCAAGGAAAGGGTCATGTTTTTTAAATCCTTTCTTCTTCACAGTTTGGCCGGCTTGACCGATTTCAACGAACTTTGCATAGCTTTAGGTGCAACAGACCACCTAACTTGCCAGATGGTCCGACGATATAAAAACTCATGCCGGTGCAGCGCGGTCCAGGAAGACTGGCGATAGAAGGGCGTGAGGAGATGTTGGAGGGCTTATGTCCTGCAGTGGGCAAATATATGCTGCAGAAGAAGAAAAAGAAGAAGAGGAAAAAGAGAGTTTATTGGTGATGAAGAGTATTGAAGAGTGGTAGGTATAGGATACTTTTAATACCGGTATAAAAGTTTGTATGCGAATTGTGATTTGTTTTTGTTACTCGTTCATGTCAAAACTTCTGAACTCCATATCTTCCCGCACGTTAGTGTCGTAAAAGGCGACTATGGAAGATTCCTTAAGACTTCCTAGATAGGGGAGACTAGCAAACCTTGAGTTCTCCGGTGGCAGATACAGTCCCTAGGAGGGTTGGCGTCAGCCGACACTGAAAATATGGCCAAATCTATTTTCAGTAAGATAGGTAAGTCAATGATGACTTGATGACTTACCTACCTACTGTACCGACATCGATCCATTTTGATGCTTTAACGAACTCCCGGGCTCCCGAAAGTGATCCAAAACCATCGCTCAGATGAGAAGATCTACGTACAGAAAACAAAATAATGTATGTAGGTAGATACATACCTACCTACTTACTTACATACCTAGATTATTTTGTTTGTGATTTGTAAATTATTGTTGAGCTCAGTAGGGGATGGTAGCGGCTTATCCCTACAATAAATTATGTTTTGCGGTCGGTCGTCGAAATCGCAGCGATTTATTTTAATAAAGTCGAATTAAGGTCCTTTCATACTCGACTGAAAAATTGTATTAAAAAATAAAAAAATGTAATAGTAAAAATATAGTAGGTGCTCGTATGTTCAGGGGCTCGATTCGGTAAGGACGTAGCATGCGGACTGCCGGCGGAATGCAGGCGACGTGCAGGAGATGTACTCTAATTCGTATTCTGTAAATGTTATTTTACTTAATTACTACTTAATTCGTTGAGTAGCCTTCAAAATTAAGGGCTACTTAATTATTTAAATAGATCCCCTTGTTCCTCAGCCAATCAGTATTAAGGAAATTATAGAATAGCTTTTATTTTTACTCCTGCAACAAATCGACTTATGCAATGCTCATGCATCCCGCCTGCTATGTTTTGACAGAATCGGGCCTCAAGTATGATTTCAAAAAGTTTTTACAAACTCAAATTTCTGTCAAAAAATAAATTTAAAAAATCACCCTTTTGCGTTTAGTAGGTACCTAATACATAAAATTAAATAATTTATATCAAAGATACGCTAAGTACCGACTAGTTTTACCGAGTACTGACTAGTTTTACCGAGTACCCACTAGTTTTACCGAGTAGGTACCCACTAGTTTTACCGAGTAAGGAATATTACTCGGTTTCATATTTGCCGGGTCGTGTAGGTAGGTATACTCGGACGAGTTGCTGTTCCTTACAATTGCTACTGAACACGAAAACAATTTACGATGCACGATGTGAAACCAGCCTAAACAAATGAAAATAATTCTCTCCTAGAAAAATAATTTACTTCTAAGCCAATGGATACCTACGTCTCGCTATAAAAGCAGCGAAGAATAAGGAAAACCGTTCAGTGTTTATTTGAATTCAATCACTGAAACAATTTTACATGTTTATTGTTTATTCTTAGAAAAATATGATCATTAATAAGTTCGTCTTGTCACTTAGTTTATTAATAACTTTAGAGTATTTTAAAATAAATGCAAAACAAGTGTTTTATCTTGATATAAATGCTGATTTAATTGAATTTGAAAGAGATTACCCTTCGAGTAGTAAAGATTTATTTGATTATGTAAAATCTTTGGAGGAAATTACGAAATTTGCATGGAATTATAAACAGTTTTTGGATATTAATTTTTGTTTTGGACTTTTTGTTGTGAATGGTGAGTCTATTATTCATTACCTACCTTACCTTGTGACAACATCATCGTAATTTGTGCAATAAAAAAAAATACATAAACAAATATATAGAACTGTAAATAAAATAAATTACTATATCCCGTACGGTTTAACCCGCATAAGTCCCGGGCCCCGATTCTCTGAAAACATAGCATGCGACAAGCAGGCGGGATGCATGAGCATTGCAGAAGTCGATTTGTTGCCGGAGTAAAAATAATAGCTATTCTATAACTTCTTTTAATACTGATTGGCTGAGAAAGAAGGGGATCTTTTTTAATAATTAAGTAGCCCTTAATTTTGATGGCTACTTAACTAATTAAGTAGTAATTAAGTAAAATAACATTTACAGAATCCGAATTAACGTACATCTGCAGCACGCCGCATGCTATGTCCTTACCGAATCGAGCCCCCGATCCCAAAGCAATGTTCTAAAATATTTTCTATTCGAATGCAGTCTCAAAATGTCAGCCCTCTACTTCAGCAATTTAGGTTGTGCGTTGATCTAACAGTCAGTCACTTATGGATTCACACTTGTTCTTTTTATTTCAGTAAATCTGAGACCTTCTATCAATCATCCTATTCTAACTGAAAGTACACGAGACCGCATTTGGAATATTTTGAAGTTAAATGATAAACTCATTGAAGTCTTCGTCAACAGAAACATTTATAACAAGAACGATGATTTGGCGAAGAGTAATCAACTCAGTGAGTGATCGACTATGGGCAGATCGGGAGGATTTTTCTATAATTAAAAGCCTCAGACACTGTTGCATTACGTAGACGTACGTACATTAGAACGAATTTGAGAAAAAATGCATGCTAGTGGCACTTTTAAATGTAGAATAACCTCCTTGAAGTATCTCAAAATATTAGCCCGTAAGCTTAGCACAAACATGAGTCTGCCTAGGGCAATACATGGCAATACGCAGAATTGAAACTTCGCATTACGCCCAATAAGTTTCAATAAGAGCCCCCATACAGTTTCCATAATAATAATTTACGCGTTTAAGCAAACATGATAGTACTTAATGTTTTTATACGACAGAAGTCACACGTCCTCTATCTATGATCAGGAGGAAAGGAAAGTCCTCAAAATGTTAGCAAATAATCCGTTCCCAACGCTTGAAGTTTATCATAACAAAAGAAATCTAAAATAGAAATCGGCAAGCGAGAAAGAAAGAAAAAATAACATTTATGTATTTCTTTTGTGATTGCTATTTGGTAAAGTGTAGGCGCTTCTTTAAAGGAGAAAGAAAACACGTTGCTATTAAGAAAATTATGAACTTCACTGTAGGTATGGAAGCCAGCGAGAAAGGGCTTGTATGAAACCTATTTCGCTGGTAGATAGATAGATACATACATATGTATAATATGCAGTTATTTACAGCAAAAAAAAGTAGTATTTCCGTTTTCTAGTATCCATTGTCCTTATAGTTTGGGGCTAGATTGCTCTAGAGCTGTGTGTAATCTTGTGTATTTTTATTTATTTATTATTTAATTTTTCTTAGAGAAATCTTTATTTAGTACCTTTTGATTTTTCTTATATTTTCGCGAAGTTGAAATGAAATTAAACTCATTTTTCGGTTTTTAAACGAGTTGTTTTATTATTTTTAACATGCCGCATGATGAAAAGATCTCGATACGTAGGCATCAATGCCCTACCATATCATCTTTCCACAAAGAGATCTGGATCTCAGGCACTCTCAGGGTAGACTGAGATGACGAGACATGAAAAAGGTTTAATTTTAATCTGAATTATTTGACACAGATTTAATTATTTATTCCAAGTCTGGACCCACATGAGGAACGAAACAGCATGGACGAAGCGACTGAAGAAATTCAGTTTCAATTTGTTGATCGATGGCGAAATGAAAAGAATCTCAGGCGAAAACACGAATTTTAACATGGTCTACCCACATTGGACTGAATACCTTTATTTTGTGAACCATATAGATGAAGGTTTTCCAGACCCGAAGTCATCTGGTATGCACCCTTTAAGCTTTATTTCTTAGCACTTACCCGTTACTTTCTATACCTACAAAACCATTCCATAATGCGTATACCTAGGTAATAATAATTAATTATGGAAAACAGGTAAAAACTGAAGGTGGGTACTACCTTCTTAGTGAGTCTGCTACATTTTGGCTCACAATTAGCAAAAACACGGGGCCAATTTTAAAAATTGATTTACCAATAGAAAGCAACAATATCAAGGAGTAACAAAGGCTACTTTTAATCCCGATATTCCAACCAGATCGGCACTTACGCAATGAAACCGTAGGACTTTGCAGTAAACTCTCTGGCAACTTATAAAACTACGGAGTGAAAATGACAACATAAATAACAGTTAATTAACTGAAACACTTTATTTATCGCGTTAAATCGCGCTTTTATTAATGGTTTTAAAACGAACCGAGCTTTCGCCAACTTTACAGTTGGCTTTTTCAAGGTTGACTGAGATGTAATTTGTCTATTTTATTTAACATTCTAAAAAGTTACAGTAAACTACCGCCTCATAATTATTTGTAACAAAACGTTCCAGTGTACGCAGACTATAGAGTTATTGTAATCGTTTTCAATTTAAATTATAAAATGCAAAATCGCGAAAACCATAGAAGAAATTAATTAACTGAAGTTGGTATTATATATTTTTATTTAAAAATATCTAAAATTAATAGAAAATAAAAATCCAAAAATGGGTCCCTACGTATGGCACCCAAATTGTATTTGTATTTGTTTGTCGGGCTGGTTTCCGCAAGTCGACGTCTGAGCGTAATGGTATCCAAAAGGCTGGTTGCATTGCCTCTTTGAATTTACAGTTAAATTAATTACATCTCAAACTAAACTTAAAAAAATCTTAACAAAAAGGTAGTCTTGCCACCTGTTCTCGTAAGGCGAGTCACCGAGCAAGGTCGGCGGGACCTGTGACCATCGCTGGTCATGAGACACCACGTGCGATGCCCACCTTGCCGACCTTGGTCTTATTACCATCTACTTTTTGTCAATAAATTACTTATCTACTTATACAAAGTGTAACGGGTATGCCCTTTTAAGCCAAAAGGGGGTTGTTCTAGACATCTAGAAGAACAACTTTTGTTTTACGACTATTGAAAATTCGAACTTTTTTTTTAATTTTGAGGTTATGTTTCATTGAAATAACAGCTGCTTTTGAAAATAAAGGTAATTGAAGTTTTGATTGTAGTAGACCAAACTAAATGAAAGGACAAAATAAGGTCAATGACCTCGAACTCTGAGAAACAGCTGATTTTCAAGTAAGCTTTACACTTAAAATTTTCGAAAAATACTTCGAAATTTTAAAAGTCGTAGAACAAGAGTTGTTCGCCTAGAAGTCCAAAACAATCCTTTCCCAAGTTCGGCTTAAAAGGGCTTACCCGTTACATCTTGTAGAAACACTGGTTCCGTCTCGTGGCTTTCCCGCGTAAGTCTCCATGAGAATATCGGAATCAAAAGTAGACATCAGTGGTTATTCCTTTAATCCCCATTGATGATCCCCATCAATGGGCATTTGCGAACTTTTTGTTCAAAATATCCCCATTACTTGCCATCAGCCCGTTGCAGTCCACTGCTGGACATAGGCTTCTCCAATTGCACGCCACCTAGATCTGTTTTCGGCCATGTTACTCCCCGACCCCCGTTAAGGTGGGAGCTTTCTTCTGGGGGATGAATTTTGAAATCGATCAAGTAGTTTTGAAGTTGCAAATATATTATCTACTTACAAAGACACTAGCTACGTCTCGCGGTTTCACCCACGTAAGTCCTGTAGACCTAAAAAAGGTTCCCAATTCTGCCTGCAATATTTCGTTTTGAAACTTTCACAATAACCATGCACCTGTCATAGAACAAAGCCGTGAGAACCAGGTGCACATTTATCGTGACAAAATGCAATATTGCGGGAAGAAATGCTATAGGAAGCTTTTTAGGTTTACAGATCCCATGTGTCTTAATGAAAATACTCATTTCCAGACAGATGTTTGGTAGCATTGAGTGAAAACGAAGAGAATTCAACAGATCAGGACCAAAGATGTAATTTTTCTGAAGAATGTAGCATGATGCTTCTTAATGGAAATAATTTTGGTTATTCACTAACCCACAGGTAGGTTCGACTTGTAACTGTATGGAATTTACATTTAAGTATTAGACCTAAGGCTAATGTGCTAATTCTAAGTAGGTAGGTATCTTGCGAAGCACCTAAATAGTCTTATTAAATAAACAAGGAGTACCTAAGGCAAGCTTGCCAACATGAAAAAAATCGTCTCTTTATTCAAACAAAAATAACTCTTTCGAAGCAATGTTACCTAATCATAAGACATAGGGCGACTTGCATAACAAAATTTAAAAACATATTTAACTAAATCAATTTTAAAATCATTTATGGGAAATCGAACATTGGACTCTATTTGATTATGTGGACGATTGATAATATGTTGCCACACATTGACAGTTCTTGCAATTCTGACAGATTTTAAACACGTTTAACAGCTTAAACATGTTTAGGAACCGTTATGCAAGCCGGCCATAATCTCATTTTGAGTATAACATTGTTAGTTTTCAAATATTGTTATCCCTTTATTCTCACCTATTTCCCTCACCTCCCACTCCCACACTCCCCATCACTTTCCCCTCATTCCGCCTCGATCTTAATTTTAAATTTGTTTTGTCTTTGCAATGCCTGAACAAGGCGCAAGTCAATGTCTTAGGGCTTAGAGAATAGCTTTAAGAGAATTAGAGAAGAACATATGAGCTCTTAAGTTTTCGTAATGTACGCAAATGCGAATTAAATCAATAAATTCAACAAAATTCACTATGTCGTTGCACCCCTGCAGGTACCTACACATGGTACTAGCACGCATCAGTAAAGGCTGCTACATCTTCTCACCAGCGGGAGACGAGGAGTTAAGGGGAAAGATGTGTCAAATGATGTACGAGGAGTCAAAGTACATAGCCTTAAATGGATTTAAGTTGATTGATCTTTTGCTGGAAGAAGGTACCTAACATTACTTATTTTATACTGCTGTTTCTACTGTTAGCCATTTTAGCCTGAGATACAGGATATTCTTAGTTCGGCATATGTGTTACTTAGATTTTAATCGAAATTTAGACTTAAAGCAATTTGTACACAATATTTTGGAAATACACTTTTTTTTTTTTAATGTTTGAAATGTCTCAACTATGCCTTGTTTTCCGAAAATTAAATACCTAAACTGAGCTAAGAGGTTCTACTTTTGAATCTAATGCGCCACTTCGGACGATTTAAATAAGTTCCTCGATATCTTCAAATTTTCGTTCGATTTCGGTATTTATTCTATGTCAATCGAACGACAGCAACTAGTGGTATCAACCACTCGCCCCGCAGGAGTCCGACATCGAACGAAAATCAACAGAGATATCTTTTTTTAAATCGACTGAAGTGCAACGAGCGATTCAAAAATAAGGCTCTAGGTAACACAACAAAGTTGGTCGTGAAACAAAACAAAATTGATTTTCTTCGGTTTTCGTGATGCAGATGCTCAATGCTCATCTTACATACAACACGCGATAGTTTGCATGTATGTATGTGACTTTGTTACTCAATCACGTGAAAACAGTTAAACCGATTGCGATAAAACTTGGAATATTGGTAGCTGGAGACCTGGAATAACACATAGGCTACTTTTTATTCCCGCGGGAACGGGACTACAACGGTGATACCGCGGGGCGCAAGTAGTATGAAAATAAACGGCATTTTATCCGACTGCGCGACTACGCAAAGAAAAGTAATCAAAATGGCGACCACTAGACGCCATATTGTAAAAAAAAAATCAAAAAAAGATAAAAATTATGGCAAGTGGGGTGTCATTAAATAGGTATTACAAAATTATTCTTAAGTTACTTTCTTCTTCTCAGGGTGCCTCTCCAACTAATGAAGGGTTGGCAGTCAGTTCAGCATATTTATTCCGATCTCTTGCGAGGCTGAATAGTTCGGCGGCACTCGCTATTCCTGTCCACTCTCTGATGTTTCGTACGTCTTCTTTATACGACCAACCTGTCTTTTCCCCGCAACTTTTCCCATCATAATGAGTTGCAGTAATCCATATCAGTTTCATATAAGTTTCTTAGTGATGTTTAATTGTATATTTTATTGTTGCAGTAAGCCTCTGTTCTCTAGACGGGCACGCTCAGTTCCTCCATCGCTCTTGGCTATCGGAGCTCCTCTCCCAACAATCTCCTCACGGATGTTTCAACCAACAACTCGGAGACGGTGAGCGCTACGAAGGCAACGTTCTGGACGGGGAGTGCAACACTCATGTTACTGCCGTCGCTGCCGCCGCTCTGGCTGCTGCTGTTAGATTTGTCTTGGAGTTATATTAGTTTGATTAACGTGAAAAATAAAGTATTATAGGACTGAATTATAGGGATTTATTTTCCTTGCGGCTTAAGACGTGCATGTTTAAAACTCATTTACAAGGTTTTTATAAAAATTAACGAACTTTTAAAACCCGGCATCAAATGGATGGCGCTGTACATGACGGCTACTACACGCGTTTCTTGCATGAAACTTATATAAGTTTTTGAAAACTTACGACTATTTATAGTTACTATACTATACTACTGATATTAAATGCTTCCTTGGTATTAGAACGCTGCACCCTTTGTTGATGGATGGCTAGAACTTCATTTTCATAAATTGTGTGCAAGGCATTATTTCAATACAAACTTCAGCCAAATCCGGTTAAATCTTATTCTGCATGATTGGCTGACAAACATCCAAACAAACAAACGTGTCCACTTCGAATTGCAATATTAGCGGGTTTTAACTTGAAGCTAAAATTGGTACAAAAGGTGACCAACAAAATATCGAGACACAAGAATCTAGAAAAGCCGATGATGCAATTCGATCATACAGTTTCTCAAGTTCAATAACATTACCAAGAAAATCGATACAAAATACCTTCCTCAGTTTTAAGGTCTTTGAGAGTTGAAAGTGTCAATCTAGACGGCCTTGCTTCTTGGACATACCACCGTCAATGTCGCCCGGATGCGAGCTCACAGAACACTATTACTCCTAGCGGAGAAGAACTATAGGTTCATACTTTCGATATGCGAACACAGCGCCCCCTAGCGCTGCAGTTCCCGCCCACATGAACTACGATCGCGCGGGAAACGCTAGGGAAATTTAAATGCTAGTATTACTTCCGCACTCAGAGACGTTTATTGGTTAAACTATCATTACCGTAAAGATTTTCGAATTCTTTATTTAGTGATAGTTGTAAGTAACCATAAAACGTATCTGAGTGCGGCAATTAGTGATTGAACATTTGAATCATAGCACAGTATGAATGGGTTGGATAACACAATCAATATTACTTGTGGACTCTATGCGTCAAATGTTCGATGACTGAGTTTTCAAGTTTGATTGCACCACGAGTTTGGTATAAGTATAATATTATAATTACTTATAAACCAAACTAATGCTGGAAATAAATAAAATATAGTCTCGATGATGAAATTATTTATTTAGATCGAAGCATGTTCCATGTAGGCTTGTTGTGGTACGTTTGTAAGTAAGGGTTTGCTTCGTTTTCGGTCAACTAACGAGTCTTATGTATAGAAACCACAGCCGCAGTGGCAATAGCCTCTTGCTGTAATTCGTCTGAAATAGATTAATACTTTATAATCTCTACAAAAATATCCCGTAGTTCAAGCCTAGCCTCTATCACTTACGCTAAGAAAGGGTCTATTGTCAATAACCAAACTCATTTGGAGTTACAGGTCAGTCTTTTTACTAGAAAATTTCTAAGTCATTTTAACACAACAAAAATGTTTGAAAATCGGCATTTTTGTACCAAAGCATTTGACAAAAACGGCATTAGTATGCCAACTCCTATAAATTAGACATTGTTGTCATTTTCGGAAGATGTCGTTTTCAGAAGTTGTCGTTTAGGGAAGTTGTCGTTTTGGGAAGTTGTCTGTGCTATTTTCATACAAAAATCGGCCCGTCTCGGCTCGGTGACAATGTAATATAAATCATCCCTGAATTGTTGTGGCCAACAATCTTTTTATGAATATTCTACTAATATCATAAATAGGATAAACAAAATAAAACACTTTATTTATCCTGTTTTATCGCGTTTTTATTCATTATTTAAACCGAGCTTTCGCTTTTTTTGAGCTAGTTAGGGATAAAAATAATTATAATTTAAATTGAAAACTATTACAATAACTCTATAGTCTGCGTACACTGAAACGTTTTTATTGCAATAATTATGAGGCGGTAGTTTACTGTAACTTTTAAGAATGTTAAAAATAGACAAATTACATCTCAGTCAACCTTGAAAAAGCCAACTGTAAAGTTGGCAAAAGCTCGGTTCAAATAATGAATAAAAACGTGATAAAACCGGATAAATAAAGTGTTTTATTAGGCAAAATCGCGAAAACCATAGAAGAAATTAGGATAAACAAATAAATAAATTCCAAATACCTTGATTTGGGTTACTGGGATATTTTTATTGGGCTGTTCTAATGACATTAAACCTTGTGAAGTGCTAGCAACAGGAACGATCTGAAACACATAGGCACATTTTGTATGAGTTGTTGTGGCCGACCATCTTTTTATGAATATTCCACTAATATCATAAATGTGAAAGTAATTTTGTGTGTTGTTTTCATGCCTAAACTGCTGAACCGATTTTGGTGAATTTTGGTATTGAGATAGATGGACCTTGGAGAAGGACATACCTACTTTTGATTCCAATTCTGAGTAATACCGAGGGGCACAGCTAGTTTGATATATTTATCTATATATATAAAAGAAAGTCGTGTTAGTTACACCATTTTTAACTCAAGAACGGCTGAATCGATTTGTCTGAAAATTGGTGGGGAGATAGCTTAGAACCAGGAGAAGGACATAGAATACTTTTAATCCCGCGGGAACTGAAACGGGACTTACGCGGGTGAAACCGCGGGGCGCATCTAGTATCCATATAGAATTAGATCAAATTTACTATACTTAGTAAAGAAATAGGACCATGAAGTAAGTAGGTAGTTATATTATGTACGTAGTTACAACTCACTTGTATTTTTGGTGTTGGTGGTGCTGTTGACGAATGAAGCTCCTTACTTCGTAACTCGACTAATATGTGTCGAGCCTCAGTAGGTATGGCAAACTTATCAATCTCTTCCTATCATCACTGGTGTAAGATGAATTATCAAAATGTCCACCACACAGAATTTTGTGTTGTTTGTGTAACCTGATCCATGATGGAACAGAAGACCAATATTCATCAGGGTAACAAAATGTAGACCATACTTTAGCCCTAAAATAAAAACACATGTTTTAAAACTTGAAATTTTTATAGAGGTATTCTTCTGTGTACAGGGAGCAAAGGATACTTACTACAAAGAGTTATTTACAGAAGGCTCGGGAAATCGGTGAAAAGTCACCGAAGAGTCTTCTTTCTGCACGAATACCACACTTATAACAAAAATCGTCAATTTCGCAACGGAGTCTCTTTCTCACAATATAAACATCGAAAATATTATCTTAATTGAGTCTCTTTTTCATAGTACCACTACTCTGCAATATTAAATTCTAGCAAAAACTCAAAACAAAACAACACAATGAAAAGTTTCTGAAAATTCAAAAAACGCCATTTTGTTTGAAAATGTTTCAGTTCCAACCATAGACGAAATATTAAATGAAGTAAGTTGAAGCATAATCTTTGCTGTCTTGCTCTTTTGTAGAGCTTTATCTCAGTTCAAAACATCCCACCCTCATTTGATGCTCGTGTTGGCATGCGTCTGTTAAAGAGCTGGCCTCCCCTGTGCGAGCTGCTCAATTGGCTTCCGGTCGCCATGGGAAGTTTATTAAAATACTTGCTCTAGAACACATTTTAAACTTCCGAATCAGTGTGGTTTTTTAATTATCTATTTGAATTTGATGTTTAATATGGTGATTTAAAATAAGAATACAGTTCATGAATTCGAGTTCAGATCGCCCCTTCTACGTATTGGTTTCTCTAAGGATTACCCTAAGGTATAAGGCTTCTATCAGAGATAACAACCGGGAACAACTGTTTAACGTGCCCACTGAGGTATGGAGGAGTTCGAGATAATCCGCCCTACCATGATGTCTTATAAATCGTCGCGAAGTCTCAGCGTTGTCGTTCAGCTAAAAAAAATACTCATTAAATGAATTTTAAAAAATTAAAAACCAACTAGCTACAAAGAAAATAAAAAGATTTTTTTAAATTATCTGTGGTCTTTAAAAGTAGACGGCGTATTTTTTTTTGTTTTTTTTTTTTGAGCGGTCAAAAGACGTCAGATCTTGTTCCACTGCCTTCCTCTCTTCCTTCTTCTTTAGGTGTGCGTGTGAGGTACTAAATTACATCTTAAATTAAATCATCACTTACAATCAGGTGAGATAAAGGTCAAACACTTGTGTCTTGTAAAAAAACTACTTATCTACTACCTATACAGTTTATCATCATCAAAATCTCAGTATTTATTTGTCTACTGCTGAACATAGGACTCCCCCATACGAAGATACAATCGCGAGCTACCTCCATTCAACGACTACCCGCGACCACCACAATGCCGTCCGTCCACTGAGTAAGTGGTCTTCCTATACAAGATGTACGGGCAAGCCCTTTAAGCCGAAAATTTTCAAAAGTCGTAGAACAAAAGTTGTTCGCCTAGACGTCTAGAACAACCACCTTTCGGCTTAAAAGGGCTTGCCCGTTACATCTTGTATATACTTCGTTTTTTTTTTAAATTGAAGACTACGATTTGACACTTCTTTCTGTAGAAATGATGTCAACCAAACTACAAGGAACCAAAACGTCAGATTATAAAAAACGCCTGAAACTAAAAAAAAACGTATTATAGTGTTCATTATTCACGTATATTTAAAATAGATCAATCCGAAGAATCTTATCGGTATCAATCTAACATGCAATGCAACAGTTGATAGAAATCTTATTACGTGACAGTAGTAATTCAATCATTTGCAAAGTCATCACGAAACTTTACGACCTATTTGTATGTGTGAAGCAAACGCACTTAAGTTCAATAACTTTGAAATAGATTAAAAGTAACTTAAACTATTGTATTTCTAATGCAACAGTTAGGTAGGTAGGTATACTCCACGACTCCACTAAGCGGGAGACAAAGTTTGGTTTTTAAATGGCTTTATTATCTATTAGTCCTACCGTTTTTTTTTTAACTTACCTAACTTTTTCATCAAATCTATTCGAAAAGAGCTAATCCAATCCCTGTTAACTAGACTGGAACTAGCCCTTTGCTGGCGCTCACGCTAACTCGCCGGCAAAACATTTTGCCTCCCTGTTACTTTTTTTTTTTTTACAGGGATTTTACTTTTCCGGCTACTGATTGGCCGGGCGATTTGAATTTGGAATGTGTATGTTTGTAAAAAGTGTCAATCACCAAAGAGTTCCAATAGAAATAACATGTAAACAGAAAATGAATACACTAGGAATAGAACAGGAGTAGACTAAGAGTAGAGTAGAAGACTCTGAATAGACAAGGAATAGTCTTGGAATAGACTAGGAAAAGGACTTTGAAACATTGGGTTAACAAGTTAAAGGTACTCATTTTCTCATAGAGGGCGATGAAAAGTAGAATGTCTACCTCAGGAGCAAATACTATTTTTAGCTCGAGTGAACTCTCGCCGTAAAAATAGTCTTTTCTCCCTTGGTATACAATCTACTATTTCAATTCACACGATTTGTTAACATAATATACATGCTCGGTTTCTGTTTGTCGGTGGTTTATCTATTCGATATCGCTATTGGTTCGATAACTAGCGTCAATGCGTTTCCGAACAGCGGAGTGACAGAGACGGCTTGTCACATGCATAGAAAAGCGGAGACAGATAACTGGAGTTTATCTCGAGGATAATATATCTTTATTGAATCAATAGGTAGTGAGAGCTTATGTCAGATTTTCAGAAACCGGGCATTACTTTCATTTTACCAGGTCTTAATAGCGTATTAAGACCTGGTAAAAAATTTAACCTCTTACTTCGACGTTTCCCCCTGCAACCAAAACCATTGTAACATGGTTGAAGCTTGCGTGGTGTAATCCTACTACTCCTTAATATTATAAATCCGAAAATCTGTTTGTTTGTTTGTTTGTTTGTTTGTTCCCTCTTCACGGTCAAACGGCTCGACCGATTTGGATGAAAATTTGCATAGGGATAGTTTAAATTATGGAGAGTAACATAGGATACTTTTGATCCCGAAAATCCCGCGGGATCGGGACTTACGCGGGTGATAACTATTTATTAGATGAAAATTTGCATAGGGATAGTTTAAATGATGGAGAGTAACATAGGATACTTTTGATCCCGAAAATCCCGCGGGATCGGGACTTACGCGGATGATAACTATTTATTAGATGAAAATTTGCATAGGGATAGTTTAAATGATGGAGAGTAACATAGGATACTTTTGATCCTGAAAATCCCGCGGGATCGGGACTTACGCTGGTGATAACTTTTTCTAAGATGAAAATTTTGCATAGGGATAGTTTAAGTGATAGAGAGTAACAGAGGATACTTTTGATCCCGAAAATCCCGCGGGATCGGGACTTACGCGGGTGATAATATGAATGGATGAAAATTTGCATAGGGATAGTTTAACTGATGGAGAGTATCATAGGATACTTTTGATCCCGAAAATCCCGCGGGATCGGGACTTACGCAGGTGATAACTATTTATTAGATGAAAATTTGCATAGGGATAGCTTAAGTGATAGAGAGTAACATAGGATACTTTGATCCCGAAAATCCCGCGGGATCGGGACTTACGCAGGTGATAACTATTTATTAGATGAAAATTTGCATAGTGATAGTTTAAGTGATAGAGAGTAACATAGGATACTTTTGATCCCGAAAATCCCGCGGGATCGGGACTTACGCGGGTGTTAACCATTCAATGAATGAAAATCGACACAGGGGTAGGATAAGTGATGTAGAGTGGCATCATCATCATCGTCATCCATCGTCATCGTCACTTACTGACGAAATACAAACTTTAACTTACTTCACCTACCTACCGCAGTGCAAAAATCCACACTTAAACGGACGACCAGGGAAGTACTGATGATGCCAGGCGCGGTAGCGCCTGGCTTCAACAGTACTTCAATGGGCGACCGTTTAAGTGTGGATTATTGCATTGCGGTAGGTAGGTGTTCGAACAACGCGGGATCGCGACTTGCGCGGGTGAAACCGCGGGGCGCAGCTAGTGGTTTAATATGTGGCAGTATTACAGATAAACACTAGACACTCGCCGCAAATGAATTTTCGAAGATGTATTGTGCCTTAAAAATATATCCAGTAGATATACCTAAAGCATTAAAAACTCAACGAAAGATGGAGCAATTTAAAATAGTAACGTAAATAGAGATGTAATGGTCTGCCGCAAAAGATCAAACAAAGAACAAGAAAAGTTTTAAGTATTTAAGTAAGAAACACAAACAAATTTACTATGTAAATCCTCTACCCTAAATGGCCCAAACTCTCCATAGCAAAAGACACAAAAATATATCTAATCATTATTCAAAAAAGATGATTAATGATCGATTCTACATGCATTCGACTATTTAAATAATCACTTCATAAAACCGACAAAATACCTAGACTAAACGGTCAAATTCGTGAGTAGAATTTAGTAATCAATCAAAAGAACCGAACCTTGTACATAAAATAAAAAGCTAGATGTCAAAATGTGTCCTAATTTAGATACTAGTGGTCGAATTGAAATTCGGTGCGAGTTCCCTTGGGACCCATGGTATTGTCTCGGTATAACGGACCTCCTTGCGCCCGCGCATTTTAATAACTGTATTTTACTGTAAATGACCCTACGTTCCCAATTTCGGCGGTGTAATGAGGTGGGCAGTGGTCTACTGTAGATTGTAGTGTGGTGTAACTTATTGGAATATTTATTAGTTTTCATTGCTTTGAGCTTTATGTATTTAAGGCTATAATATACGTACTGATAGCTGGGTAGTGCAAGCCCATCACAGATCCAAGTGGCGTAGAACTGTAGACAAGGCTGCTGCCACCTTTGAGCAGAATCGTTTAAGCAGAATCGTTTAAAGGAACTTAATGCAACACGATTAGTCGGAAAGCAGCGCCCCAAACCCACCTATAATTACACATACAGTACAGCGGGTCAGTTGCATTGTTATCCCTGCAATAGGATTTTTAAAACAAAATTCGGTTTTGCGAGTCATCTTCGCTCACATCACTCATGAATTAGCCAAGATTCGTCGACGGATATGTTGCGGAGGACATCATCATCATCAAAAACTGAACAGGCTACAGATGTGCAGATTATCTGACAGTGTAATCATAGGTTTAAATGACAGTTTCAACTAAAGAAATTTCGATTACATTTACAGTTAAAAATTCAACTGTGCAGCTTTTGGATTTATCTGTACAGATAAACTGTGTAGTTTCTAAACGTCTGGATCTTTATGGCAGAGACATGTCGTCAATTGCTCTATGGTTTAAAAAGCTAGGTGCAGTTAGGTAGATGCAAATATTTAAATACTTATATCACTTTTTAAAACACTTTATTTACCGGGTTTAATCGTGTTTTATTAATGACTAGCTGCGCCCCGCGGTTTCACCCGCGTAACTTCCTATCCCGTAACGTTAATGATCCCTCACGTATGTCATACCAGGTGTTGCTTAACGATCATTCAAAGTACTATATAATATTTCTACCTCTAAACCCTGTACCAAGTTTTATGAATATCGGGTCACCCGCTCATTTTCACCCATCACGTATGTTGTACCAAGTGTTGCTTAACGCGTGCGATCATTCAAAGTCAACCCTGTACCAAATTTCATTCATATCGGTTTACGGGTTTTTGAGTTAGAAATAGAAATACACGACTTTATTTTTCATAGCTGCCGTCCCGCAGTTTCACTCGCGTAAGTCCCGATCCCGAGGGAATATCGGGATCAAAAGTAGCCTATGTCATATCTGAATAATTTAGCTTTCTATTAGTGAAAGAATTTTTGAAATCGGTCGAGAAGTTTCTGAGATTACCTCCAAAATACATACATATATACATGTTACCAACGTAACCTCTTTATAATATTAATTACCAACATAAAACAAAATATTAAGAATCAAAAGTACAATGAGATATTACAAAAGAATTTTTAAAAAGCACTGCAGTTTGGTGACACAACAGTCTCGCATGGAGCCGACCGATTGAGCCGCGCGGCATGATGCCTCACAGAGTTGGCTGGCCACCCTCATCATCGTCGCCCGTTACGTATATAATATGCACGCTTGGTACTTATTATTTTTTTATTGTGGAGTTATTTTAAAACTGTAATATCTCATGAGATATTCATTGAAATCAAGTGATGTGAAGGACAATTATGTTTAAAATTAAATACTTTTAATGAATAACGTATTTATTTGGATAAGGATTAACATAATATTTACAAAATTACCTTCGGAAATAATGCATTGTTCTACAACAAATTTGATTACTCTAAAAGATGTTATATTGAGTCAACCTTAAGAGTTAGACATATGCTGTTGCGGACTATTTATTAGATCCTTTTTAGAGGAAGAATTCTGTCATAAATGGTTTTTATGTAACTCTGACCGTTTACTCAGCGCACGCGACAGAATCTCGGAACAGGGTGTTTTTTTTCCCGTTTTTGCAATATTTTTCATGGATGCTCCGCTCCTATCAGTCGTAGCGTGATGTAATATAGCCTATAACCTTCCTCGATAAATGGACTATCAAACACAAAAAGAATTTTTGAAATCGGACCGGCAGTTCCTGAGATTAGCGCGTTCAAACAAACAAACAAACAAACAAACTCTTCAGCTTTATAATATTAGTAAGTATAGATATAGATATAGATATAGATATAGATATAGATAAAATTATCGTGTCCCGCCCGACTGCATCCACCATTCCTAAAGCTACTTGCTATAAGCATCTTGTTTTTCACTTTTCTGTTAAAACTGCAGTCGGGTTTTTTATTTTTTTAAATATTTTTTTACTTGTCTTTCGTTATATTATTCGTTTAATAATAATTCTTATTTTGTAAAAAAATAAAGCTGTTGGTGTTAAAATCCTACAAAAAACAAAATCTCTGTAAATGGATTCTCGTGAGGTCTCAGTTCGGGGCGAACTACTAGTAAATATCTTCGACTTTAATTGACCAAACGAGCGAAGCGAGTGAGGTCCAGTGTAGACGGGCCTGGCGCTTGTATCTTTGTATGTTTGTTCGACGATAACTTGAGTATCGTAGCTCCGATCTTCATGAATTTTGGTACGCGCGTAGTTTAGATCAATAGAATTTATGAGTTCGAAGATGAGCCGGATCGGTAGGGGGTTGGGGAGATAGGGGGTCGTGAGGTCTCAGTTCGGGGCAGACTACTAGTAAATATGATTTCAAAAACTTTTATTTCAAATAACTTTTGTAGTAATTCACCCTAGAAACATCAGTTCTGGCCTACTACGGCCCCTTAACCGGGGGAATCGATCCCGTAACCTCCTATTCATATTCATATTATTTATTGGTAATAAATTCATTACAAGTCATAAAAAATTTAGCATAAACATCATAAATCATAATAAAAAAACAATTTAAAAAATCATTCTAAATAAAATAATCATTAAAATAGAAAAACAAAATTTTTTTTATTAAAAACTAGCTGCGCCCCGCGGTTTCACCCGCGCAAGCGCAAGTTGCGATCCCGCGTTGTTCTTACACCAACCTATCGCAATGCAAAAATCCACACTTAAACGGTCGCCCATTGAAGTACTGATGATGCCAGGCGCTGCCGCGCCTGTAATCATCAATACTTCCCTGGTCGTCCGTTTAAGTGTGGATTTTTGCATTGCGGTAGGTAGGTGAAGTAAGGCCAAATTTGTTCATGACGATCGATGACGATTGGTGATGATCGATGACGATGGATAACGATGGTTAAAAAACAACAAAATTACGCAATTTCTATTTTTTATCCGGATATCAGGATAAACAACAAAATTACAATTTCTATTTTTTATCCGGATATCCGGATAAAAAGTAGCCTATATGTTAATCGAAAGTCTTAAGCTATCTGCATACTAAATTTCATTGAAATCGGTCTAGCCGTTTCCGAGATTAGCGCGCACAAACGCACAGACAAACGGACAAACAGACAAAAAGTTAAACACGGAAATGGGGTCTGTCACGTTAGTACATATCCCTAAAAATAGTTTTTTCAAAATATCTTTCAAAAACAGACACCGCTAAGTTACGATTTTATTTTAAGTATTGATTGATTGATTGATTGTGAGTCAACCATAAAAGATATACATAATATGCTGTTGCAGGATATTTTTCATTTACATATTTATTTTTTATTTTATTGCATGTTAAGCTGTACAAATCCGTCATACATAATTTCTGTGTAACTTTAAACCATTCAGGCTGCACACGCGACGGAAGCTTAAAAAATGAAGTAACTTTTCCCGTTTTTGAAACTTTTCTCTTCACTGCTCCGTTCCTATCTATCGTAGCGTAATGAAAAGTGTTCTATAACCTGCCCAGGAGTATAAAGTATAATCGTACCAAGTTTCGTTAAAATCCGTCCAGTAGTTTTTGTTTCTATAACGAATATACAGACAGACAGACAGACAGACAGACAGACAGACAGACAGAAAAAAATTTTATTGATTGCATTTTTGGCATCAGTATCGATTACTAATCACCCCCTGATAGTTATTTTGAAAATATATTCAATGTACAGAATTGACCTCTCTACAGATTTATTATAAGTATAGATTTTTTAAACGACCGAGATTTCGCCAATTTTACAGTTGGCTTTTTCAAGGTTGACTGAGATGTACTTCGTCTATTTTAACATTCAAAAGTGTCATTCATTTTAAAGTGTTTTATTATGCAAAATCGCGAAAACCATGGTAGAAATTATTTATCACTTTTTATTAGGTAGAAGAAGAAACGTATTGATTTCAAGGAAACCACTTGAAAAAAAAATATCGCAAGTTCTGCGAATGTGTCATTTTCCTCTTTATGTAGGTTAAGTAATATATGGAAGTAGGTATATACTTATTTAACTGGCATTTTAGAATTTGTGACAAACCAATTTCATAAGTTGTTTTTTTGCCTGTCTGTCTTTTCGTGGTGGCGGTCATTCGTTGTCGTGATATTCGGTGTAACAGTTTTCGAAGTCACGTATCGCGAACCCTGTCTATCAACAAAGCTTATTCTTCATAGAAACTAATGGCCCTTAGCTATATTCCTATAGCTGCCACGTAAATTTGTAAGGAATGGTAAAAAGACAAATACCTTGTAATCTCGCTTTGTTGAATGCCTGCTAAGAAGTAGTTTTTGGGTAAATTGCGTGATATCGGAACTTACCTGTAAGTACTGATAATATTCATAATAATATAATATAAATAATAATATAATGAAATGTGTAAAACTTGAGTGTAAGCAAAGAAAGTACCTACGCAAACGCGGATGTCTGTTACTCTTTCGCAAAGGCTACTCAACCATTTGCGATTAAAGTTATTGATATGCAGATAGCTGGAGATCTGGATCAACACACAGATTACTTTTCATCTCAAAATTTTCACGGGATCGAGATTTACGTGAATAAAACCGCGGGGTGCAGCAGCTAGTAAACAAGCTTACTAAATATTGTTTGCGGCGCATGGTACATATTTTGTTATTCTATATTTGAATCTCCCGCTGTTTTATTTATTTGATATTTAGTCTTACCCGCGTGTTTGACCCATCTCTTTCCTTTACCCGCAACCTTCACTGGCGAGACGGAGATGACAACATACGCGAAACTAGGACTATTCGCCGCTGGCGGCGCTGAGTTCGCGCTCGGTTGGCGTACCTACCCGTAAGTTCGAAAAATATGAACTTAGGTGTGTGAGAAAAAAGATGGCGAATGATTAACATCGCCTCGGGCTTTTAGTTATTGTAACTTCTTATAAACTCGAGTTGGACAGTGAAAGTGGTATCTTTGTGTCGTTATTTTGTGTTTCGCGAACCTTAGATATAATAGCAAACACCGCCCGAGCCGCAGCGACCTCAAGCGACGGCATCAAGTAGCCAATCAGTCTCACTTGGATCATTCACATCACAAGGTACCTTTCTTTCTTATCCAGTTTGTGTCAACCCGCGGATTTATCTATTAAGATATATATTAACTTGCTAACAACCTATACCCATTTCCTATACAGTCAACTTATTATATAGGTATATTCAAAATTTCTCCAGCGCCTATAGCTACCTTAATGGTTAGGTGACTCTTCGTGCCCTCGTTTATAAAGCTGAAACTTTATGAGTATGTGTGTTTGTTACTCAATCACGTAAAAACCGCTAATCCGATTGCGGTGAAACTTGGAATATAGATTGCTGGATACCGGGAATAACACGTAGGTTACTTATTATCCCGATAATCCCGCGGGAACGGGACTTACGCGGGTTAAACCGCGGGGCGCAGTTAGTATATAATAAATTGATTAAATTCGGCAATTACCGTATGGGCGTCACATACAATTTCGACAACCCGAACCCACTCGTCTACGAGTGATGACTAACGCATCCTTGGATCGGATACCAGTCAGCATACATTATGAACACTAGGTATTGCAGATAGAGCTATTGTTGTCTGAACAATGAGTTAGGACACCCTACAGACACCTACTCATTTGATTCAACTGCCGATCGCCGGTGGCTTGTACGTTAAGTAAAGTTGTTCTTAGTACTGTACGCTTACCATAAGTTAGTACGTAAAAACGTAAACTGTAACGCAAAAAGTTTGGGCACGACCGCAACGCAAAATATCGGGTGGCGCGACCGATATGCCCGAACGGTGCGGCAGGAGCGGGCGCGCTGTGTACAAGGTCAAAGTCTGTTAATGAATGAATAAATTAATGAATGAATAATTTTATTTCAGGCCAGAACCCCATATCTTAAAACAAAACAAAAGAATAATAAAAATAATAGTGTACAAAAGTAAAATATAAAACAAAAATAAGTAAAAGCATTACAATTAAAATTACAATATTTATCTACTAATGTATAAAAATAATTCTACCTACATATCATGCAGGCAATGCACAATGTATGCGGTCAAACTTTATTTTTTGTTCATCTCCCTGTGTGTGTATAGACAACCAATATGAATATATTGGATTATTGGATTATTCAGACACCCTGAGAACATTCGGAGGATCTCATTGTCAGATGATCTCAAGTGTTAACATTACAGTGTACGTATTTACGTAGCAACTCATGGTAGGGGTACAGAATGGATGCTACGGATGAGTAAATTCACATCTCTACTAATAATAGGGGTTAAAGTATGAAATTGCCGTTTTATTGCAATAGGTTCTTTGATTTGACATAGAATCTTCATGGTTTGAGGTTTTCGAATGAAACTTTTTTCAAATGGTTTCTGTGATGTTCTTTTTTTAAAAAATGTGAAACATTTGAATATCGACTTTCAATTGTTTTTGTTATTCAATTTAGACAAGAAAGATGGATACTGCGAAAATTCGAGTGATTTTTGAATACGAGTTCCGACGCGGAACTAACGCGGCAGAAACAGCCCGCAATATCAATGCTGCGTTTGGAGAGGGGTCTACTAATGAACGCACCGTGCGATTTTGGTTTAAACGCTTTCGTGATGGAAATTTCGACTTAAAGAACGAGCCACGAGGAAGACCGCCCACACAGGTGAATAACGATGAATTAAGAGAGATAGTGGAAGCCGATCCTAGTCAAACTACCCAGGAATTAGCGGCATGGTTTAACGTTACCTTACCCACTTTATTGACTCACTTGCGACAAATCAATAAAATAAAAAAATACGAAAAATGGGTGCCTCATGATTTGACTGATCTGCAGAAAGAAACGCGTGTTGAAACTTGTGTTGCCTTGTTGAACCGGTACAGAAATGAAGGAATATTGGATCGAATTGTAACATGTGATGAAAAGTGGATTCTTTATGATAACCGGAAAAGAAAAATGCAATGGCTGACCCCAGGTCAAATGCCACAACAGTGTCCTAAAGCAAAACTTACCAATAGAAAGGTAATGGTAACTGTTTGGTGGTCTCAGCATGGTGTTATTCACTATAGTTTTCTTCGATCTGGTCAAGCATTTACGGCAGATGTCTATTGTGCCGAACTCCGAACCATGTTGACAAAACTAGCAGTAAAACAGCCCCGACTCATGAATCGATCTTCACCATTATTGCTCCACGACAACGCGAGACCTCACACAGCACGAGAAACCATTTTGACCCTTCAGGAACTGCACTTAGAAACCATTCGTCATCCTCCGTATTCACCAGACCTTGCTCCAACGGACTACCATTTTTTTCGTGATTTGGACAATTATCTACGTGACAAGAAGTTTTCTTCCCAGAAGGCAGTACAAAATGCTTTTACACAGTTTGTGCAGTCTAGATCGTCGGAGTTCTATCGCAAAGGCATTAATAACCTTCCCATTAGATGGCAGCAATGTATAGATAATAATGGCAACTATTTTGATTAAATAAATTTGTTAAAAATTTAAAAAATAAACAATTAAGTTTTTAGTACAAATCGGCAATTTCATACTTTAACCCCTAATATTATAAGCAGGCAAGATTTGTTTTTTTAATTGCAACGATAGGTTCCAAAGCTACTAGACTGTTTCTTGACTGATTGAAATAATATTTTACTGTACTTTACCTACCAATGTAACTGGACATTCGTAGGCTAGGTATGCAGTCGGCCTTGAATGATGACGTCATCAGGAAGCAATGTGACCTGGCTCCTAGCGGCCAATCATGACGTTTTACAGCAAAATATATCTCAATTGTTACTTACCACCAGGGGCCCGATTCGGTAAGGACATAGCATGTGGAATGTCGGCGGAATGCAGGCGACGTGCAGGAGATATACGTCAATTCGTATTCTGTAAATATTATTTTATTTAATTACTACTTAATTACTTAAGGAGCCTTCAAATTGAAGGGCTGCTTAATTATTTAAATAGCTCCCCTTGTTTCTCAGTCAATCAGTATTAAAGGAAATTATATTATTAAAGAATAGCTTTTATTTTTACTCATGCAACAAATCGACTTATGCAATGCTCGTGCATCCCGCCTGCTTGTCGCTTGCTATGTTTTTACAGAATCGGGCCACAGTACCCTACCTTTTTGACAAATCATATAGAAATCTTACCGTCATTTTGTGCAAAGTTTCACCAAAAACGGGCGAAACTTTCAGAGTTAAATTGATTCATTAGTCATTACGATCGAAAGAAAAAAACGCTTTTATTCAGCTAGTTTTTCCTTTGATCAATTGAGAAATTTTCGAACAGGAACCATTATAAAACCATTAGGGACCTTGTGTCTGAGAGATTAATCTCCGGGGTACATATTCATTTTAAATTAAATCTTTAATTAAGGTTGCTAATATAATAAATTAATTGAAGTAGATAATTATTATTAAAAACCTTCTAAATTAACATTGAAATGTAGGAAAAATAGCCTGTTTATAAATTTAACGACCATTACAAGGATTTCGGTATTGCTTGTGTCTCTCGATATTTACTTAGGTATCCTACTTTATATAAGTTATTTTTTTTTAGATTAGACACCCGGAAGAAAAAAAAGCGCCAGTCTTTTGGGGTCAATGCTACGTGAGGATAACCTACCATGTACGTGCGTAATGCGTATACGTAAAGTGTCACCTTTATCAATGATTTTATTAGACCTTTTCCCGGCCGTGCCGGGTCCTAACTTCGTTGTCTGTTGCTCGGCAGCCACTCGGTTGTAACAGACCGATCGACTGCAGCCGAGCAATGGTTCCCGCGGGAATATCGGGATAAAAAGTAGCCTTATGTTATTCCAGATTTTCCGATACCTATAATCCAAGTTCATTCATCGCAATTGGTTCAGTAGTTTTTGCGTGAAAGAGTAACGAAGTCACAGATTCGTTTTTGATATTAGTAAGAAGTAAGATAAGAGCGATGTTGGTCTAGCGGTAGATACCACAACTTGCTTTCCGGAGGTCGTAGTTTTGAATCCCGGCCGCGCACCAATGTCTTTTTCTATAAAAAAAAATTATGTGCGCTATTAACATCTCTCCTACACTGAAGGATAACATCGTGAGGAAACCCACGGCTTAAAGTCAGGCACAAAGGCCCAGTTGCAGGGCTAATTGTTGAAACACACAATAAAAACTTTAACTAGAACTAACGGGTATATCTAAGCAAGTAGTTCAATTTTTACAATGCGATGGACCTTTAGGTTGAAATCTGTTGTCCATACTTTGACTTTGCAGTTAATTTCAGCATACGAGGTAATCTTAACTCATCTGAAGGTATAGGTAAAACATACAATGACATAAATCACAACGATGCTCCCTACTTATGCAACCCAAGCGTTGCGTAAAGAAATTTTAGCATGCCGCCGTCTAGTGAGAAACAATCGACACCTTTCTGCGATTCGACGTAGGTTGTGAGGCCGTGAAATCGACTTATTGTCACCGGAATGAGACGTCTATTGAGACATGAGGAGAGACGAATTGAAGACCACGGACGTTGGCCGACGGATAACTTGCATTGCGTTAGGTCAAGAATCTAAGATATCAAAACTTGAAAGAGAATTCAATATACAGCGTCTTGCTGTTTTAGCCGCGGAAGTCCCAACACCGTGGAAATATGAAGTTATTTTTCAGGAAGCGTCACACTGTCTAGCCCTAAGCGACTAGACTTGTACTATAGGTACCAGACGACGGAAATACTACATGATAATATATATTTTTTTGTTATTATTTAATGTTAAACGGTTTTACAGGGTAAAGGCATCTCTACTTTCCACCCATTTATGGCAGCCTAGAGCGATTGTAGACAGATCATATTAAAAAAAAACATAAATATTATTATAGCTTTAGAAAACAACAAGAAACAAATATTTTTGGGCTGCATTGATCTCTTCGGGAATCAAACCCGCAACCTACTGCGTTGCAGCTGGGGAGGCCGTCTTTAGATCATTGCAGGACTTCAGCTAGCTCAATGTCGAGACTTTGGCTGAAATCTATAGTCCGTACTTTGACTTTCCTAAGCAAAAACTTTGACTTAATACAATTTTTGTTATTTATAAAGCGACCTTCGCAACTATCCAACGTTTTAGTAAACTAAAGCCGAAGTTTTTCAAATTTAGAATGTAAACCAATCAAAAATAACGACCTACACTTTGCTTCTCTGTTATGACTATGAAGTTCTTTTTAATTTATTCGTATATTACAAAATGAATTTCGACTATAAACTCCAATTCAAAGTTTACGCTTAGTTTTGCTAAGCTTAGTCTGAGCAAAGTCAAAGTACGCACTATAGAACATAGCACATGTAATGTATAAGTGGTAAGTTTTCTCATTACTGTGTGTGCGCACCATTACAATCATTCCCGTTACTTGCGAATTAAAATTAGAATAAGTAGAATTTGCCGATTCTCAGTATTTTCGAGCTATGTAATCGAGCTATTTAAATTCAAAGGAAAGACCATATATTGGTTTTTATTTAGTATTTATCTGAAGTCGATCAGCACATGTCGCCATAAGCAAAAGATGGTATTGGTAAAGACACGTTTGACACAAGGACGAGGGACTTTGTACATATCAATGTAGCTTACGTATGTTGTCGGTGAATGACCTTTGAAAAATTTAAGCATTTGTCGAAATAACACCAAGTTGAAAGAATACTGATCGATATTATGTAAGGAGTTTGCTGTGTTTCAAATACCGTATGTATTACGATCATCTTCTTTATGTTTAAAAATGAATCCCTATTTCGCTTGGTCACGGCATCACGCTTGAACGGCTATTTCGATAATTCTTTTTGTGTTGAGTTTGTTGTGATCAGGAGAAGGACCTTGTGCCAGAAATTTTTAAATTTTGGTATACTTACGCGGGTGAAACCGCCGGGCGCAGCTAGTCGAATATACTTTTATAAATAAGACGAGAGATCTATCTTTCTCAATTTTTTTTAAAATGCATTATTTAAAATTTTGCTTTCATTTATAGAGCACTAGCTGCGCCCAGCGGTTTCATCAGCGTAAGTCCCGTTCCCGCGGGAGTAATGGGATAAAAAGTAGCCTATGTGTTATTCCAGGTCCCCAGCTACCTATTTTCCAAGTTTCATCGCAATTGGTTCAGTAGTTTTTGCGTGAAAGAGTAACAACCTCACATACATAACTAGGTAGGTACATACAAACTTTCACGTTTATAATATTAGTAAGATTATTTAGATATTGCTTTCATTTATAGGGTTTGTCACATTCATATGACCGTTTTGAATTTTTTTATAATCTAATTAAGCATGAGTCATTTAACGCGCCTAGTAAAACGGACATGGGTCTTCGTTTAACTAGAAACTCATGATTTGGAACCTATGGGTTTCTTTGCTGGTGTTATTGTACCTATCTACCTTCATTATTTTATATACTTAACTACCCAATTAAACTGGAGCGTCGTGCCATTTCGGACGATTTAAATACTCCAACTTCTGCTGGTTTTCGTTCGATGTTCAACTCCTGCGGCGAGTGATTGAAACCGAGAAATTACCGACATCGAAAGAAAATCAGTAGAAATCGAGCTACTTAAATTGCTCGAATTGACATAAGCTATTCAAAAATAGAGCCCCTGGCCCGACAAAAATACATCAATGATGAAAAAGACACACAGATTCACACAAAAACACACACAATGTGTGTACACAGAAAGACATGTTAAAGATGTAACATGAGTCTAGAAAAAAACTTAATTATGAATCGAAGGATGCAACCTCTGAACTATTGGATACTTCTGTCTCTAAGTATTTCTCAATTTTTATTTGACATTTTAGTTTAGTAACTATTTAATTTATGAAGCAATTTTGAATTAGGTAAATTAGTTGATGATCTCTGACATTAAATTTGTTTGATATAAATTCTTTAACCATGACGTTTCCATACTGAGTCAGGGGGTTACAAACTTTTTTCGAGCGAACAAAAGATCGAAAATTTTCTTTTATGCATTATGGTGAAGGAAAGCATCGTTAGGAAACTGACATGTCCCATGAATCTCCACGGTCCGAAGAAATAAAAGATTCATCTTACTGCCTAACCCCTCTAAGAGGACGACCTTGCTCTGCAGTTGAACAAATTAACGGACTAATGATTTGCAACAAATTATTAATGTCAAACTTTAAAACGCTGTTTTTTTTTTGGAAAATTATCGATTCTACTACCTACCCCAGATGTATTTTGATTTAGAGGGCGCGTTCCGTAACCACACATCTTATTAAAGTAATCCCTGCGACAGAATACGCATAAATAACAAATCTATTTAAAATACTGAATCTAAATTCGATATTGTTCGCGTAGAGACGTCCGCTCTACTTATCTTGCTCTACGGGTAATACAAAAGATGTGATGCGATGCGCAAACGCATGACACCTTTCTCTGAGCAACGACATTTCGCGCAGCTCCGCGGTTGGGCAAATCTGTGTTCCGATCAAGTACGCTCGTTGAATAACAACGAGATTCTTATTCAAATTTTAAGAAACCCGCGAAAGTGAATTACATGTTGTGCCGACTGTAGTTATTACGCGAATAATGTAATGTAATGTAACTAACATAATAATTGAAACACTTTTATGTGTTTTTTAATAAAAAAAATGCGAAAGTTTGTGTTAGTTTCTATAGTACTCTGTAGCCCCAGCATAAACAAGGTGTTTTACCATATAAGCCTTATAAGCCGAAAGAGGGTTGTTCTAGACGTCTGGGCTAACAACTTTAGTTCTACGACTTTTGGAAAATCGAACTTTTTGTTTTCTTCGAAAATTTTAAGTTGTTTCACTGAATAAAATAGCAGTTTTTGAAAATAAAGGAAATAAAAGTTTCGATTGTAGTAACAAAGCTCTGCTTTGCTCTGCAAAGGTCAAGATAACACTTTTTAAAGCATACTGCCAATCATTCTACTCTAGCAGCTTGTGGTTGGACTACTCAAAACGCTCGATCGGCGCTCTACGAGTTCAGTATAACGACATCTTCAGAATGTTGTTGAGGCTGCCCAGGCATTGTAGTGCATCTGGTGTGTTCGCTGAAGCTCGCACTGATGATTTTCACGCTATCATGCGAAAGAAAGTAGCATCCTCCTTCAAGCGTTTTAGGGCCAGCAGCAACAATATTATGAGGATGTTTGAGTCTAGATTTGATGGCCCATATCACCAACACTAGACTATTGTAATGTTGGGTCAGGAAAGAGCCTTATTTGGCATCCAGTGAGGACATATTTACTTTGACATGTGTTTTATATATTTTAATTTTAATTGAATATAAGTAATGTTTAGTTTAATTTTTATTGTAACATTATGGAATTTTAAGTTCTGAAATAAATGATTTAATAATAATAATAACTATTAGGAACCAAACTGTAAAAAAGGAGAAAATAAGGTCGATGACCTCTAACTCTAAGAAACAGCTGAATTTCCAGTAAACTTGAACTTAAAATTTTCGAAAACTACTTGGAATTTCCAAAAGCTGTAGAATAAAAATTGGTTGTCTAGAACAACCCCCTTTCGGCTTAAATGGTCATCTTAAAATCACCCTTTATATAAAAATTCTAGTCTATCTCCTCTCGAGTCGTGAAAAGTGACTAAGGGATCTCAAGGAGAAAGCAGCAGTATGTTTATTATTTCTTCGTACCAAAACTTATTCAATTGTATTATTAGAGGGGAATAAGGTCGGAATAAAAGATACTTTGTCTTTTCTGTGATAAATTTTTTTGAAGTTGACAAACAGAAACAAAAAACGGAATTACCACTCTGACCTTATTCTCCTCTTATTAATGAGGCTAATATAGTTTAATATAGCTATGAGAAGAAACTTTGCTCTATTCTTTATTCTTTAATGTACACACCATAGAATATACAAAACTTAGCTTAGGAGATTACATGTACATAGGCGAGCTTAACACTAACAAGAGTTCTCTTCCAGCAAACCTTGAGGCATAGAAAAGGCGATAGATGTGCAGGCAATTGGTGTGCAAATGGGATCGTTTAAATTTACAACAAAAGTAAAAAAAGAAAAGAAAATGTTGATAAATTATATGTGACTCTCATATTTTTGCTCTAGTTAGAGTCCTGTATTAATACACAAACTATTTATTCCGATATTCATAAGGGATCGGGACGTTTAAATACGTCAAAAATACAGGTATTCGCCCAACGCGCCACAGGGGCCGTCAATAGGTGTAATGTGAAATAACCACTGTTTATCGACTAATGTAGTAATTCGACACTTTATGTAATAAACCAGGTGATATGTACCTCGAGGCCTTGACTAGTTTCCCATTAGGCTAATGGCTAAACTGCCTACTTACAGCTTGTGAAACAACGCCAAGAATGCGATACTATTAGATAATTATTGTTGACATGAAGTAGGGTACCTGATAGAGAAATATAATATTTTATAGTTGAAGTTTTTCAATCTGTTCGATATTTAGACATGAAGAAGTCTATTGTTTTGGATCTCAAGACTAATTTTGAACTTTGTATTTAGTTGATTGATTGATTACCTAATTCTTTATAGCAACACACCACAATATAATTACAATAAAAGGAAAATACTTAAACAACTTAGAAATTAGGTGGCACTAAGGGTGGCCTTATCGCTTTTTAGTTGTACTGCTTAAATTATGTACATTAAGTACCCTAGACACGTATTCGATAGCTAAAGTTTAAAATTTTGACTGAATAATAAACTAAGAATAATGTAATGCAATGTTGCCTGCGAAATTTGGTGGAGTATGGAGATTCTATTTTTATATAACATTAATAATAATGTACCCTTATTCGCAATAAATGAATTATGAAAGAATTAAGTGTTGAGGTATTTATGTGTTTCCAATAAATAATATAGTGTTTAAATAATGCGACAGCTGTGGTGTAATGGCGGCTTTATATACAGCACACACCTTGTGAGGCGAATCTATAATTTCACATTAAAAGTTAATGCTCGCAGTGAAGGAACATCTTAATAAACCAAACTTCGTTTTTTTTTTAAATAATGTTGAACTGTTTCGGGACAATTATTTAAACTAATACTTATGTAAATTACATACAGATAAACCTACCCATTTTTATATTATATTATAAGAAAGATAAGTTCTATGCATGTGTACGAATATCTAGCATTACAAAGAAACTAGACATATGAGCATTATATATTCCATTAGTTCACGTAGTTGGTGTTGGCCAATGACCCACTAAAGATATTCTGGAGTGATTCCAAATTGACAAGAAGATTGATTGTCTATTGCAGAATTTACAGAATACTGTGTATTGTTGCGTTTCTTACATAATAAAATTGGTGTTGGTATTTCTAGTAGCAGGACTTGCATTGGATTTTATCCATTGGAATGTACGTACAAGCCTAACATATAAAACCGAATGTCCAGCGCGGCCTAAACTTAGTTTAGTTAGCTCCGCATAGTCGACCCAGTTTCTCATTTATAAATGTGCGTCTACTGCAAACAATGCTGGCATGATCATTTGTTGTTAAACTGGCAAGCTAAGCTAAATATACTTAGTTTAGTTGATAGCAGACGTTTGCAAGGGCTTTACGACGCAGTAAGATATAGGAGCTTAAGAGTCAAAAATAGATCACACAAAGAAATCAGTAGTTAAGTCATTTCAATTCTGAGGTAAGCTAGGCTAGGCAGGCATAGCATTTCCCATGCTGTGTTAGTATAATGATTATGTGAGAGTTTTCAGGAAAGGTTTATTCCTCAGCATGGGGAAGCTTTCGTGCAATTTCGTGAATTTTTGCAAAATCATGGGCCTTCAGACACAACGAAATCGTTACGTTTCTTCTTCCCTTCCCTTGTCCCTGTAAGTATATTGAGATCACCACGTGATTTGTGTTCCAGGTCAATCCTGAGTTGTCGAATGGTCTAAGGCTGAAATCTATAGTCCGTACTTTGACTTTGCTTAGCCTGAGCTTAGCAAAAACTAAGCAAAAGTTCAAACTTTGAATTGGAATTTATAGTCGAAATTCCATTTTTCATATTTGAAAAATTAAAAATAACTTAAAAGTCATACATAACAGAGAAGCAAAGTGTAGGTCATTATTTATGATTGGTTAACATTTTAAATTTGAAAAACTTCGACTTTACTAAGCAAAAACTTTGGACAGTTGCAAAGATCGATTTACAAATAAGTCTTAAGTAAAAGTTTTGCTTAGCAAAGTCAAAGTACAGATTATAGATTTCAGCTTAAAATTTACAGCTTAATTAGTTTTTACATTCTTGCCACCAAATAACCGATACCTTTCGTTTTATGAGTAAAACTTTAACAATCTTCAGCCACCATACTAACCACAGCCCATCTATACCGTTGGGGTCAAGTGCAGACCACTGAGCATTGACAAGCACCTCACACCCGACTTCCGTTACACTAGTCTGATATAACTATGACATTTTTACCCAATGGGCCGCAAGTAGGACGCTCTTTGTCTGCGCGCGCGCCTATAACCCGGCCACGACGTAAAAGGAGCGCTTTCAATGGGTGACATATATTTTTAATGTATTAGGTTAATGTTCTAGGAATCAACTAGATGTAGCTTAAGGAAATTTTTGAAATAGTTGAACATCAAAACAAAAACATCGGTGAAGAAAAACATTGTGAGGAAATCGACATGTGCTAGGACCTACCACGGTCCGAAGACATGAGATATTCGCCAATCCGGACTAGCCTCCCGTGGCGTCTTACTGCCTCATCCCTCTAAAAAGGAGGAAATTGCCCTAATCATTACTTACCTTTACAGTTTTTTTTTTACGATGACCACTTAAGCCGAAAGGGAGTTGTACTAGACGTTTCGGCAAACAAATTTTGTTGTACGACTTTTGAAAAATCGAACTTTTTTATTTTCAAAAATTTTGTGTTAATCCACTGAAAAAAAAACAAGTTGTTTTTGAAACGCATTTAAAGTTTTAAATGTAGTAAGTTTAAACTGAATGAAAGGACAATGACCTCTAACTCCATTTAAGAAACAGCTGATTTTAAAGTAAACTTTAAACTTAAAAATTTCGACAAATCCTTCGAATTTCCCGGATTTGATCTCTAACAGCAACACTATCGGTAGGTACATAAATAAACGGTGTTTGATTTTTTGCAAAAAGAATAGGTTCGATTCCTGGCCAGGGTAATAAATTGTACAAAAAACGAATAATATTAGTTTTAGTCAAAAAAATCCGCTTGTAGTTCAGAATATCCTCCTGAAAGCCCACCGAAATGGTTCATCCTGTATAGATAATTCCCTATTTCGCGAGGTCACGCACGGCTTCACGTCTTGAACGGTTGGACCGATTTCGATAATTCTTTTTTGTTGTACGTACGTTATGATCAGCAGAAGGTATCAGAGTATCAGAGAAAAAAATGCTAATTCTTGAATATCGGGACTTACACGGGTGAAACCGCGAGGCGCAGCTAGTGTGCAATAAAATTTACTATTACTTGCAGTGTTTAATTTAAATCATCTATTTTAGGTAGATGTAAAGGCCAATATAATTGGACCTCGAACGAAGCAGGTATAAATATTCAACAATACTGTAATTTGATTCAGAGCGTGTTGCTGTGACCGTTAGCTAAACGAAATTATTCAGATGGCATTTAATGAATGAATTATATCTACCTACTTGTTCTCAATAAATTGTATTTAATAAACAAGCGGTCGAATTCAGTACAGACACTCAACATTTGAGTTTTACTTAAACAATTAAGGAGCTCTCAAACTTAAAATTTCTCTGAACTAATTTCAAATTTAGAAGCTGCTCAATTATACTGTAACCGGAAGGTTTAGGCGGGAACGTGTTGAGATGTGTTGCTAAATTTTCATTTTTGTAAAACTTAGTTCAAATGCGTGTAAATTGTTTAATTTCGGGGGCGTATAAATCTATTTAGTTTCGTGAAGGTGTACAAGCTAAAATGAAGGTGAAAATCAATGCAAAACATGGACTTTAGCGTTGTCTCCAAAGCTCCGTGAACAAACATTGCAAAAAATGGCCACCATTTACAATGATTCCCTCGACTGTAATTTAACTATAACGACTTGACTGTTTCGATGCAAATATTAATTATACTTGACACTGGCAAATGTCCGAATGGAAAAGCCATATTAAAGAAGAAGAAGAATTATATAACCCAGATAGATTGGTCCAGCTACTGGCCTTTATAACGACGCTGACGCTCCCTATATATACTGGGATAAATTTAGTTCCATGAGGTTTATATTCTATAGGCATTTTATGTCATTCTATAGGCTGCAGTACATTTTCCCCACGAGATTGGGACCTACGCGGGTAATACCGCGGGGCGCTGGATGTGGACTATAAAACACAACAAAATTTTTTCAATTCGGACCAGTAGTTTCTGAGATTATCGCATTCATACAAAGAATCAAAGAAACTAACTCTTCAGCTTTATAATATTATAAAGTAATCTTATACTCGTTTATAAAAATGAATGCCTATTTTGCGTTGTTACGGCATTACGCCTGAACGGTTGGACCGATTTCGATAATTATTTTTGTGTTGTGTTTGTTATGATCAGGAGAAGATTTTTTTGAATTATGGATAAAGACTTACGCGGGTGAAACCGCGGGGCGCAGCTAGTAAGTACTAATTATGGATTATGCAAGCTATTACAGACATCTATATTTAACTGACAGTTTATCTACACATATCATAAAAATCAAACACCGAAAGTGGAGTAGAATGCGTAGAGGTCCCAACCTCATCCCTAGACAAGCACTAGACTGGAACCCTCAAGGCAAAAGGAAACGTGGACGACCCAAACAAACCTGGCGGCGAACGGTGGTAGCGGAAGCGAAAATCGGCAAACCTGGAGCGAGATAAAGCGTGTGGCTCAAAATAGAATGCGATGGCGGTGCACTGTGGATGCCCTCTGCCCTACACGGGGTAGCTTCTCTGCCGGCCCCAGCGAGGTTGTCGTTAGCACCTCATTGAGGTGCGGGTGGTGAGCGGCCTTATTGCTCCGATACCTGTCTGGATAACTAGGTAGTGTCCTTGGGCACGAGGCTACTCTCCTTTATGAGAACCAGTCTAGCATTGGGGACTAGATCAGACTTAAACTCGATCCCCGCGGTTGCCCTTTAGGGTGTTCGCTCGGGTATAGCGGGCCCCGCACGGAATGCCTGCATTTGGCTGTCGGTGGGGAAGCTATAACATATATAAATAGTCGAGTAGAGAGTGGTGTGCCCCACATGGGGGACATAGAAAATTAAGTCAAGTTATCTGTACATATAAATCGTACATGTGTAGGCAAAACTTAAAAATGAACAGTTGAAGTTTGAACTAACAATCTTAATTAACGTTAGATAAAACTGTACAGTTAAACTGTTAGTCAAACTTAAACGTCTGTAGCCTGCACTAATAATTGTAGACTCTTAAAAATCGTAATAGATTTGGGTGACACTATAACAATTATAATAAAATTATAGAAAGCGCCAGTGATTTCGTAATAATCGTTGCGGAAGAAATATTTGTTCTTTTTAATGTTTATAGAATGCGTAACACCTATTGTTTATATGCTGTGTGGAGGTGAGAAGTTTTATTATGTATCTGTTTTCGGGCATGTAATAAATAAAACGAAAATTTTCCAACAAACTACTACCAAACTGTAGAGATTTTATAGCTATCTAGCTATCACGTTGAGTGATTATAAATAAATCCTGTGACGAACACATAGCGCCATCTAGTCCCGTGGTAAACTGCTAAGCTTATGTTATGGTGACTAGACAACGGGTATACTACTTATATTTATTTTTCTTTTGTAAATACATACATATTATACATAGAAGTACGCCCAGACCAGATACAAATATTTATTTTAAGCATAAAATATTTGCACTCAGCGGGAATCGAACCCGCAACCTTCTGTATTGCAGCTAAGCGTTCGCCCGACGTGCCACAGAGGTCGTCGATTATAGGTACTCATATAAACTAAATTCATAGGAATTCTGTGCGAAAATTGATAGGAAGCTTTGCAATCAATTGACCCTTAATACCTAATTGGGAAAAAGCTAGAATATCTCTCATCATCCGAGCGGTGTTCCTGGTTACATTCCTCTCGGACGCCGGGGTCCTTTTTCCTACTTTATGCGTCTCAACTTCGCACGATCTTTGGCATTCCTTGTAGTAAAATGTATCGTGTAATAAAGTGTATCAAAACATATAATAAAATTCCTGAACACATAAAAAAAGAAAATAGAATAAATAAATTTAAAACATTGTTATATACATACCTTAAAAACAAAGCATACTACAATTTAGAAAACTTCTTCAAAAACCATTCATATAATAAGAATAGATTTTATTGTAAATAGAAATAAGATTACCTAATTGTACAAAATTGTTGCAGTGCCCTACCGGGTTCATGACGTTATACTTAGTCATTAAGTTAACTGTCATGAAGCAATAAATAAATGATTACGATTATAAGGCCATTTGCACGTATATCAGCCCTTACGACGTCAAGCTAGCATTTCTTGGATCTTCTTTTCGTATAGTGGTGTGGCTCACCTGGTGTTAGAGCATTCAGGTCGCCGTAAGGCCTCTAACTTGACCTAACGACTGCTTAATCAGATATAACAACCTGGACCAACTGCTTAATGTGCCTTCTGCACACAAATTGTCGGTCACCCATCCAAGTAATGACCTCGCCAAGCGTTGCTTAATTCGTACCACCATTTAAGATCGCCAGGTACAGCTAGCCCAATGAGCTTCTTGGATCTTCCCAGAAACGAGATGTGAGGAGAGGAGTTCAAGGCCCCAGAACCTCTCAGCTCACCACAAACGCAGCTTACCTAGAGGTGTGCGCCGCGGCGCTATCTTACAAGTCAACTTCATACCTACCACATGTCAATTATCAACCCATTAATTACATTGTCAAGTTGCATAACAAGTGAAAGTTAATAATTAATGATGATAAAAAGATGCACTTTGAGCCGCCTGCCGACGAATCTTCACCGTTGAACCTTTGCGTGACATGTGGGTTGTAAACTTGTAACTAAATTAACTGTAATTAACGTTACATTCCTTAGTTTTACTTTTTTTATTACTTATAACATTCCTATTGCCAATATTTGTTAAAGTTATTTAGTACAGTAATAGTGCCTCATATTTTAATGTAAGAAACATTTCTTTCTTTATTATTAATATTATATTATTTAGTAGATAAGCAATATTATTAAGATTTTATACATTTTAACCGTACATATGTATACAATAAAAATACTTGCCATGTATTTTGAAATATTACGTAGGAAATACTAATTTTGTGTTATTTTTTAGAGAACTTTTTTTTTCTTTAATTTTTTTTTTTAATTTTTTAGAGAATTACACACTAACAATTGTTAGTGTGTAAGTTCTCTAAAAAATTGATACCAAAATTGTTATATTTCCCTAACATTTGTAAAAATTACTCATTTGAAACTAATTATTGAATTAGAGTATTTTAATGTGGAATTAATTTGTATTTTTCTTATCTTTGTAACAATAAAACAATTGGATTTATGTAAGTAAAAGTAAGAAAATAGTAAAAAGGTGATCAAATTTTACTTTATCTACAATTAAAAAGCGAGCTGATAGCACACTTCTTAATATGTATCGTTTTTAAATCTTTTTGTGTGTTAAATGAATCGAAGTAAATATTTAAAAATACCGTTTTAACTTCAATGTAAATCTTTACAAAACCATTTATAAAAATAATTTTACACAAATACTGTTACATAAAATTTCATTCGTTTTGTTTTTGCTACACCTACCTACCTATCAATATTATTTAAAAAAAAATGAATATAAAAGAATTGAAGAATGAATGGCAGCAGCTAAACGCTTGTAACGGGATACGAACCATACCCTTAGTGTGAGTTTATTCGTTAAACAAACGCGAACGTGATGCTTAAGTTAACGCGTATTTTGTATGTAACCTGGTAACTTCGATATCGTCCGCTAGGGGCGCTTTTTGAGTTTCCATACAAAATACGCGTTAACCATCACGTTCGCGTTTTTTTTTTACGAAAAAACTCACTACCCATACTGATACGAACCAAATATTTAACGTAGTAACAAAGTAGTCAATATTATTAACATCCCGAAATAAAATTATTCATTTAAAACAACGCGCGAAAGATCACCATTTACAACAACTCCATTAAAAAAAACTGGATAGATTTAAAAAACCTTGACCAAGTTATAATCTCGCCAAAAATATTCAATAATGTGCCATCAAATTACACCTGTAAGGTCAAGGCGATCGTATGAACTGGTCTTATAAAATTAAGATTTAAAATTCGGTAAGCGACAGATTTTCCAACTGTATCTAGAGAAACAAATAAAACTGGATCAAAATGTTCGTGGTTCTTTAGGTACCTACATATACATATCTATAGGTTTGTGGTATATATAACTATACTGGTATCTATATCTATAGATATTAGGTAATATTAGGGGTTAAAGTATGAAATTGCCGATTTGTACTGAAAATCTTAATTGTTTATTTTTTAAATTTTTAACAAATTTATTTAATCAAAATAGTTGCCATTATTATCTATACATTGCTGCCATCTAATGGGAAGGTTATTAATGCCTTTGCGATAGAACTCCGACGATCTAGACTGCACAAACTGTGTGAAAGCATTTTGTACTGCCTCCTGGGAAGAAAACTTCTTGTCACGTAGATAATAGTCCAAATCACGAAAAAAATGGTAGTCCGTTAGAGCAAGGTCTGGTGAATACGGAGGATGACGAATGGTTTCTAAGTGCAGTTCCTGAAGGGTCAAAATGGTTTCTCGTGCTGTGTGAGGTCTCGCGTTGTCGTGGAGCATTAATGGTGAAGATCGATTCATGAGTCGGGGCTGTTTTACTGCTAGTTTTGTCAACATGGTTCGGAGTTCGGCACAATAGACATCTGCCGTAATTGCTTGACCAGATCGAAGAAAACTATAGTGAATAACACCATGCTGAGACCACCAAACAGTTACCATTACCTTTTTATTGGTAAGTTTTGCTTTAGGACACTGTTGTGGCATTTGACCTGGGGTCAGCCATTGCATTTTTCTTTTCCGGCTATCATAAAGAATCCACTTTTCATCACATGTTACAATTCGATCCAATATTCCTTCATTTCTGTACCGGTTCAACAAGGCAACACAAGTTTCAATACGCGTTTCTTTCTGCAGATCAGTGAAATCATGAGGCACCCATTTTTCGTATTTTTTTATTTTATTGATTTGACGCAAGTGAGTCAATAAAGTGGGTAAGGTAACGTTAAACCATGCCGCTAATTCCTGGGTAGTTTGACTAGGATCGGCTTCCACTATCTCTCTTAATTCATCGTTATTCACCTGTGTGGGCGGTCTTCCTCGTGGCTCGTTCTTTAAGTCGAAATTTCCATCACGAAAGCGTTTAAACCAAAATCGCACGGTGCGTTCATTAGTAGACCCCTCTCCAAACGCAGCATTGATATTGCGGGCTGTTTCTGCCGCGTTAGTTCCGCGTCGGAACTCGTATTCAAAAATCACTCGAATTTTCGCGGTATCCATCTTTCTTGTCTAAATTGAATAACAAAAACAATTGAAAGTCGATATTCAAATGTTTCACATTTTTTAAAAAAAGAACATCACAGAAACCATTTGAAAAAAGTTTCATTCGAAAACCTCAAACCATGAAGATTCTATGTCAATTCAAAGAACCTATTGCAATAAAACGGCAATTTCATACTTTAACCCCTATTATTAGCTCTCCCGTTACTTAGGTATATAGTACGGTTTTTTTTACTGACTATAATCTGACGTTTGGTTCTTTTTATTTTTATTTCTTATCGGTTGTGAACCGATTATGGCCATTAGGAAATTAGCCAGTGTCATGTATTCCAATATATTATGCAAGTTATTTGCATCGAAACAGTCAAGTCGTCATAGTTAAAGTCAAGTCTAGGGAATCATTTGTAAACACGGCGGCCATTTACAAACAATCTTCACGGAGCCTTGGAGACAACACTAAGTCAATGTTTTGCACCGATTTTCACTTTCATTCCACTTGTACACCTTCACGAAACTAAATTGATTAATATACCCCCAAAATTAAACAATTTGCACGCATATGAACTAGGTTTCACATAAATGAAAATTTAGCACCACATCTCCTCAACGAGTTCCCGCCAAGACTCGTTTGGTTCTTTGTATTTGACATTTTTTCTTCAGAAAGAAGTGTCAAATCGTAGTCTACAACTAAAAATCGAAGTATTTTTGATTTTTGTTTGTTTAAAAATGGAATACAACAAAATGTAAAAGAAAATTGTTTAAAATATGGCCAAATCTATAGCTATATGCAGTAGGGGAATTCAATGATGAATTGATGACTGTGCCAACCCCAAATCCTTCTTCTTTTCGTGTAGTGATGTGATTCACCTGGTGTTAGAGTAATCAGGTTGCCCTAAGGCCTCTAACTTGATCTAACGAAGGCTTTTAGAGATAACAACCGGGACCAACTGCTTAACGTGCCTTCCGAAACACGAAGGAGCTCGAGAAAATGATTTACCCCAAATAATTTCTGGTTTTATAGCGAACACCGTGCTCCCAAGAGGGATACAACCGGGGACATCGCTCAAATGAGATAAGAAGAGAAGATTAAGACAATTAGTTTTCGTATTAATTTAATATTGCGTTACTTTTATCAACTTTCAAGAAAATATCAGAACAAACATCATAAAAATCGAACCAGCCGATTTCTCAAGTAATTGCATTTCCAATTTAAGGGATGATTCATACCAGACCGTGCCGGATCCGAGCTTCGTTGTCCATTGCTCGGCGAGCAGTCGATCGGTGTGTTACAACCGAGTAGCGGCCGAGCAACAGACAACGAAGCTCAGACCCGGCACGGTCGGGAAACGGTCTAATATATAATCATCCCTTATGCAACTTTATTTTATACTAGCAGAGTCCAGATGCGGGTTCACTCGCGTAAGTTCCGATACCACGGAATTTTCCAAAAACTCTACCTTAGTGGATACTTACCTACACACCACAATGAAGACACTCTCCAAATTTCATGTCTGTAGGACCAGCATTTTGGGCTCTGCGTTCATATATATCGGTCAGTTAGAACATTAATTTTATATTATTACACAATTATTTTATGTACAAATAAATTATGCCAATAAATAATAATGTGTGCTTCCCATTTTTCCAGCCTTGTGAATTTTTAAAATCACAAATGGAACAAGTGGGAAATCAGTATAACCTATATGAAAATACAGTGAATAAATACTAATACTAATAATAAGTATTATTATTATTTTTTTGTTGTTTGCAGAATTTAAGTCGTAAGGTTTGTTTAATTTCAACCTCCTTAATGATCCTTAATCGTATACGTAATAAAGATTAAAAGCACTTACAAATAATAGTTTTGAGTTAATCTAATATTCAACCGGATATCATTTAAAACACAACAACGAAACAAAAATAGACTCATCCGTAAATTTAAATGCAAAGAATCTACTAATTATAGCTTTGGTTTGGACAAAAACAATAACTATTCTAATTTTAGATTAAATGCTAAAAGATTTAAAATACTGTAATATTTTATGAAACACATATTTCGGAGCCTTGATTCCCCATATATGATTATGATGACTCCAGTACGATTTCGGCACAACGTAATTTTCTACTAGATTTGGAAGTCGAATTGTAAGCCTCTTTATGTCCTTAATAGTAGATATCCAATCATTAACAGCAGTAATTAACACTACCGGAGACGTTATTCTAGAAACATCGTACTGAGGTGGTTTTATTGTACCATATCTTTTTAAATTTCCCCTCATACCCTCGTCGTATCTTTGGAAATTCTTTGAACTAATTAGCTGTCCAAAATGTGCTAAATCTTTCGACGATGTCCCGACTACCAGATGTCCAAATGCTGTAGTCAATGTCATGGGGTAGATCGTACCTTTTTTGTATCCAGTCGATATGGTAAAAAAGTTACTACAAGTTAGATCAGGAGCAATTTGACATAAAAACTCGGCAAGAGAATGGGTGATTTGATCTTTTGCAAAAATCTCACTGTATCCAGTCTTGTCCAATAGAGTTTTTATAAGTTCAGTTCCAGGGGCTAAGATAAGTGGAAATGGACTTGTCGTATTGCCGAGCCACGCTACAGGACCTAACTGTATCGAGAGCTGAATCTTTTCGTTGTACTCCGGTCGCAGAGATGTCATGACGAAGAAGTTAGTAGTCCCTTGCGAATGACCAATGTAGAGGAGTTTTGGTCGATTGGTGACAGCTAGTATGTAGTCAATGAAAGCTGGAAGATCGTAGTTCCCATGTTCATCGAAAGAATAATTCCAGTATTTACGATCTGTATCTGGATCAAGGCGAACATGCTTTCTCGAGTAACGGTTCCCTCTGTGGTTGGCAGCCCATACGTCATAGCAATTATCGCTCAATATGTACCCAAGTCCTCTCTTAGGCCCTTCAATAATCCACAAGTCCGAACTGTCGAATATTCCATGGAATAATAGCACAGGATACCGATTGATCGAATTACACGTTGAAGGGATTCTAAATACTGTCAAAACGTAACCATCTTCAGTTATCACGTTGTGTTCTTCAGATCTGTATCTGTACTTCGTCGTGAGTTCTGTGAAGTTCAGATATGTGTCTTCATTGTATCCTAAAGCTTGCTTCAGAGGTCGATTTTCAGGGATGGAGTAAGGCACCAATTTAGGCTTTCTGAGGTTCGTATTCACATTCGTAAAGCAGTCGACGAATAACAATAGTTTTATTAGTTTAATGAAATTCGTCTTGGAATAAATTTCCATATTTGTGCTCTGAATTAACGGAAGGTATGAAAACTAGTGTTTTCATTGTAAACGAGTATTGAGTTTTATAATATTCGTATGACCTCACTCCAAAGGCCTTTATTGTGATAATGAATGAGTTCAGACATGTAAAGGGTCTTTCAATAAGAACAGAACGAAAGAGAATTTAAATAAAAAAAAGATGTATAATAAGATATTAAAGATTTTTTAATTTTATTAAAAAGGCCCATTTCTGCCATTATGAATGGAATATAATATCGTTCAAATGTCCGCCGCGGCTTCGAATGACAGAAATCAGCAAATCCGAGAGGTCCATGGTATGATAGCACAATGACTCTTTTGCATAGATCCGGCTGAATCTGAGCGATGGCCTGCGTTATGTTGTCTTTTAGAGCAATGGTCGTTTTGGGTTTATTGGCATTAACCTGCGACTTAAGAAAACTCCAGAAGAATAAATCTAGCGAAGTCAAATCACACGATCTTAGTGGCCAATTCACGTCACCTCTGCGAGAAATAACCTTACCCTCAAACCGTTCATGCAGAATGTTCATTGTAACGTTCGCAGTGTTAGACGTAGCGCGGTCTTGCTGGAAGCACATGTCGTCCACGTACATATTGTTCAATTCAAGCCAAAAGAAATTCACTTTTTGTGGATGCATTATCACCTGCTGTGGTATTATCTAATTAGCATCCACCGCTGACAGTTGCTATTTGCTGTCAAAAAGCATATTTTGTATTATACATTGCTGTTTGAAGTAATCACCGGTAACAACCATGTTACGTGAAAGCAGCAATGTACTGCAACTTAGCCACTAGTAACGGTGGATGCTAATTACATGATACCACAGCTGGTGGGTTGTGGTCATTCCATATACGGCAATTTTGCTTATTAACAAAACCAGCATAATAATAGCATAAGCAAAAATATACAGCAGTCATTGAAAAATTGAACCTATCGGATTCGTGCCACCATTCGAAATTTACATTTGAACGCTTTAAAATTCCATTGGCATAAATGGCCTTTTCGAATAAAAAATCGTTTAAATCTCACACACAGCTTGTTTTATTCAATTTTAACATCGTACCGTCCTCATTGAAAGACCCTTTACAACAATAATCATAATTACTTACCTACTGATTTTTTGTAAATCATTGATATTTCGAATTTTGATTAACATAAAAACTAAAGTATCTACGCATTACGCATGTTCAAAAGCCGTTGAAAATAAATTACAATGTTTATAAAATTACTAACTCATAAATGATTAAGTATGTACTTGTTTATCATTAATATTAATCCTTCCATGTTGTTCAATGAAGTTATTTGTTATTATACAGATAGTAAAGTTTAACTGAAAACTTGCGGAGTATATGATCACAATTTTTTTTTATTATTATTATTTTTACAAAATTATCTATTACACCCTGATAAAACTACAACAGTAAATCCGTCTGTTCATGTTGTTTTATTCCGGCAGACTGCCCCACCACTACCTACAGTCCTCTTGTGGCTCAAAAAAAAAAAAAAACAATACCCCGAATACTTTAAAAAACAACAAAGTACACAAAAAACTTTTTTTTGGAAATTATTTCCTTTTAACCGACTTCAAAAAAAAGGAGGAGGTTATCAATTCGTCTGTATGTATAATATATTTTTTTTTTTGTATGTTTACCGATTACTCGAAGACGGATTGACGGATTAAGATGATTCTTTTTTTAATGGATAGGTAGGAGCTCCAAGATGGTCCCATAAAAATTTGATGTGGATCTGATGAGGGTCTTCGGAGTGATGAACGGAAATGCTCCTTAAAACGCATTAATCAATCCAGTTGTTTATCGATTACTCGAAGATGGCTTGACCGATTGAGATGATTCTTTTTTTAATGGAAAGGTGGGAGCTCCGAGATGGTTCCATAAATATTTGATGAAGATCTGATGAGGATCTTCGAAGTGAGGACCGGGAATGCTCCTTAAGACGCTGTATTCAATTCAATTGTTCATCGATTACACGAAGATGGCTTCACCGATTGATATAGTTCTTTTTTTAATGGAAAGGTGGAAGTTTCGAGGTGGTCCCATAAAAGTTTGTTAAGAATCTGATGAGTATCTTCGGAATGATGGACAGGATAGCATCCCAGAATTCAATAAATTACTTATTTTTGGACTTCTACCAAAAAGAATAGACCCCTAAAGAACTAAGTACAGATTGATGGGGCACCTGAAACCACCTTCTCATCAGCAAACTCCTCAATAATGAAAATTACGGTAACAATATTGTTGATTTTTAGGTAGGTAAGTATACTAAAAAGGGTAAAAAAAAATAATAATTTAACAATTAAAAAACCGACTTCAAAAAGAAACAAAAAATAATTAAAAAAACAACCAAAAAAAAAAAGAATTAATAAAAATGACCAAAATAACCTCTACATAGGTACAGAGCCACTGACTAATTAATCTGTTTTATCATCTAAAGTCGGGCAGTTTTACTGGTTGGTTCCATATTGTACTTAGTTTGGCTGCCCGACTTCAGATGATAAAACAGATTAATTAGTCGGTGGCTCTGTACCTATGTAGAGGTTATTTTGGTCATTTTTATTAATTTTTTTTTTTTTGGTTGTTTTTTTAATTATTTTTTGTTTCTTTTTGAAGTCGGTTTTTTAATTGTTAAATTATTTTTGTGTTCGATTTCGGTCCTGCAATAAGGATAATCCGCGCTACCATGCTCGTTTGTCGTTGCTATGTCCTCCCTGTTGTCGTTCAAAAAAATAAAGTAAATTTTAAATAAAAAATACCCCGACTACTTTTAAAAACCACAGACAATTTTAAAAAAATCTTTTTGTTTTTTTTTATGTTTGTTTTTCTTTTTTTTTTTCATGATTTGATGTGTTTTTAAATATTTTTTTGTAGCTGAACGACAACTCGACAACGACTTGAATGGCAAGGGCCATTCTTGTCTTGAGGCATCGAGACTTACGCGTTAAAAACTCGAGATGCAACTGGTAATTCTGAACAACTGCTTATTATTATCCTCACAATAAAATACTACTATTATATGTATAGGTAGGTACTTAATTTTTTGATATTAAATACAGGCCCTTTGATGTCTAATATAAAATAGACACAAAACTAGGAAGTCGACGGACATGAGGAAGAATAATATTGCCATTATCACAGATACGAGAGGTCAAAGAGCAATTTAATTCGTTTTAAATTCTCACACGAATCCGCTAACTATTTTTTAAAACATAATAATAGGTGCGCCACATCTTTATACGGTTAAAAGGCGTCGATTCTCATGTGCAGAACTGACGTTTATTTAGCTAGCTAGCTGCGCCCCGCGGTTTCACCCGCAGAAGTGAAAACGCTATATCACGGGCGCGGGCGGCCGAGCGGTTCACAAACGGTTGCACTTTTTCGTTTATTACTCGGGTTCAACTAATTGGATTTTGATGATGTATACCAAGACGTTCCTCGAAAATAGTACTATCCCATATTGAAAACCAGATTTCAATCGGATTAGTAGTTATTAATTATTTAAGGAACAGACAAACAGACAGACATGAATTTTAAAAATTATACATATAATTTTGTTCTACTAGGTACTTATCCTAAGTCCTCTAGACAACTTTTTATTTATTTACTTCCAAGTACAGACTTTTGTCCTCTCTTCCTTTATTATAAGTATAGATATAGATAGATACACATAAAACTGAACTTAGGGATGTAACTAGTTAAGATGATTGTTGGGCGTGAGTGAATGGGTTCTGCTCGCTGTTCTTTTAGAGTTTGCATTCACCTAGGCCGCGGGATAGGCCCCTAATCTTACTAATATTATAAACACGAAAGTTTGTATGTTTATATGTTTGTGACTTTGTTACTCAATCACGCAAAAACTACTAAGCTGATTGCGTTGAAACTTGGAATATAGGTAGCTGGGGACCTGGAAAATATCATATAGCAATTGATACCGTGGGGCACAGCTAGTGAGATATAAAATCGACACTATGAGATACGCAGGACAATTTAAAAATGGACGTCTCGTGCGTCAGCTCGAGATTATTCGGAGTGGAAGAGTGAGCAGAAAAATTACCAAAATTAACTTAATTTTCAACTTTTTTATCAGTCTATTTTACTTTTGCTGTAAGACCTTCAGTCAACCGGAAGTATACCGAATATTTTTTGGGTCGAAAACCTAAATATAAAACCTAAAATAAAGAGTACTTTCCGTTGACCTAGTACCACGAAATTTGGTTAAAAGTAAGGTCTGGTGGCACAAATAAAGCAAAGAATAAAATAAGTTGAAGCCTAATAATGTCCCGGGCACTACAGCGCCAAAAAAAGCATGATTAAAAGTTGCTTGCGCTGTATAAAACATCTTAATTAAGATGAAAAGGCCAATTATTCAGTTTGAAGTTGAGAATCGGACCCAATAGCATGATTGATAAGTAAATTGGTGCCAACATCTCTTACGTTTGAAAATAAAATTAGTAGGTAGGTAAGTAGCTAAGTGGAATTTAAGGAAGTTGCATTGTATATAAATCCATCGTAAGAAGTGAATTTTGTTAATTCTGTTTTAGACGTTCGTCCTTTGCTGTACTTAGATAAAAATAATTTTATTTATTTTATTTTTATCGTTATTGCATTGTTCATACGCATCCCAACATCTCTTCTCTTTTATATAAAAATGTTTTTTTTTGCTCTGTTCGTTATGATCAAGAGACGGTTCAAAGAAAAAAAGGTTAAATGAAAGAAACAAAAGCTAATTATTGAATATAGGGACTTATGTGGGTGAATCAGCGGGACGCAGCTAGTTTTTCAATAAAAAAGGAGCAAATGTGAAAAGATTTTTCCTTGATATTAAGGTAGATGTTAAACTAAAAATATTTTTAGCAAGGAAATATACCTATTTTCAAAAAATCCCCATGACAGGATTCGAACCGGTCGGTGCCCTTTCGCTAACCAGGCGACTGCTCTAACCACTGAGCTACACAGGAATCAAGTTTCCTTGCTAAAATATTTCTAAGTTTAATATGTCTTGAGCAATAAAAACAAAAAGAAGTGGACATTGTTAAAATAAATAAATAAATATTGCACCACATTGCACACAGCGCAATCTAGCCCCAAACTAAGCATTAAGCTTGTACTATGGGTACTAGACAACGGATATACTACATATTATACTTTTATTTTGTAAATATATACATAGAAAGACATCCACCAGGTAAAAATATTTATTTTTAAGCATAAATATTTGCACCTGACGGGAATGGAACCCGCAGCCTTCTGCATTGCAGTCGAGCGTCCGCCCGATGGGCCACAGAGGCTGTTGGAAAGTTGGAAGTTTCTTCCATTATTCCTTCCTTTATTGTAAGTAATTATAATTATAACTAACAGATAGATGGTATAGATATAGATTATGTATAGGTAGGGTTTGTTACTTTTAAAATATTGACTTTGCTACCAATTTAAGCTGTACAAAGGTACGATTTAGCATCACGACTACTTCGGCACTAAAAGGATTTGGCAACCTCATCTTTTAAACGTAAACCTTCACAAAATAAGCGAAAAAAATCTAATTCGGAACAACCGGGCATCGAACCGCCACTTGTAGGTCAGTAACCGTGTCCGCACATATATCATTTTATATACACTGTAACTGATTCTGTCCTGTGGTTTCGCCTACGCAAATTTTATTTGAAATTTTAAGGATATCTAACACTAGCTGCGCCCCGCGGTTTCGCCCGCATAAGTCCCGTTCCCGCGGGAATATCTTAATGAAATGTGGCCTATCGTTATTCCTGGTATCCAACTTCTTATATTCTAAATTTCGGTATAGTAGTTTTTGCGTGAATGAGTAACAAAGTCACATATTTACATACATACAAACAAACTTTCGCGTTTATAATATTAGTGAGATTAGGTACTTAACACTTTCGCGCATTTTTATTATTAGTATGTTTTATCTACACAGGTTTTATATATGTAAGTGCTCGCTGCACAACGACGTCGACCTTTAGCACGGACGACGCATCTTCAAATGTCAGCTGTTGAGTAATTATATTGCAAGAGGTCTCTATATAAGTACATTTATGTAATCCAAGATAGAATTTAATATACCTACACTTACTTAAGTTTTGTATCAAAGTGTTTCTTACACTTTTCTCTCTTTGTTTTCATGTAGTCTATATTAATATAATAAAGAGAAAAATCACTGACTCACTCACTCACCTATAATATATCACGAAACCTCAGAAACTACAAGTAGTAGAAATCTGAAATTTTACATACGGGTTCCTTTTAGGACGTAGGTGCTGGATAAGAACGGATTTTTCGAAATTCACCCCCTTAAGGGTGTAAAATGAGGGTCGAGACTTTTTTGTTTTATTAAATAAATAAATATTACACGTCATTACACACAGCGCAATCTAGCCCCAAACTAAGCAGTAGGCTTGTATTAGGGGACTAGACAACGAATACTACATAGTACATATCCAGACCAGATACAAATATTTATTTTTAAGCATAAATATTTGCACCTGGCGGAAATCGAACCCGCAACTTTCCGTATTGCAGACGCACAACAGGAGTCGTCTAACACAGGTCTAACATTAGATTTTTTGTCTAATATCTAACAGTAGAGTTGTTGTGGATAATATTAGAGTTTTCCAGATCGCGCTAAGGCCTCTAACTTGACCTAACGATTGCTATCACTGATACGAACCGGACCAACTGATTAACGTGAATTTTGAAGCACAAAGAGCTCGTGAAAATGATTTTTGAATTTTTGATTTTTTCATACCATAACGGTCTTCAAAATTTAGCTTTGTAAGTGTTGCAGCGTTCAAGTTCCCTCAGGTGCCGATTATATCAAAAAGTATATAACTACTTATGCGAGTGGGGTGAACCACGGGACGGTGCTAATTGTTTCTAAAAATTATACATTTGAAATGAAAAATTCTTTTAAACTTGTCGCTTGCTTCAATTAGTGAGAAATTTGTAACAGGTAATTTAATTAACTTAATTGAAATAGATTATGCAAAATAATTATTAAATAGGTAGTTATATTAGTAAATCACCTTAAAATTAACTAAATATTACAACTAAATAGGTATTACTTGTTTTGCAATTTGTGTTTAGAAATCGCCTTTACAAATATTACTCATGCATTAAATATTTATTTCCCACGTGATAATTGAATGAATACATACAATAATAGGTATTACACACAACACAATCTAGACCCAAACTAAGTGACTACAAATTGCAGCACTATGGGTACTAGACAAGAGATTTAATTCATAATTATTATACACTACGCCCGCGTAAGTCCCGTTCCCGTGGGATTATCAGTATAAAAAGTACATAGTCTATGTGTTATGCCCGGTATCCAGCTACCTATATTCCAAGTTTCACTGAAATTGGTTCAGCGATTTTTACGTGTTTGAGTAACTAACACACATACAGCCGAATACAGTAAACCTCATTTAAAATTTGAGAGGTTCTTAAATTATTGAGCAGTTTCTAAATTTAAAATTAGTGTGGCAATTTTGGAGTTTGAGAGCTGCTTCTTTGTTTAATTAGTTCTCAAATGTTGAGTAGCGTTTCAGTATTCGGCCGACATACACTTACACACATACTCACAAACTTTCAGCCTTATTATATTAGTAGGATAGGATAGGATAGGTTTTTTCTTGTGCCTACACTATAACACACTAGTAAGTCCCGTTCCCACGTGACTGTCGGGATGAAGGAGATGCCCATGTGTTATTCCTAGTTCCAGCTACCTATATACTATGTTTCATCGCAATCAGTTCAGTAAATTTTGCGTGAAAGAGTAACAAAGTCACATATAGACATATTACACAAACTTTCGCGTTTATAATATTAGTAAGAAAATACCTAGAACAAACCAGAAACAAACATTTATGTTTCGTAAGTTGTTTTTATTGCTCAAGGCATTTCTACTAGTCAGTGAATTTTGGAACACGTATAGTTATCGTAAAGACGTATCCTTTAAAATTTCTTGTCAGCATTTGGGGTTGGTAGAGTAATTTATTTTTTCCAAATCCCAATTTCTGCCTTTCTTTCAGCCTTCTGTTTATCCTTCACGACCATTAATTTGTTCTTAGGTCCCATTCTCTCTCTTCTTTCCTTTATTAAGTAACCTTCGTTTTTATAAATAATCCTTAGTTTTATAAAAAACATAATTAAAGTTTCACTGGGCGTGTTTGCTTGCCTGTAATTAGAATGAATGAATACATACTTTATTGCACCATAAACATAAATTAACAAATATTACAAATACATAAAAAAACTAAATAAACTAAATAACTAATTAAATCATTGTATGTCTAATTATAATAATCTAAGGTACTTACGTGATTTTAAGAAGTGGGTTGTCCTCGCGTTGTTTTATTTCAACGTAGGAGATGTGTTAATAGCGCACAGAACAGAAAAAGTAATGCGCATTGTAATGTGGTGTAACTAAAATCTAGACGTTTAAAAAATCATAGTTCTGACAATGGACTTAGGAACTATACAATCCTACCTCCATGGTACTGACTGACTGACTGATATATCAACGCGTTGATACGTTCAACGCTCAGCCTAAACCTGATCCTAGATACATGATAAGCAAGTGTCTGTTTTGCAAAATGTAGGTACCCTAAACTATAATGTATACAATGAAATGTATGATCATAAACGTACATACAAAACACTCATATTATTATTTGAAAGTGAAGTGGTTTTGTTAATTTTTCATTTGATAATAGATAGTTCTGTGTTTGCATTTTTGAAAGTTTCTGAAAAAGAGTAATAAGAGTCATTTTACGGGACACATCTAGTTATTTATATTAATTAAAAGCATAAGGATTTTAAAATGCGTATATTCACTCAATGGACATAAGGAAGTTTGTCGCGACGAAGTGCAATTTTGTGCGCAGGCGTCGCGTCGTGGTTCGTACATGAATATTAAATAACAAGTACCGTTTCATTTTAAGTTATCGGGTTCGTTGAGTGAATTATTGCCTGTGTATTGTGAGCTAAATATTAGGTTTCTTTTAGGGATTTTCATGGTGGCAATTTGAAATGAAAATTTTACTTCAAAATGGTAAACCCACCAATTTAACTACACTTTTTGTAAATGAAACCGGATTTTATACAGAACAATACTTACAGTTTTTAATGTACTGACATTTGCAGTTGTATGTTACCTAAGTTTAAGTGTACCTATTGGAATATATTAATGTTGTAGAAGGTAAACTTAACTTATTGAAATAAAATTAGTAATGAAACGTATAACAAATTTAACATAGGTTTAACATAACTTTTAGATGTGCTACTATGTTATCGTAGGGGAACCTATAAACACTGTTAATAATTTGTGTTTCTAAATAAATCTGACAGTGATTTTGGCCTGACATACAGTAAGTATCTTACCTAGAAGCTAAAAATAATGTATATACCTATAAGTATCTAATAATTACTTTTTTGTCGCGGATCCAAATTGATTGACAGCAACCAACCGTATAAGTAGCATTTATGACAATTCTCTTCCGCATGCTTTTAGGTTATATTTTAATCATACGATGACCTTTCGTCGGTTTACGAAGCGTGCATAAGTTGGTTAATCGAGAGACGCATGCGCAGACGACAAATGCATATTTTCACTATATTTTCAAGAGGATTATAATAAGAATATTTTAGGCTAAAGAGGATTATAGAGGGCTTATAGTTCACGTGACTCTTCATAAAAAAAGAAAATGCTTTATTCATTATCCGATTCCAGTGATGGTTATGGCGGGTAATCAGCTCAATAATAAAATGGTCAAAACGTTTACCTTTTTTTGCAACTGAAAATATAAAAGTTTTATATTTTTCAAAATCTTTAAAATAAAAACTTAAACGCAAAACTTAAAGTTTTCTATGATAGTAATACATAAAATTACTAGAATCGGATAATCTTAAAAAGAGCTTTTGTTGAATGGAGCTGGGAACATGTAGTTTTAGGGAGAAAATATATATTTCTAAATGTAGTATTTCAGTTTAAACAAGATATCAGCCACGGATAATCCTAGGACTTAAGTACATATGTGGAGCTTTCTATTTTAAGAAATATGTTTCGACCTATAGGTCGGTAGGTATAAGTAAACATTGAATTACAATAATAAGACAATAATGTTTACCAAGAGCTTTAATTATTCATGTAAAAACAATCCAATCTCATAAATCTGTTTTCTCAATGAAACACAAATCAATGAATTGAATTTACAATTGAGTGCTGTGCATTGAACTTGGCTACAAGTGCTTGTCTGCCTGCCTTGGCTTGTCCAAATCTTGATTACTTGATTTATTTTAAACAATCGCCTTTGCGGGAGGCTGGAGTCTCACAATACCAGCTTCTTACCTTCTCACTAAATTAACCTCGATTAAGGCTTCCTTTTACAAAAATATTGACTTCAAGGTTTCGCCATTAAGGCATGGATGGGTGTTGTCAAACCCTCGGTATCAGATGTTCGTACCTTTCTTTGTGATGTTGCTATAAAGAAAATATATTAGCATAACTATTATGGGTACATTATGCAAAAGACAGTCGTTAATTAAAAATCATTAAACAGACATTAAAATTGATGAAATATATTTTGTAGATATGATGCGATTCGTTGTTTTTAAACCAGTTGGAAATAAAACTATACATAATTATTAAGAATTAAGAATGTCCGATAGTTGAGACACCTGAAAAATTAATATGATTCAGGTATAAGTTTACCAACTAAACAATTTTGAAGGTGGAGTGGGGTAAGTGAAACACTGGCCAACTGGCCGGAGGTAGCCCAAAACAGCGACCGAAGAAGGGAGATGGGGCCCAGCAGTGGGACAGTATGGATTTATTAAAAAAAAACCAGTTTATATTTCAAATTGACAGTCCAAGTTTCAAAGATTTAAAGCATTGTTCACTTACCCCATTTGAGATTTTTAAATTAGTAGAACCAGTAAATTTTGAAGGAATAATCTGCAGATCTATGAAATGTAACTGTTAGTGTTATTATACTGATTGAAAGCTTGAATTGACAAAATCAAGAAACGTAGCTGTTTAGAAACGTAGGTATTTACATACAACTCAATAGATTTTACTAGAAATATTTTAAAAGAATAATTCATCTTCAAAAATTTTCCTGCAGCAAGGTTTGATACACGTCTTTAGGTCCCAGAGACCCCAGACCCAAGCCAAGATACGCGAGTACATTCTACGCCACGAATGAATTTGTGAAGATGAATTTTTCTCTAAAATATTTCTAGTATTATTTTTACACTGAAAATAATAAAAGCAACACGAGTAAAACCGGAAAATAAGTCTCAATTAAATACAACTGAATATAAAGATAGGTCAGAATTGCAGACATTCAATTAAAAGAAGATGCGAAACCTGTTATTATGATAGCTAGCTATTATGATATTCACAATTGTACATAGTTATTAATAAACCCGGAAGACAAAACTGTACCGAATATGAAACAAGTTTGAAATTTCCTACAGAGGATAAGTGAAATAAAAATAATATATTTTTATTTGACTTGTTTTTTTATAGACGACTAGCTGCGCGCCGCGATTTGACCCGCGTAAATCAGGATTCCGTGAGAGTATCGGAATAAAAATTAGCCTATGCTTTAATCCAGATCTCTAACTATCTGTATACCAAGTTTCATTGCAATCGGTTGAGTAGTTTTAGCGTGATTGTTACACAAACAAACATCTAAAGATTCGCATTTATAATATGAAGTAGTTTATAATATTAGGATGAGTGGGATTGATGAGTGTTTGATCACTATCTTACCTGATGGTTAGTGATAGGATAGTCGTTGTAGCTTGCTCATCTTAAAGATATGAAAACGGCAGTGAAATCCACCAGTCCTTCTTAGTGGTAGCACCGGTCTACGTATTGGAACACGGATGCTTCTGCTTCGCGCTACGACTGACTAATGGATCAAGCCACGGGCGAAGCCACTTACTCAAAAACCTTTTTAAATTGCTTATTACGACGGGCTGGGGATATTATAGCCGTATTCTTTTACACTCAGGCACCAGGGTTTGTGTCCTGTTGTCATTCCGCTAGATGAGTACCTGGATGTCCTTGAATGATAACATCAGTCCCACAGATATATTGTAATTTAATTCAGCAGAAGACTTGAAAAGCATATTGATTCTTAAATCGTTCTCGATTAATAGGGTCGATTTTATACAACATCAGTTGCACCCGCGGTTTCACACGCCGAAGTACTAATCCCGTTGGAATATAGAGATAAAAATACTCCAGCTATTGGAATATATGGAGTTTTATAGAAATCGGCCCCATGGTTTTGGTGTGAAGTAGCAACAACAAACAGAGACGTGTAGATCTGAAAACTTTAAACATCCTACTTATTTACCTTATTTTCCTTACCTACGCCCGAGGATATCTTGTCTTGTAATATCTGTATTTGGTCGCCTGCGATACAAGCATTGCTTAGTGCAGGGGCCGCTAGTTACTCTTTAGCAATTTATTAATTTCTTTTTTAATGTAAACTTTATAATGTATAAGCTGGCATTGTAATATTAATGGCAAATGAATAAATTATTATTATTATTATTTAAATTACAAACCTCGTAGAATATTACAAAGGATGCTTAAGGATTTCGGATCTACCAATCTCTGTTTAAATTAAGACGATGAGCGGAAAGAATACCAAAAGAATTTCTGAGAATAGATTTATTTTCTTTCAAGTGCTACTCATACTAAATTCTGGCCGAAAAAACAGTGTCTTTGTTATATTCTCTCGATACGTAATGCTAGATAAAACATGAACGATCAGAAATTAGCATCAAAAACTAATATAGTATCATTATTTGAGGACTTTCACATCTAACTATTGTACTTTAAGATCAATTAAACTTTTTTTCATTTTGTTAATTTGACATTTACAATTTCTTCTCTCTCGCTGTTATGCTGTTTATTATATTTTATGGTACTCTAAATGAATTAGGTATCTATGTACAGCATTTATGTTTTCTGAAAGCTTTCTCTCAAAACGCTTGTTAGACAAAACTATTTTTTTTTACTTATATTCTAAAATTAACCGTTATTCTAAAAAATCCCATGAGTTTGTGAAATTCACCTCGTATCATTAAAACTTAATAACCCATAAAATGGTCAGACTAACAGCAAAACCTGAACTTCTAATAAACATTACTTATTTAAAAAGTTTTGTATGTTCAAATCTAGATCGGCTTAAACATATTATTATGTTTAACGTCATTTATGATGATATAGATAATTTTCAAGATTTCTTTCTAGAGTTTGTAAGTTAGTTTATCGTGTATCTTTTAGCTTTTTATTCATATATTATATATCGTATATTTAATGATAAGATAACATAAGCAGTTCTTTAACTTGTATGGAATGATTAGGAGTTGTGCAGTGTTTGTTTACGTGGTCACGGGGTGATGGCACGGGCTCACGGGCGACGTATGCTAGCAGGGCGCGCGGGCGCCGCTTTTCACCGTCGATGCCGGCGTACGCCCACCCGATATATAACCTCAGGCGCCCATTCACCCGCTCGCAGTGTGTGCTTGAACGTTACAGTGACAACACCTACAAGGACTTACAGTTTAATCATGAATTCACGGTGTTTACTAGTGCTCGCTGCAGCCCTCGGCGTGGGTACGTAACATTTCAAATATTTAGGGCGGACGCGGCGCGGGCGCGCCCTGTGTCGTGTGCCATGGATCGATAGGAAACATCGCGAAAGTTTTAAGTGTGGTCGACAATATTACAGTTGCTAAACAGAATTGCGACTGCAGGTGCGCCGGTGGAACGATTCTCGATAGTTATTGCAGATGTGGTGAAATGAATGAGCTGTGTGTGGTCTCTAACATTTTGGATTTACAATTGATTAATATCTTTGAAAGTGAAGAAGTTTTTCTTTAAAATTCTTTAAAATAATTTTTGTATTTCATTGTTCTCTGTGATGAATTAACTTAATATTTCAGTGACAAGTAAATTCCTTAGTCAATAACGTGCAATCTATTTAAAAGTAGTACTTTCTTGACAAAGAAACTTTCATCGAAAGCTTGCATTTTCTAAGAGTGTACTACAAGAACTTGGAAAGCTTGGAAAGTTGTCAGATAATTCCTGGTCTTAACTAGACCAGTTATTGTTTAGATTATGATCTCATTCATGTTCGTAAAAGACAAATACAACTTTAATAATCAGTTAACTTATTTTACTCACGAAGTCGTTAAAAATTATAATTCGCATGCCATCAATCAATTTTTTCAGTAAAAATTAAGCAATTTATAAAACATCGATTACAAGTTTTAGTTATTATTTAAATGGCGCTTTAAGTCTTAGTTGGCATAAAGTTTCAGAATAGTTATTTGTTCACTGTGATGGACTTTAAGAATAGATACCTAGGTACCGATACTTAAGTTTTGAATGCCGTTTAAATGATTATTAAATAAGTAAGCTTAAGCAGGTTTACACCTAATCAAAGGAGTCCTTGGTAAAAATTATCGAGTAGAGACTAATTTCAGTTTTCCTTTCATTTATTTTATAACATTTGAAGTTATTCACAATTGTTTAGAATTTCTGACACGTACCTAGTTCTCACGGACAAGCTTGTGTAAGCCAAAGACTACGCCAATAGTTCCATCTGGTAGAAAAACTTAGCTATTCACAACTTCTGAAAGGTGATTTTCCCTTGATTCACAATTAGATACCTACTTATTATTGTGATATTGATACAATCAATACGTTTTGTTTCAATGTTAATTGTTACTGAATCACGTTTCCCAGACCTTAACACTCTCAGTAGATACTTACCAATAGAAATACTACCATGACCCTTTTAAACAAGGAACTTGATATTACCAAAACTGCCCGACTTCAGTTGACGAAACGGATAAGTCGGTGGCACTGTATGTAGATGTTATTTCTGTCCTTTTTTTTGAGTCTGCTTCAATTTTTTTTTTTTTTAACCTACTCTCAACTGTCACTAACATCAACAAAATTGTAACCGTGATTTTAATTATTAAGGAATTTGCTGATGAGAAGGTGGTTTCAAGTGATCTATCAATTTATACCTATTTATATCTAGTTCTTTAGGGGGCAGTTTTTTTTGGTAGAAGTTCAAAAATAAGTAATTTACTGCATTCTGGGATGCTATTCCGTCCATCATTCCGAAAATAATCACCAAATGTTTATGGGATCATCTCGGAACCTCCACATTATATTAAAATAGGAACCATCACAATCGGTCAAGCCATTTTTAGTAATTCCTGAACATCCCTAGAAAATATATTTGAATATGTGAATTGAAATATATATGAATTGAAAACCTCCGCCTTTTTTGTCGTCGTTTAAAAAGAACGAACAATATCGAAAATTTCCTACTGCAGTTTCAACAAAATTTCAAACGTCAGGTTATGGTCAAGTTATAATGTTCTTTGAAAAAGATTGTTCGTACGTTCGTACCTACTATTATTATGATTGCTAGATTTTATTTTGGATTTTAGAATCGATCTGTCTATTTATCAGTCGTAATCCCCGCTTAGCTTTAATGGAAACGCAGTCTAGGGTTGCATTACCGTCTTTATAATTAAACAATCTGTTAATTATGAGAGTTTAAATTATATCAAAACTTAAATTACCTCCAAGGTCAAAGTAATCTAAAGAACATTGTATTTCGTGTGTAGAAGACCAATATTGCAACTTTAATTTCTGTGTGAAACTTTGCAATTGTGACTTAATAGCAGTATTTATTTTAGAATTTTTAAAGTGTGCTTATCCACGCGATCAGATATTCCTATAAATATTTTATAGGAGCGTGAAGGTATTCAATTATGTGATGCATCACGATATAGATATGAAAACGTTCGGTGAAAATATTTCAACTGATCAGCTTCACTGCACATGACTTGATGTTGTTTAGATGTCTTAGTATTTTGAAAGATGTGGATAAGGATCCAATCGACATAACCTTTCGTTTAATTATGTCATAGCAGATATTCGCTGCAAACAAAAAAACTTATAACCTATAGTTTTTTTTCATTTAAGGTTCGGTTAACGCTAAATAGAAATACGTAGTACCTTATTTGCGGTTTCTTGTTAAAAGTAACAAAAAAGTTGCTAAGATTGTTTGTGCTATTCTCTAGACAAATTTATCCTCAACCTGTTTATAAGAAATCTAACAATAACAAGAAGTTAACTATCTACTAGTACATTACCGAAAAAAGGCTTACATAAAGATGGAATTTAGAATTTGTATTAGATAATAATGTAGCCCAATAAAATTGTCCCACTGTAGGGTAAGGGTCGCCTCTTATAGGGGTTATTCAGTAAGACGGTGTAGGATTCTACTCCAGATTGGAAAACCTTCACAAGTCTTCGGACTGTGCTGAAATACGTAAAATTTTTAGTAATTACGTATAGAGTATAGACTAAAATTGATACCAGATACAAATTTGTAAAAACAGTAGAATACCTTACTTTTGTATTTTTTATGTGTTTTCTACACTTGGAAGATTCGCGAATTGTGCACGACATGAAAAGTCGGGATTGCAGGTTCAAGTCCTATCTGTTATAAACTTTTGTAAAAAAATTCTAAAAAAAATTAACAGCTTAATAACTAAAATATAGTAAAACATTAATGACAAATTCCACGATCATTATATTTACAAGCATCAGCTACGCGTAACGCGATCTGAATGAAATTGCTGCAATCTGCAGTTGATTGGTTATAGATTTTCTCTCTGATTTGCCATTTGTACTTATTTACTTATAATTTTCTTCACATTCCTACTTTAAAAATGATTTAACTAGTCTGATCTAGAATACCTAAAGTATTACTAATCAAGTGCTCAAAATATTTATAACACACAAACAGGTTTCACAAATTATTAAGGCTTGAGTCACCGTTCATATAATATTAATTAAGTAATAAGAACCTGTGTTAATGTAACCACTATTATTAGGTATAACAAATTGACTAATGACGACCTCAGTAGCACGATGGGTGAACACCTACTTACGAAATAAAATGTTAAAAGTTCGATTCTGGTTGTCAAACAAAAACTTGTATGCTCTTCATTACTCTGAGTTTTGTGTTTTGTTTTGTTTAAGTTTCCCCCTTACTGTGAGCATTCACGTGTAATGTTACATTATAGATTCGACTTTGAGCATTACGTTAGGTACAATACTATCTCCCTGACATGGTCAGTTTTCCTCCTTCACTGATGCAATGATCCTTTATAAGCACCTTACCTATGTGTTGACAAAAATATATACAAATACACCTAGTACGAAACAAATCTAGTGATGGAGTAAGATAGGAATATCCTACAATACTACTCAGCAATTTAGGGCTACATAAACAAGTAAGCAGCTTTTAAACTAAAAAAAAATGATCTATGTGTTCGCGATTTTGCATAATAAAACACTTTATTTACCTGGTGTAATCGCGTTTAAAACCATAAATAAAACGCGATTACACCCGATAAATAAAGTGTTTTACTAAAAATTGGAGTTTGAAAGCTGCTCCCCTTTTATCTTAAATATTGAAGCTACTAATAGAAGTTTAATTATTAAAGTACACCTTAAATTTCAAGTACTTTCTGTATTCGGCCATTAAAGATATAATAGGTACCTACCTACTTACAAAATTAATCATTTTAAAAACTAGCCGCGACAATGAGAGGTCGCCGTCACCGGAAATACTTGTAATGAATGTTTCCGACAATTTAGCGATGTACCCATGAAAAATTCTATTTAACAATGATATCACACGGGCTGGAGTACACCGACAATGACTTGTAGATGTAGATCCTCTCTGCTGTGATACGGAATGAATGAGAGGTCGTAGGTATTTGCTTTGTAACTATTTCAATTGTATGTGTGGTTTATTATATGGCATTTGTTCAGCTAAGTAGCTGTTAGTTAGCTAAGGGTTGGGTGGGTTGGGCTTACGGATCAACATTGTCATCAAAGTGGCAGTGCAAGCAGTCCTTTGACATTCTAACTATATGATTATTGTTTTATGGTCTATATTTTTGTTATCTACATAAAATACGAACATATTAACAAACCATTACAACATTTTTTTTTAATTACGCATCTAGATCACGTCGGAAATCGTGTAAATTTAAAAAGTGTGTAAAACATAACAAAATTAAATCACTTAAATCTCAGATTACCTCAATGTCACGGGATCAAAAATAGGATAGTTTAAAGTTCCGTGCGTTGATTTATATATCATCTAAAAACAAAATGAATATGCCAAACCAATTATTATTAGCACAAGCTTAACAGATCAGTAAAAGGTATTGTTTAATATTAATGCCGATGCTTAGTTCGGTTCCTATCGATCAGTCCCAAAGAATTCGTGCAGAAATGTGTCGCGACCGACCGACGACGACGTGGTATCGTTAGTAATGCGGTGATTGTATGTCCTTCATTGTTATAAATAAACTCTCGTTGGCCCTACGTATTGTATACTTACGACAGTTCAGTTCTTAGATACAAGTTTCAAATTCAAATAGCAATAAAGTACTTTATTTTTCAAATTATTACGAAGTTTTCGAATTTGAATCCTTTATTTAGAGGATTTTTTTTTTGTTTAAGATGTTTTTTTATTATAGTTATAATTTTACGATCTTGAAATTTAAAAGGCATTAATCGAAATTTATTAAAGTGAATTAAATTAATTCTCGTATAATTTAAAAGTAAATTAATTAAAAGACTAAATGCCAAATTCAATAACTGTTTAGAAAAAGCAAACTTGGGCTAAGCGTGCGCGTTGAAGTCTTTTCTTCTTCGCGTCGAGTCTGAGCTTGAGAAAAATGAATTTATTAATATTATAAATATTTCAAGCAAATAGATATTGTAGAATGAAGCACACCATCGTCATGTAGTCTCAAACAAAAAAAAACTGGGCATGTATGGCTAACTGGCCTAATATATTAAAGTACGAGCGTCTATTTATAAATTTCATTAATTTCATAATAAATAGCTTACTAGCTGCGCGCCAGTCCCGTTCCCGCGGGAATATCGGAATAAAAAGTAGCCTTTGTGTTATTCCCGGTATCCAGCTACCTATGTTCCAAGTATCATCGCAATCGGTTCAGTAGTTTTTGCGTGAAAGAGTAACAAACTCACATACATACATACATACAAACTGGCGCGTTTATAATATTAGTAAGACTAGCAGCGATTTCTGTGGTTTTTGCGTTATTAACGCGTAAGTTTGTATGTATGCGTTGCATACAGACATCATACAAAGATTAGTACTAATTATTTTAGGACACGCTACATCTTAGACAGAATCGTGTTTATCTGGTTTATCTGAATTATCTGGTGAGACAGTATCGTGATATTATCTGGTAAGATAGTGGTCTCCAGACGGACACCTATAATGTTAAAAACCCATGCACGTGCGCCGGAGTGACGATTGTAAGGTTGAGCTGATTATGTAAAGATTACGTTGGAAGTTTGCACTTACAAGTGTAATACGGATTGTTGCTCGGAATATTATGTCATACATCTAGCAGTCTGGTATTATTTTTTGTTTAATGTTCTAGTATTTTCATAGTTTTTCAAAACTTTACCAATGTATAATTTTTTTTATACGGGGCTCGATATTTCGCCAGTAAATTCAACTGGATTGTTCATGAGACGTGGTAAATACCTCATTATTTAATAATAAGTATTTGTTATTTAAATTTGAGACTAGAAATTAATAAAGCCAAGCTAAAGGTAAGCTTACGGTCGATTTAAGAGTTAAAAATCAAAAATCAAAATAGTCCTTTAGATTCTTGTACAACATTAAATGCACATGATTATTTGGCTACGTCTTAGGTGTATTGATTTTAGTGTGGCTTCGGAACGCGCCCTCCGATGAGAAGAAGAAACAAGAAACTCATGGGGCTTTTTTTTGTGATCATGTGTTAAATTACAATCGTCATAATATTCTCATATATTCTCTATAATTTGAACAGGAGCAATCAATAAATTATATCCATGCATTTTTTTCATTAAGATATGACGACGTATCATAGTACGCCTTTTTACACAATTTATGTTTAATATATTTTTTGAATCTTGTGATGGACATGTCACATACGTCTTTAGGTAGTTTATTATTGACTAAAATGATCAAATAGACGACTTCAAAATAAGAATAGTCGTATCATCTTATAATTTAAACACGAACTTTCACCGACAACTACAATAGCTGTTATCTAATTTTTACGTCAGTACGTACTCGTGTCACTGACCCTGTTTGATGATGACCATTATTCTAAGTTGAATGCGTTGAGAATGAAAGGTTTTGTGTCTGAGATTTTATAAGATTTATACTGGCCTGGAGCCTTATTTTTGAATCGCTCGCTGCTCGTTAGGCGATTTAATTAATTCGTTACTGCTGATTTTCGTTCGATGTCTGACTCCTGCGGCGAGTAGTTAATACCATTCGTTGCGGTCCTGCGATTCACAAAAATCACTCGAAGTGGCGCAAGTAATTCAAAAATAGAGCCCCTGTAGTTTTACCCGCGTAAGTCCTGATTCTCCAGAAAAAATGTGATAGAAAATAACCGATTCGTTATTCTAGCTTCAGCTATCTATTTACCAAGTTTTATTGCAAAAGGTTCAGTGGTTTAACAGTAACACACATATTAGTTTACTTACACACTAATTATCACAATAACACTAGGATGTTTTGTTAAAAGGTAACTTTTACGCGGACCTAAATATAATATTTAGTCGCACTAAAATGTTTCCTTACTAGGTTAAGGTAGAGTTAAATATAAATAATGCGATTTGCGCATACTTACACACAATTTTTTCTCAGGTTTGATTTTTTGGTATACCTTCAAATTATAGCTTAAAGATAAATTCGCAAAATTGAAATATTACCTCATAAATTTCGCTACTTATTGCTTGCTGGTCTAACTGCATATTGTCTTTGTAAAAGGTTACAAAACATATAAAGCAATTGATTGCGCACACCTTCAGCAAACCGTTTAATTTTTATAGCTTCATAATTGCAATTTCAAATCGTGAAATGTCATGCAATTCAATTATCTAGAGTCGCTTACTTTTTGTGAAACAAGAAAGCATTAAACTGGTGGAAAGTTAAAACAGATCGAGATGAAACTGGATCGAATCGAATTATTCAACTGATGCAATTTCTATTTTCTTTGCAATCTAATCAAGATACCTTTATTTGTTTAGTCGAACTCAGTTAAGTAATATTTTCAGTTTAGTTTATATAAAAATAAAATAAATTCAAAACTATTACAATAACACTAAAGTCTGCGTACGCAGGAACGTTTTGATACAAATAATTATGAGGCGGCAGTTTACAGAAACTTTTTAGAATATTAAAGTAGACAGTTACATCTCAGTCAACTTTGAAAAAGCTAACTGTAAAGTTAGCGAAAGCTCGGTACTTTTGTAATAATGACGGTATTTAAAAAAAACGCGAGTTAAACCCGGTAAATATTGTGTTTTGTTATGCAAAATCGAGTAAACCTAGTTTAATTTAATTTTATTGGTTTGTTGAAATAATCTATGTTTATACATTCATGGTGATGAGGTTTTTTTAATTTTTAAATATATATATATATATGTTTCAAGGTTACCGTGATTTTAATTAAACCAGTTTATTTGGTCTTTATTAAAGCGATTCAATTTTGCAAGTGTCGTTCCCACGTAGAGTATTTTAAAATGACAATTCGAAAGATTATTTTCAACTAAAGCAAAACAAGTCATGCTCATGCAAGACTTTAAACCAGTAAACCCATTCCCCAACACAGGATAATACTGAAATTAACAATTGCAGAACTCTTTCGAATTCCAATATACTAAAAATAGTTTCTTGATTTCATAATTAACCTATTCGCATTATGCAAATGGATAATGTGACCTGTAAAATCACAATTAAATGCAAATTAGATACTTTAAAATTATTAGAGTCATTGTAATAGATTTAAAGGTCAGTCGAGTGAGATTACTCAATGTACTCAGGCGCATCGCAGCACTGAACGAAATTGAAAGTGCCACCAGATCCACCCACATCTGTGAGTCGAGTTCATACGTTGGTGGGTCACTCGGGGGCTTTCACCGACTTCTCTGTATTACTTAATGTCTGACGACCTTTTTATCGTAATGTTTTATGTAATATCAATATGTGAGATGACGAGGTTTCTGTTTATTTGCCCCGAAAACATACATAATTCGCCAAAGGAGATTTAACAATCGATTTTACGGTTATATCTTTCGCTTTCTACAAATTAAAGCTAGAAATGATAAAACTATAAATCTTAATTTTCATACAAAAAAATTGACTTGTTTATGATTATGTTTATTGATCTGGTAAATTAAATGTGTATTTTGTGACTTCCCCAAAATATACATACCAGATTTGTGGAAAAATTACTAACAAGTTTTGCAGATCGTTTATCGCATTTATGTACCTACTCACAGGTCCAGAGTACATAAATAGAGGAACAGGCAGCAATGCAACATTTCTTTTACAGTTCATTTAGAAACTTAGACGGCTAATTCCCTTACTTATAAAATATTATTTACACCATGACTAAGTTATGTGACGTTTGTCTTTGTCTGTCAACTTTGAAACTTTATGTGACAGTAAAAGACAAACGATGCATAGTTATGCAGCGCATTAATTAGCGTTTATAAGTAAGGGGGTATCTCTATAATCGCCACAGTAGGTCTATAACCAACCATATGACATACATAACTAACGTAGACTTGTAATGAAATTATTACCAATAAATGATAAATATGAATATAAATACAAACGCAACTATATAGGAAATCTTTTTATAAATCTTAAGTTCTAAGCAAGCTTTACATGACGCTAAAAATATAGAATGATATACTATTTTTGATGGTAAAACACCATAAAACGAAGAACGTAAACAACTTCAATCTAAGTGGCAAAGTGGGCGACTATTGAATCTATTGAGAAAGATATTGGGCCCTAACATGATGTCTTATAAGTCGTCGCGTTGTCGTTCAGCTAAAAAAAATAATTAAAAAACACATCATATAATTAAAAAAAAACATTAAATTGTCTATGGTTTTTAGAGTAAGTAAGAGTCTAAGTAGTCGGGGTATTTTTTATTTAAAATTTACTTTATGTTTTTCAACGACAAAAGGACGACATAGCAACGACAAACGAGCATGGTAGCGCGGATTATTTCATATTTATCTGACTATTACGGGCATTATGGCCATCGCCAGTTGTATAATAACATGTCCATCGATAATGATGTCAGACTTGGGTCACAGCTCGACTAGCTCCGGTGTCTGATACTTGCGTAAAGACACACATGGTTGGACGAGGCGCCCTGGTTCGCACGGTTGACACTTGCCCATTGTACACGTAACTTCGTATTCACTTTAATGCTGACTTTAATTAATTACCGACGGAGTTTAAATCGTTGACGGACTTGGCCTTTGTGAAGTTTTCAATGTAGAAGTTACATTTAATGATATATTGATATAATAGATTGTGAACGATGAAAATTTACTTGATTTTTGTTAAATTTTAAAGTGTTTTCTACACTTGGATCCCCCAGAGATGCAGGTTCAAGTCCTGTCGGGTTCGAAATTTCTGGAATCTCTCTCTCTTTTTGTATGAACTTGATTACTATATTTTTATCGGAATGTTATCCTATTATATTAAGAAGGTAATAAAACCTTAACTATAAAATAAAAACAAAATTGATAACCAAGTACATACCAATCTAATAGGAAGAATAGGACAACGACTTTGAACAGAAATGATTTGTTTTCTATGACTAAATACAGTTATTATAGAAACTATAATTTACAAAGAAATATTTGATAAAATAGAAGGAGGTATTGAAATCAAATTCCAGAAGTGATGCACGACAAATATCTTCCAATAGATATTTAAGTTGTACCTTTAGTAACAGTGGACTTACCTCGTCTGGAATGCTAGCAATTAGAGGTGTGGTTTACCTCGATACAACTGTTTAATTATAATAAGAAAGGTTGCCTGTATAAATACCGACAATTTTGGATTAGCATACTAGGAAATCTTTACCTATAATTTGTCCAAATAAGCAGACGTACAATAATCGTGTTCATATTTAGATTGGGAGTTTTTATAGATCTAAAATTATGAAATCCATCAATAATGCTAAGGCTACATTAGCGGGCTACGGCGAATATGTGTATAGACGAATACGTTTACGAACTCGAATATTCCCCGTAGCCCTCTAATGTAGCTTCACCATAAGAAACAAATCACGTAGAGCCTTCGTATTGTCAAAGAAACGTGCACGAATGAAAATAAATCTCATTCAAAACACAGACGCAACAGTTAAATTAAAAATACTCTCATTTTAAATTATTATTCAACTAAAATAAAACATTGCACCAAGTATCCGAAGTTCCAATTCCCACAAAACTCTAATTAGCAAATGTATGACGAGTGAGAAGTTGCAATGATATCTCGTTTAGCAACGAATTAGAGCGGGGTAACCTAAAAAATTGAAACACCACGTCGATTACATACTTACATCGATCAATTAGTAGAGTTTTCATCACAGTGTGTGTTCAATGTTGGACGTAATGAAGCTCATAATATGATTGTTGCAATTTCTTCCAAAAGAAAATTTAAGTTATTTCTTTTTCTTGTAAAGATTAGATGATAAAACGTTATATTTTCTCTTAAAAGCAGATACTTATGTTCATGTTTGTTAAAAAAAATGGTTTACAATTAATTTATTATGACTCAGTTATGAGTATCACACACAGCCGCAGCTAAAAGTGTTATTATAATGTCTAGGCATCTATGTAATTTCCCTAAAGCGAGGTTAAACTAATAGTTTAACTTATATATATTTACCAAATAGTTGGTGCGCCCCGCGGCACTTTTTTTCTATTTTGTTGTTTTTTTATTCAATTAAATTAATTTTAAATTTACACCAAGTAGACTTTTGATAAACGAAATATATCCATTTAATTCGGGCAGTACGTACGGCCTTGGTTTCATGAGAGTAATTATCAAAATTTCTATATCGCTAGATGATATAAATAGATCTGTGTCTTGTATCCTATTAGCTATAAATTGCAAAACAAACACATAATAATATAAGTAGGTAACGGATAGATGTCTCCGGATCAATTTCTGTGCAAATGTCATCAGTAGAAAGGTGACATAATGTCAAGTAATGCACGAGGTAATGTAGGCAAACCACATGCAAATCGAATACGATTCTTGCGAAGGCGGTGACCGAAAATTAGTGTGTTTATTAAGGTGTATAGTTGTTAACATTCCTGGCTATTTCATCGTTAATATTACTTTGGTATTAATTTTCAAAGTAAACGAGTCCAATTATGACCGAGAATTCAACACCAGAAGAGAAAACTATGTACAAACGTACAAATGTAATCTGAACGAATTTTGCGTAATCAACCGGTCTGTACGATTACCTCAACTGAGTAAAACAATGTCACCAGTGTACACGTGTACGTAGGAATATAATTTCGCCAACAATGACGGTGTCGCCCGACTCTAATGTTGCGCAACGTGTCACATTCCTAGGAGAAAGAACGGCCCTGCCCGAGACGGGTATTACGACACTGCGTGCCATAACCGCCGTTTGCCAAACACCCTCGTGGTTTATTTTGTAATTTTCAATTAAAATTCAAGAGGAATCGTGTTTTAAATACGTTTCCTCATCTTTGTATCGCAACGTTTTGGTGTTTGACAAATATTTGTGTTTAATTTGTACAAAAATAGCCTTTTTATTTTCAGTTTAACATTTCTATACTGAGGTCTTACTTTTACTCTAAATAACTCGCGCAGTTCACTGATTTGATTCTGCATTTGAACTCATTTGGCCTATTCTTTGATTGATTGATTAATTCTTTATTGTTACACAACTTAAAAATTAGGTGGCACAATGGGCGGCCTTATCGCTTAAAGTGATCTCTTCTAGGCAACCTTCTCCTTTTTTAGTTTTGATGAATAAAAAATGTAAGATAAATAATTACACAAGTTTGCTCCTGCAATTTAGAGTTGGGAGCAAGTCATTTTTAAATTAAATAGGTACTTCGTTGTTCTAAATTATTTTTAAAGTTTCAATGTCCGTAGACCGTAACCACACACTGACAAAATTATTCACTATGTCGCAATCTGCTCTCAATCTATCGATGTTCAAACGTAGTTACAAAAGGGTTTCTATCGATTCATATCACGCACATACTAATCACAGTCGTACTTTACGAAATAACAGTTGTTACCACTTTGATTGATATTTCCTTTCTAATGAAAAATTTGATATTACAGCCGTCGGCCAGGAGTCGTTCAAATGCCCAGACGACTACGGCTTCTACCCTCACCACATCTCATGCGACAAATACTGGAAGTGTGACAATGGTGTCGCTGAGCTGAAGACCTGTGGTAATGGGCTTGCATTCGACGCGACGGACTCCAAATACCTCACTGAGAACTGTGACTACCTTCACAACGTAGAGTGTGGAGAGAGGACACAACTTGGTTAGTATACAATGAAGATTATAATACTGATAGCACCACTAAAAATTACTTATTAACAGGGTGTTTACCATGTTTAATAATTTATTCGTGGAGCTCGATATTTCGCTGGCAATTTCAACCAGCTTGTTCACGAGACACGAGTCGCTAATTTTAGTAGTGAAATCGTAGTGAAAAGTAAAAAATAATTTTAGTAGTGAAAATGGCCATGTTAGTTTAAAATCTGATAGCACCAGCTTAAAATATGAGCGTTGTTAGTCTAGTAGTAGATACCCCGACTTTCACTACGAAGGTCGTGGATTCGAATACCGACTTACCGCGCACCAAAGTCTTTTTCCTTGCGGAAAAGTTATGATGGAGTTATTCCAACCAGTGCTTTGCCGGGAAAGTGCTCCAACCAGTATGCCTTGACCAATACAACTAAGAGTGAAGCATCGATAAGTTTTAACTAACTTTGGCTATTATAATAAATACCTGGATGAAAAAAAAATGTTTTATGCAGTAGGTATAGCCGTTGACTTTAAAGTTGTTCACAAACGCTGCGTCACAAAGAATCACAGCGTAGACACGTAGTTAGCGTTTTTTTCCAGGAATTATCACCTTTAAAAGCCTGCTTTAAGAACTAAAGCTAATTTAAAAAAAAACTTAAAAGCGTTAAAACTGACATCGCAATGGCAGTAACAGTAAAGTGATGGTCAAGGTCAGATATTATCATATTCATACAAAGCGTAGGATCATATCGAACCAACCAGGATGTAGGAGAAGGTCACTCCACATACCTACACTTATGACAATACCTAAGATTCGCAAACGATCCATTTTACATAAGTAACTATTTACCTATATTTTATACTGGTCGAACAATTCACCTTGAAATAGCACCGTTTTTTAGATCCAAATAAATTCAAATTAACATTATGTAAATTATTCAAAAGGAAGTTGTTTTGAAAAATAAAAGTAGATTTTACGTGCCTCCGCCACTAGTCTCAAAGTAAGATGCGTGTAAGATGGAACAAAATGAATCTATTTTTAAATGACTCAAAAAAAGGAGGAGTTCTTATGTGGGTGATTTATTTATAATTTGAATGTTTTTTTGTACACAGAGCCCCCAATCACAACCCCTCATTGCTCTCGGCTGTATGGTATCTTCGCCGATGAAAACAAATGTGACGTCTTCTGGAACTGTTGGAACGGCGAAGCCTCCCGTTATCAGTGCAGTCCTGGACTCGCCTACGACAGGGAATCTCGCGTGTGCATGTGGGCCGACCAGGTCCCCGAGTGCAAGAACGAAGGTACGCATAAAAATTCGTTGTATAGGTTAATTAATCGATTTCATACAAAAAAGTCGATATCCTTGAAACTTGACCGAAGTAAAAAGAATCCAATTAAATATCTTAAACGAAATCGTACGATCAATTTGTTGATGATTTATAATTGGTTTATTATTTTGTTTTGTTAAACTTTTTTGTATAATTCGAGCACGTACTAGATCTGTGCACCGAGTACTTATCTTCGATCATACTTCATCATACATGTATCGCTAACTGTATTTCGATTTCGCCTTCCTCTCCCCTCGCTAACGTGACCCCTTCTGGTTTTTCCCAGAAGTAGCGAATGGTTTCGGTTGCCCCGCTCCGGGTGAGGTGTCGAACGCTGGCTCCTTCAGCCGTCACGCCCACCCTGAAGACTGCCGCAAGTACTACATCTGTCTGGAGGGAGTCGCCCGCGAGTACGGATGCCCCATCGGAACGGTGTTCAAGATCGGTGATGCCGACGGCACCGGCAACTGCGAAGACCCCGAAGATGTTCCCGGATGGTAAGTTACACCCACCTCTAACGTACTCATTCGATTTCCGGATAGACTCATTCGATTGGTCAGTTCAATTTCGATCACGTACTGCAATCGAATCCGGATATCCTATTCCGTTCAAGCCAAATATGACAGTGCATCTTGAACGCATTTTGAATAGTTCTCTTCCACTCACTGGTTGGATATCACTGGTTCTGTGGTGTTTAATCAGCGTCTCTCGGTACATTAACATATCCGTACCTTAACTCTCGTAATGTGATGCCAAACATAAATGTAGCAATCGTTCTTCGAATTTGAATTGATATGTTGTAATAATTGGTGTCACGTTCCGAATACTAAGACCCTGTAACCACTCCCACACAACCAATGTCATCCCTGTGACTAACCATTCTTCTGCACATACGTTTATTACAACACTTAGTAATTTTAGTAAACAGTGACTGTGTAGGCCGATCGAATCTCGCTCACTATAGCTACGTAACTATGCGGTCTTGCGCGGTAGATATTTAGGGCAAAGATTAGCATGACTTAAGACACGGCTTACATGGTGTCTTATGCCAGCGACCGATGTCAATGCCGACTAGTATACGGTACATTGTGCTAGAACATGTACCAGATAATAATATCATACATGAACTGTCCATGTTTGTACCCACGGTTACAGTTGCATATAACAATGCATAATTTTCAATGCCTGTCATTAGAAGAAAATGTTTAAAGATCGTTAACTGCTTGTAGAATTAAACAAGGACTAGTAGCGGTAAAATTCCTCCATAACAAAATGAAAAATTTCTCTAAACATATTGGTCAAAAGTTTAATCGAAATCAGAACGATATTTTCTTGAAATCCAGTCTAGCCTATCTTGAAATTAACGTTAATTCAACTGACTGTTAGAAAAGCGAACGGTTATCGGTGTTGTTAACATTTCAAGGCAGTTCAGTTGGTTTCGACGGCTGTGAGCGAGATTTTATTACACAATACACGTGCTGCGTAGTTAGTAAAAGTTGCTAGAAAAGTCACTTGTACATGATAAGTTAGGGAATAGATAGGTAGAGTTAAGAGTAGAGATTAGATGCGGTAGGTAGTAAGCTGGGCGTCCATTTTCAGCGAGGACTACTACGGTGATTTGGATCTGAAGACCATCCGCAAGAGCGAGCTCCTTGCTGGGCTCCAGCAAGACGGCAACTCCCGCACCACTCAGCCCAAGCAGCTCAAACCCCGCCCCCAAAAGGAATAAACACACTTCTCCCTCCCCCCTTTAACCTTCTAATACTCAATTTATATTATAAGCGGTACTTTGCACACCAAGAGCGGTTACAACACGATGGATACGACTGCGTATGAATTCTATATTTATAGTTCATTCGTTTTTGGTGTGCACTAATCGTATCCAGGTTCAAATTAAAATGTTCTATTGTAAAGTGAGCCGTGATTGATTTGTATACATTTCAAGTTGCCAAATAGTGTTTTCTTGTAACTTTCTTCTTAACAGTTTCGAGTAGCAGATTAGATGATAGTTCTATTAGAAAACATACAGCGATTAGTTGTGTATTTATTGTAACATTTCATTAGTCTATACGAAGCACAGTAAGTATCAATATTGAATTTGCCCTCAATAATTGTGTACTATAATGGTAGTGTTTACAAAGTTTGTATGCATTTAGTTATCTATGTAAAGTAAAACCAGATTCTCCATACAAATTCGTTTGAGTCCATATCCTTGTAAATATTTTGTACTGAATTGTTTCGCTGCGACTGAGTGTTTTTGTTTGATAGAAACTGTAATACTTAAGATTTATGTTTAGTGATAAAATAAATATAAAATTTATAAAAAATATTATGACTTGTGTTTATTTGTAGTATTGTTCATTAGTGTTGCACATAATCACCTTTCCCTAACCCTCTGGGCACACCACGCTATCTCTTAAAACAGTTCTTTTCACTTTTCTAATACTAAAAACTTGGTTTCTGTTATTAAAACACTATATCTTCTATTACATTGATCTTATCTACATCTATTACACAACTAAATAACAGATTTATCAGTAGCACCCATTTGCACTGATTTATATAACATTGGATTCAAGGTATGTTGAACTATTTTGATTATAATTTTAATTAGGAAAATAAATAAATAAATTTTGTGAACATCACACAACGTCATCTAGCCCCATGGTGAGCTCTAAGCTTGTGTAACGGTGAGAAGAATATACTATTTTTTTTCTTTTGTAAATACAAATATATACATGCAGTTGCACCCTGAGTAGAAATAAATATTTATCTTAAGCATAAATATTTGTTTCCGGCGGAAATCGATCCATAATCTTTTGCGTGATGAATAAAATCATGAACATCATGAATAAAAGAAAATATTCCGAATTCATAACACTAGGGCTTCCCAGTACTAAAACGACAGTAGAGTGCGACTGAGCTACTCCAAAGTAGAACATATTTTAGCCCATTGTGCTCTGTCACAAGCACAATGTGGAATTGGATGGAATGTGACTAATTTCTACTTCTCAAACAATCCGCTCTACCATGATGTCTTATAAGTCCTCGCTAAGTCGCCGCGTTTTATTGATCAGCTAAAAAAAACTCCAAATAATTAAAAAAAAACTTCAAATAATAAAAAGGATTTGTTAAAACTATCTGTAGTTTTTAAAAGTAGTCGGTCTATTTTTTATTTAAAATTTATTTAATTTTTTGAGCCACAAAAGAACGACAAAGCAACGAGAAACGATCATGGTAGCGCGGATTATGTAAAATAACCAAGAAATGAAGAAGTTATACAATAGTTAGAACGCATAAAACATATTTCAGCGAAGACTATTACGGGGACGTCGATCTGAAAGCGCTGAAGAAACTGGGATTCTGAATGTCAAGGAGCGGCTCGAAGGACAAGCTGAAACTCAACCCTTTTGACTTACTGTAGGGCATAATTTGAACACGAACGAATGTCCATTTACTGTCGAATACAGAAAACCTACTCAGAATTAGAGTTCTATTTAATTAAGCAGTTCTCAAAATCAAAAATTCTCATACTCATTTAAAAATTACATTTTGCTATATTATTTAAGTGCCTCTCAAATTTTAAGTGGCGTGCCTGTATTCGGCTGATAGCCAACTAAACTTTGTAAGCTCGCTCGGTTTCAAACAAGTTAGCATAGCAGCTGTCATGCGGTGACGCACTTGTATGAAAAACTAGCTTAGCTTACACTATGCGCAAGTTTACCTTGTTTAGTTAGCGATAGACGCTTCGCTTCATTTTGATCGTCTTTCTTAGACGACTGCCTAAGGAAATGTTATGTTTTTGCCGTAAGTGTATGAACACCACGTAAAGTATTTTCTACCTAAATCAAAAGTTGGCAATTAATAGTTATAAAATGCATTTGTGCCACTTATTATAAAATTATAAAATGAATTAAACTTATTTGCTTCCCTCCTTGGGAGTTGTTGCAAACTCTTTGGGAAGGGTTAAATTCAGTATACTGAAGTCAATCAAGTTATCGTCTTACACTATTTTGAAGAACTTTTATACTATGTGACTTAAGAAATTGGTTCAACGATAAAAATTGTTTGGAAAGTGGTGGAGTTTATTTTGGGTAGGTTTTGTTTGTCCGAGAGGCGCGTGAGGTTGAAATCACGAACTTTTCAGTTGTGTAAATAGTGATGAGAATTAAATCCAGTGTTTATCAAAATTACATAATATACTCGATTCAAATCTACGGGTTACTCCAATAAATCATATTCATTTTTCTTTAAATTCAATCTATGATCATAAAGATTCAGCAATGTAAAAAAAACTGAATTCCGTAACCTTCAATCGGGACGAAAGAAAAAAAATAGAACGAAATAAATTAATTGTTATTCTATGTTTTACAGAAGCTTCTGTAATTTATTCATGTTTTTTTTTAAGCAAAATTGTTGGTGAGCTGCCAAAATATTTTCAAAAACTCTCTAATATACTTGACATGGTGCCGACAAGCTTTGTGTCGGTGCTGTGTCGATATTCATGTTGTCTTAGTCATAGGTTATGTGTTGTATTATAATTTAAGTTAACGATTTTGTACTGTGTAAATAAAGATTTATTTTAATATATCTACGCTCTACACTTATTTTTCCTACTCAAATTATCTGCCTACCAACACAAATATTATCTTACTAATATTATAAAGGCGTAAGATGGCATGTACGAATGTCTGTAAGTTTGTTACTCAATTACGCAAACACTACTAAACCGATTGGGATGAAACTTGAAACATAGGTAGTTGTGAACCTGGAATAACACATAGCCTACTTTTTATCCTGATATTCCCGCGGGGCGCAGCTAGTCTATAATATTTACCTAATAAAGATATGGGTAATCTAGCTGCACCCCGTGATGTCATCCGCGTAAGTTCCTATATCCCGGGAATATCAGGATAAAAAGTAGCCCATTTGTTACAGGTGCATACCAAATTTCATGGCAATCATAGTTTTGAAGGAATGTTCCTTTTGGCCCACATGTGTTAGAGCTAGTCTATGGCCGGGCTATTTTTTAACCTTAGATTTAGATATTGTACTAGTGTAACGTGGAATCGAATCCTGCCAGGCACAAATCCCTCTCAAAGTCCTAAGTGCAAAGTCCTCTATTTTTATCTTGGCCTAGGCTAAGATAAAAATAGTAAAAATAGTACAATAAAATGCCTAAATCTTACATCTTACTAATATTATAAACGCGAAAGTTTGTATGTGAGGTACGCAAAAACTACTGAACCGATTGCGATGAAACTTGGAATATACTTGGAGCGGCTGGACCGATTTCGATAATTCCTTTTTTGTTATCTTCCTTATGATCAAGAGAAGGTTCTTATTAAAGAAAAAATGCTGAACCGATTTTGATAAATCTTACTCGGGTGAAACCGCGGGGCGCAGCTAGTAAAATACTCGTATAAATTACCTACTTGAGATTCATTTTTAAAGAAAACTCAGCCACGTTCGGGTATCAATTTATTCTAATAAATAATTGAGTGACGAAGTACGGCTTAGACAAACCCAACTCATGTAATAAAGCTAGCGAGGGCTACTGATAAATATCAATCGAACGTTTGAGCTTGAAGCTGATGAATCGCATCCTGACGTGACATGGCTACGTTGTTGGACGCACATCCTGAAATACAAAAAATAATATATATAGATGTACGAGTGTATCAATGTAAACAATTTCAGTAAATACATTTTATTATATTTATGGGTCTTTGTACATTCCGCGCTACCATGATCGTTTTTCGTTGCTTTGTCGTCCTTTTGATTCGGCTCAAAAAAATGAAGTAAAATTTTAATTAAAATACCTTGACTACAGATATACAGATTAAAAACCACAGATTATTTTAAAAAATCTTTTTTTTGAGTTGATTTTTTGTTATTATTTGCTTTTTTATTTTTATACGCGATAACGCGGCGACTTCGCGACGACTTATAAGATCATCATGGTAACTTAGGAATTATTTTAGCTGATCATTAGTTCAAGTTTCAGCATATTTTCCTAGAAAGTCTGGTCTATGATATTATTATGTTTACGCGTAACTTGAAGTAACGAAGTTGTGAGGAATGCCAGGAAAAGGAGTAGATCAAGAACAAGGAGTTCTAATCCATCTTCCGTCATTGACTAATAGGCCTATTTTTATTTGATTGTTAACTTCTTTATCATAGTAATTGCCTCAATAATAAATACTATACCAAGAATGACATTCCGGTATCAACAGAAGACATCATCCTTTAATATTTCGTTCCAGATGTTAAAGTATGACGTCATTCATATAAATATATTATTTATTGTAATTCGATGGATAACGTTATTTGTTGACACCAGAATGGTAGATAAATTTTCGTAGATCATGCATTATTACTGACCTTTTGCAAAAATATTCAGCGGTAGAGCAGGTTTTTCATCAGTTTCCTTTGGAACCGTCACAGACGGTTGGTAGACATCGATCACCGGCCTTATTTCCAAGGCTGCCGCTTCAGATGGTGGGACTGATGGTTTCTGTGGTATGAACGGAAACGTCGGGGGTCGGATAGGAATTGAAGGTTGAGGGGGCAAAGAGGGGATAGGCGGAAATATAGACGCTATAGAATCTATTGGAGGTGGTAGTGAAGGGGACGGAACTGGCACTGATGGTGAAGGTGATTCAGAAGGAGAAACTGGTGCCGATGGAGAAGGATCTGATGGTGCAGGTGGTATAATAATAGGAATAGGAGCAGGGTTAGGTGGTTGAGGAACAGGAGCTGGAATAGGAACGTTGTTGTCCTTGCAGTCAACTCGATCGGTGTAGTCGCAGACGCCGAGGACCTGAAAATTTATGAGGTTTTGATCATATTTTATTGATACGACATTTTAATTAGGAGTCAGGACAAAACATTGATGAATAGATAATACTCTTTCTCCATACAAACGTAGTCGACTGTTTTCTACCTGGATAAAGATATCATCTTGCAAATGTGTATATGATTTAAAATCTATATCTTCCTATATTAGGCACATCCTGACATGCTGAGTTGATCATAAAATAGTAAAAATTATTCAAATAATTTGAAAAGTCTTTCAAATTTTTATATTTTCTAGGTGATTCTTTATACTAAAAGAACTTAATGATCATTGATCAATGACCTTAGGTCTGAGATCTAATCTGTAACTTTGTGATAATTACCCGGTTATGTTTTTCGCGACTATCTTGTATGTTTTTTATGTTTTTTTGGTATAATAAAGTCTTAATCAGTCAATATTTTATCTCTAACAGTTTATAATAACTTAAGTCACTTATGCCTCGTTTGAAAACACAATTTCTCGGTATTCTTACATGACACGCAAATTAAAAAGCGTTTACTGAACAAACAAACAGAGTAAAAGGTGCAATTATTTTAAGCATGCGGATGTATATATTTAGTACACTTGGGTACAACAAATACGGATCATTTACAAAATATTACTGCTCTCCTCTAGTAATGAATTTGAACTGCTTGGTATGTTAAGAGCACAGAGCAAATGTGTGCCAGTAAAATTTTAAGATATCGCGCCATTCTGATATAATCTTAGCTTGACCTAGGACATTTGCGTATTAGGATTTGATTATATTACGATTTGAGGTTGTCGTTGTTCTTCATTTCAACGAGATAAAAGTTTCCATCTTGTAATTACAATGGCCTAGGATTTTTTCTTGTAATCATTTTTATAAAAATTTGACTATCGAAAGTGGACAATTTTAAATTAGTATTGATTTGTATAGAAATGTAAAGGTCAGGTGTTACTCTAGCCTAATGATAAGCAAAAATCGAATTCTACATTCAGATTTTCATAATGGCTATACTATATAATTATGGGCTGTCAAAACCGAATTTAAAACAGATTCTGAAGACAACTCTCTATCTTCTTTTTTATTTACCGAATATCTGTCTGATTTAGACCGTACCTACCCTATATAGGACTAATTTTAACAAGCGTTGAAAAATTATAAGATGCGAGTGACCCGTATTGATTGGCAGTATGTGTACCTGACTGTAGGCGAGGTCGGCAGGACACTTGAACCTGATCGGTTGCCTGTTCACACACACGAAGAACTCGTTGCAGTTCTCTTTGTTACCGAACGCTTCGAAGTCCTTCTTGCATATTGGTTGTGGTTGCAGTTTGTCATCTGAAAAAAAGCCCCGATTATTGCTCGTTTTATAAGTAACTAGCTGCCCCCGCGGTATCATCCGCGTAGTTCCGCGGGAACAGGAGCTATATCGGGATAAAAAGTAGCCTATTTATTTATTTATTAGGTTCACCAACAGTAAGATACACTAAAGCTAATAAAGAAAGTTAAACACACACATATGACACACACACAACACACAATGTGTTATTACCGGTATCCAGCTACCTATATTCCAAGTTTTATTTATCGCAATCGGTACAGTTGTTTTTGCGTGATTGAGTAACAAACACACATACACATACATAAATACATACTCACAAACTTTCAACTTTATAATATTAATAGGATTCAGTTATCTAGTGCGACAATATCATACACAGTATAAACAAATATCTAGAATAGCAGTGACCCGATGCTTCATCCGCTTAAGTCTAGATTCTCGGGTCTTTCCAAAAACCCTTTAGAAATGTTTCCTAAATATGAAAAAATTACTGAAATATTTAATTTTTATAGGACCTGCGATTTAGGTTGTGCGTTGATATATAGTTAAGTCAGTAAACGAGACAAATAAAACTAATTTAGTAATTGGTAATAGTTTACGGGTGAACAACAGGGCTTACTCTAATTTTCGAAACGGAAAACAAACTATATTATTCAAGGGATTACCTGGGATTGAATTTCATACTTACAATCTAACTTCCGATTATGACAGTCAACATTTCCGGCATAATCACAATAGCCTTCGTTTGAAAACAGAAGCCCGTTCGGACATTCCTGCTCATAAGCCCAACCATCCCAGCAGTTCAAGAAGTTGTTACAGAGGTTCGGTGAAGGAATCTGTGTCCTTTGCCCTTGACATAAAGTGTTCGGTTCCACGATCGGATGCTTGGGTATGATCACCAAGGAGTTTTGGAAGTTAGGATCCTTTTTGATCTGCTGAATGATTGCGTTTGAGACCGGGATCGCGACCGCTGCTAGTGACTCTGTAAATGTCTGAAACAAGTGATTAGGTATTCAGTCTCCTATGGGCAGTCCCCGGTTTCTCGTGTCATCGAGCCCTTTAACGCTGTCCTGGGCAAGTATCCTGAATGCGATTTGTTTGAGGACGATTGGAGAGATGTGTTCTCAGTATGTTTGAAGTATTGTGAGAGATATGAAAGATCGATTTAATTTAATTAGTCTTTTATTATAGTAATTGGTTAAGAAACCGTTGTAATTAAAGTAAATAGGTAAACAAACTCGCTTTGTTTTGAAGAAAAGCTCCAAAAATAAACAAATTTTTTTTGAAGATGGTTTCTAATATTTTTTAATTATTAAGTAGATGTGTTTTTAATTCTTTATCTTTAGCTGGGCAAGTATCCTGAATGCGATTTGTTTGAGGACGATTGGAGAGATGTGTTCTCAGTATGTTTGAAGTATTATGAGGGATATGTATGATCGATTTAATTTAATTAGTCTTTTATTATAGTAATTGGTTAAGAAACCGTTGAAACTAAAGTAAATAGGTAAACAAACTCGCTTTGTTTTAAAGAAAAGCTCTAAAAATAAAAAAAAAATTTTTGAAGATGTTTTTTAATATTTTTTAATTATTAAGTAGATGTGTTTTTAATTCTTTATCTTTAGCTGAACGACAAAGCAGCGACTTCGCGACGACTTATTATAAGACATCATGGTAGGGTAGATTTATGTCTATATAGTCAAAGAGATATATCCTTACTCTAACGATAAACTACATTAAATAATAAATTATATAGCTTAACTTACCTGAATAAAATTAAAGAATGGGTGTAATAAATTTCCGTAAAATGGTAGATTTTCAGCTTTGAGATTCAAATTGTTAAGGTATGGATTTGGATAAGTCTTCACCATGCTCCCATTTTCATCAAAAACTGTAAAAGAAAATGTTCTTAAAAGATCACCATTACATATTTTTTAAACAAACACGTTTGGAACTCATAATTCAATATTTTTCCGGGTCTTAATAGCGTGATGTCTTACTTTTTAATTTTCTTACTTCGACGTTTCGATCATGTTTCAATGATCTTGATCTCGAGGGGGCAGGGGGGGGGGGAATCACGCGATTAAGCCCCGGTCATACAATAGGGTTACTCTATCTCGACCAACGGAATTGGAGGGAGTTTAGCAAACCTATAATTATCCCCACACGAAAGCAGGTTAAATACTTGCAACGTAGGATGGTTGGTTTCAGACAGGCGGCCCGCCGTAAAGCCATTGCCAAATCGTTTTGCAGTATAGGTGAAGACAATGATGACTGATTTATTGTACCAACCACAATTATTTGAAGTTGGCATAATAAGTAGCTTCCGAGAGAAATGCAATGTCATACCATCCTAAACTTTTTATCCAATGTCCAATTATTATGTATACTTTATATAATGACCTTTGTCTAGTCGTCGTCTACAAGAAATTGATTAAAATCAAGCAACAAATGAATTTCGTTTCTTTGTTAAACTTCATCAGTAGTTTTTTTAAATATATCATAATAATTGGCCTTTTCGATGATTTATAAAGCGCCCGTGATGCTTAGAAGTTTTTTACCTTCACAAGACCCGTTTAGGTCCTGATCCCATGGGAATATCGGGGACAAGACTAGCCTATGTTACTCTCCCACAATGTACCTACCTTATCGAGGAGTAACATATATTCCTCTTTATAATCGATAAGAACCTATTATTCCTTTGTGATAAAAAACCTATTTCAAATCCTATTATGAAGTCGGATAGTATACGGTGAGTATACAATTACTTACGTATAGTTAAGATTGCTCACATGGTTCCAAAAGGCGTATTTAAAATATGTACTGAGGTTACAATTCTCGAGATAAGTAAACGATATCATTCTTGTGAATGATTTTAATTAAAAATAGAAAAAACGCTATTTCAAAATGTTCTCATTACACCTACACTAATTTAAAAATATTATAATACTTATGTACCTAATATTGACCCCAAGTGAATTTTTTAAGATGTTTTTTTTTCCTTCAAAATACTTCTATTAGAAATGTCTTGGGCAATAAAAGACAAATTACGAAATATTTAAAAAAATAAAGATTATTTTCAACGCATTCAGCATTCAAATGATTATCTATAAGCATATTCTTGCGTATAGGTATCTGAATTGAATTATTCTAAAGGGTGGTGTTTTTAACTTAAAGTAACTAAGATGTAGATATAATATAATAATATTATTTCAAATAATATTTATTTATTAACTATGACACTTATTAGACATTTCTCAAATTACATATTATATCAGACATCGATTCTACACTAAGCACAAGCTTGTATCGCAGTAACCGAGGAACCAATATAATGAAATATAGATAGACGCCTAATAAATCCATAAAAATATATACCTTATAGACTAACATACATAGATATTTTATAATAAAATGAATGTGTTAATAGATAGCTCAGAACTATGTTAGTAGTAGATCCTGGGAACTTGCGTAGTATAACCGTACTAGTAAACAGATAAAAGAAAGTTTATTTTCAATGCATTCAAATGTTAATCTTAAAGCATATTCTTGCATATAGGTATCTGAATTGAATTATTCTAAAAGATGGTGTTACTGAACTGAAATGAACTAAGATGTGAACTTGCGTAGTATAACCATACTAGTAAACAAATAAAAGACAGTTTATTTTTATGTATTCAAATAATTATTTATAGGCCTCTCAAATTGCATGCCACCTAGATTTATTTTCGGCTTCTCGCATCCAGTTCGTGAGGCCTATGTCCAGCAGTGGACTGCAACAGGCCGATGATGATGATGATTATTATTATTTATAAGCATATACTATTGGCGTATAGGTATCTGAATTAAATTATTCTAAAATATGGTGTTACTGAACTGAAATGAACTAAGATGTGGACACTCACTGCTACATAAGTAATAGGTGATCTGTGATACTGGGAACTTGCGTAGTAAACCCATACTAGTAAATAAACCCGTCAGTGATTCACTGCACTTTATTTTTATACTCATACAGTTTATTCACTTGTTAATGGGGGTTACCATGATCTCCTTATTGCACGACCTTAATCGTTCAGCAAATAAATTAAATTAAAATTTAAAATCCCCGACTGTTAAAAAAACTGAAATAAAGAAATAAGTAAGTTTTTTAAGCAATCTGGTTTTATTTATTAGCTGCACGATTTAGTTTGCGCAATTAAGAGATCATGATAAGCCTCATTGTCACTTGTATAAGCGTATAAGATACACAAATAGAGTAATTTAAAAAGAAATAATAGACATAATATGCTGTACTCGTAGTAAGTTACATCTCATAGAACTAGCTGGGTCCCGCGGTATCACCCGAGTATGTCCTGCCTAACCACGGATTTCGAAAACCCTTTCCATTTCGCCCTCTGTGGCGCTTCGACTGCAATGCAGAAGGCTACGGGTTCGATTCCCGCCGGGTAAAAATATTTGTGCTTAAAAAGAAATATTTGTATCTGGTCTGGGTGTCTTTCTAGTATAAAATGTATACATGTATTTATATACAAAACAAGACACGCTCAAATCTCTCTACTATGATAATTTTGTCTAAGGTTTTCGCGATTTTGGATAATAAAACACAATATTTACCGGGTTTTACACGCGTTTTATTTAATAACGTCAATATTTCGGCAGCTTTACAGTTGGGTTGACTCTACTATCGGTTTCAGCTGTGGTTTCGGTATCGATTAGGCTGCCTGATGATAATCAGTCAGGACAAAGCGTTATATATAGATGTAGATAAATAATACTGGTTTATGGTCTTAGTTCCATTTTGTTTTATATTTTAAGTTTAGATTAATCCATGATCTTTTTGACTACAGATTGTTTAATAAAAAAATAATTACCATGTTTTTATTTGTGATTTTAAATTATATAATATGGTAAATATTTATATATTAAAATATGACAATGCATTTTAATTAGCATCATCCACCATTTGTCATATATATTATTTTCGAAACTTTTAATTATTTAATGTTCATCACAGTTTTCAATTTGGCATTTTTAGATACGAATTGGCTATGAATCTAACTGACACCAAAGAAATCCAATTCCAAATATACCTAATTGAACTTGAAAAACCCTATTTTTAACCGACTTCAAAAAAGGAGGAGGTTCTCAATTCGTCGCGTATATATATATTTTTTTTTTTTTTTTTTTTTTTTTTTTTATGTTTGTTCACCGATTACTCGAAGGTGGCTTGACCGATTAAGATGGTTCTTTTTTTAATGGAAAGGTGGAAGCCCCGAGGTGGTCCCATAAAAATTTGGTGAGGATCTGATGGAGATCTTCGAAGTGAGGACCGGGAATGCTCCTCAAAAACCTGTATTCAATTCACTTGTTCATCGATTACGCGAAGGTGGCTTGACCGATTAAGATGGTTCTTTTTTTAATGGAAAGGTGGAAGCCCCGAGGTGGTCCCATAAAAATTTGGTGAGGATCTGATGAGGATCTTCGAAGTAAGGACCGGGAATGCTCCTCAAAAACCTGTATTCAATTCACTTGTTCACCGATTACGCGAAGGTGGCTTGACCGATTGAGATGGTTCTTTTTTTAATGGAAAGGTAGAAGCCTCGTGGTGGTCCCATAAAAATTTGGTCAGGATCTGATGAGTATCTTCGGAATGATGGACAGGATAGCTTCCCAGAATGTAATAAATTACTCGTTTTGGACTTCTACCAAAAAGAATAGACCCCTAAAGAACTAAGTACAGATTGATGGGCCACCTAAAACCACCTTCTCATCAGCAAACTCCTCAAAAATTAAAATTACGGTAACAATTAATTAATTTTGTAATTTAATTTAAATTTAAAAGTTAATTTATTTGGCAGTCGAAAGTAGGTAGGTAGGTACTAAAAAGGGTGAAATAAAAAAATAATTTAAAAATTAAAAAACCGACTTAAAAAAAGAACTAAAATTAGTTTAAAAATTTAAAAACCAACAAAAAAAACAATAATTCATAAAAAATACCAAAATAACCTCTACATACAGCGCCACCGACTAATTAATCTGTTTTATCATCTGAAGTCGGGCAGTTTTACTGGCTGTATGGTTCCATATTGTACTTAGTTTGGCTGCCCGACGTCAGATGATAAAACAGATTAATTAGTCGGTGGCGCTGTATGTAGAGGTTATTTTGGTATTTTTTATGAATTATTGTTTTTTTTGTTGGTTTTTAAATTTTTAAACTAATTTTAGTTCTTTTTTTAAGTCGGTTTTTTAATTTTTAATATGAAGAAGTAACTCAATCTACTTACATAACAATCTCTTCTGCCTGCTTATCTCATTGCCCTTTTCATCAGCGCCCGCGCACACCACGACCAAAGCAAGCGCAAATAACTTGATCATATTCAGGGATGTATGCGCGCGATCACAGGACAATGTCAGGGCTAAACGCAGGACCTAGCTTATATAGCGTTCGGTCGAAAACAAGTACCAAGTAAGTACTTACGTAGGTTCTAGTTTTAGCCAGGATACGAAAGAATAAAAGGATATGACGCCGGATCGTTTTATTTTAATATCATTTTTGTTTTGGTCATCGAACTGGTTGTCGTTTAGTTTAAGGTCTAGTCTGAAACCTGTCAAGTACTGGTGTTTACGTAAAAGGTGAAACAGTTTAAGTTTTGAAAAGACTGGGTGGTGAGCAAGAAGTGTGAAATAACAAAGCAATAAAAATCTGTACCTATAATGAATGAATGAATGAATGAATACATACTTTATTGCACCAGAAACATAAATTAATAAATATTACAAACACAAAAAAAAAAGAAACTTAAAAACTAGTGTGGTACAATGGGCGGCCTTATTGCCTAAGGGCGATCTCTTCCAGGCAACCAATGAATGGACAAGATTTAAGGAAGGGGATGGGTAAGGTGTATACTATAAAAGATATATACTATAAAATATAAGCTATATAGATAAAAAGGACAGATAATAAATGTTTTAAAACAAAAATACAAAAAAAAATAAAAATATGACAAATAATAAAAATAATAATATTAAACACATATCTACAAATTATGCATAAAATTAATAATATAAATGTAATATTAAATCATACTAATAATCTTTATGACAGTTACATAAACATACATGAACTACAAATTATTATAATAGTTATGCACTTGATTTGCTTCCGCGATAGCGAGATAGTGATTATAGAGACTCGACTTAAACACTGCCAACGACTTGGACTGCCGAATGGTAACCGGCAGCGCGTTCCAGAGTTGTACACTACGAGCGGTGAAAGAGCTACTGAAAAACGTAGAAGAGCGGCTAGGAACAGCGAGAAGAAGGGCCTTGGAAGAACGGACAGATTGAGAGGGAGGGTGAAGAAAATTGAAACGAGATTTCAGATAGAGAGGAGAGTTAGGTAAAAAAAGAATTCTGTAGAGAAGAGATAGAATATGAGAGTCTCTACGCAGACGAATGGGTAGCCACCTGAGCCGACTCCGGTATTCAGACACATGATCAAACTTGCGCAGGCCGAAAATGAAGCGAATTGCAAGATTTTGCAGCCGCTCAAGTTTGTCAAGCTGGTCCTCAGTCAGGTCAAGAAAGCACTCATCTGCGTAGTCGAGAACGGAAAGCATAAGAGATTGGGCCACCATAATTTTGGTGGCAATTGGAAGGAAATTCCGCAACCTTCGGAGCGAAGCATTGGACGCGAACATCCTCTGACTCAACCCAGAAAGCTGCGGGTCCCAAGTTAGATTGAAATCTATAGTGATGCCAAGGTTTCTAACTACATCGCTGTAAGGTACCAATATGCCATCAAGAACTATCTGAGGCAGCTGATCTCGATTTATTTTACACGTTAGCCTAGAGCTACCCAAAATGATTGCTTGGGTTTTTAGAGGATTTACTTTAATGCCATAGGCTTTGCTCCAATCACTGATTTTAACAAGGTCCTCTACTATAACAAAGGTAGTAAATTATTAGGAACTTATAAAATTGCAGACTTCTTAAATATTTTTAAACCATGTAAGAATTAATATATTCATAGGGTTGTGCTTTTTGCAAAAAATACACCCCGCATGGTTTTGATTTTTATAAAATATATTTTTTGAGAATGAAATAATGACTTACTTACTATTTTATGTAAGATAAATACTGGACAAGTTCTAAGTGGGAGCTATGTAGAGGTGTGTTACCCTCAATGCAATGGCATGTTACTTTGCATGCCGAATATTGGTTAAGTATGTGATACGCTATGCCCAATACATCTATTGTTACACCATGCTTATTGCAAATAAATGAATTGAATTGAATTTTTGAATGTAATGCTCAATGCTCTAAACATGACCGGTGTGCAACGTAAATAAAATTGCTCTATTATACTTCTGTTTCTTCTGTATATTTATGTGAGTCAGGTATATTTTTGTTTTGATCGCCTCCTTTATGCCTTCGCATTTATGCAAACATGAAGATCCTTTACGTGTCGTTTTGACAAAGCATATGAGGTTAAAATTAATGTTTATCAACATCAAATACCCGGTGTACCCACATATCTTGACTATCTTGTAAAGGTTTCGTCTTCCTGACAGCGAGCCCTTACAGCTGTCTTTCAATATTGTAGCCTTAAGTCCGAACGGGCATTTATCATACGAGTGCTTGTTGTATATCTTGTTTCTACGACTCATCCTGCAGATATATTACGGTCTGTTTGGCTCGTTTTATCTATATTCAATCTAGAGAATATCTTGTTAGGTTCTTCGAATAACGTGTGGTTATTTAGGAATAAAGGAACAGCTTGATTGAATTTTCTTTTCGATTCTATGGTTTTCGCCAGTTTGCATAATAAAACACTTTATTTACCGGGTTTAATCGCGTTTTATCCATGATTTTTAAACGGCCGAGCATTCGCCAACTTTACAGTTGTCTTTTTCAAGGTTGACTGAAAAATGAAAATAAGATACTTATATTAAATGAGGTATTCTGAAATCATGAACAAAACGCGATTAAACCCGGTAAATAAAGTGTTTTTTTTTGTTTCCTGTATTTTAGATTTTTGAATATTTTTAACGATTTCGAATTAGATATGAATCTAATTGATTAAAGAATCAAATGTCTTGATTCAAAATTTAGCTAATTAAACTTGTTAGTACTTGGGGATTTCCAAAAACTTTTTCTCGGATCAGTCCGTACTAAGTAGACTATTAATAAAACGCGTAGGACCTCGCGTGCTCACTTACTCACACATCTTTACTTATATCCAACTTATTTTACTTAAATACGACTTTACATACGCCAACGCGAGCCACTTGTAAGCACAATTAAATAAACAACGTGAGATAGTTATTTAAGTTAAGTAATTTCCTATATTTTCTAATTGGTGTTTTATTAAATTTGATAGAAGTATCTATTTATTTATTTATTAGGAAGTTCAACAGCTATACATATACACTTATAAAACATATGGTAACAATAGGAAGCCAATTACAGAACTTCACGAACAGAAATCGATTTAAACAAAAGAACCTTAGTGCAACAAAAAAAAAAACAAATTAACACATTAAGAACACACTTCACATTAAGAAACAAAAAATAAATTAATTAGGTCTAATCAAATCCAGGATCAAAGAAAATATTACTTAGCCGCCGTCTTGCTAATGCTACGCTAGTGCAAAATAGGTCTAAATCAGCAATTCCACATAAATTATTAAAGGTCGTACATGCTCGCAGCAGATAAGTATTCTGTCTATAGTTGGTAACAGCACCCGGTACAAATAAAGTGTTACTAGCACGAGTTTTAGCAGGCGTTCTCAAATTAATCCAATCTAATCTATCGTTAGAACTCACTAGTTTATAAATCATATTATTGACTAGATGTGTGTCGCGGTTTCTTCCGCATAAGTCCCAATCCTGTGCGAGTTTCTAAAATAAATTTCTTATAGGACGCCTACATCATGTAAAGAACACACTGTCCAAATTTCAGCTCCCTACTATTAGCGGTTTAGGCTGTGCAGTGTGCGTTTATCCATCAGTCAGCCAGGACCAAAAAAGTCATATTACTATCCTACTAATATTATAAAGCTGAAAGTTTGTATGTGTGTATGTTACTGAATCACGCAAAAACTACTGAACCGATTGCGATGAAACTTGGAATACAGGTAGCTGAATACCAGGAATAACACATAGGCTTCTTTTTATTCCCCGATATTCCCGCGGGAACGGGACTTATGCGGGTAAAACCGCGGCGCGCAGCTAGTATAGAATAAGGAAGCATTCTGTCCCTTTCTAATAATGTGAGGATGTGAATAATGTGAAAGGGACAGCATGCACAGTGTAGCGGAATACTTTTTAGTTTTAAGTGAGCTTTCTAGTTTTAGTACTTAATATAATTTCTTTGCCATAGAATTGTCGAGTAAAATTGTCGTCCGAATGTATGGGATCGTAAGAGTTAAATCCGGTAGCTGGGTTTTTTGCAGGCTTGTTTATGATGAATAATTCTAGTTTTTGATCTCAAGCGCCGAACGTAACTATGTCAAAAATCAAAAAAAAATTGAAAATATCTCTCCATATTTTCTCTTACAATACTGTTTGGTCGACTATAGTTAGAAGTTCATGAGAAAAAAATCAAAGTGTGTTTTTTTAGGTATTTTCTGATTCTATTTTCTTGGCCGATTTTAAAATGTTTTAATGAATCATCGCATTAAATCGCCATTTTTATAGGCTGGTGAAGTCTTATAGAAGACTGATTGCAGATGAAACAAAAAAGTAAAATACTGGCCTTTTGCCTTAGCAAAAATAATGCAGTCAATTTAATAACTCAATTACATCGAAAGGGCAAAACAGATTGTACCTTTCGTCTACATATTCAATAAAAACATAATAAGATTTATTTCGACTTTTATCGCTTAAAGTTTATTTCATTTCATTTCATTTATTCACTGTAAATCACGTTACAATTTTGCAGATGGATTACATCAAATCTTAGATCTACATGATTCACTCTTTGAGCGTACAGTGCTACGTGCATGCGTGCGTGTTTATCTATCCATTAAGCGATTAAGACGTAAAATGAATCGATAGTCTGGAGTTATCTCCATCGATTAATGTATTTCGATTAATTAAATGACAGTGCACAGTTAACAGCAATCCTTAAAACTGGTTAAAGTTATTTTTAAACATTTGCAGTTCGATGATTCATCGAAAAGTACAAGAGCATTGTTGCTATTTTTAACAGACTTCAAAAAAAGGAGGAGGTTCTAAATTCGTCGCGTATATTTTTTAACCGACTTCAAAAAAAGGAGGAGGTTATCAATTCGTCTGTATGTATAATAATTTTTTTTTTGTATGTTTACCGATTACTCGAAGACGGCTTTACCGATTAAGATGATTCTTTTTTTAATGGATAGGTGGGAGCTCCAAGATGGTCCCATAAAAATTTGATGTGGATCTGATGAGGGTCTTCGGAGTGATGAACGGAAATGCTCCTCAAAACGCATTAATCAATCCAGTTGTTTTATCGATTACTCGAAGATAGCTTGACCGATTGAAATGATTCTTTTTTTAATGGAAAGGTGGAAGCTCCGAGATGGTCCCATAAAAATTTGATGAGGATCTGATGAGGATCTTCGAAGTGAGGACCGGGAATGCCCCTCAAAACGCTGTATTAATCAATTTTGTTCATCGATTACACAAAGATGGCTTGACCGATTGATATAGTCCTTTTTTTAATGGAAAGGTGGAAGCTGCGAGGTGGTATCTTCGGAATGATGGACAGAATAGCATCTCAGAATTCAATAAATTACTCATTTTTGGACTTCTACCAAAAAGAATAGACCCCTAAAGAACTTAGTACAGATTGATGGGGCACCTGAAACCATCTTCTCATCAGCAAACTCCTCAACAATTAAAATTACGGTAACAATATTGTTGATTTTTAGGTAGGTAGGTACACTAAAAAGGGTAAAATTATAAAATAATTTAAAAATTAAAAAACCGACTTCAAAAAGAAACAATAAATAATATAAAAAAAAAAACAAAAAACGAAAATTGATAATAATGACCAAAATAACCTCTACATAGGTACAGTGCCACCGACTAATTAATCTGTTTTATCATCTGAAGTCGGGCAGTTTTACTGGTTGGTTCCATATTGTACTTAGTTTGGCTGCCCAACTTCAGATGATAAAACAGATTAATTAGTCGGTGGCACTGTACCTATGTAGAGGTTATTTTGGTCATTATTATCAATTTTCTTTTTTTGTTTTTTTTTAAATATTATTTATTGTTTCTTTTTGAAGTCGGTTTTTTAATTTTTAAATTATTTTTTTATGTTTGTTCATCGATTACTCGAAGATGGCTTGACCGATTGAGATGGTTCTTTTTTTATTGGAAATGTGGGAGTCCGTTTTTCAATTTGTCTTTTTCGACAGTTTTAATGGTTGGGTCCATATTGTAGTTTGGCTGCCCGACTTCAGATGACGCAACAGATAAGTCGGTGGCACTACATGTAGAGGTTATTATTGCTTTTTTTTACTCTTTCAATTACTACAGACTAGCTAGAGAATCGTGAATAAGTCGCGACAAAGGTGCGTAGCGGTACCTGGAGTATTCCTTTGACTTAGATACAGAATAGGCAATAGTCACAAAAAAAAGTTGAAACGCTACGGCGTCATCGACAAGTTTCCGCTTCTACTTAACAGTGCGCATTTATATTATTTATAATATACTAGCTGCGCCCCGCGGTTTCACCCGCGTAAGTCCCGGTCCCGCGGGAATATCGATATTTTTCTTTCATAAGAACCTTCTCCTGACCATAACAAACACAACAAAAAAAGAATTACCAAAGTAGGTCTAACCGTTCACGCATGATGCCATGACCAAGGGAAATGGGGATTCATTTTTATATATAAGACTAGCTGCGCCCCGCGGTTTCACCCGCGTAAGTCTTTATCCAAAATTCAAAAATTTCTGGCATATGATCATTCTCCTGACCATAGCAAATACAACGCAAAAAAAATCATCGAAATCGGTTCAGCCGTTCGGGTGTGATGCCGTGACCACGCGAAATGGGGATTTATTTTTATATATAAGATTTTATATATATGGATAATATTACTTTTGTTCTTAAAATTCTGAACGTTTAATAAATAGCATTATATAGATTTGGAACTTACAAAAAATTAAGACTCCAAATTTTAACCATTGACGTCCTGTTCAAATTTCCTTTCATAACTCTAGTAAGATGTTCATATTCAGGCATGGTAGAATAATTGAAAAACGTAGCTACACCAAAACTTATCAACATGATTATCCCACTATATATTTTCTATCTTCTATATCTACAAAACTCTTTGTCCTGAGTGACTCACTGACTGACTCACTGAGGGATCAATTAACGCACAGCCTAAACCGCTGGTAGTAGAGAGCTGAAATTTGGAGGGTGTGTCCGTTATGTGATGAAGGCGTCAGATAAGAAAGGATATTCCGAAATTCCACCTCTAAGGGGGGAAAGGGGGGGAAAACGTTTGTATGCAACTTCCAAGCCGCTTGACCTACAAACTTGAAATTTAACATATAGATTACTGTGGAGTCGTAAATGAAGCACTAAAAAAGTTTTTTAGAAATTCAGTTCCTAAGGGTGTCAAATTGGGGATGAAAATTTGTATGGGAATCGGTTTACCGCTTCACCTACAATCTTAAAATTTAATACGCATATTGCTGTAGGGACGTAGGTGAAGCGCTAAAAAGTTTTTTTTAGAAATTCATCCCCTAAGGGTGTTAAATTGGGAAAGAAAATCTCTATGAAAATTGGCTCACCGCTTGACCTACAAACTTGAAATTTAACACAGAGATTGCTATGGAGTCGTAAGTGATGCAGTTTTTTTTTAAAGTCATCCCCTAAGGGTGTTAAATTGGGGATGAAAGTATCTATGGCATTTTTTTTTCCGAATATGTTTTCAAGTATTTATCCGTTTTCCGTGTCGGTTTCGGTTCCGGCTCTCAGTTTCCGGTTCAGGGGAATCTAACCGCCCCCCGAAATGGGGAGGGGGGGGACATATTTAGATTTAAACTTTTCATTCAAGAGAATTGGTTCATATACCTACTTACAGTTTTGTACATACAGTACAGTAGGCTGATCCTATGCCGATCATGTTGAACCTAGGTTGATCCTATGCTGAACCTAAGCTATCTATGCGGATCCTATGTTGAACCTAGGCTGAACCTATGCTGATCCTAGGCTGATCCTATGCTGATCCTATGTTGAACCTTCGCTGATCCTATGATGAACCTAGGCTGAACCTATGCTGATCCTAGGCTGATCCTATGGCGATTCTATGCTGAACCTAGGCTGATCCTATGCCGATCATATATTGAACCTAGGCTGATCCTATGCAGAACCTATGCTGCTCCTATGTTGAACCTAGGCTGATCCTATGCTGAAGCTTTGCTGGTCTTATGATGAACCTATGCTGATCCTATGTCGATCATATCCTGATCCTATGCCGATCATATCTTGATTCTATGCTGATTTTGCATCCAATTTTTCACCTTTTTATTATCTTAATCGATAGACATAATTATTGATATACAAACAATACTGTTTCCTAAATGCGGGCGAAGCCGCGGGCAGAAGCTAGTCTTATATATACATATTCTACTTATCCTACTAATCTTGTAAAAAAGTGAGTATGTATGTGAATTTGTTACTCTTTCATGCAAATACTATATCGAACCGATTGCAATAAAATTTGGAAAATAGGCAGCTGGAATTACATTTAGGCTACTTTTTATTCCGACAAGTAACGCACGAGTATTTGTATAGAAAATTTGACTATTTTATATTTTTATAAAAAATAGCCATATTTGTCGATTTACCATACTATGTTTGTTTCCAGGATTTGATCTTTATCAGCAAGACTATCGATCAGTACAATAATGCAGGATGTTTATTTTTTGCAAAGAGACAAAGTTCGATTCCTGGTTAGGGTACGTAATACATTTTAAAAAAATCAAATAATGCCATTTTAGTTTTTGTCAACATCGGGGACGCAACGCCTTTCAGCATTTTTCGCTGCCATGTCTCTTTAAATAGTTTAGGATACTCCCCTGAAAGCAAATCGAAATGGTCCCTGTATACGTATATAATATGTATGTATGTAAAAACTGCCGAACCGATTGCGACGAAACATGGTGTTTAGATAGCTGGAGACCTGAAATAGCATATAGGTCACTTTTTATCCCGATATTCTCACAGGATCGACAATAACGTGGGTAAATCTACAGGGCGCTGCTAGCATTGCATAATAATAAGAAGCAATCAGTGAAATCATTTCTGAGGAGATCACTTTCTATCGTCGAAAGTGAAGCTGTCGTGATTGCACATGAATTTTTATTACAATTCCAATTAGTAATTAGGTAGCTACTGTAGTAATTGAATGATTTATTTCTTCATATTTTTTTAAATATGATTAACTCACATCGTTACTAAACATGAGCTAAGATTAGATTAAATGGACCGAGTTATGTTTTGGAGACCGCGTTTATTAAGTTTATCTTATTTAGTTTATTACGATTCTTTCCATAGAAAAAAATGTCATATTATATATATCACACATACATATCGGAAACGAATTAACATATCGAAGTAATTCTTGTATTTTTTATTTTTGACAGAGAATATGAATAGCTAATATTCAAAATTAGTTATTTTTTCTCATTGATAACAAAAAAAAACTATAGTGGTTAACATATATCAACTAAATCTCAATGTTCACTCTTCATCCTTCGAGTAGCAAAAAGAAATAGTATAAAGTCAGTACTATTGAATTACAAAAGCGGTTTATTAACAAACATGACTTCTACTTCTACTTAGAATATAAAGAGGAAAGATTTATTGGTTTTTTTGTTTGTGAAACTACGAAACTATTGGACCGATTTTATAAAATCTTTTAGCAATGAAATTTACATTATCGAGGAGTAACATAGGCTAATTTTGATCCCGATATTTCCATTAGATAGGGACTTACGCGGGTGAAACTTCGTGACGCAGTTGGTAGGGAATAAACTCTAGGCCGTTTTTGTTATTGGACACTGCATGTGACGTATGGTTATTGGTTATGGTGTCCAGGATTATTTCGATCTGTAATAATAAAATCTGTTGGGAAAAAGTAGTTATAAATAAGACATGCTCTGTGGGAGACCTCACCCAGCATCATTATAGTCGTATTCATAAACGACCCTGTGTTTGGACTCGGCTTTTGTTGTCATTTTAGCAGACGTCGATTTTGATAAAGGTATAAGACAAGGCATTGGGTCGGTTGTGAATAATACTGTCAGTATTATCACCAGTCGCCAGGACAAATTCGTTGGTGTTTCATAGGCCAGGGTTGAATTTTTTTGTCATTGTCATTGTTGTAGCAATTTAGCTCCAGACGTATCGACCAGTTCTTTCCTCTGGGCATGGCTGACTAGGCTGGGAGGGTGGTATAGGAGCTGGACAAGCTTACTTTACCTGACAATGTCCCGGGCACTACAGTGCCCTAAAAAGTGTATGGATTAAAAGTTGCTTGCGCTGTATAAATCATCTAAAATGAGATGAAAAGGCCAATTATTAATATTATCTTGTAATGCTATACCTACAAATGCTATACCTACAAGTTTGAAATCAAAGATTGTCTGCGATGATATTAAACTGACATTTTGATTAATTTTAACAAGAAAATCGGCCACCTGTTCATATTGGGAAATAAGTAAAGTACTGCGTTAAAACCTTCGCATCTTCAGTAGAAATGTGCGTCACAGTACACAACCAGTTTTCCCTGTGTTTACGCAATTTAAATAGTTACTTTTATTAACAAAACCTGTACTGCAAATTCCAGAGCATGCACAATTAAAATTCGATAAGCTAATTCTACCTTCTACCAGATTAACTGCATTTAGACAGCTACTTTACTAATTTCCTTGCTGAACACGTACAACAATAACAGGATCCAAAAGTGTTTGACGAGTGAGCAGGACGGTAGTATTTAATCAGAGTAATGAAGGAGTGAGACAGATACGCAAATGTAACCTTTCGCTGAATGGTTGAACAGCTAAGAATGGATGACAAAAACTGTTGGACTCAGTGTGGTAGAGATTGCGACGCGGGCGTCATTCGATCGAAATAAGTCACAGAATAGTGACTTTTACTTTAGATTAGTGACTTTTAAGTTAGTTTGTAATATAGAAGGAAGATGGCGTTCCATTCCAGTGTTATAGTCGTGCTTCTAGGATGTTTAGTCGGTAAGTAGATCACTTTACTGTTTGTAACTGCCATACTGTATTATTTTTTTACAGTTACTAACTTTTATTTTTTAATTTTATATTAAGGTCAAATAAAAGCTTTCAAATCGTTTAAATGAGACTCTTCTCTCCTTCTTCTCTTCTTTCTTCTTCTTTGATGACTTTTGGCTTTTTTGTTTTAATTGTAGTTTACAATAAAACTTAAATCTATCTATCTATCTTAAATAGGATATATTGACTGTTTGTTAGCCACTAGCTAGAATGTTTTTACAACTATTTCTCTTATTAGAAATCGAATTTGAGATTTTATTAGGAAACTGGCAGATCTTGCGGGAATATCGAGATAAAAAGTAGCATATATATTATTCCAAATCTTCAGCTATCTATATTCCAAGTTTCATCCCAATCGGTTTAGAAGTTTTTGCGTGATTGAGTAACAAACATACACACATACAAACTGTCAGCTTTTAATATCAGTAGGTAATTTCCTCCCTTTTTCCTTTCTCAGATCTAAATTGAATCTACAGATCGATATTTATTCAATTGTTAACCTTGCATTTTGAGAGGCATTTAACAAAAATAATTGCAATACGACATAGCAATAACTTTTACGAGTTCCAAACGAATCCACAATGTAGCCGACCTTGAAGCTTGAATACTAAATCTTATTAATTGGAATTTTATATTTGGTATTTGAGACATTTGTGATTAAATCAGTCTAGTTTTATGTAGATTTCATATTCTTAACTCATACATAATCCACTTGAAATTTATTAGACCTAATTGATACTTTAAGAAAAACTAAAAGTACCGAATGAAAATCAGTAGAAATTGATATTTTTAAATCGCTCGAAGTGAAGTATCTGGTTCAAAAATAGGGCCCCAGAATAAGTATTTACAAGGGGACTTCCAAACTTCTTTCGAAAAGACATCAACGCGCTTTTCCTACTTAATATTTCTCACGTTTTTATACTCTTACTATTCTTGTTTGTTTGTTTATTTGTCGGTCCGGGCGGAATCTTGCAATTTCAATTTAAGGCATTTCCCGTCTAGCTAGCGGGCTGAAACTTTGAGAATAGCTATCATGAAACTGACACTGACCGACATACATAAAAAGCTTTGTGCATATCGGTGCCTATTTCAGACGTCTGTTTCAAGGTGCGTTTTACAGGAGTCTGAGATAGGCTTCCAAACATCGAATTGACATTGAAACAATGCTGATAATAAAAACAACGCGAACAAAACCTTAAATTAGTTTTTTTAAAACAAATAGTCGCAAAAACAAAAGAATAAACTATAATCTTATGTTATTTATTGTTATTAAACTAGATCTATTAGGTCTAGAGAAAAGATTCTTATCTCTGGCACTGATAAACCAATAGCCTAGTGAAGTATGTAGCAACATTTCGCACTGATTTCTCTATTACCTAACCACGCGTAGCTTTTGTATGTCTTGCGATCACAGCTGGGTCGGTACAGAGGCCAGGTCACTACACAATCGCTTCGTTAAACATTTTACAATGTTTGATAAAAATCACTTATTTATTTACGAATTCATGTCAGCCAATGAAAACGGGAAACACCTCTCAATATTAATGCAATTTAACTTCATTTCTCTAACAACTTTTGTGCCATCCATACATCCAGACATAGGCTACTTTTAATCCCCATATACCCATGAGACTGCGACTTACGCGAGTGAAACTATGGTTGCAGCAAGTAATGTACTAAAATGGCTTTCCTATACTCTACTTGATAACCTTTATCAATCTTGTCTCCAGGAAATGCCCTCAATGTTGACTACTTTTGCTTAACTCGATGTAGGAAACATAACTTCCTATTACATTATGTTATGTCAACTATAAGATAACAAGTACTAAAATATCACTAGCTGTCTCGCCCTGGCTTCACCTACATGTATTAGTGCGAGTTAGCGTAGGAGTTACAACCTAGCCAGATTGCTAAACGTATGCCAGTAGCTCTGATCGCCTTAGCTGTCCACATAATACTTAGTACTCAAACGTATGAGTTACCGTATGTTACGTTCAAAACAGTGCAAGTTACTGCAGTGCAGCTACTCAACAGGTATACTCGCACGCTTGCTTACACGTACAAAAGTGGAGATCGTACTAATATCTGTTTCGTGCTTTAAAATAACTTAAAAGTAAAATTTAAAAAAGTAAAGTAAAGAGATGAAACTCTGACTAGGCTTTATACGATTATTAGTGAATATGTTGATTTTCTCAGTAAACAAAATGCTTGTATCAACATAACATTTATGCATTTAGGCTAAACGTTCTTATGTCATTTAAAACTCAGTAAAATTTCGAAACACTACAATTCTCCAACTTTATTCCAACATTGTTTTTAAGAAGAGATAAATATTGAGCTTTATTTCATCTGCTGATAAATAACTTTGCGTTTTAGGATGTAGCGTGCATGTTTATTTCGTACCCCAGCTTGCTGTCTCTCATCCGAGCGATGTTTCCGGTTGTATCTACCTAAGATACGCTAAAACCTGAAAACTCGGCAGATCGGTACAGTCGGTAACCTGACCACTTCTACGCAAATATTATAGATTCGGAAAAATCTTTACGGCTAGCCGTCTGTCTGGCACCGGCCCTACTCTATACTTGGTACTTCGGCTTACCTTACGTTCACATTTCAATAACCCCAAATTGAACAAACCATCGAAGACCGACTTAAGCAACTGGTTACATTCTCTAAGAAGAAATAGGGGTTTTTAATCATTTCTAATCTCTTCGTTACTTCATTCGTTTCCAGTATTAGCATCTTCACAAGTACCCAGAGTAAACAGAAAGAAGCCAACCAACCCACCAGCCAGGACTGTAGCCGATTCCGAACGAGATGCTGAGATCACAAACACATGTCCTGATGACGGGTTCTTTGCTGACGCAGAACAGTGCGATAAATATTATGAATGCAGGTGAGAACTATATCATGTTCGTGTGCACATTAGAGGAAAAAAAGAGGTTTTTATCATGAACACGTAATTTTTCAGCTTCTAAATGCTTATCATACATCTACCGAAATGTTCTTATACTAGTTTTTTTTTTTCTGGTTTCGCGACTCTGTATTGTAACAAAACATTATTCTCAGGGTGGTTGTTCTTATCCGTCTTACTACACTTTAAAATGCCTATATTAATAAGATAATAAATGTAAACTTATTAATAGAGGACAAACCATAGTTAACTATATTATAGGACTTATATTGAATGTTTGTAATTTCGCCACTGAGTCAGATATACAGATATTATTGCAATAGGTCAAGTTATTATATTGTTAGTAATATACAACTATTCATTAGCAATTATGTGCATATAACCACAACTACAATCAATATTAATTACCGTAAAAGGAATGTTGAATAACCACCTGTTTAAGTAATTACGAGAGTTTACCTAAATTTTAACATTTTTGGCGTTATGTCCACACAAACTAGACTAAGAGTTCCTTTTTCAACCTGTCCACTGCTGTCCAGTGTCCATGTACATAATATCTTCAAAACTGTACAATCGTTCAAGTAATACGATTTCTATATTGATGGTAATTATTGGCATTCGCATTCATTTATATTATGTTATTCTATGACAAGGAGTTTGTCAAAAGATGGAGTCGATTTTCCTTTTAATAATAATTAATATCGGCACTGATTTATACCTGCATATTAGCAACAAAAGAGTAACCGATAACGACGTAGGTTCTAATCATGTGAACTTCCCATTGAATCAAAATCAAGTTTGGTATATTTAGGGTCTTAAGTTCGCTGACCGTATTCCAGGAACGGTGAGATCATCGAGAAGCTGTGCCCCGACGGGATGGTGTTCAATGATTACAATCAGGACGAGGAAAAATGTGATCTGCCCTTCAATCTGGACTGCTCGCAGAGATCGAAACTACGTAAGTTAAAAACAACTAGCATATGGGACCTAATTGACAACGTTTAATAATAAATAATAACAATAATAGATGATTTATTAGCACATATTTAACAATATAATTACAAGTAACCCTGTTTCCCGGAATAACGTGAGCTGTGGCCCAGGAATACAGTTGTCCCCATAATAATATATTCTATATAATTAAATATTGCTCAAAATTGCCAAATATGCATGTAAAAAATGATCCGTATCTTAATCTAATAATGATAATGGTTTATGATTGACTTCGAAAAAAAAACAAAGTCATAATCTATAACTATGCAGAAAGACCTTTTAAAAATGTTCCTACTCATTAAATCGAACGAAAATCAAACCTAGTTTAAAATCCAGTATCGTGAGTTAGTTTAGAGTCGCATCAGTAGAATGCTGATACCTACACGATACCAGACAACTTTCCATTCTCAAGGGGAGGACAGCCTTGATGCGCGACGTATAGGTGTAAGTGTAATAGGTAGATGGGTAGGTAGGTACATGTATCGACAAAATATTTAAGAAACTTTGTACGAAATCAAGGAAAATGTCAAAGTCTACACGCTTTAATTAGCCAGTAGCGTTAGTAACTTGCACGTTTTGTTAGAGATATTTAAATGTGGAGTTAATGCAAATAGAACTAGGATTTATGATGGTAATTGTACGAACAGTCTCATTCAAATGATACTGGAATCGTTTCTGTTACAAAGTTGTTTCTGTGAATTCAATTATTGAATAGATGTTATCTAGATAGCGCTTGATGAACAGCTTAGATAAATACTAGCCTCTTGAATAAATTAATGTCATTTAGCTTGCGAATCCTTAGTGTGATCACGATACTCGGAGGGTAAGATGAGAATGCAACTTTGCTATGTCGTCTAGTGTTCTTTTAAACACAAAATTATTGGGAATTTATGAATAAATACTGTTTTTTTAGGTAATGGTACCATGATGTATTATAATAAGTCGTCGCAAGTCACTGCGTTGTCGTTTAGCTGAAAAAATAAAATTAAAAATACATCAAGTAGTAAAAAAACAATAACTAAAACCGGGTGGTTTTTAAAAGCAGTGGTGTTTTATTTCTAATTTACTTTATTTTTTGAGCGTCAAATGGATGAAAAAGCAACGGCAATCGATCATGGTAGCGCGGAATGAAGGTTGAAGTTGTTGTAGTAAAAAACCCTAAGTTATGGGCTAGAATAAATGAGTGCAATGCCATACATATTTTTGATTTTTAAAATAAAAATAGAAGAAATATAGAAAACAATCCAAAATTTTAAATAGAGTATGACTAAATTTCTATTAAATTTTTCTATTCCATAATTGTGTAGAATTAGCACTTTGAAATAAACCTTAATTTTCATAAAAATATTATTACATTTCATGTTTCTACTTTACAGAGACCCCAATCCCAACCCTGCACTGTCCCCGACTGAACGGCTACTTCTCCCACGAGGACCCGAAGGAGTGCGGCAAGTTCTACTACTGCGTCGACGGGAAGTTCAACATGATCACATGTCCCGACGGCCTGGTCTACAATGATAAGACAGGCATCTGCACCTGGGCTGACGAGGCTAAGAAGAAGGGCTGTGGAGCTAAAGGTAACATATATTTAAAAAAAACAGGTTTCAATCGCGTTGCTTTTATTATTTTAGCAAGTTTCAACGACCGATGCCGAGGTTTTGAGGTTTTTACAGATTTCTTGCTTAAGCCAGAGGTCTGTCACTCCGTGGGAGTTGAAAAAGCTTGATGTAATCAAAATCAAATCCGTGTTTAACATGGCGAAAACTGAATAAAAATCTAAAGCAAAATATATCAAGCAAATTGAGCTACGTCCAGCGCGTTTCACCCGCACAAAACTCGTTCCAGAAGAGAAATTATGTAATGCTGAATGGCTGGGACATTATTACATAAACTATTATGTACCTATGTGTCATTCCAGCACTTCAGCTGTTTAGCGTGAAAAAGAGAAAAACTACTTCACATACTTCCTTTCGGGTTTATAGTATTAAGATATTTAGTTTCTTTTTTAATCTGCAACCCTAGTTTTTTCGTCTGTTTTCGCAACTTTGTATTCATATAAAACTCATACAAATGCGTTGTAACGCGTCTTTTCGCTTTTGCCTATCCATCGAGATGAAATTAATAACTTATCTCTATCTCAGCGTGCGAACCTAAAATGACGGCCTCTGTGGCGCGGCGGATCATAAATATTTGATTCTGATGTTCGGTGTTTCCGTTTGGATGATTTACAAAAAAAAGTGTTTTCTATTGTATGTATTTACATATACAAAAAAGTATAATATGTAGTATATCCGTTGTCTAGTACCCATTGGACAAGCCTATTGCTTAGTTTGGGGCTAGATAGCGCTCTGAAAAATGTCGTGTAATACTTATTTATTATTAAATAATAAAGCGCTCTTTGTTGTTTTCCAGACGTGTTCCAATTCGACTGCCCGGCTGTGAACGAAACCTTCGGTCTGACCCACCCGCGTTACGCCGACCCTGACGACTGCCAGTTCTTCTACGTGTGCATCAATGGAGTAACGCCGCGCCGGTCGGGCTGCAAGCTCGGACAGGCCTTCGATGACGTCAACAAGCGGTGTGAGTGGGCTAGGAAAGTGCCTGAATGGTAAGAGCAATTTTAACTTAATCATTCGGTTTTTCTGACTCTTCTGAATTCTGATAAGTAGGCTGATGCAGCCACTAAGGTTGGATCGTAACATCTCCTACTGTTATCTTCTTCAATCTTATCGTCAAGAGGAGCGTGCATCATCTAAGACCACGTCATAACAAACCATCTTTTGAGATGACAGAAATCATTGTATTGTACCGTACATTCGGGATCAACGGTTGTACTAAAAACTGTTCCTATGAGTTCGAGATGCTGTTGGGACCGCCAGGATAAGAATGGTCTCCACGAGCGTTCGAATCGTGGTGATATTATCGTCGTGCCACTTATTTTTGTACAATCTCTATGAACATGTCTCCACACGGCAATGTTAGCGAGGCGGTGCGTTGTATAGAAATAAGATAATATCAAACGCGAAATGAGAAATAAGATAATATATAAGATTCTAACGCTCGTGAAGGCGGTCCCTTAGTGTTGGAAGTACACATCTGCAATCGTTTGCGTTTTGTTTGTGCATATATTTAACTATCTAGCCTCTAAGACATGCTGCTCAAGAATACAGCATCATTGACATGACAGTGACTATAACAATGCCAAGATGCCATTTGGATCCATTCAGAGATTTACCTACCGTTTTAGTTAATTGATGAAAATTTAAACCTCACCTGTTAGCACTAAGAGTCTAGACCGCATTTGTAAATAATTTCAGATTTAAAATTTTTCGGCGTTTCGGCAATGGGTTGTAGGTAACCGCCGGTAATTAAGAGTGGACCAAGGTTGATGTAACCCATTACATTTAAAAGCCTGATTATTATAAGTTCCTATCTAAATAAGCCTTAGTTAACTCCAAAATAACTGGATTGTATAACTAGGTCCAGAAGGTCTAAATAAACTGTTTAACATTTTACCCAATATCTTCCAGCGCCGATTGGTACAAAGGTCAGCTGACTGACGCCGAGCTGGAAGCTCTCGAGAACCCTCCCACCATCAAGCCGAAACCTTCCGGATCTCAACCCTCGCGCCGCAAGCCGCAACGTCCCCACAAAGGGAAGGCGGCTGAAGTCGAAGAGTGAAGCATTTAGGCTAGCTGTAGGTTAGGTTATCTAATAAATATTTTTACACTTTTTGTGGAAGTTTAGTTTTTTCTCTAGTATTATGTAACCCTTATAGACAACCTCTGTTGGTATATCTTCTTCTCATCTAAGTGATTTTTCTGGTTGCATTCCCCCAAATTATTACTTGGGTTCGGCCATGGATCGGCAAAGTAGGTAAGTTCATTATATATTATACATCTATATCTACTGGAAATATATTTGTCAGTTTTATTACGGTCGGCCTCCTGCCTCCCACCAACCCTTCTATAGATCAAGAATGTACATCGTTACACCAATACTTAAATATTCAATTCTGTAAAGAAGATGTTACAAAAATACAAAATCACTTAGAAACGTACTTTCAGGACAGAAAGCAGTTTTACGGCGTTTGACCGTGCTCATAAGTCCTGCCAACATATTTATCTACTTCGATGCTCGCCAAACCCCAGCTATGAGGCACCAAGCACTAGGTGCGGCTTCTCGCAAACATTCTAGCCCGTTTGACCGTTCGTTTTACTTATGTACTCGCTAGGTGATTCGCTAGGCAGCTGCTTGCCTGTGAGGACGTAGCCTTAGAGGTAAAGGTAATCCATGGGATCTTCAGCATTTTTCGGAAAATTCAGATCTCAAGTATCTATATGTTATGACCCAACCTTTGATTGTATTAGCGATACAAAGTGCATCGTAGCAGCTAGGATTAATAATAAATTATAAAGTATGACTCGATTATTGAAGGTTTAATTTATATTTCTCACGATATTTCCAGTGATAGATAAATGTCTATCGTGTAACATTCGTGTGACGACCTCTGTGGCGCGTCAGGCGAACGCTTGGCTGCAATGCAGAAGGTTGCGGGTTCGATTCCCGCTGGGTGCAAATATTTATGCTTAAAATAAATATTTGTATCTGGTCTGGGCGTATTTCTATGTATAATATGTATGTATTTACAAAAGAAAAATAAATATAAGTAGTATATATCCGTTGTCTAGTCACCGTAACACAAGCTTAGCAGCTTACCACGGGGCTAGATGGCGCTGTGTGTTCGTCACATGATTTATTTATTCACCAATGCTGGTGCGGAAAAAATAGAATTTTTGAAAATTGATAATATAATGCTGTAGTTTAAATTTAATCATATTTTGTACTAAAATAATAGATAAATAATTAATTTTACGTATTTTATTTTCACATATATTTTTCCTATTTACATTTCTTGAGTAATATTTACATAAAAAAACTATTTGAGACATACATAATATTTTAAATCGGTCAACAATTATATGTATAATCGTCTCTATGGTAACTAATATCACGTTAAAACCAATGCTGATTGGCAGGAATTATGTTACATATAAAAATCGTAACGTATGAAGGTAGATCATTAATTACAATTTAAACTATTTACATAAAATATAGATATTTGTATAATGCTCTAAGGGTTTCATATAGTTAGAAATAAATAGTTTTCGGTGGAAAAGTATTCCAATTAAATATTGAGAAAATCATTAAATCAAGACGAGGACAAGCTAAATATGAATTTGTACAAAAAATAAATAAATATTTTGAATTTCATCTCGGGACATCACCAAAAAATATGATTGTTTTGTATTTGTCAGTTATGTAAAAACTTTGCATATTTAACAGTTAGTTAGGCTGATAATATAGGTATATGTAACATCGTTTCGTCTTGACATATAACTTGAAATTGGGTCTTCCAAAATAATTTAATTCAATTTTCAAATTGCGATGTTGTGTTTCAACTAACTTCGAAAGACCCAATTTCTTCGACTTACAGTGGTATAGAAAAGTTTATTTAATGAGCACAATGAGGAACAAGTTCAGGGTCTTCACAAGTGAGATTCTCGTCATCAAAGACCTTGCCGGCTTCACAGGTGATGAGACGGGGCTGGCCTTCTACGCAGGTTATAAGACGGTGGCAGTCGCCGGGCACAGGGAACCGAGGGAACGGCCAGAACTTCGCCGATGCTGTATGAGCTGGTACTTTCGTGGGACATTTAAATCCGATTACAGCTGGAAAAGAAATCATTATCCGTTTATTTTTGTTCAACGTTAGACATAGGCTTTTCCTGATAAGCGCTACAGCACCCTGTCTTCTGCTTGCCATATCTGGCGTCCGTCAATTTTACAGATTATAATTCCATCGTAATTAAAATAATCAATCACTGATAGCTCCTTCCTACTTGGTTATTTCCAAACAAACTTGCTTAATTACCGCCTAGGTAAACTACTAAGTAGGTACATTTATGTATTACTCGTAACCATACTTTGTTCTGTCAGAAAATGGTTCAATTCTTCTTCTATGGTAGTGAGCCAATTTACCCAATAGTCATACTTCGAAGGCATAATCAGCTCATGCACAAAACCCTGGCTAAATATGCACTGGCAAGTCACACATTTACGCGTACAGCTTATGTAATAAACCCTTTATTGGCACAAGCCAAACAAAACTAATCGTCTCATAATATATCGTTGGCGATTCAACGGGGTAATGCCGCCAGTGTGATGGGCACTTTTGGACTCAATGGTCATTCACCTTAGATTATTTATATTGTTTATTTATCTTTGTAGTATTTATTTCTTGTGTAAGTATTTTTAGATAGATAATTTTCGAATAGATAATATAATGTGAAAACATTCTAATATGAATATGAATTAAAATCGTCTCATTGTTCATAATGCATTATCGTTTGGTATAAGTCGAATAAAAGGTTAATTCTTAATACCTTCAGGATTACAGAAAGGCTGTAAGAGATCAGGCCAGTTGCAGCCGTGAATGCGGTCGTCGTAGACCAAGCCTGCTTGGCACGGCTCCTGGTTTGGGATTCCGAAAGCGCATTTGATGTAGCTGGTGGAGCACTCGTGGCTGTCTGGGTAGATGCCAAACTGGTACTCGCAGCCAGGGGTAGAGTAGGGTGTCACTGGAATTCAGGATAATGTATTAGATTAGAAGAATATTCAAAATAGATTCACGAAATACAACTCTTTTTTTTTCCGGTTTTCGAGGTTTTCTAGTCTAGATCTTGCCCTCCTCTTGCTTCCGAACATCGAAACTAATGAGTATTATTAGACTTAAACTTAGTTTCATTTTAAATTGACATTAGGACTGTTTTGGCTAGTGTAATATTTATATTATAACTTTATCTATAATTAAAATAAGAAGCTGTATGTTTTCTTTGAATAAATAAAATAAATAAAACCGAAGTAAAAATTATAGATTGACGTGGAAAATAAACATGCTACAATAATGTTATAGTTGTAACTTTGCTTCGTTTATGTCAGTTATAAGAAGGGGAGTGATAATAAGCTCTGAAAATTAGGGCTTATACCAACAGATAGAAAACTGGAGTTGAAAAGCTGGCAGGACCACCAGCGTACCATAGTCTATAAATGCGCAATTCTACTATACGAGGTTGACTGGTCTACCCCAGATTTATTTACTTGCAGATATATTATGCCTTTAACAATTAATTGCAAAAGAGTTTTACACTCCACTTTCTTTTTTACTGAGTGAAAACAAGTATACACTTATAAATACACGTAAATGATTTTGTTGCAACACTCACAGTCAGATTTCCTGTGACCACAGTCGACAGCCCAGTGGTAGTTGCAGTGGTTGTGAACAGCTCCTTTCCCGTCGAATAGAAGACCATTCTCGCAGGTTTCCACCGTTAGGGTGCCATTGGTGCAGAGGAAGAATTGGTCACAAATCTCAGGATGCGCATACGCCTGGAACGAGACAGTTACGTTGTTGTTTAATTCTAATGAATGTGAATTAAATCTCAGCCTACCCTGAGGTAGGAGTTTGAAAATGGCGTCGGAACGGCGGCATTGGAACAATACTGGTAATATTAACAACGCGATTAAAACCTGAAAATGAGTTTTACTTCAATATAAAGTCACGAAAATAGAAGAAAAAAATTACGATAGCGTACATCAGAATTTCAATAGATTTATAAGTCAGTTATCATCTGAAGAGATTTCCTATCCGTCTAAAAAGTATGTCTGCTTTAAACGGTAAAAACAAGTGATTTCAGTCAGTGTTCGAATACTAAAGGGAATCTAGTGTTACACAAAAATATTCATCATCATCATCAGCCTGTTGCAGTCCACTACTGGACATAGGCCTCTCCAATTGCACGCCACCTTGATCTATTTTCGGCTTCTCGCATCCTGTTTGTGCCAGCCGTCTTGCGCAAATCGTCACTTCAACGTGCCTGAGTACGTCCTACACTACGTTTGCCGCAGTCTCCACTCTAGAACTTGTTTACCCCAATGATTGTCAGTTCTACGGCTAATATGGCCAGCCCACTGCCACTACAGCTTGCTAATCCGGTGAGCTATGTCGATGACTTTGGTTCTCTTTGGTTACAAAAATATTGTACTGATTAAATACACACCTGGACACCATATTGCTCGGGGCAGGCGGGAGCGTGTTCTAAAAGTATTCCGGCGTTGGCTGTAAATAAAAAAAAAATGTTTAACACATTGACGATCTTTCTGATTCTTTAACTATACGGCAACATTTTCCCCATGTGTAAACCTGTGGGATATTGAAATGATTAATAAACTAGCTACGTACCGCGGGTTTACTCGCGTAAGTCCCGATCCCCCATGCTTACCTATATAATCAATCTCTTGTGTTATTGGTCGTATATTGGCCATCTGATTTTTAACCATAGATTTCTTATTGGAGTTCATCAGGAGACGTGCGAGTTGAGGATACGATTTCTCTAGGTATCAATTAGGTAGATTGCCTAGAAGAAACCTCTTATATAGACGCGATAAGTTAGCCCATTTGTACTACGTTTTATTGGTAATATTTATTTGTATACATTAGTCTTACTTTGATGCATACTGATTGTAATTGTTTGTTAGGTAAATAGAGTATTAATCTACCTACCTATGTAATTGGGACAATTATTACGCTCTAACCCCTTACTTATTAACGGTGATTAAAAGGTGAACGCAGATCGATCCGAGCCGAACGAATCGATTTTTTGTCGTCCACGGGAAACGGTACCTTAACAATCTTCTTACTAATATTATAAACGCGAAAGTTTGTATGTATGTGTGTGAGGTTGTTACTCTTTCACACAAAAACTACTGAACCGATGAAACTTGGAATATAGGCTGGGGACCTGGATTAACACATAGGCTACTTTTTATCCCGATATTTCCGCGGGAACGGGACTTACGCGGGTGTAGACCGAGACGCAGCTAGTTAGAGATAAAGTACATTTACTGTAAAATATCACCTAAATCACCTAAAAGATGATTAAATTACATTTGTCTCTGTCTGTCAACTGTGAAACTTCATGTCACAGTTAAAGACAAACGATACATCGTTATGCAGCTGATGTTAACCAGCGTTTATAAGTACCTAAGGGTATAAGTAATATTGTCAAATGAGGAATCACCTCTTATAAAATCTACTCATTAAATAAAGGCAATTATGAAAATTGCATGATTGAAGGGTTACTGTTTGCGTCGAGGTTACACTTTCGTTATAATAACACGTGTAATCGAACTACTGAACCGAGAAGTTGAGCAACTCCTGCGCAGCGGATTGTTAAATGTTTGACGTGATAAATTCTTTGTAAAAATAGTTAAGTATGAACATATATCACAAATTTTATCAAACATTGCAAAAATCAAAACGTTTACAAATTACATGATTGATTTCACTATGATGTACCTAAATTGTGAAACAACCAATGTCAAAAAATATTAAAATACGTTTTGATAGAAAAACACTTTGTTAATAATAAACCCCGCTTTAGAGTTAATTTTGAAATCAAGAAAAAAGATACCTGCCCAATAAAGTGTTATACTACCACAGAAAAGAAACAACACACAATCTTTTAAAAAGAAATCAAAACTTTTAAATTTCATTCTGTTCGATTTTAATCGGCAAATATTTTTATCCGGTGATATAAAAATCTGAAATTAGCAAAAATAAACAAGTTGCTTAATTTGTGTTAGATGGTGTGTATTATCTAAGTAGGTAGATACCTACAAAATAACTTCAAGATACTCTTATCATGAGAAAAAATAACAAAAATAAGTTAAAATTTTCAATAGAACAAGATACGGAAATACCGACAATTAAACGGAAACTAGCGTTAGATAGGAGATACAAATAAAATTCTAAAAATGCAATTCCATGTAATCTTTTCATGCCTATAAGCCGCCGAACCGATAATAAGGTGAAATATTTAGGAAGGATATAACCCAAAAATACGGCAAAAATACGGTTATAGGCCAAAAGCACGGTTTTGTCACAAGTTTTTGCGAAAATAAAAATTGTTTTATCAAATGTGAGACATACCACTGTAAATGTAACTGCACTCTTTGTACGTTCATATGAGACGCACAAAATCAATAGGTAACCGATATAACTCCAGTTTCACAGCTAACAGAATTGATAACTATACCGTTTATTATTATTTATTTGATTTTTCATTCTACGGATAAAAGATATCTATCAAATAAGTTCGAACCCAACCAAATTTAAAAGCCATCAAATTTTGATCTTCTAAATTTATATGTATTTGCTTTTTAAATATCATAGTGACGTTTTTTATTCGGTGGTGTTACATTTTATTTGTCAGATTTCTCTATCTAGGGATTTCAAAAATCGACCTTTAACAAGATTTACAATTCAAGTCAAAACTGTTAAATATTTATCTATATTTAATCGGTCTTTAACAAAACATCACACTGTACGACCATACTGATGATGATAATTTGCCCTTTTGCTCCTCAACCAACCACACGACCACGACACACGACAACATATGGTTGGTTGATAATATTATTTTTTCACACAAGGTGAAATGAGAGACCTCTCATACCATACCACAAACCATCGAATTTGATCACCCTACAACTATTAGCACATTTCGGACGATAACTACCTAAGTCCGCGGAACTTAGCTAGTTGTATATACTTTACATAAATTGTAAGAAACACTCCATTACTTAACTATTACGCAACCAAACAAACACCACACGAATCATTGACTCTACAGATTAAGACCAATCGCTTCGAATTGAGACCTTACAACTATGAGTTAAGGTATGAAGTGGTTAAAAGGTCTTTCAGTCGTGAGTGAAGCAACGACACGACATTTATATCGGCCACGGTATCAATAACCTCCGCTTTTACTTTTACTACGAATACAATAGACACATCTAGTTCTTTTAATCTCGGGTTAATTAAACAAATTAAGTCTTTATTAAGGTGAAATTAATTATTTTTCCCATGTTAGATACCAACGCTGTAAAACATACCGAAATGATGTAGACATATCAAACAATACACAAAATGTAGTATTGATGCGTGTGCGTTTTTTCGAGCAGTTTTTCTGGGCATATCTTGACAAAAGTAGCTTTTATTTAAATCCGAGTCTTTTTATTATACTTTAAAATATAATTAAAATTACTAAATAGGTTTAGTTTTTAGATTAGAGGTAGTTCTCAATGAGCTAACTGTTAAAATGCTTTAGGATAAAAAGTATATATAAAGAAAAACTTTTGACAGATAATGGAACATACAGAGTGTACACGGTTACATGACGAATGTAATATATTTCTGTAACTAAATAATAAGCACAGTGGTTGTGGTCAGAATTTAAAACAGATTTCGTTCTCAGGTATTTTGAGGTGTAGAAATATATCGGACTAGTTGTGTTCTATGTGTGTACATTTTTTACTTTTTAAGGCGAAACTTCAACAAACTTAATATATATAGCTGAGCCATTTTCTTATACCGTACATTTTGTCCCGTACATTGTACATGTGAAGTGAAGCCAGCTATGTTAACTTGTTTGAAAACTAACTTTGTTTGAAGCTAAGCTAAACCAACTTAGTTTACCTTGTGGTGGACATTCGGCTGAAAACTTGGAAATTCTAGCTATCTACATTGGCTTCTGTAAACGTTGAACCTCTTGAGTCGGCTGAAACTTATAGTGCCTACCTTGCTCAGAATGAGCTTAGCAAATACTAAGCATAAACTTTGAAATGGAATTTGCATTAGAAATACATTTTGTCATATACGAATAAAAGAAAGAGAGCTTTATAGTCATGGTTTACATTCTAAATTTGAAAAACAACTTTTTTCTTATAATACCAAAATTGTTTGTTTGTCTTTAGTCAAAGTTTTTGCTTAACAAAGTCAAAGTACGGACTATAGATTTCAGTTTTAGAGCGGCTGATCAGGCACCTCAAACATTAGAATATATCAATATAATTCTTAATTTATTAATAAACTAGCTGCGCCCCACAATTTCAGCCGCATAAGTACAGATCCCGCGGGAATATCAGGATGTTTTATACATATAAATCTTTATATTGAATGTTACTCTAATTCCAAAAAAAACCCGCATAATAATCTGTTCTGTACTTTTAATAATCTAAGCATACATACAGACACCCAGAGAGGGCTTGTTTTATACAATCAATGTAATGATGATACAGCCATATACCTACTGTTTTTCTTGAAACTACATGTATAAAATCGCAGGGCTTGTTTTATACTATCTATGTACATAAAATCGCCATTTTCTTTGCGTCCCTTCGATAAGTCGTCGAGAGTTTTTTTAAGTAAGTAAAGTTTTTAAGTTGAGTTAAAAATTAAAACTGCAGACCTAAGCTAGGTTGGGAATAAGAATACAATCTACCGTATATTGCTAACCTACTTATAAACGAGACTTTGTAATAACATACATAACAAATACGTGGGTATGCTCGCTCGTACTTACCCACCCACTTTCAGCGACCCTGACACGAGTTGTGTTTTTATATCACCGACCAATTACTAATTACCTAAAGTATTACCGTTACATTTCTCAATTTATCAAGGTCGAAACTTAAAGGTAGTCTGGGCGTATTTCTATGTATAATATGTATGTATTTACAAAAGAAAAATAAATATAAGTAGTATATCCGTTGTCTAGTCATCGTAACACAAGCTTAGCAGCTTACCACGGGGCTAGATGGCGTTGTGTGTTCGTCACAGGATTTATTTATTTATTTATTTTATTTAAAGCTTTGGTTAAAGATTAATAGGACCGTGCTGCGAAAAAAAATCTAGATTTTTTTTATTATATTATGTTATTAAATGTTATTATTATGTTGTTTAAATGTTGCTATTATTGTTTTGTTTCCAACTTCTTCTTTCCAAGCTTGGAAGAAGTTAAAGAGACCTTTGCCCAGCAGTGGGACAGTATAGGTTAATAAAAAAAATTTAAAAAAATTGTTTTGTTATTTAGATTTGTTAATTCTTGGTTTGATGTAAAAATTGTTTAAAATTTCCGAGTAAAATGAGAACTCCCATGAGTTTCTTCGTGGCTTCTTCTCATGTGAGGGGGCGTTCCGAAGCCATGGTAGTTTTTTGAGGAGCTAAAAAGCCAACTGTAAAGTTGGCGAAAGCTCGGTTCGTTTAAAACCATGAATAAAAACGGGATTCAACCCGATAAATAAAGTGTTTTATTATGCAAAATCGCGAAAACCATAGACGAAGTTAAAAGACAATATAGCCTGAAATCATTATATCCCGTAAAAGTCTATGGAGCCACAATTCTTTTATTTACATAGATATCTACTTCTTTTTCTTTCTGTGTATTGCATGGTGTGGCTCACCTTGTGTTAGAGTTTTCAGGTCGCCTTTAGTCCTCCGATTTGACCTAATAACTGCTGTGAGAGATCAACTCATATTTTAAATGATTGGACTACTTTATTTAGAGTATTTTATCTTCTCAATTCATTATAAATGCTTTAGATATGTAGTTTTCTCAAGGAGAAGAAAAAACATACTACAGTTTGGCATTTTTCAAGAATGTAAACAAGAAGTTACAATAAGTAACTGATTCTTTATACTTGTATTTCGCAAATTTGTTTTTATTGCTCAAGGCATATTTACTGAAATATTTTAAAGCAAAAATTCATCTTCAAAAATTCAGTTGCGGCGAGATTTGAATGATTTGATTTTATCCAGGGACGCGAGTTCAAATCTTGCCGCAAGTGAATTTTTCCTTTAAAATATTTCTAGTCTTTATACTTGTTTATTTTTATTTATATATTTAAAAATAATAGTTTATGTGTGCGTATGTGTGATTGTTGCTCCTTCACGGAGAAAAAAAAAAGTAGAACCGATATCGAAGAAATTCATTTTAAACTAACACGATTTCATTTGTTACGTGGTTTTCTTGGTCTTACACGATTTTATTTGTTTCAACAGTCTTGGTCGCGAGGAGACATTGCGTCCTCTCACGACTATTGTAACATAGTCAAAACGCCGAGGTAAGGAAATTTATAAATAATAATGTTTATATGAAACTTCGTTATGTAAGTGAGTTTTGTGTAGAAAACCAGGTTCAAACTCGTTTCATATAAATTTCATAGCATTTGTAACAAAATAAAATATTTCTTTTTGTTTTTATTGCTCAAGGCATTTTAAACATAGAAATATTTTTAGCAAGGAAATATATTTCTAAAAAATCCCCATGACAGGATTCGAACCTGCGTCCTTTCGCTAACCAGGCGAATGCTCTAACCACTGAGCTATCGCTCGCATCTATGCATTTCTATGTTTTAAATAAAATATTTTTGTCTGCGATTAAACCTTTACCAAACGCACTAATTACTGTTTTACCACCACTAGGTAGGTACCTTAGCAAGTGCTAATAAGCGAAAGTAGTAGTTGCTAACCTTGATACAGTAGGTGGCAACATGCCCACTGTTTACAGTCTAGCGACTAAATTGTTCTAGATTAGATCGAGATATCGATAGGTATGTGAACACTGGACATGTTATTGTCATATTGCCGTGACTATGTGAGTTTAATTACCTTCAAGTTGTTAGCCGTAAGAGAGCAAATAATAATAATTTTTCCCGGGTCTTATTCGCGTAATATTATTTTTAAATTCTCATTCAATCAAAGATCATTGTAACATGATCGAAACGTCGAGGTAAGAGAATTTAAAAATAATATTACGCGAATAAATATTTATATAACCGGGAAAAATATTTATGAGTTCAAATCGTGTGAGTTTAAAATGTTGACAGCAAATTACATCTAAAATATATTAAAGATTCTTCTAACAGTCGTTTATTTAAACTAAGTTATAAGTTATTTGTTATAGAGTAAATTTCATTTTAAATTATAAAAACAAATAACTAGTTGATCAAATATCCCGCTCCTTATTGTTCCTTGTGCAAAGGTTCCCTTGCAGCGCTTAACACAGCAGCAACTGCAGCATTGCCGCGCTGTATAGCGATGACTAACCTTTGCCCCAAAAACAAGCCGGAGCGAGAGTCACCTCATTTTCTCTAATTTTATGCCCCAATTACCCAATTAGTTTTTTTGTATCATCCCCCCCCAACAGCCCATCGTCTCCTCATATTTGGCCCGTAATATTATTTTAGATTCTTCTTAAATGATTACTTAAATTGCCTTTCCGATGTTGTAAATAACGTAGTGTCCCTTGGTTTTACTTGCGTATGTAAATAAAGAAGGAAACAAAAGCAAATAAATGTATTCAGACAAGCACACGTCGGGAAATATACAAAAAAAAACTATTTAACACAAAATTAGAGTTGATATAAGGAAGAAATACATAGGAAAAGTAGTATGTTTTACCAATCTACATCTCAAGATATTTGCAATAATCTGCATACTTATAAATTGAAATTACAGAAACCATAAGCACTAACCCTTTAATTTTCACTATATAGATACCTAGTTACTTATTTATTACATAGGATTCGAGATATACCAGAAAAATCATTAAAACTAGATCAATTTAAGTAATCTAGTTGATCTCCATTGATGTTTTGTTCTATGGGCCGTTGAAAAACCTATCTCTACACCAAAAAATCACATAACAGCACATTTACAGACGTAAAAATCTACAATAGCTTCTCGTAATTCGAAAATTATGTGTTCAGAGCTAATAAACTAACTAAATAGGTATCTAAAATGACAATAAATACGTTTCCGTGAAGTTATATAAGTCAAGATGGCACCGGTTTCTCTTTGCCTTCCGTGGTTTTGCAATAATACTATTAAGAATGCGTTAAATTAGCCTATCTGCATCAAGAACCTGTTGATTTTAATACAGATGAGACTAATCTTTACTAGGTTATACATTCATTAGGTTTTCCTGTGGTTTCACCCGCGTAAGTCCCGATCCCGTGAGAATAACGGGATCAAAAGTAGCCTACGTTACTCCTCGACAATGTGACTTGCTTTTGGTGAAAGAATTTTTGAAATTGGTCTAGTAGTTTCGGAGTAAGTATATTCCTTACAAACAAACAAACAAATAAATATTACCTTCTCATAATTTATAGTCATGGATTATAGATAATTCAAAGTCTAGACTGATTGATTGAACTTTATGAGTCCTAAAAATCGCTTGTCCTAAAAATATAGAATTTTGTGTGATTTGTGGGTATCCATTAATAAAAGATTTTTAAACAAATCCCGCGGGACGGAATTCAAGGGGGTGAAATTGCAAGATACTGCTGCAACTGTAATATTGAATATAGGATAGTTTAAGCGTTAGTAAATATAGATAATGAACCTTACCTTCCTATTACAGGAACTAGTACATTACTGCAGCGGCCGGCAAGAGAGGCTTTGATGGACGAACGTGTGAAGTAAGTCCATCAATGCTTAGTTGCAGCCAAGGCTTGTATAGTACTTTTCTCAAATAATGCGCGGAAATTAACTAAATAGAACATTTCAGAACTTTTATTTGAAAATACAATAATTGAATGTAGACTTCTAAAAATGTAAGTTTTTTTTTCACTAAACAGCTTTCTATGTGCCAGCCAGTTCGAAATTTAAATTAAGCCTTTCATAAGAGGTAACTTATGAAAGGCTTAATTTAAATTAAAATAAAATTTAAATTTGGTCGCCATTTTGCGAAGTAGAAGATCGTTCCATTTTTAAATTACACGACAAATATGATTTTACCTAGTAATTTATTTGGCTCCTAAACACGACAGATATGGATTTTCATACAACTATTGCCGGCCGCTGCTTGACTAGTACAGCAAGTTCGATTTATCACGAAGAAGGTTGTCAAAATAATGCTCAAATTTCCAAGCATGTTTGAGAAAAAAGTTTCTTTTTGTAACTGTGTGTAATAATCATTCCTGATACCAAAGGTGATTTGATGATCTATAATGATCAATCTTCTAGTATCCGTGCTTATAGTACAATAGCCTAGTGCTTAGTTTGGGGCTAGATTGCGCTGTGTGTAACAATATTTGTATGGTACCATATTTGTATTTATTGTATAATAAACTACTTTGGAAAATTGAAGCGCGCGTTGATGTCTTTTATCCAAAGTAGGTATACACATAGAAATAGTAGTAACTAGAAAGCTTACTTCGTCAAAAAAAACGGTCCCACATGATGTTAGCGAGAAAAAAGGACAGACTGGGGAGTCTGTCCTTTTTTCACTTTAGTGTTCGTCGGTTAGTTAGATAAGGGCAGACTGGATCTAACTGGGTTCAACAGGACACTTTTGATATATCGAAGCAAAACTACCTTAACCTTAGAGAACATATGATTGAAATTTATATTTCAAAAGTTGTCAAGTGTACAGTCTTCTAGAAGCGAAGACGACGATGTAACATGTCTCTGAGTCAGGGGTTCCCAAGCTTAGTGGAGACACGCCCCCTTTCGACCCCAACATGAAATGTGCCGTCCCCCCCTCTCCACCCTCCAGTCTATATTTTCAAATCAGAATAAAAATTTATTAAAATATGTAATTTTATTGCTTATTGTCATTCAAAACACCCCACTATGGGAAACGCTGCTCTGAGTATACATACATTATTTAGGCAAACGATTTTAAACTTACATGGAACTAAAACATGGTTATCATCCCGTTACTAAATTTCTTTATCATTCGAGCATATTTATAACTAGTAGTTTCTACTAGTTATAAAGTTATTAAGTTATTTATAACCACGGTTTCACTCGCGAAAGTCCCGATCATGCGAGAATATTGGGATAAAAAGTATGTAGCCTATGTTTTATTCTAGGTCTCCAACTCTTCTCTAACTAATCTATACTTCAAGTTTTATCGCAATCGGTTCGGTGTTTTTGCCTGAGAGAGAAACAAAGTCACATACATACAGACAAACATATACTAGCATGTTCGCGTTTATAATATTAGTCAGATGTAGGTAAAGAGGTCTAAAGATTTCCAACTTCTCGACAACTGTCAGTGGAACAGCCAACCTTAACAAAATGTGTTAGACTCTGCGACACAGGTCAAATGACCTAGTGCGGATCTAAGATATACATATTGGCTCAATGATGTTTTCTTATTTTATTTTTTGTTTTTACTTGTTTAGCGTCTAAGATCCGTATGTATACTTTATATTTGTTTTTATATTAGTTTTGTCAAAATAAAGTTATTATTATTATTATTATTTGTTGTTACCATTTTGGATTCTCGGGGGCTATGGAGCACCCGGACCTTTGGAAGGCGTGCGTGGGGCCGAAGCCAACACGTAGAGGCCCGTTTTAGTAACATTTTAATTTCAAAATATGTGATGGGCACCAAACCGGCAATTCTCCCTGTCTGCACTATAAAATGCAGCCAAGGACAACCCCCGGGTCGGATAGAACTATGAATAAACTACGGGTGAAAACTACTTGGGCTATGGAATTGGGTTGGTAGTGGATTGGGTATTGGGGGGAACTATGGGGAATATGGCGCCTGCCGTCACAATGTTCAACAAACACGTAAAAATGGCAGACGGAGACTCGCCAACTCACAAACTGGGCCACCCTAATTAAGCCGAGCAAATTACAGCCAGGGGGCAACAGGGGCGTGAGAGGCTGAAGGATGGAGGGACCTCACTGGATTTTAAACCATCCTAGGTCGAGATCCTGTGGAGCGGGCCAACTCATCACTGACGTGAGGCGTCCATCCTCCGAGCATTTCTGCTCTCGCGACTCCACTCTGACCGGCCGGTGAAGGCAAGCCAAAGGCGGGGGACCGCTTCCTCGTCAGTGTTCACTCCGACCAGCCAACTAAGGCAAGCCGGAGGTGAGGAACGGTGACTTCCCCCTGGAGCACTCGGGAACCCGCGGGGTCGCTACTCCCCGACACCTCGCCTCAAGGTGCCCTGCGGGCTTATTATTATTATTATTAACTATCAAATGCGGAAAACATGTCTTAAATACATTAATCAATCGAAACGTGCCGAATAACTCATTCGTATAGAATTTTAATACGATTTTTTAAATGTCGTTCGAAGTCTCGGGCCTTGAGTTTTGTTTGAACCCGATTCCGGTTGCCTTTCCAATTGGTTAAGTAATACCGACAAACCAAACGAAGGAAACTTATTATAACAATTATCTTATTGAGGCCGAGCGTTCGGTCTTTATAGCAAACGTACTGGAGGCGTCACCTAATTCATTTTTAACTTGATAACGTTAAAGTTAAAGTTTAAACTGTGTGTTTCCGCAATTGGCAATACTATTGGGCCTTTTGTGCGTGATTTTAAGCCGTGGGTTTCCTCACGATGTTGTCCTTCACCGTAAGAGCGATGTTAATACATTGGTGAAAAGACATTGGTGAGCGGCCGCAATTCTAAACCAAAACCGTTTTTGGTGACATTATAAGTAATCCAACTCCAAACTAAATTATCAATCCTAAAGGTTTGTTAATTTATTTGTTTTTTCCTTCTTCACGATAAAACGGTTCGACCGATTTAGATAAAAACTTGCATAGCCTTAATAATGAACGTAGAATAAGATCGGAGTAGTGAGAACATGCTTTGTCTTTATCCGTTACAAGAACATTCAAAGTAAAATTACTCCAACTTTTCACGTTTATTAATAACGTATGACAACGATAATTTAGTGTTCGATAATCTTGCGGCATCGAGAAATACGCGGGTGAAACCGTGGAGCGTTGCTACTAATCAATAATTAAAACATAGTAGAAGCTATTCAAAAGCATAACTCTAAAAATCTATTACGTAATAATGAATGAAACCTTCATTAATACGAAGTTACTCGACATGTCGTGTTAAAAATCAATTGCTCTATTATTTCCAAACCGAAATTTGTAAAAGTCTTAATTAAGCTGTAAGTTGGGGCTCGTGAGTAATTTGTTACATCATTGTGTTACATACGCATAGTGGTTACATATACCTAAAAGTACATACCATGAATGAACTTTGCAAATTAATGGTAAGTAACTTTTTCTATTGCGAAATGTAAACTCGTAGAAGAAAATTAAACGTAGATGTGTAGCTACTTGAAATATTCAGATGTATGGGCATACACTGGTGGCAATTCTGTTGTCAGAAAATCCTTAAATTCAACCTGAAAATTTCTAAAACTAAATTTAAACACATAATGTTACTTTTTATCCCGATATTCCCGCGGGAACGGGATTTACGTAGGTGAAACCGCGGGGCGCAGCTAGTTCACAATAAATGTTTAGAAGTTACGGTGAGATGATTTCAAAAGAATACTTAATCAATACTATTAACGGAATTCTATCAATAAACACACGTTTTACGTAACCTGACGTAACCAACCCTTTTAGACTCGCTAACATTTACCAAATGAACCACAGCTATTTATTATGTAGGTACCTGCGCCATTTACATAAGAAACAAGTCAATCTAGTTTATCGGTAGGACACACATTTGCCACAGTGTTAGTAACTAAAAAAATATTTAGTGTTTTCTATTATTCAAAATTAACCTATTGGTTCATGTGCTAACTATAGAAAGAAAGAAAAACATATTTTCTTTAATAAAACACAATATTTACCGAGTTTTATTTATTAATTGCTTTGTTACAATGAACAGAGTTTTCGATAACTTTACAGTGAGCTCTGTAACAATGCTATTTATAAATAAAATGCGAGTAAAGCCCGGTAAATATTGTGTTTCATTATGAAAAGTCGCGAAAATCTTAGACAATACCTGGCAATACATATTTTCTTTCTTTATTTTATTTCTATAAAGATTGTGTTGAAATACTGAAACGTAAAAAGGAAAACATCGTGAGGAAACCCACGGCTTAAAATCACGCACAAATGCCCAATAGTAGGGCTAATTGCGGAAACACACAGTTAAAACTTTAACTTTTACTGAAACGTAATGCTTAATCTATATCAATATTATAAACACGAAATATTCGTCTTTTTGTTCGTCAGTATTGAATTGATTTCAAATCTACCCTACTAATTTTAAAAATTCTTACTCCAATTGAGAAATACATTATCGAGGAGTAACATTTTATCCCGATATTCTGTCGGGATCGGGACTTACGCGGGTAAAACCGAGGGACGTAGCTAGTAACTTATTGATATACTTAGTAGAAGATCAATGCATTTCATAGCATGGCCATGATTCTTCTTTACTTTACATTCATTACATGGTACCTCACTTGCTCTGCAAGATGTAATTATCGCTTTAATGATGAGAATATCAACTACAATTAAGATCGTTTTAAGATTAGGTAAGTAAATGCAATTGTGATGCTTTATAATAGTAAATATCTTACAAAAAATCTATTTTGTGGCATTTAGACCTCAGGCTGAGACCCCTAAACCAAACGGCGCACGAAGATAGGGAATCTTCTTTATGTATCTCAAAATTGACGTAAATAAACATAGATCAAAGATGAATTCTAATACAAACAAGTTTAAGTGGTGAGTATACCACCGGTCATGTACGTACCGACTCTGGTAGGTATGTATCTCTACCATAGAGTAAGTACAGGTAAGTTGATCTAAAGGTGCTAAGTAGATTAGTAATTGGGGTATGCTTGACCCAATAGGACGATTATTGAACATCAGTGATTAGGTTGGATAAGGTTATAAGTAAGATAAAAAACTGAAAATTTTGAGCAAATTACAAAATAGCCTAACTTTAAGCTCAAAAGTTTTGGCTTTTCAGAAATCTTTTGATTTTGGAATTGATTTGTCGAAAAACATTGAGCTGTAATTAACTCACTAGCCGTCTGCATAATTCGAACTTGACATATGACTGTTTAAATAAAATATTTTATACCAAAACCAAGGTCCTAATGCTTATTGCTATCCATTCATATGTCATAAAAAGCTAGTTCAAGTTCTTGCCAAATTATTTTGGCGCCATTTTTCCAGTTTTTTTTTGGTTTTGTAAATAATGTGATGAAATCTTACCATAAGCAACGCATGCGGCAAATATCACGAACTGCACACAATTCCTCATGTTAACTTGTTTGTTTGTCTGTCTGTCACGTCTGGGCGTCTTTGTCGGCCCGGTAGCACTGACTGAGCGTGCGCAGACTTACCAGCGCCCGTCGCCGATGTCGAGAGAATCGGCCTGCTCTATAGAGGGGCATGAATTTGATGAATAACTGTTTATACTCATACGATTTGAATTCATTGCGCTTTAGTTCTGAGGTTTTTCCTTATTTATTTTTTGACTACGCCTGCGGTTTCACCCGCGTAGGAAAAATATCGAAATACAAATTCCCCAACTACTTATATTTCAAGTTTTATAGCAATCGGTTCAGTAATTTTTGCTTGATTGAGTAACAAAGTCACGTACATACATACCTACAAACTTTCGCATTAATATTGTTAGTAAGATATTACTAATATATAGCAATATCTTACTAACACGAACGCGAACTAGTGCCCGACTTAATTCTCCTATTCCATGGACCCTTACTACGTTCAATGCTCTCCTAGATGCTTGTCCTGATACTGACCTGTTTGCAGATGACTGGTCTGTGTTGATGTCAGTGTGTTTGCGTTTTTGTGAAAGTACCTTCACCCGTGAGAGTACCTGCATGTAGCTATATCTCGATATTGTTACTCACTTTATCTGATAGTTTAAGTGTTTTTAATTAATTAATGTAATTGGTGTATACCGTATTAATTAAAACAATAAATAAATAAATAGCATTAATAATTAGGAAGGTAAGTTATTCAAAGTTACAAGAAGTCATCATCCTATGATAGTAGCATGAATGGACTTAGGAACTATACTGGACTGATTAGTTGAACATTTTGCCTTACAATAGACAGAGGCTAATCCGAGCCGAATGAGATAGCAATCGACGATGTAGTGTGTCTCGTTCTTTCATCTTGCCATTCTACAAAAATTATCATATATAAAAAAAAAAACATTAAAAGAGGTTGCAGTTATTGTACGGCCAGATAAAGCACGACCCGATAATGTCCCTATAATACACGACCTGTTAATTGGACGCCAGGGTCTCCTTTTAACACTCCGTACAAATTGTATAGGATCTTACACGAATATCCTGGCTTCCATTTATCAGGTCGTAAATTATCGGGTCGTGTAATAAGTGGTTGTCAAGTACATTATTGGCTCCCATTTCCTTTTTATTATTTTAATGGTAACCCAAGCGTCAGTGTCATGGTGGCATCATGGCGGTAAAATATTAATTATTTAATTTATAGAATTTCTGCGTTAAATTGTATAAAATGGTGAAAACGTGTTGTGTTTTTACTTGTACAAGTGAATCATATGGTGGTTGCAATATATCATTTCATAGGTAAGCCAAAATATGTTTATTATTGTATTCTACAAATGTTTTGTTCTATTACAAGAATTTAAGGTGACTATGATTTTTGGATTTTTGTATTGAGTTCGGGTAAGTTTTTTTTACTGTAATTTTATTATTTCAGCTTTCCGAAAAATGAACAAATACGACAAAAATGACTCAGCAGTATGGATGAAGTAGAAAATTACAAAAAAATCAGTCGTATGCAGTCGTCACTTCGATCTTTCCTGCTTTTACTCCCGTCGATTATTGAAAACCGATGTAATACCAACAATTCCGCTGGTGGTACGAATACTGTTAGATATTTTACTACTTACCTGCTGAACATAAGTGATAATAAGTAATTAGTCAAAAAGTTTTATTTTTGAAATTTCCTCTAGCTTTACATTTGATGAATTTTGAGGGAAGTACTATATTAAATTTAACGTAATTGACCGTCATGTCTGTTTAAATTTGATTTCGTCAGTCAGTATGTAGTATGTGTCTTTGTGTGTATGTATTTTCCTTCTTCTTCTTCTGCTGCTGCTTCACACCAAAGAAAATTAATTTAATTTCTTCTTCTTTCTTCGAACCTGTGCCTCTTGCATGACGGGCGAGAGCGCTAATCTTTGCCTCACGGGAACCCGTCGTGATACGGTGATTTTTGATGAGACATTTCTTTTTGTAAAATATTTATACTTATTAATCAAAGTGTTCAAAAATTAATAAGCATACTATAACAATTAATAAAACTGTTTTATACCGTGTCCTTTTGTATTATTTCATTAATCCTTAAAGAGCGTATATTGCTAATGGAAATCTTCAATTTGCCAACAGAGACTGAGACGTAAGTCTCAGTAATATTATAAACGCAAAAGTTTGTATGTATGTCTGTGACTTTGTTACTCAATCACGCAAAAACTACTAAACCAATTGCAATGAAACTTGAATATAGGTAGCTGAAAACCTATAACAACACATAGGCTATCCCGATAATCTCGCGGTAACGGTACTTACGTGGGGGAAACCGCAGGGCGCAGCTAGTAAATAATACAATTGCACTTGCATTATTAAATCTAACATCTGTCACATAAAAAAAATCTTATTGTCACCCTATTAGAAAATGACACAAGTCCTTTGCTACAACCATCTTGCTCAGCTCGTTTTTATTCTGACAGTGTTTCCTCCAGAGTAGCATGATAGTAGTTAAGAACCATAAATGTTTTTTTTTTCATCGTTCTCGAAGAGAAGGCAAACGATTAACACCTCATTTAATTTCCCACATCTCAAATCTATTTTGGATTTGCAATTTCAACGAGTCCTAAAATAAAACTTTTTTAACTGACAAGATTGGAACTCATATTTCCCAGATCATTGTAACATGATCGAAACGTCAAGGTAAGCAAAATTATAAGCATATTTCCATGTATAATATGTATGTATTTACAAAAGAAAAATAAATATAAGTAGTATATCCGTTGTCTAGTCACCGTAACACAAGCTTAGCAGCTTACCATGGGGCTAGATGGCGCTGTGTGCTCGGACCCGGGAAAATGTGTTTATCCCAAAATTATTACACCACTTTTTATTTAATTGCTAACAAATCGTATACTGACTCTCGTTTAGAATTTCAAAAATAGTGTCATATTTGCATTCGTTTACGTATTTTGTTCTCATGAAAAGTACTTTCTACTAAATATCTTTCTGCATCTATAAATAAGGCCCATGTCATGCATTGAGTTCAATTCAGCATTACGAAAAGTCCATATACCTCGTGCGACATGCATTGTGTGATAAATGTGCTGCGGAACTATGCAGCTTGGAAGTGACATCATAATATGGTGCTTATTTGAGCATTCGCGTGTATTGTAACGTTAGAGATTCGGGCATTACACACACTTTATGAGTTCAATATAATGAACTCATAAAGTGCATCTGTGCGCCCCCTACACACACATTATGAGTTCAATCTAATGAACTCATAAAGTGCGCCCTGTGTGTAACGCTCGAATCTGTAACGTTACATTACACGCGAATGCTCAATAGTATATTACAAGTGAATACTCGTGGTGTGGGAGCACGTTAAGATAATCTTTCAAAACAAACGTAGTAAGGATCTATCTATTCACTAGATGATCTCAGCGGTTTTACCCGCGCAAGTCGCGACCCCGCGTTGTTCGAACAGCTATCAACCGCAATGCAAAAATCCACAGTTAAACAGTCGCCCATTGAATTACATATCATTACTTTCCTATGGTCGTCCGTTTAAGTGTGGATCTTTGCACTGCAGTAGGTAGGTAAAGGTAAAGTTCGTATGTAAGTACTTACATGATGATAATGACGATGGATGACGATGATGATGTCAATCTACCTTACCCCTGCGTCGGTTTTCATTCAGATCTGTTTCGATTTGTGAAATAATTATCACTTGCGTAAGTCCCGGTCCCGCGGGAATATCGGATAAAAGTAGCCTATGTGTTATTCCAGGGTCTTCGTCTTATCGGTGATATGTGAAATCACGGGGCGCATAAGTAATAAATAAAATCGGTACCATATTGGTGCAATGTGTATGCACCTAGTTGCTACCAGGGCTGTAGACCAGTTACAGACAATAATTGTAGCAAGGTTGTGCAAGCAACTGCCGTGCCCATTCAAGTACGAAGCCAGATTGGCTTGAGATTCGACAAGTTCGATAAGTGATTGTTATTCTGTGATATAGTAGATGTATCTATGAGTACGTACATATAATATATAGGTTCAGGATGGGAATAAAAGCCGTGGTTGGAGAAAAATAACCCTAATATTGATGATGGCAAATTTGCCTGAAAGGAAACATTCCTTTATTATAAATAGTATAGCTGTTACCCGCGACTTCGTCTGCGAAGAAATAGTGCATAGTCGACTTTTTCTTTCATTACTCGAGTTCTAATAATCGGCTTTCGATGTAAAGTATACCACGACGTTCATCGAAAAGAGATCTATTCAATATCGAATATCCAATAAACTTTTAAATTTAAATATTAAATATTTAAAGTTTTTAAATATTTAATATTTATTTTCTTCATTGTTGATAAACAATGTTGTTCATTGTTGTTGTTGATTGTTTGCCGGACCTCAATTCGAAATATAAAATTATATTTTTATCTGCTCCATTATTCCAAGCTTCATGTTACAAAGTACGTACCTGCTAAGCTTCAAGCCTTCCGAGTTGATAACAGAGTGCTCGCTGTTTTATTGCAATTGGAATTTTACGATCGACTAATATACGTTTTATCTAATAAACGGTAAATTAGTTTGTAATTAAGTAAGTAAAAATACTAGGTGTAATTAATTACAATATGTTTGTATTTAAGTAACATAGTATATTTTAATTTTACAAACATATTTAATTAGTAACATCACGGATCAGTAACTGTAGGGGTATTCAAAGTTGTTGGCAGAGTGTGCCGAATGGAAAATTCCCTACTTCTTTTAGTTTAGGTTGCTATATGTAAAAGGAATTTCGAAAAACTCTGTCGTATCTAATATATGTACATGGAGTAGGCGCATCAAATAAAGTAGTACACACTCCTCAATTTTCTAACTTTACTATCAGCGGTTTAGACTGTGCGATGATCCATCAGCCAATTAGCCATGAAGCTTTTATTTATTTATTTATTTAAGACAAATAGTAGCTTACAGTATACACCAACACGCCCACTATTTTAAATTACTATTTTAAATTACAACTAAGGTATAATCTAAGATTTCTATTAACTAAAAACAGTTATCGATATGGAGCCTAATTTTTGAATTGCTCTTACCATTTCGGACGGCTTAAATAGTTCGATTTCTGTCGATTTTCGTTTGATGTCGGGCTTTTGCGGCAAATGGTTGAGACCACTCGTTGAGATTCATATAGAAAAACCATCGATAATGAACGAAAATCTACAGAAATTGACATACAGAAATATTTCAATCGTTTAAAATAGCCCAAGATAATGCCAGGTACACATATAGTGACACAAAAATTTGTCAATGTTTTGTTATAGAAAACATTATAAATAAATAAATAAAAACGAAGTAAGTGTGTTTGTATAGTAAATTTATTTAAATTACAATAGATCAAAATTACATAAATTATTAAACTAAGCTATGAGTCTACGCTTTTTTCGGGAACTTGTTTTTGTCCAATGGCTGGCCTTCGTAGTAGTTTTCACTGTAAAAAGCAATTAAAATTAGTATTTAATAAGTGCATTATTTACCTAGATCCATATACACAAAAATGTGAGATCATTCGCCATTATTAACTTGTTTCTTGTTATAATACGAGTATACACACAAAAGGAAGAGACTAGTCGCCCGCAACACAGGGTATCCTAGTGTGGGGACTATAGTGCTCGTTTAAAAACGAAACATAATTTTTCGCTTTCTTAGTTACTGATATGCATGTTAGAATTTAGTTTTGTTTGTATCTACTTTCAATGAATAAACGTATTTGTATTATTCCGTAGTCGTATGTACCGCAGTATGTTGACAGTTTACTATCACAGGATATACGACTAAATGAATAAATAAATGCGAATCTTTGTAGACTACTTTTTTATGTACAAAACTTAAAATTATATTGAATTTTAGAGGATATAAATATGTCGCATTACATAAACCTTATATTTTAACTTATTCAACATATCAAATATTTTGCATCATACCTTAATTCAGTAGGAACCTATGTTTTGTAACTCTATCATATTTCGTAAAATACTTACCTATCTTTGAACGAAAAAATAAAAAATGGCTTTCAAATATATTTATAAAACCCTTTTTTCTCGTGCCAAATTTTCTTTAGGTGCCTTTGGTGGCGTTTGAGAAAAGAAGACTCGATTTAGTAGTTGTGTAAAGTAAAAACAAAATTACCATCCAGGAACTTTCTCGGGCTCATCGCACATGAAGGTGTCTTCGTTGTAAACCTTGCCGGAGGGACAGCTTCCCTTCTGGGGTTGTACTCCGTTGCGGCAGATGTAGAACTTCTGGCAGTCTTCGGGGTGGGGGAAGGTAGGGTGGGGGAGGGCACGGCCGTTGGGACCCATCACTTCACCGTCAGGGCAAGAGAAACCATCGTCTAGTACATCTGTAAATAAAAGTTAAGCGGGATTTACATTACGAAACTAGTGACATGCAATTTATAAAAAAAAGCGTATACAAAGTGGTACTATTTATCTAAGTATGTGATGACATTGCTGTCAGTAACTGCAGCAATAAAAATTTCACTACATTGCACACAGCGCAATCAAGCCCCAAACTAAGCACTAGGCTTGTACTATGAGTACTAGACAAGCGGATACACTACATATTATACTTTTTTTTGTAAATACATACATATTATACATAGAAAGACTTTATAATACATGATTACAATTGACTCTACAATACATGACACTAGTTTAGTAAAATAAATTATGCTTTAAGTATAAGGGCCATGGTTAAGGGGCCTTGGTAAGTAAAATAAGGAATTTTGATGTCATTGACTGGTTAAAAATGAAGCCTTAAAACGATGGGTATGAAAATATAATGTAACCTCTGAATCCAAGAAGGTTACATATCCTAATCAGCTGAGTCTAACATTTTGCGGTCACAGACTGCGATAAAGTAAAAACTGTTCTATTTGATCTAGAATCAAAAGTAAATTAGAATCATAATCAGAGGAGACCCAAAATGGTTTTTTAATTCTGAAATAAAAAACTGAATGAATGTCAATGTCCGGAGTTTTATTTTTGAATAGCTTGTGCCAATGCGAGCGATTTAAATGACCCGTTTTTTTACTGATTTTCGTTCCTTGTCAGTCATTTTTCTAAGTGAACAGCACGACCACCACAGTGGTTTTAACCACTCGCCGCTGGATACTGACATCGAAAGAAAACACCTGAAATCGAGCTATATAAATCTTCCGAATTTTCACGAGCGTGAAATGAGTAATGAGTATGAGGAATGCCTGCATTTGGCTGTCGGTTGGGGCGCTATAACATATATAAATAGTCGAGTAGAGAGTGGTGTGTTCAGTTTGGCTTCTTTGTATAATAAGACTTCAGATCTGAAACCAGAGCTTTACCTTTAGTAATATGTTCACATTTCCTGTCGACGACCTCTTTCCAGTCACAGTTAGATGTCTCATCGTCGAAGTACAGTCCAGGAGGGCACGGGTGCTCGTTCATAACACCATCGGCGCAGTAGATGAATTTGTCACATGCCTGCAAGAAAACTCTTATTATCTTCGTCTTCTTCTTTAAAATGGCTTTTCCATTCGGACATTTACCAGTGTCAAGTATTATCAAAATTTGCAAGTTATTTGCATTGAACGAAACAGTCAAGTCGTCCTAGTTAAAGTCAATTCGAGGGAATCATTGTAAAAAGGGGGCCATTTTTTACAATGTTTGTATCAATATTATTGAAATGCCGTCTCCAAAATTGCATCTCCACAACTCAAAGCAAATATAATCGACTGCTTAAACTTCACACGTTCAGTATCATTTTGTACCTATTATGATTGTGTAATTAGAAATCGCTTACAAAACAATTTTGAAATATCCTGTTCCTATAATGGTTTACGTACCTGTGGGTCAGGATGTTTGAAGTATCCGTTCTGTCGAGGGCAGTCCTTGGTTGGTTTTGGTTCCTCTGGAAGATAATATTTGGCATGTAGGTATATTATAACCTTTTGGGTGTCTTATTTTAAATTTAACCATTAGATGAACGTATGTATGTATGTGGGTTATTGTGAATAACTATCATATCAGCCTAACGACCTAATACTGCAACGCCATTTGAATTTTATTCCGAAGGTCGCGGTTTCGAATCTCGGCTTACCGCGCACCAATGTCTTTTACCTGGGTTCCCTACGCTACTTCGAAACACTATCCATCGAAACACCTTTCGTTGAAGACGATTGACCGATAGATTAGATATCTACTTCTAAATTTGAAAAAAAAAAAAGAGTTTAGAAGACTTGCTAGCAAAGTAACGTTTTTGTATTCTCGGCCATGAGCTTTATTATCTAACAGATGAGTCCATTTAATTCACAGGCAGGAAACTTGTAATGTTACGTTGAGTATGTTTGTGTATTTGTTGCTCTTTCACGTATTTACCGCTGTATTGCTTGTGATAAAACTCGGTACGTAGATAGCTGGAGACTTAGAATAGCTGGAGACTACATATCTCGATATTCCTAAAAGATCGAGACTGATGATGAAATCACGGTTCGCAGCTTGTAATTTTTAGCTGCAAGCCACGATTTAACCCAAAAGCGTTCATATTTTTAAAGATCTTGTAATAATGATACTATTAAATAGGCTATTTGATAATATAATTATCGTCCGAGTGATGTTTGCGGTTCCATCTCTCTCGGGAGCCCACTTTCCTACATTTACACTTCGCACAATCTTCAACGTTCCTTGTAGTGCGGCCATTTGAACACATTATCAACCCTTACGAAACTGTCTCTCTCTTCTTCTTTATCTTTGCCTCTTCCCACTTTAGGTGGGGTCGGCTCTCCTAATTTGTCGGCGCCACGTCATCCTGTCGTGGGTTGTCGGATCTGATAGGCTTTTCCTTTTTAATAGTTGGGCCATGCTGGTCCACCACGTATAGGGGGGGCGACCTCTACCTCTTTTGTGTTCCGGGAGGGTTAGAGCCTTTTTGACCACGTAGTCGTCAGGTCGCCGCATGACATGACCATACCATCTGAGACGGGTTTCCGATAGCTTATCTGGTATTGGGGCAACTCCAAAGCTACCTCGAATGTATTCATTCCGTACCCTTACGATATCGTCAAATAGCCTATTTAAAATAATTAAAAAACCTACGTAAATCTTTCCTCTCCCCGCAGTCTACATTGGACGGGATGTCGCAGTGTTCCTTGTTGGGGTTCTCATCAGAGAACACTAAACCGTCGGGGCATAGTTTAGCTTCCGATTTGCCTGGAATAGGAATACAAGGAAATAAAATACACATTTAAAATGGAATAATATTAAATAAGGCTAGATGGCGCTGTGTTGTTGGTCACAGAATTTATTTATTTTATTTATTTATTTAATAAAAATATGAGAAAACACTGGAAAACAGAACGGTTTTGACTAATAAGTTTAAGAAAGATTCCGGGTTCGATTCCCGCCGGAGACAAACATTTCTGCTGACCATAAATGTTTGTTTCTAGTTCTGGGTGTTATCTATGTATCATACGTACATATGCATTTACAAAAAAAAAGTAGCATTTCCGTTGTCTAGTACCCATAGTAAATCCTAGTGCTTAGTTTGGGGCTAGATAGCGCTGTGTGTAATGTCGTGCAATATTTATTTATTTATAACTAATTACTCGTATAGTTTTGCATCGCTGTACAATAATTCCCTACATTTAGTAAACTTGTTAAGAGCTTGTTATATTTTGTGCAGCTACCAGAGAAATGTTACCATAGAAACGCCTTGTTCGAACATAATCGTGAACAAATTTGACATCAAAATCGATAGTAGTCTTTTTCACTCTTACTTAAAACAATCTTAATTCTTGATATTGCTTCAAACAGGTAATTATCAAAACGGTATAGTATAAGGAACTACATTGTTTTCTTCAATACAGCATTAAATAAATTCATAAATTCAGTTACCAACACACGACGTTTTCTAGCCCCTTGGTAAGCTACTAAGCTTGTGTTACGGTGACTAAACAACGAATATACCTACTATCCACTTATATTTATTTTTCTTTTGTAAATAGGTACATACATATTATACATAGAAATACACTCAGACCAGAAACAAATATTTATATTAAAGCATAAATACTTGCACCCGGCGGGAATCGAACTTGCAGCCTTCTGCACTGTAGCCGGACCTTCGCCCGACGAGCCACAGAGGCCGTCATTATGCTGAATGCAAACTAACTTTGTTTCACTTTATGTGTCTAGTCTAGTTCAGTTAATTTACTTTGTTCTATCTTTGTAGTTGATGTTTTCATATAATAGTAGAACAGAAATAAGTTATTTTTATTCTATTCTAATTTGCCCTTACTATAGCCATGAAAAACAAAGATGGCGCATCTAAAACGAACTACTTGTTTTCAATGACACATCACTGGTCGCTACGCCACAATGTACGCAACTTCTGAGTACTTCACTTACACAAATATTTCAGTTTTTTACACTCTATTTGTCACTATGATTGATTGTAATGGTGCATGGTGTAACGTAACTAGCTAGTTATCAATGAAAACGAGATTACAACTTGATAATTTTAATTGTGTATGTAAATCAGTTTTCTTTCTACTTCTTTAATTGCCTATATTTTAAATTACAAAGACGCAGGACGTCAAAATCGGAAATGGTCTCTTTGGATAAAATTTCAAACCTTTGTTACATCTAGTACTTAGTATATTAATAAGTTGCAAATATTGTAACACCAATAAGGTAACCAATTCCTACTACGCATCCTTGGTGGAAACATCTTTGGTTTACCATCAGGTGACATCTTCTATAGCAAACATTTTTTTTTCTATAGATAATTCCGGTTTGAGAAGTAATCAAACTATTTCAATAGATACCAAATTCAAAGTAGCTTTAAGTACCTTAGTTTATCAAAAGTAATACCAAAAGTAGTACGTATAAATCTTGAAAATAAGACCGACAATTTGTGATACCTTCTTTGTCATATTAACCTTTCTCTATAAGATACTGACCTTTACTGCATTTGTAATAAAGGTCACACTGGTATGGATCTGGGTAGAAACCGCTCTTCTCTGGACAATCGAATTCTTGAGCTGAAACTGAAAATAGAAACACATTGATATCAATAAAATTAAAGGTTTAAAAGTTAACGAAAATTTTTGTAACAATATAATTATAGCTCACAGAAGAACGAACTTGAACTACAAATGAGAAGTTTGTGCGTTTGTTACATTCACACGGAACAAAACTGACTGAAATATAGTTTTTTTTTTTGTAAATTTCGCGAATTATATTTTATGACATCAAATCCAATCATGTCTAATTATTATATTAAAAAAAAAACATTTTTTTATTTTAAAATTAGCTGTAGGCATTCTATTATTTCAGTTTTGTATTTTTGTAACCTAAATTGCTCTGGATTCTTGATCCTCAAAATAATTATTCCCTAATATTTTATTACTCAAGGCTTTCAATAATGCAATTGTAATAATTACATGCCGAAATTATATCATAGAAAATTTCCCATGAAGGGTTTTGCAGCGAGGGAGGGTTCGAACCTCGTCGCGGAAGAATTATTGATGAAATAAATTGTTGACGTTAATGAAACAATTTTACGTAATTCCAAACTGTTAAAATATTGCACATAAAGAATAGAAAGCACCATTTTAAATCCTACGAATATTATTGCTGCTGCCACTAATTATGATTTTATGTAAATGTTTATGATAAAGAAATAAATTGACCTTACACTGGTAATTCAAGTCCTACTTAACAAAAAAGTGGAAAGCTATTAACTGTAGTTATCTACCATCAGTTTCGTACAAAACACAAGTTTAGTACAGTAACAATTAAAACTGTAATTCTGCTAGACTCAATGTGCCTTAGTTGATAGAGTCCTATTTTTAAAGAGCCGATTTAAATAGATTGTTTTCTATTAGTTTTCGTTCTATGTCGGTAATTTTTCTATGTGAATCGCACGACTGCAACGACATTGAACGAAAATAATCAGAAATAGAGATATTCATATATTACTACATACAAATAGGACACGAGTGATTTTAAAATAAGGCTCTGGGAGTTCGGTAGAGCTGCATAGGCAATTATTCTCAAAATTATTTAAAGAATAAGAGGATGTAAATGACAATATTTGAACAGAGAAAGAACCCATTGAATTAACTTCGTAGTATTGGAAATGACAAACCGCGACCGAAATTTCCCACTTTTCACAAAGTAATTGCTTCATTAGCAACATCCAAAGCGAGACCAAACCCTCAAGAAAGTTTCAATATTATTATTATCTTATATTATTATTATCTCTTATATTATATTATTATTATAATCTCATATTATTATTATTATTATCTCGTTAATTTGTCCCACTATTGGGCAAGGGCTTCTCAAGAGGGATTAGGCAGTAAGACGCCACCGAAACTTACTCCGTATTGGCGAATATGCCATGCCTTCGGACCGTGGTAAGTTCTAATACACCTTTTCATTATTATCAACTGTTGATATATTTAACGCTTTTAACTGTTCTAGTTATTTTTAACTATTATTTACCAATACTGCACAGTAGGTACTTAACGAAATTTCTTTGCACAACTTAATAGTTGCCGCTCACGTTATTTTCTATTACAAAAGGTTGTATGTGCTCGAATTATCGTGACGCGTCTTAATAGGCGTTTTGCCCTTGCAACATGTATTGTACCAATTTACTGGAGCACTCACATTTGTAGTGAAAGGAGGACGGTGTCATATACAACCTGATTGGAACAATAGACCGATGATTTCAGCTTCAATGCTTCTTTGTTAAAAGTCTTGCTACATTCAGGTAGACTGGGGTCGACTCTCTTTTCTCTAACATCAAGCGGGACCGTTTTTTCGACGAAGTAAGCTTTCTAGTTTATCCTTTACTATTTCTATTGCTATATTACATTCTATAGGACCTTTAGGCACAGAAGAGTAATAGTTTTACGTATACTATGTTCAGAAGTTGCACTTCTTTGATCTCGAAGAAGGAGGTCGTTTAATTCGAAATTTAAATTTTATGTCAAATTTCGCGATACCCTATGTTGTATGTTTTTACCAGAATTCGGCAAAAAGAAGGATCTGAGACGGTCGACAGAACACATAATATTAGTGCGGGGCGCGTCAGCCCTTCTAATAGACAACTCCAAATGCAAAGTTTAAGTAGAATTTGCTGTAATTATGGAGGACAGTGAAAGATGCCTGTCATAAAAGACTAACGGCCGAATACTCTACTAAGTCTTAAAGTCCAAAAAACAGAAAAAAGTCTTAAAGTCACTTAAAATCCGAGGACGAATTTAAAATTATAATGGAAGTTTTTAAGTTAAACAGCGGTTTAATTATTTAAGTAGCTCTCAATTTTGAGTAGCGCAGTATTTGGCCGTAAAACCTTTTTTTAAAGATTATGTGAATTACAATTTCATATCGTGTTTTGTTTAATGGTCTCCAAAAAGTGACACCCTTTTTGGTGACTTACGTACGAATACTGAAACTCAACTTAAGATTTGACGGCTACTCAAACATTTGAGCAGATTTTAAACTAAAAAATCACATGCCTCTAAGCTACTTTATAATAATTTATGAAGTCCGCAAATTTTACGTTTCCCACTAGGATTTGGAGGTTTTTCATATTTTGTTAAGTAGTCCCATGAGCTGAATATCCAGTTTATAAATTTTAAGATTGTAAAATTTTAAAATTAACTTAAAAGGTCAAAATATAACGGGTTCTTCAAAACTTATCCGTACTCTTTAAAACTAAAAACTTTGGTAGATAAAAAAAAGCTTTGTTCTCGAAATATACTAAACATTCTAATTCTAACAAACAAACTTAATGCAAATTGCAGTTTCAAAATTTCAAACCAGGATATTAAACCACACTTCAACCTGAAATCAATACCAGTCCATGACTCACTCTCACAAAATACTTTCAAATAAAATTTATAAAACAAAAAAAAACTCACCGATTGCACAGAGCGCCACAGCAAAAACGTAGATAAAGCTTTTCATTTTAACTTTATATTTTTTTTATTTTTATTAATATTAAATATTCTGTCTTTATATAGATGGACGTGCAGTGCGTTTCGAAGGCTGCCCCGTATTGGCAACGGTTGGTGCTATTGTGACTGGGCGTGCGCCGGCAGCTTTACTTCATACAGCGCGCACGACAAATGTATTAGCAATTAATAAATTAAATAACCGTGAAAGTTTATTGTAATTATGGTTATTGTTTAACGACGATAGAAAGTAATGCAATAAAGTCACAATAAAACTGTAGGACGGTGTTTTATTGTTGTTTATATGGTTGTTATTTCGTTGTAGGTAGTCAACATGCAAATGTTATTGCGAAGCTCTGCTTTCTTTTATTGAGGAAATTGCAAATTTTACGTGTTTCATTTTTATTAAATGTATTACACAAAGCTAGGCACAGCACATCTTCCATAAGTATTTAAATGTTAATGCATTATTAAAATGTCGTACGAATGCACTTCTTTTGGTAGGTATCTGTTTACTTATGTAAGACTTAAATTGGTTTTAGTTTAGCAAACTAATATTATAAATGCAAAAATTTACAAGTACCTATGTTTTTATGTCTGTGAGTTTGTTACTCAATCACACAAAAACTACTGAACCAATTGCAGTGAAACTTGGAATAAAGGTAGCTTAAGCCCTGAAATAACACACTTTTTATCCCGATATTCTCGCGGGATCGGGACTTACGCGAGTGAAACCGCGGGGCCCAGCTAGTTCAATATAAAATCCTTATATAAAAGGTATTTGAAGCGGAAGTAACAATAAGTAAAGTTCTTATTTTAGACGACTTCATAAAGCACTGCAAAAAGCAGCAGCTATTGTAAATATATAATAGGCAGACATCAATGGCTGGAAGCTAGTAACCATGTGAAAATAGAAAACCATATTCACATTCTTACTTAGTTAATTATGTAAAGAAAAACTTATCAATGTCTTTATAATAGATCTCTGAATTAAGCAACATTTATACTTATTAAATAAGTTACAGCTTTTTACGTTACAGAAATCCTTAAGAACTTAACAAAGTGGCTTTAGTAAAATGATGACTACACTACCATATATTAATGAGTATAATAGGTGCTATCCTTTAACAAATTGCTGGCGGGTTCCTTTCTCAGCGAGCTATACAGAGAGGGAATGCTGCCAGCATCTTGGGAAATATGCCTCGTGAAGGCGTCGACGATTGCTTTTTCTTTTTTTGTTACGAGTTTGTTTTTGTATTGTGTTTGTTTATTTAAATTGTCGTTTGCTTTTTTATTGTAATATGTGTTTGAAAATAAATTTTATTTTAACAAATTATATCTAGAGCCCTAATTTCTAATTAGTCAGTTTTAGGCCTGATTTTCCAAATCCCTAGATAGAGATATCTGAATCTGACAAATAAAAAGTAACACCACCGAATGAAAAACGTCACTATGATATTTAAAAAGAAAATAAATCTTAATTTAGAAGATCATAATTTGGTTGGCTTTTAAACTTATTTGATAGATATCTTTTATCCGTGAAAGATATCTGAATCTGACAAATAACTGTAACACCACCGAATGAAAAACGTCACTATGATATTTAAGAAGAAAATAAATCTTAATTTTGAAGATCATAATTTGAATACTTTTAAATTTGGTTGGCTTTTAAACTTATTCGATAGATATCTTTTATCCGTGGAATGAAAAATCGGCGCGTAGTAGTCTAAATAATTAGTAAAATATCTTAAAAGTAGCACCAGAATTGATCGCAGGTCCAACACTTTCTGAATGTCGTTAAAAAAGTTGATCGGTATAGACAGTTGTATACTTATACCTGTATACCCATATGCGCATAATAATCTCGTTTACATTTCCGAGGTCCGACTGCCATGGTCATTGGTCACCTTCATGGTGCCGTTCGCTGGTAGCTATTTATAATAGGTAGTAGTAGGTTGGTACTTGACAGTAGTGAAATGTGATTATGCTTTAAAGGGAAGCCGCTTCCTACTTGTTGTGGCATAATTCTGTTTTTTTTTTTCAAATAATCTGCGCTACCATGATCGTATGTCCTTGCTATGTCGTCCTTGTGTCGCTCAAAAAAATAAAAAATAAATTAAATAAAAAATACTCCGACCACTTTTTAAATCCACAGTTTTTTCTTTTTTTTGAAAAATGTTTTTTATTTTTTTATTATTTGATGTGTTTTTTTTTTTTTTTTTTTAGCCGAACGACAACGAAGCGACTTCGCGACGACTTATAAGACATCATGGCCTATTGCTTACTAATATAGCACGCAAGAAATATGTTACTAACAAATTGACTATAGACGTCGGAAAATAAACACATTTCATTTAATTTGTTATGAACCGAGCATATCTCAACCTCTGATGAAAATAGAAGTTGAAAAGCAGTTTTTTTTATTTAGTTTGATACAATATATTTAAGTTTTAGGTTCAAAAACTCTGACTCGCCTAAGTAGCTACATAATTTGTAAACTGTGAATAAAGGAAGATGTTCGAGACGAGGAAGGGTCATATTTTCGGAAATTTGATATTAATTTGAGAAGTACGTAGGCACTTCTCAAATTACGTTTCAAAGCGAACGTAAAGCCAATATTCATAGGTAAATTTGCTGGGAATCGGCTTGTATAGACAAAAGACCACAAGCATACATTGCATACCGGTTTGTTTGATACACGTGTTATACGGTAATGGCTATTCTTAAATTGGAGGTCGAATCCAAACTGCATTTGCCTGCGGGATCGGAATTTTCGAGAGACAGGATTTTAAATGGTTGTTTAAATTAATAATTGTTATTGAGTCGGTTTTTTTTATGTTTTCGATCAATTTTTGATAAAAAATGGTAGGTATGCGTTGTGGCTATTAAAAATAATAGTTCATCATCCCACTTTATAGTTACTACCTACTGAGAATTGCGTTGTAGATATGGTTCTTCGTTTTTACTTAAATTGTCTTAAGAGGGCAAGATATTGTTATTGACTGTTAAAATTCTTTATGCATTGCAATTAATAGAATAACTGAACTATCCAATATAATTTTAAATCAACTTAATTAGTCCAACATTACCTACATAGCTTCATTTTATCTCGGTTCTTAATCGCGTGCCACCAGCGAAGATTAAACCAGGATAGCTACTTTAATTCTACGAACGACCGAAAGAAAATCATGCATCCGACCGATTATAATACGAAGTAAAAATTAGCGATCGAATGGTAGATGATAGATTTTCTTTAGGCCGTTCATTCGTAGAATAATTAAAATAGGTACGTATCCTGAAACGAAATGAAGCTCAAAACAGTCCCGCAGTTGATATGATGCAAAATGGATGAAAAATCTAGGTACCAAAAACCTGCCAAAAACCATGTTTTATTTTTTCATTAACTTAAACCAAAATAATACGACTCATATAAACTTGCGACATCAAATACAATGTTCATTACATAAATGAACGTAGATACCTAAGTGTGACAATTAACTAACAACTGCTCAGTAAGTAGGTACCTACCTAATGAAATCGTGAGCTCACGCAAGTCCTGCCTCTAGTTAGGTTCCTAGACCAGTTTGCTAGGTATTTAGTTACCCAACATTAATTATTGTTATGTTGCCTAACTTAGTTATCAGAACCTCAGAACCGCATGCCGTTGATTCCTGATGGTTGTCGAGCTTTGGCAGAAATTGATTTTTATATGAGGATAGTTTGTCGCGTCGTTTTTTTTCCAAAATAAATGCTACCAAAACGAATTTCCGTCGCCAACTAAACTATAGATCGTGTTCACAAATGGACCCTATGCGGAGATCCTGATTGATTGATTAACACTTTTTTGTACCAAAAACACAAATAACAACGAATTAGACATAGAAAAACTTAAAAACTGAAGTGGCACAATGGGCGGCCTTATCGCCTATGGGCGATCTCTTTCAGGCAACCAAACAGTCTCTTCCAGGCAACAAAACAGTATATCAGTATCACTAACAACTACCTCTTGTTAGTGATACTGATATCAAAGTCAGCGAAAATATAAGAGAAGTTGAGTTCACTTAGTGTTCGTTGTGAATGCGGCTGTTATTTAGTTTAGCTTAGCTCCGCATAGTCGACCCAGTATTTTGTACGAGTGCTTCTACCGCAAACTATTCGAGATATGCTCGTTTGTTTAAAAACTGGCGAGCTAAGCTAAACTAACTTAGTATAGTTGAATGGACGTTTGGCTTTAAAGTCTAAGTCTTTTAGGTATTTTCTAAGGACCACGTCGACATTATAGTCGCTTCGTGTATCCCGTATCTCGCATGAAAAAAAAAACGAAATTAATGAGATAAATGTACAGACCGTCCGATTTAACTACAGGCCTTTAAACTTAGTTTAAATGTTTTTTTCAAGTTCCCTCGATAAGGATCGTTTTCTTTAGGAGCTGCTTTTACCCATCTTCTCTGCTTTACCAGAGGGAAAAAATGCGAGAGCTTCCTACCTACCTTCATAATATATTTTATCAATACCTACCTTCATATTATAAGTACGTAATTTATCAATTTATCAATACCTACTTAGGGAGTTGTCAGGACGTCTGATCGAGGCGACCGGTGTTCCCAGTACTGTGGGTTCCTATCTCAGCAGGTTAGTCTCGCTATACTGAGAGGGAATGCTGCCAGCATCTTGGGGACAAAGCCTCGTGAAGGCGTCGACAATGGCTTCTTCCCATTTTAGTTTAAGTGTATGTTATGTATTTTAATTGTATTGTAATTTTTGTGTGTTGAATAAATATTTGGTACCTACTTACATTCCGTTTGTAGTGTGTAAATCGTATTAATCGTCCTTTCTCTTGTCATAAGAACAATAATAATATGAAAGGTTTTCATCAATCATTATTTTATCTTAGGCGCCATTAGGGGCACTTTCATTTGAGTTCTAATTTCGCAATAGTTTTGTTTGTATATTTTGACTTGTCTACAAACAACTCATTGATGGTAAAGAGCTATTTGTAGACAAGTAAAAATAATAAAAAAATATAATAGCACTAAATATTTGGTGCATTGTTTTGACATTTTTAATATATCTGTGGTTCCATAAAACTACTTTCAAGTGCCTATTATCACAGTTTACCTTATCGGCACTTTTCGCTACTTGACGCCCAACCATGTGGGAAGATCAAAATGTCCCATGTTTTGTTAACCAATAGATTCGCCTGCGTCCTTGTATGAATTCCAATATCATCTTACTCAACTGTTGCTTATTTTTGAAAATGAAACTCGAAAACCTTATAAGTTTTACTGCTCCAACTTACCTTCCCAGCGACTTCCTGTCCAAAATACACATTACTTTTTTTTTTTAATTCGATGACAATGCTTGTCTGCAGTAAAATAAGTTTACCTACCTTATTTTGTTTATTTTAATTGCAAAATTGTTATTTTAATTATATATGCACCTCAGTTTCGTTACAGTTCTTTTAACTTTTATTGAAAACCTTGAGTATAATACTGCAGGCATTTTTTTTTAATTCATAGGTATTGCACGACATTACACACAGCGCAATCTAGCCCCAAACTAAGCACTAGACTTGTACTATGGGTACTAGACAACGGATATTCTACATATTATTCTTTTTTTTGTAAATATTTTACATAAAAAGACAACCAGACCAGATTTCATTAATTAAATTATTAGACATTCATTAGATTCTTCGGAACTGTCTGATGATGGTTCTTGATGTTCTCATTATTTCAATGAAATGTTTAATCACCGCCATTACCAAACAGTCCACTAAGATATCATCTTTAATTAAAATACTTATCTACTAGATGTAAATAGAGTGAAAAATCTCATTACAATCTGCAACAGATAAAACAAGAAGTTTTATCAGCCAATCCACATTCTAATCCTTTCATTAGGTAAAAAAATGACTGAGGTCCTCGACTGAAGGCGAATGCATTCGAAGGCCACAGTGAAACAAATGTGAGCTTTAAATCGAGGTCGACGACCTATAGAAGTAAATTATATAGCTTTTAAATTGTCACAAACAGTTATCATAATGAAATATGTCTATTTAGTGTTTTAGTAAATTAATTGCGATAGTTTTGTTTTAGATCTTACTAGCTAGGCCTCGCGGTTTCACCCGCGTAAGTCCCGTTCCCGCGGGAATATCGGGATAAAAAGTAGCCTATGTGTTATTCCCGGTATCCAGCTACCTATGCTCTAAGTTTCATCGCAATCTGTTTAGTAGTTTTTGCGTAATTGAGTAGCAAACACTCATACACACATAGTCAGAAACTTTCAGCTTCATAATGTTAAGGACGCGACTCATGTGAAATCCCTTCCGATTGAATAGTTTTCTTCATAGCCGGTATCAATTGGATCTTTAAACAATGTTTAATGTGATTGTACATGATACAAGAAGTGTCCCCTTCATTTCAAAAACAATAAAAAATAACTTTAAATACCACTATTATACAGGCAAATTTACCCCTGTTTTACAAAATAAATCAATTTTTCTTCTAAATCCTTAACCGCTATATTTTCTTATAGGCATCATAATATTAGAAAATACAATACCTAGAACCCCTTCATCGCATTTTTTCAAAATATTATTTTAATCTTCGTTAATTATTGATTTTACGAGAAATTGTAGATTTTTCACGCAATTCCATCTCGCTCATTTATATGCAATAGGACAAGGACCGTTGCTTATCATCTATCGCCGCCTTAATGGGATAGGATAGGAAGGATAAGATAGGATAAGGCACTTACTTGGTACTTGGTACTTTGGTACTTACTATTATCTCTCGGCCTTGGAAAAGAGTGTTTAGTAGTAGTATGGCATATCATCTTGAAGTTCCTTCACTTACCACATCGTCTTTGAGTATGTGGGTCAACTAAATGTCATTTAAATATCAGTTGAAAGTAGCATCATTAGATGCACTTTTACTGCTCGTTGCATGTATGTAAAGGTCTCTGTGCCTTATATTTTAGGTATTTACGTACTACCTACTTAGATTTTAGTTTAGTTTAGCTTAGTTCGACTTAGTTTAGCTTAATTCGACTTGATTTAGGTTATTTTGACTTTGTTTAGCTTAGTTTGGCTTAGTTCGAATTAGTTTAGCCTAGATTGGCTTTGTTTAGGTTAGAGCCAATAAGGAATATTAGTAAAAAACCGCATCCAAAGGTCCAAACGGTCCAGCCGTTTTAAAGATAAATGGAAACATTAAATTGCGCACATACAACCTCTCACCCTAAACGCATATACCCTGCTGCGTTTCGTCGTGGGTAAAAATGCCATACCTACGAGTATAATCCATCTAACCGCATCTGTCGATCCTAAATGATCGCGTAAATGAGGCGTTACTTGGATAAATCATTACTTGGACGGGTGTTCATTTGATTTGTAGGGCAAAAAAACATATTCTCGAGCTTCTCAGTGCTTCGGAACACGTAAGCAGTTGGTCCTGTTTGTTATCTCTGATAGCAGTCGTTATGTCAGATTAGAGGTCCTAGGGCGACCTGAAAACTCTAACACTAGGTGAGCCACAACACTACACGAAACGATGATCGAAAAATAAGTTACGAGTACGAGGCTGGTGTCGTTATTTCGGTACTTTTAAGATAAAATTGTGCTAGTCTTTAAAATTAAGGGCTATTAAATTCCTTAAATAGCTCCTCTTGTTCTTCAGCCAATCAGTTTTAAAAGAAGTTATAGAATAGCTATAATATTATTTTTACTTCTGCAACAAATCGACTTCTGCAATGCTCATGCATCCCGCCTGTTCGTCGCATGCTATGTTTTTAGAGAATCAGGGCCCAGGTTGACTGATAGACCAACGCATAGCCTAAGCCGTTGATTGTAGAGGGCTGAAGTGTGGAGAGTGGGTTTTTACATGATATAAGCATCTGATAAGAAATGATTTTTGAAAATATCTAAAGGATTGGGACTCACGGAACCACGGACCACCGCTAGTTTACAACTAATAAATTTAATACTATAGGTAAACTGACTGTAGATAGTTTATATATTATGATTTATCTAAGCGATTTTTCAGATAGCAAAGCAATAGGTATTCAGGGTAGTAATATGCTAATCGGTTTTAGCGATAAGGCCGCCCATTGGTACAACGTGTTGATTTTAAGTTATTTGTGTAATTATCTTATATGTGTGTGTATCTTTATTATTAGTTGAACAAATAAAGTGTTATTCAATCTATCTATATCTATATTTTTTAGAATACCCGTGCTAAGCAAGTATGTAAGGGGTGAGTGTATTAAAAAAGAATTCTGAGTTTGCTGTGGTAGTCACATAAGAGGAAGTCAAGACGTACCTACTTCTCCATACAATGGGGGTAAAATAGATTCCGTACATTTTTGTGTAAATACGTCATTGAGTCCTCAGATCATCGATAAATTGTCATTCGACGAAACGTCTTTCGAAATGGAGTAGGTAGTGAACCCCTCAGAAAGTCATAAGCTTTTTCGTTTTTTAGTTGTTTTATTTTTTTATAAAAAGATTAAAACTTTTTTTCTATTAAAGAACAGTAAATGTTACCATTTGTTGTTTGTTTGTGAGATAACTCAAAAATTATCAAAATATCGAATAATCCACGCTACCATGCTCATTTATCGTTGCTATGTCGTCCTTTCATCGTTCAAAAAAAGAAAGTAAATTTAAAATAAAAAAATACCACAACTACTTTTGAAAACCACATACCATTTAAAAAATTCTTTCTTTTTTCAAAGTTTTTTTTTTATTATTATTTGAAGTGTTATTAATTTTTTTTTTGGCTGAACGACAACGCGACGATTATGCGACGACTTATAAGGCATTACGGTAGGGCCCAATGTTAAAGGATGGAAAAGTGTTTTTTTATTTGTGTGGCTAAATTACTTACTACTAAATAACATGTGGTGTTGAAGTAAATAGACGCAAGTAATGTTTTTTTTAACTTAATTGTATTTAATTTATTTAGTCTTAAAATAATTAATTACATTAGCTATCATTAGGCACTGGTGTTACTGGGTTAAGCTCTCGCTTTGGGTCCTGGTGCTGCTTCCTCTGAATCTTTGTACCAGTCCTCACTGTAATATAAAAAAAAACATAATAATTATAAAATAAGTACTTACGTACATTTAGTTAAAAATGCTATCCACAATTCTGCACCCCCACTGGATTTTAACTTACAATCTTTACATATCGCTTATAAAGCTTTTTTAATCGTGGTCTAACCGCTTGCCCCACGGCTACCAATCACATCGGATTGAGATCAGATTTGATTGACAACTACCCACTAGGGTGCAAAATATTTTAAACCATTTTCGCAAAAAAAAACACTTTATAATAAAATTTGTTTTAGCCTATTCGTTTGTATGATCGAGAATTGTGCCCCTCTTACGTCAGTCAGAGTTATTTTTATAACCTAGATATAATTTTAGACACGTAACACAGCAGTGTTAGGAAACTCTGGGAGATACATTTTTAAACTCGTAAGCCTGTCTGATGATTTTTTACTTATTCAACTCTATATTAAGGTAACTGTAGATTTACTGAATTAAGCTAAAATTAACAGTGCCGAACAATGAGTCTATTAAAGTTTTTACATATCTCTGGTGCCGACTGGTCCACCACCACGGAAGATGTGTAAGTACTTGTTTTTCTGCCATCTTCTAAACTTCTAAATGCGCGTGCTACCAATATTTTTGACTATCTGGAGACATATTGGTCAAACGCTCCCTTCACCTATTAAGAATGTAAAAGGAGAACTATAATAGAAAATTGTACTGACCATCCGCGCACGTTCTCAGGCGCGTCACATTTCTGAGTTTCTTCATTGTAAACCTCTCCGGCTGTGCAGCCGAGGTCGCGGGGTTCGACTCCGTTCAGGCACACGTAGAACCGCTGGCAGTCATTCGGGTGCGGGAACTTCGGGTGCGCTACTGCCTGGCCTGTGCCGTCCACTTGCTGCTCCTTCGGGCATTCGAAACCATCCTTTGTCTTTTCTGAAAAGATACACATTTATGACATGTAACATAGGTAGCTAAATAGATATTTGTAAAATAATACGTTAAACAACCCAATTTATCAGGCGGTGTTATTGCCGAAAGCGTTTCTGTAATGTCACAATCCAGGGTATAGTCATCTATTGAGATAAAAAATATCATGAAATAGTCCCAACATTTATAGGAATCAGCCCAAATCATCATGTCAATTTCGCCGTCCAGCAAGTTTGATATTTTGTCCAAATTTTATGCATGCATTTTCATCATTGCATAAGACTAGTCTGATAGAATAAAATAACATGAAGCTTGTACACTTACTTTCTTGATTATTGCATCCTTGTCTGCCCGCGCTGTCTGGCCACACGCAAGTACCAGAGTACTCGTCGAAGTGGAGTCCTGCTGTGCACTTAACCTCGGTGTATTCTCCCTCGATGCAGTTGAAGAAGATATTGCACACTGTAGGGTCGGGGTGGGCGAAGAAACCGTTGCGCCGAGGGCAGCTGTTGTTGGGCTTAGGGGGTTCTAGAGACATAAATAAAAACAATAAAGAAGTGTAAAATAATTCTAAACAATTTGTAGTTTAAAATGACATAGTTTTTCTAAATTAGTTTTTTATTCGTTCAAGGCATTTCTACCAGAAATTTAAAGGAAAAAACCTTCGGTGTCGGAGGTTTGAACTAGCGTCTCTCAGTGAAGATAGAAAACTATAATCTAAAATAGTTTAGTCCTACTTATCAATCTGTCAAGAAAAATTTAGGTCTACCTCATGGATCATTGTAGATTAGGTAATAAATAGACAAAATAACTTCCTAGAGAAAATGCTACATTAGCCTGCTATTGTTCTTTTGCCGTTACATTCTTTTAAATTCTACGTTTCAACAATTACATGGTGGGTTAAAATATAAAAAGTTTCAGGGTCCTCCTAAACAATGAGTTCTATTGTTTTATGTCGGACGTCTAAATTCCTAGTCTGTCTGTAATTCCTATTATCTTTTTCTACGCAATATTACCGTTTTTCCTTTCCATTTTTATATCCATAAACATACGTTTATGACATAAAGATGAGCATTTACTTGAGGACAAGTTCGGTCAATGTAAACAGCTTTTTAAATGGATTCAAGTTTGAAAGTTGACACGTAAATCGTTAAAATTGTAAAATCTTTATCTTTTCTTGGAAATGACCTTGTAGCAACTTTGTTCAATGGTTTATATAAAAATGAGGAGGAATTTAAACAATAAAGGGCTTCATTATTTAGACTTTAACTTTATTAGGACTTCACGTAACAAAAAAGTTTAGAAGAGTAATGAGAAGAAAAAAAAATTACTGTAGTTTTTTCTTATGTTTTCGCGATTTTGAATTGTAATAAAACACTATATTTTAAGGTTTAACTCGCGTTTTATTAAATAACAGCATCGACGCTGTACGTATCAACGTATCACCAACTTTACAGTTGACTGTAAAGTTGTCTGTAAACTTTAAACTTGGTGAAATGTAATTGGTAAAGCATCGCCACACCGCTCCAGATTGAATTGTTTTAATCTAACTAGTTTTTCCACAAGAATACGGTAGATAGTAGTAAGAATTATAGGTAGTACTATAAAAACTATGTTGTCTAAAATGACCAACGTACATATGTATGTACGTATACGTAACAAATCACTTTGACATTTAGGTTACATAAAGTCTACAAATACTAGTCGACCTAGAAATGCAGTGGCGTGTGTGACCTATGCGGTCAAAGGTAGCGTTCACTTTATGTTGTAGGAACAGGAACCTAAGCTTCTTGAACTATTCACTATCACTTTATAAAGGCAAGGATTTGTCGCATATCCTTCATGTTAATTTTAAGCCTACATATAATTCTTTGAATTCTGTATAATACGTACGTAAACATGTAGATATTCTATTTTTTTCTATACATGTCTCAGAGAAACAAGAATTTAAAAGATTGTCTATATCCATAACTAGATTAAGTAATCACGAGGTAACTTCATTTTTTTGGTTAGCATGCTACATTTTAAACCAATTTCACGGCGTTTCACCCAAAAGTTACAAGTTCAGAATAGCTACTATATTTCTACGAATAAACGATCGAAATAAAATCAGTCATACACCCAACCGATAATATTTTTTACCTCATAACAAAATCGGTTCGTAGAATTAAAGTAGCTATTCTATGTAAGTAAAGTAACTTACGTAGTTCAGTCCTGTCACCGCAGTCTACGTTGAAAGGTTGGTCACACTTGTTGATTTTCCTGATAGTGGGGTCGAAGACTAAACCGTCTGGGCACAGTTTCGTGATGGCCACACCATCGCGGCATTCGTAGAACTTGTCGCACTGTCTGTCATCTTCGTACTGGCCATCTTTGTTGGGGCATTTGAATTGTTGAGCGCCTGGAAAGGGGAGAGATGGGTTGTTAGTATTGTCGGAATTATTGCCAAGAGTGAACTTAAAGTCACTATGTAATGATACCTAGTTAGAGTTGTTTCTAGATATTATTTTACAGTGTTTTCCTCACTTGGGAACGTGGCTACGTGCCCTCATAATTTCATCCTACGTGACGGAAGTCGGTATATGCAGTACATTCGATTTGTAGTGGTTGCAGGTTCAGTTTTGTCGGAGTCAGAATGTTCTATAGTTATATATATATATTATAGTATTTTAGTTTAATAGTTGGGTACCTACTAAGAGGAAAACTAAGAGTTGCATTTTATACCATTATAAACTGTGTGTCCTGCGGTTTCTTATACGTAAGTTGCAATCCCGTAAAAATTTTAAAACATTTTCTTATTGATTGGCCTCATCATTTATATGGGTACAGCCATGACTGGTTCGTCACTCAGTAAGAATAAAGCATTATATAAATAAAAACATCACTCATTTCATTTTTGGTCAATCAATCACTCATCTCATCAATTACTTCACAATCACGTCAATCAATAACTCATCTCATTTTATGTCTATTTTGTGTTTATCGCAGTTGGCACGTGGTGTCGCATATACCGACTTCGCATGCACCGAAACAACATCCCGAAACCTGATTTTGACGGATATTATATCTGGAGCTCCAGGTTCATAAAGTAGAACATACGAAAGCTAAGACATAGTTACAAAACTAGTTTTGATATAACAGTTTACATAATCGAACTCTATGACACATATTATTATCTCCGTGCACACTGCTTTACGATCTCAAACCAACAAGGATGTTAAGTTATGTATGACATTTAAAATACCTAGAAATTTTACAAATATCACGTGTCAAGGTTAAATACTACTTGTTAATTTATTAATAAGATCACGAAGTTACACATTCATAATAATTATCATCTTTTAAAATTATGGATACTGAAGTACATACAACAATAGTTTACAACATTTAAATTTTTGAATTGTCTTCGATTTTCGGAATGCATTAATATCGCATTAAATTAAAATCATGCTTCGATTTTCAAAGTGTCGAATTTTTTTTATATTATCTTATGGATTTTTAATTAGAATAAAAATTAATAATCTTAAAGATTAATCATTTCTCTAAAATTAATAAACTACAATTATCTTTCTGAACTATAACACAAAAAAAACTGATTGGTCTATAAAAAATAACAATCGTATAGATAATTATTTTTTATACCTATCACCAAAGTAATATCAAAAAGTTTATTATCAAACAAAATATGTAATCTAAGATTGAAAGAATGAATGTTAAAATAGACGAATTACATCTCAGTCAACCTTAAAAAGGCAACAGTAAAGTTGACGAAAGCTCTGTCAGTTAAAAATCATGAATAAAACGTGAATTAACCCGGTAAATAAAGTGTTTTATTAAGATTGAAACATATAAAATAAGCAAGTAGGTATTTTAGTTAACAAAATACCGTCAACATTACCTTAGCGTTTACTTGATTGTTGGTTGTATAAGAGTAACCCAGAGACCTAGTAACGGTAGCTACCTACGATGTAACACTTACATTTCAAAACAATATATGTCTTACTATTAGTAAAATAATAAAAAAGTAGATTACGCCATTTAATTATCTAGAAAACTAGCTGCGCCCCGCAGTTTCACCCGCGTAAGTCTTTATTCAAAATTTTAAAAAAATCTGCCATAAGATCCTTCTCCTGATCATAACGGACACAACAAAAAAAGAATTATCGAAATCGGTCTAGCCGTTCAGGCGTGATGCCGAGACCACGCAAAATAGGGATTCATTTTTATATAATATATAAAAAGAAGACGCTTTACCGGTCCGTTAAAAAATACGAAAAGGTCTGATTATCAAATTTTATTCGATTCGACTAGTGATAAGAAAAATGAAAGAACGTGAAAAAATTGTCTTTTTGAAAGACTCTGTTTCTGATGTTACAGGATTTAGCTCAATTTTCTAGGCAAAACAGACCTCAAAGACTTCTATAAGTCTTACATGAGTTGATCGGACTGCATCTTTTATATAGCCTTTCTGTGATAAGATTAAGTAGGAACTTTATATAATAAAGTACAATACATTAAATTAAGCGCTAAATCCGATTTATTATTTTTACAAAAATCCCAATTTCTTTTAAAACGGCATCAGTGGTATGGTAACACATTATCGTGGGCGATTGGTATCGCAAGAAGTTACGTAAGAGAAGTGAAAGTCAAGTAGTGTTACAACACCGCTGCAGCGACTGATGCATCAAGGGTCGGAGACAGAATGACCTGGGATCACGCGAATCCTTGTCAGGGAATAAATAGAAAAAATATAAATATTATAAGATTTATATGATAAGAACTTATCTCTTTCCACACGGAAGAAATAACAATTAAAAAAATATACAAACAATTACAAAATAAAATAAAGATGTAATGACACAAAGAAAAATATACTTAAAATGATTTTTATGATTATGGCTCAATGGGCGACCTTATCGCTAAAAGCTATCTCTTCCAGGCAACCTTTGGATCGACAAGAATTGATGGAGGTGATGGGTGGGTTGTTCAATTTGTTGAGAAAATAAGGAAATATTATAAAATAATAATAAAATAAAACAAAAATAAATAATTATTAAACTTAAAGTTGAAATTTTTTAGGGAGAGAGAATCTTTTACTTAGGTTTTTTTAGGTATAAGTTATTTCGATTTTTTATTGAATATTTAACAGACAAATTATAATATTTCTTGTTTTTTATTGCTCAATGCATATTTAAACTTAAAAACATTTACGAGGGCGAGGCGCACAGGTTCAAATCCTGTAATGGGTTTTTTTTAAATATGCGAAACTATTGCGAAAACATTTCTAAGACAAATTATAGGTATGTATTTTTGATTGATTTTGTTTTAGCAGATAAGTTTCCTAATCTATAACTTAACTTCAGATCGGTACATAAGTTTGGTGTTTATGGCCAAAAATAACTGTACAAATTGATAGTTAACTTAGTACATAGGTACTAAGCTTTGAAATTGTGTCGCAATGTCAAGTGACAGGAATACTAAAATAACTTTAGGTTTACAAAGAATACGTGCTCGAAGAATCTAAGACAAAGTATTTGAATTTAATAATGTTACAACAGACTCGTGAGGGATTCATTCTGTAAGTATGTTCTGTGTAAGCTGATGCTAAGATACTCATTGATAGAGTCTAACTATAGGATAATTTTACCTACTTTTTAATGGGTAGGTAGTTGTCTGGTTAACATTTAAACTTACTAAATTCCAAATATCCAAAAGGTCTCCAAGTAGGTAATTCTATGAACCAGTCACTTTTAAAACCTACGTGACTGACATTTAAATTCATACCTTTCAAATGATTTGAATATGTAAACCTTAAACTTTGGAATAAAACGCAAGATTTGCAATGATGTTACTAAAATTATAAACGCGAAAGTTTAAATGTATGTATGTGACTTTGTTACTCTTTCACGCAAAAAACTACTAAACCGATTGCGATGAAACTTGGAATATAGGTAGCTAGTATATATATATTCAATATCTTTTTATCCCAATATTCCCGCGGGATCGATACTTACGCGGGTGAAACCGCGGGGGGCAGCTAGTAAATTAATAAAACAATGATGGATTATAAAGTTTTTACTGTTATGCCGTTCACAGGCATGATTTTATTATAAGTTTCGATTGATTACCTACCACACTTCTTTGTTTATGAAATTTCTTAGCTTTCAGGTATCTAACAACCACTAAACCGACATCACTATTGAAATAAATACAAAAAGTAACCACCACCTAATTTTCATTAAAACGAAACATTTCCTCAGTGTTGCAAATCAGAAGGATATTTGCGTAAATTTTAATATAGCGGTGTCAACACGCAGACGACGCAATCTTTTATAGAAATTTCGTATATCTGTCCGTAACTATTTATTATAATAAACTCGTGAAACTGTACTACGAATGTCAATGTCGAGTTACATTGTAGAGTTACTAGAGGGTGAAGCCGGTAACTGTTTGCCGTTTCTTTTTTGCTCTTTATTTTGTTTGGTCTGTTTGTCTATTTTGATACACTTTCTCAAGATCAAATCTATTCGTCGAGTCACTTAGTTTGCTTTTATTTTTATACTGTTACGTTTTATCATCATAGGTTAATCATCGAAATATTATTTAGGAGTTTAAATTATGTATTCTCATTGTAGAATTGTTTGTCTTGTTTCAATTAAAATAATTAAACTATTAAATACAGAGCCAAAACGTTCAGTAATTGACAATAAATTTAGGTACTCATATTTTACACTTTCTTTTATGTAACTTTATAAATTTATCATTTGTTTCGCTGAGTAATAATATTTATACGTGGATATCAACTTCTTATTTTAGATTTAATTTAATAGATCACATGGATGATTAACACATCAATTGGCTTTAGTAAATTTGTTGTGAAACGCGTTAAAAATCATGAGAATATGATAAAAAGATGTCACGAAGTTTCTTTTTGGCTGCACCGTCCCACATATGTGATACGTAAGCCGATGATATGACCTAGTTTGCTTGGCTATACAATTTAGGCCAGTGAATCGTGGACAAGCTAAGATTTACATTATTTTTACGACTATATTTAGTTTGTACTTGTATGTAAAGATGTAAATATCCTGTTGCCTTAAAAGTCTATAAGAATTTGCTCCCTGCCCATCAAAAAGAGTGTCATTGACCAGCCTAAGTCGAAGCGCTAAGCCAAGTTGAATCTTGTTCCACTGGAGTCACCTTTCTTCTAGGTGAGCGTGCAACTTCTTAAACCGAATTGTAACTGACCATTTGGTAAGATAGTGGCCAAATGCTCATCTATCATTTAGTAAAAACAAAATAAGTAGGTAACTTCGTCACGAATAAAACAAGACGACACAATTACGTTGCAAAATGACTGAGCTTGGACCAGTGGGTACTGTCATAATCACAGTAATTATACTGGGCCAATCGCTCGTAATAAACATTGAATAACAATTTCGTAACCTACATGTTCGTGCTTAAACTGTTGCATGAAGAATAACTGTATTTAAATACTAATTAACTCGTCTGTCTCTATACATATAGATTATTTAAGACCCGCGGTTTCATCCGCGTAAATTCCGCTGGAATATCAGGATGTTTATACGTATAAACCTTCATATCAAATCACTCTATCTACTAATAAAAACCGCATCAAAATCGGTTGATTCGTTTTAAAGATCGAAGACGATGCTCCAAGTTTCAAAACTCCCGACGCGAGATATTATGCGGAGGACGTGGGTTCATTTCATAGGCATCTATCCAACGACCTACGCTATCTCATTGATGCAATTTATAGCATTAGATTGTATCTCAAGATTTAAATCAAAATCGTTTTCTCGATACATTAGTCTGAGTTCCACATTTTTGTAGTAAAATATAGTTGAGAGCGCGCGTTGATGTCTTTCGTTTGGAAATTCACTTTCAAGGGTATTGTTTAGCAGTCAGCAGAAAAGAACACCACTACGTTATTATGTGAAGAATCGTCATCGTTTGGATCTAGGTACAACAAAAAAGAACAATATCTGTGACCAATCATTGAGTGGAATACTCAATGATTGGTCTTTTTCTAGATATTTTCTCCCATCGCGTACCTACCACAAGAAACTTCGTACAATATGGTCGGAAATGGACTTCTGATGTAAGTTTTCTTTGACACGAAAACAAGATGTGTGTTTCCTTAGTAGCACTTCTAGGGAACACCTGCGTATCAAAAGCGGGTTCGATTTCCGCCTCAAACAATAATTCATGCACACTTTTACTTACTACAATTTGATAAGAGAGAAAAATAAACTTACTCGCGAGTGCGGCGACTGCAGTCAAAACGATGAACACTTTCATGTTGACCTTTTTATTTTTAATTACGAAATATTCAAGTAATTTTTTGTTTTATAAATGACTAGATGGTGGTCCGACTGTGTCGTCGACCCTGGAGCGACTGACGACCGAAGCACTCGCGCGCGCCTTTTCTTCACCTTACCGGCGCGTACGCACTAAACCGGTAAGTAACTTAGGCGTGATTAACCAAATTATTGTATTAGTGAAACAATACAAATTTGCAAAAGCATTACGCGGTTGCAAAGAACGTCAATGAGCTGATGATAACGTTAAATGAGTTATGAAAGTTTGAAATACTTACATAGGAATTTTAATAGACGTTGATTTGGCAATAAAGATTAGAGAGCCCACTTCATTAAAGTAATCGAATGAATGATATATTGTAACAATAGGTTAAATGAAATCTATGACTCATGAATTCTAATTAGGTGCATTGCAAACTTACATACACATATCTAAACAGAAACAGTGGGTGGTTTTATATTTACAAAGATCCTTTACTCAATTTGAAATCTAAATTAAAATTAATGTAAAATAAAGCATAAAGAACCGTAAAGTTCTTACCTTATATCTTCTTCTTCGCATCACTCTTCAAATAAGCCTGTGAACTGATCTTCAGTACTTCTAGATGAGGGTGCATCATGTTAAATAGCATTGTTTCGTAAAATAATTTGCAGCGTGCTCAAGAAATAAAGTTACTTGTCTGCAGGCACGCATTTGTCTATTCTATTTCAGCAACTCACCAGTGGCAAAGATCACATATTACTACGTACCAGTGGTAAATTGGCAAGTGATAACCCCTTTTTGTCGCCTTTTTCTACCAAGCTCGATCACGCAAATCAGCAAACGAAAGCAGATTAAGGCACCGAGATAAATCAAGAAAGCTTAGTCAACCCGTGTAGGAACTGGAATTAAGTCGATTTATTAGCTGTCAGAACTAATCTTGATACTGTATTATGGTTCATTAGAGTTCATACTAAAGCTTATATTATCTGCGATCTCTCACCAGTTTAAAGGACTCCGCAGTCATTGAACCAAACCTTTTGAGAAGGACAAGTCAGTAAGTAGGTATTAACATTAAAATTAAACAGCGAAGGTAATGCTTACAATCCACGAATACTTAAATAACTTGAACAACAATAATAATATGTTACTTAACATTAAGAATGCGAAGATTTATATGCGCCTTCACTCAAAACTGCTGAGCTGAAAGCGATAACTTGATACATAGATTGGTAGCTAGAGTTTTACCACTTACAAATGCTACTAACTCAGTGGCCCAAAGTAAATCTTGGGTTCTGATTCAAGTCTTCCATCATATTATCATCCGAGAGACGTTCCCGGTTGCATCCCTTTTGGGAGCCCGCGATCTGCTTTCCTACTTCTGCGTCTCAAGTCTTCCATCACCTCTTATCTTAAACTATTATTTGACGGTCTTTAAATGTAAGTAAATATAGGTATCTAACTTTAAACTTACTTACTTATTTCAAATGTAAAACGTAATCAGTGCATAATTTTGTCTAAGGCTCTTGCGATTTTGCATAATATAATACAATAACTACCGAGTTTTACTTGCGTTTTATTTAATAACTGCATTATTACAAAATTACCGACCTTTCGCTAACTTTACAGTTAATTTTTTTTTCTTCTTCAGGTACTTTTGTAATAATGCAGTTATTTGATAAAACGCAAGTAAAATCGGGTGAGTATTGTGTTTTATAATCAGAGCAGTTCAATAAACGGTACCTTCCTGTTAAGTACAAACAATTATGTGTAAGTTTATTCGTACCGCTAAATAGCAACGTCGCGCATAATAATACGATCGACCAATTGGTCTCAATAAAAGCAAGCACGTCTTCAGTAGAGTTGGCAGGTCAATTCTCAGCTAAGGTAGTAAGAATTATTTAGTACCTTATCGGAATCTTGATAAAACACACAGACTGATGGACAACAATCTTCTTCTTCGTGTCGATGGCACATAAGTTTTCAGTGGTATGGGACAACAATATCTTATAAGGCCTTTTTAGGGCTAAAAATACCTTATAACTCCAATGTATGAGCATTAAATTCGATTAGTTTAGACATTTGCTTGTAGAGTCCTAAATCTTATTTTGGGATTATTAGCCAAATACTGGGGCTTTTAAGAGTACCAAGTACTCATTGGAAAAAAAAAACAATTATTATTTAAAATCTTACTGTCCGACAAATTGCAGAAAAAATCGTGTTTTATCATCATATTTTATGTTTTCTTGGTCCGTCCATCCAAACATACACATGCTTTAATCTATAACAGTTCCTACATAGCTTTTATTTTTACAGCTGTGCATCCTGTGGGTCGATTCTGTAAAAACATAGCATGCGGAATGCCGGCGAACTGCAGGCGACGTGCAGAAGATGTGCGTTAATTCGTATTCTGTAAATGTTATTTTACTTAATTACTACTTAATTGGTTAAGTAGCCTTCAAAATTAAGGGCTACTTAATTATTCAAAGAGCTCCCCTTGTTAATTAGCCAATCAGTATTTAAAGAAATTATAGAATAGCTATTATTTTTACTCCTGCAACAAATCGACTTCTGCAATGCTCATGCATCCCGCCTGCTTGCCGCCACTGGTAACGGAGTGTTGGAAGAGCACCTACTCGATGTACCGACGTCATTGTAGCGGTCGCGAGGAGTCGTCGGATGGGGGTAACTCGCGATCACTATTTCTGGCGTCGTATGGGGGAGGTCTTCAGCAGTGGATGGATAAAGACTGAAATGATGATGATGATGTATTCAGATAAGAGCACAGAATTCAAAATTACGCGACCACGTCGGCACAATAGATAGATAGATAACACTTTTATTTGATCAATCACAAAAATATTACAAAAACAACACATTTAAAACTAAATAAATGTTGAACAAATAGGCGGCCTTATCGCTTAAAATAAATAATGCACGACATTACACACACAGCGCAATCTAGCCCCAAACTAAGCACCATGTTTGCAGGTACTATGGCTACTAGACAACGGCTATAGATATTATACTTTTTTATTGTCAATACATAAGTACAATTACTATACATAGATAGGTATATGACAATAAACAAGGTAACCGCATTGTAACACAACATTAAATTCAATTTCGTGATCGACTAACACAAAGTTAAGGCGTATCTCAATTACGAACATTACAAAACTGAACATTGCAATAAATTCGAAAGCGGAAGTTATAAAAAATATTTACCTAAGATAATATCCAGTAAAGGTGTCGTTATGTAAGAAGTATGTATCGTACAAATTACTAATACGATTTGCCTCCGACTGCAGTATCGACGACAGCCACTTTCAATAAATACATGTCTGCTTTTTATTTTACTATCGGTTAATAGATAGATTCTACGCCTGCTTTTAGTCTTGGTGTATTATTTTCTTTAATTTGATTCAGGTGGGTACATTGTTCCGGCTAGCGAAAGCTAGAAAGTCTAACACTAAAATTTGACTAATCGGTTATTTTACGTTTGTTTTAACGGTTCCCAGCAAATAAATAACCGTGAATTGTCGTTAGTCTCAATTCATAGTGGTTTTAAAGTAATAAAAATCATAAACAAATCGCTTCCATACTCATCATTGCCAAGGTAGGTGGTATCCACTCGTGCTTTCAGAATTCAGTAGAAATGATGAATGTTAGCTACTGCTAGACATAGAAAGAGATGAGTAAAAGCCAGAAGACATCGATGTAAGTAGGTATAATACAAGCATTTAATTTAGTTTTCTTAATTAACATAATAAAAAATATAATAAATTAACTATGAATTAAGTAAAGGGACTCTCGTTGTCTACCCGAGTAATTGATATTTTTGGCTGGACACCCTAGTCAATTTCATAAAAAACAAGAGTTAGCACGTTAGTTATTTAGTTAACCCTGGCTAAGTATAGCAGCGCAAGTCAACCTTAGTCACATTTCAATTGAAATATTTTCTTTCACACTCCATTAGGTTGTAAGTCGGCTACCTACGACGTTCTACGCCGTAGGTGGCTGTAAAACATGAAGCATGTCAGAAGGTATGTAATACGAGTACTAACAACGCCTACTTGAGCATAAATTAGGTAGGTACACCTAATTTTTAGACACCGAATATTACAAAAGACTATCTACTTAAGTACCTACCTACTTATTAAAAGAGAGATTTGATTAGTAACTGTGTGTTACTGAGTGTAGTGATCATTGTTAGGTACTCCGTAGGATTTAGTAATACCGTGGTAATATCTATACCGTAAATATATTACTTAGGTATATCATCGATGAAAGAAAGAATAGATATACATTCCTTAACAAAAAATCGTCATACCCAAAGAAGATGGATAATATATGTCTAATATTTCTAGATGGCGCCACTAACATTATAAGACTGGCCTATAGGCACTTCTTGATTTTGAATATACAATTATGTTCAGATCGTGTTATTTTTTTAAGGTTAGTATAATTTAGTCTGTGCTAATATTATAAACGAAAATTTGTTTCTCTGTGACGTTGTAGGTGCTATTTTTTTCATAACAAAATTTATGAAAAAATAGCGATGAAACTTGGAATATAGATACTTGGAGACGGAATAACACATTGGCTACTTTTTACCTCGATATTCCCGCGGAAACGGGACTTACGCAGGTGAAACCGCAGGGCGCAGTTAGTATGACATATTTGTAAGAGATCTTTAAACATATCCACAGTCCCGTTCATTAACGTTCTGCCTAAGCACTTACTTTATGAACAGGTAGCTACCTACTTAAGTTACAAGGTCGGTCCCTACGACTGTTTTATTCTTTTCTGAAACACGAATCTGAGAGTTTAAAAGAGTTCTTATACATATCAGGAATTACTTTTCACGCAGACGTTCACAATAATATTAAAATTTACACACGTAAATAATGTAGAGAAGTCTTCCATGAATCCCCTACAAGAACCATTTTAAACCGGCTGAAACTTATTGTTTTCCCACAGCAATGATTGCCGCGTAGGTTATCTACTACTTAAGTATTTTTCACCAGAAATAAACCCGATAACTAGCTAGATACAGCGCTCTCTGCAATCTCCGCGCCTCATGTCATGACCTTGCAGTCTTCCTTGGACAATAAATATTGTCGCTAAGCGTACATTTAAATATAGGAATAGGAAATGCAGACACCGGTTTTTGAAGGATTAATCGAGCGAATGGTAGAGACACGAGACGAGACAATGTTGGTACGTATCTATATATATACTATACTGATATTATAAAGTGGAAGGATTTACAATGAATAGGCTTTGAAACTATGGACCGATTCAACAATTCTTTCACCTTTAGATTGCTACATTATCAAGGAGCAACATTTTAGCTTATCAGTAGGTATATGTGTTAGGTCGTTAACTACATCTAAGAACATACCAAGTTTTATACCAATCGGTTCAGCGATTTTGGCGTAAAGTGTAACAAACTTAGGCCACAGAGGCCGTCGAACGATGATTAACATATGACTAAGTTATGTATTGTTTGTTTCTGTCTGTCCACTTTGAAACTTCATGTCACATTTTAAGAAAAAGTATAGGTACGTAAATAGTTTATGCAACTGTTAAACATCGATTAACACCCTTATTTATAAAATATTGTTTACACATGACTAAGTTATGTGACGTTTGTCTCTGTCTGTCAACTTTAAAACTTCATGTGATAGTAAAAGACAAATAGAGTTATGCAGCGCATTAATTAGCGTTTATAAATAAGGGGGTATAATAAGTAAAAGCTGAGTAAAAGAGTATTAAATGTTTAATATAGATTTCATTTGACATGTTTGTGATATTAATATCTGAAACTATTAATGTAGATAGTTGGTGGTCGTTGAAATGGCGCTCATCTTAAATCCGCAATTTAATATACCTAACTCCTTGTAAATAATTTCATCAGAGTTACAACCCAATTTGCATACCTCATAGAACCGGTTGCGATCCAAGATAGATCACAGACAATGAAACTTGTCTGACAATGCGAACTTTCACATCACGGCGGGCGCAATAATAATATAATTTATTGATACAATGATTGAAAGTTCGATAAATACATACCTACCTAGGTGCATAACGCTAATACGTAGTACTAAGACTAACTCTATACAATTTCTAACGGGTATGCCCTTTTAAGCCGAAAGGGGGTTGTTCTAGACATCTAGGCGAACAACTTTTGTTCTACGACTTTTGAAAATTCGATTTTTTTTAATGTTGAGCTTATGTTTTACTGAAACAATAGCTGCTTTTGAAAAATAAAGGTAATTAAAGTTTTGATTGTAGTAGACCAAACTAAATGAAAGAACCAAAATAAGGTCAATGACCTCGAACTCTGAGAAACAGCTGATTTTCAAGTAAAATTTACACCAAAAAATTTCAAAAAGTACTTCGAATTTCCAAGTCGTGCACCAAAAGTTGTTCACCTAAACGTCTAGAACAACCCCCTTTCGGATTAAAAGGGCTTACCCGTTACACCTTGTATATCGATTTCTCACCGCGATTTTACAGAATTGCCAAAAAAACGCACGGAGAAAAGCTGACTGCGGGGGCTTTATTGAACCTATCGTGGTAAAAAATATTCGGAAGGCACGTTGGTTGAACAGTTGTTCCGAATTACTGTGTGAGTCAGCCCAGCAGGAAAATTACTCCTAAAATGTTTTAAATGTAATTAGTAGGTACCTAATTAGTGCGATAATGGACTGTAAATGTGCGCGAAACATAATATTTGTGCACATTGCGCTGACGCTGCGCTGATCCAGCAGGAAGCAGAATTTAAACGAATGACCCGAGAGGTAAATAATGTATATATTGGCGGATAGCTTATATTTGTGCGCGAAAATTTTAATTTGTGCATCTCTGGGTTTAAGGGAATTTCGTTTCTTGCTAAAATGACGTTTTGCTGAAGCCTGTATCTCCGAAACCATTAAATGTGCGTCTTTGGATGAAATCATGCATCGTTGAAAAATCGAAAACTTCTAGCGCTTAAACGAGAAAACGAAGCTCTTTGAAAGCGGTCGCTTATCCGTAGAATAAAGTCCGGTCTGTAGTACTAATAGTTTTCAGTAGTGACGTTCAAAGTTTAGACATTATGTTTATAATACCTACATAACTACACCCTTATTATTATTTATCAATGACAAAGTTATATGACGTTTGTCTCTGTCTGTCAACTTTGAAACTTCATGTGACAGTAAAAGACAAATGATGCATAGTTATGCAGCGCATTAATTAACGTTTATAAATAAGGGGGTTAATGTTTAATTTTGAGTAGCATTTCTGTACTTGGTCGTTAGGCAATCCTTTAGAGAATTCTTTAGAATATTCGAAGTGTATTAAATTAAAACAAAATATTGTTAAAAATACAACAGTTTATTAGAACATGACCAAGGTACATGCAGTACATCTATTTTAGACGATTTACAAATCATATCATAATTAGTTCTTTTCATATCATTTTCTATATTTTTCTTGTATAAACTAAAATAAACTTTAAAATCTAGATATAGCTAAGTAATATTACCTATTTATCAATTATTTCTCATATTAGCTAATCTTAGAGCGACCTCTTCTAAGTACTTATTTCTGCTAACAAGTTCGCCGTTTTCTTTTTTCAAGGATTTTACGGTTTCTTTTAAAATGAGTATATCAGTTAAGTATTGGCCTATTTTATCTCGCTTTCTTTTTTCCTCATCGCTCATTTTGTACTGACCCTTACGTCTGACGTCAGTCAAGTACCATATTTTAGTATTGCCCTCTTTGCCTCTCTGTGTTGTTGTCATTTTAAACATGGCCTTTTCGTTGTAAACCTAAAAATTAAAAAAAAGTCAATTAGTTACTTTACAACACAACTAAATAAAAAACAACATGTTAGAATTATCTTTTGGACGTAGTATACAATGGAATATCACACACACAACCAGATTCTACAAGATAAAATAAGATTATGCCTTTGAGAACAGCACTCGACTGGCAACAGTGGAAATTGACAGGAATTTTGCAGTTCATCACTGCTATGAGGTAATCACTGGTAATAAACACGTTACGTCAAAGCAGCAATGTACTGCAAAGTTCCTGTCAATTTCCACTGTTGTCAGTCGTCGACATAAATAATACGGGTGCAGATTGCATATAAACTAGTATATGTTTGTATACAAGATGTAACGGGTAAGCCCTTTTAAGCCGAAAGGGGGTTGTTCTAGACGTCTAGGCGAACAACTTTTGTTCTACGACTTTTGGAAATTCGAAGTACTTTTCGAAAAAATTAAGTGTAAAGTTTACTTGAAGATCAGCTGTTTCTTACAGTTCGAGGTCATTGACCTTATGTTGTCCTTTTATTTAGTTTGGTCTACTACAATTAAGCCTTCAATTACCTTTATTTTCAAAACAGCTGTTTTTTCAGTGAAACAAACTCAAAATTTTCAAAAAAAAAGTTCGAATTTTTAAAAGTCATAGAACAAAAGGTGTTTGCCTAGACGTCTAGAACAACCCCCTTTCGGAATTAAAAGGGCTTGCCCGTTACATCTTGTATAAGTTTGTCTAAGGTTTTCACGATTTTGCATTATAAAACACAATATTTACCGGGGTTTACTCGCGTTTTATTAACAACGTTATTGTTATCAACGATCGAGCTTTCGCCAACTTTACTTACCTTTAATGTAAAGTTGTAAGTTGACAAGTCAACCTTGAAAAAGCCAACTGTAAAGTTGGCGAAAGCTTGGTCGTTGATAATAATGACGTTATTGAACAAAACGCGAGTAAAACCCGGTAAATATTGTGTTTTATTAGTATATGTATAAACTAGCTTTTGCCCGCGGCTTCGCTCGCGTTAAGAAGTATTATCTTTCATCACCTATTTTATCCCCTTGGGGGTAGAATTTATCAAAATCCTTTCTTAGCAGATGCCTACGTCATAACATCTACCTGCATGCCAATTTCATCCCGATCCGTCTAGTGGTTTGAGCTATGCGTTGATAGATCACTATGTCAGTCAGTCAGTCACCTTTGAGTTATACAAGGTGTAACGGGTATGCCCTTTTAAGCCGAAAAAGGGTTGTTCTAGACATCTAGGCGAACAACTTTTGTTCTACGACTTTCGAAAATTCGATCCTTTCTTTTGAAAATGTTGAGGTTATATTTTACTAAAAAAACAGGTGCGTTTGAAAATAAAGGTAATTGAAGTATTGATTGTGGTAGACCAAACTAAATGATAGGACAACATAAGGTTAATGACCTTGAACTCTGAGAAACAGCTGATTTTCAAGTAAAACTTAAGTACTAAAAATTTTCAAAAAGTACTTCGAATTTACAAAAGTCGTAGAACAAAAGTTGTTCGCCTAGACGTCTAGAACAAGCCCCTTTCGGCTTAAAATGGCATACCCGTTACACCTTGTAAATATTTAGATAGAATAATGATATCACCTTAGTAAGCATATGTAGAACTTCCACTCGAGTTTTCTTCGCTAACGTCTCAATGTACTTGGGGAAGTTAGGTTTGGTCATGTAGTGGTCTATGTTGTACCGGTGAATGTACTCGTGTTTGGTGTAAATATCGCCGGTGACTATTTCCTGCGTGCCATTCGTGGCCGGGATCTCGACGGTTTCGTCTACCATGTCGCTCAGTTTACTCACTTGCGACTCACTGGGAACAAAGGAAAATATATGCAGTTCAACATCGAATGAACCTATAGAATGATTCAGAATCTTACATGAAAAATGTAAACATAGAACTGACAATTTATCTTATTTTTCTTCTTTTACATTTGGACATTAGCCAGTGTCAAGTAATATTAATAATTGTAAGTTATTTGCATCGAAACAGTCAAGTCGTCATAGTTAAAGTCAAGTCTAGGGAATCATTTGTAAACACGGCGGCCATTTACAAACAATCTTCACGGAGCCTTGGAGACAACACAAAGTCAATGTTTTGCACCGATTTTCACTTTCATTCCACTTGTACACCTTCACGAAACTAAATTGATTAATATACCCCCGAAATTAAACAATTTGCACGCATATGAACTAAGTTTCACAAAAATGAAAATTTAGCATCTCCTCAACGAGTTCCCGCCAAGACTCTCAAATGTAAACATAAAACTGACAATTTATCTCATTTTTCTTCTTTTATATGGCTATATTCCATTTGGACATTAGCCAGTGTCAAGTATTATTAATAATTGCAAGTTATTTGCATCGAAACAGTCAAGTCGTCATAGTTAAAGTAAAGTCGAGGGAGTCATTGTAAAGCGGCGGCCCTTTACAATGATTGTTCACGGAGCTTTGAAGACAACGCTAAAGTCCATGTTTTGCACCGATTTTCACTTTCACTACACTTGTAGCCCTTCACGAAACTAAATTGATTATTATGCCCCCGAAATTAATGAATTTACACGCATTGGAACTAGGTTTCTCAAAAATGAAAATTTAGCAACACATCTCCTCACTACCTTCCCGCCAACACTCCTGACAATTTATCAAAGGAAAAGTAGACAAACCGTTGTGACTTTCAAATAAATGTATGAGTTTTTGTTTACATTTTTGATCTACGGTTCTGGTGGGTTTGGATATTTCATATTGGCGCTTAAATGGATGTTTGTGTTATGCTCGTATACTTACGAAGGGCTTGTCGTAAGTATACAACTTACTGTTGATTACACTATCATTATAACTAGCTGCGCCCCAAGGTTTCACCCGCGTAGGTCCCGATCGGAATATTGGGATAAGAAGTAGCCCATATTCCAAGTTTCATCGCATTCGACATATATACAAACCTTCGCGTTTATAATATTAGTAAGAAGTAAGATTCATAAGTCTACATTTTATGAAGGTTTTCGCGATGCTGATATGAAATTAAACTAATCTTTCGGTTTAAATCGAGTTACTCTTAATTTTTTTGCATTTTGACTACGAGTAGATAAGACAGTCTATCCATGATTAATTGCTGAGTCCTTGAAAACATTGGGCATTGAAAAATGCTATACATGTTAAAAATAACTTGATTAGAACCATGACTATAATTTAATGATAAGTCTAGTTAATGTTTTATAAAACTACCCCAGTTCTATTTCCTATTAATGACATCGACAAGACCTATGCTCTTCGAACTGGCGAACAAGCGTACCTAAACGGTTCGTCGGCAATACGTATCAGCACTTTTACTGTATAAAAGCGCAACGACACTGCGCAAGTGCGCTGATTGTCAGCTTTCAGCATCTGCTTGAATAAGCCTTTAGGTCCGCCTACAGACTACCTGAGATGAGATGACACAGCACGAGACACAAACATCGCGAACTCACTTCTGCCCGGCATCTTCAGGCGTCTGCACCCCTTTCTCGATCCCCCCTTTCACTTTATCATTAACAATGAACCCCGTTATATTACCATCCTTCATATATAAATCAAATACTGGTACGTACGAGTGTCCCGCTTTAGTGTTGGTCTGTACACCCACTTCTGTATGAATTGTATTATCTGCTATGCTATCGTTAACCTCGTGGCTTGGATGAGCCTCCTGATTATGTTCCATATTAGCCTCGTCCATATAGATAATTTTCTCTCCATCAAAGTAACCGATAGTTTCACCGTCAGCAGTTTGAGCTAGCCCGTTTTCATCCTGGATAATGACTATCTGTTCATCGTTGCCACAGTTTATAACGTTACCAAATTCATCTTGTAGTACGACTGTTTGGTATTGGAACTGGTTGTCCGTTTCAGTCTCTTCGTGGTGGGTCGGTTGCGCATCTTCGGTAGTTTCTTGTATGTATTCTGTGGTCTCTATTGCCTCCGTTTGGTATGTCTCATCTTGTTCTTGCTCGGTGTACTCTTGTGTGTCATCATCGGTGTCTGCTCTCAGTTGGGACTCGTCGTGGTTGGGAATAGAGGATAGGTCCCAGTTTGCTGAGTTATTTCTGAAATTGAACTTATATTAGTGAGGTGTTTGTTAAATTGCATAAAAAATAGGGTAAATTTGCAATTAATACCGAAAAAGGGGTAAGAGGTAATAAGTTGAATATTTTGATGTTCTGTACGCATGGAAATGATTGCAATTTTTAAATCATTGATGATTTTTTTATCTACTTATATTTATTTTTTTAGTTATATAATACAATTTGTTTTATAAAAAAGCAGACAATAAAGAACTATTTCATTTGCACGCGGAACTAAATGCGCGGTAAACGGCGCGGTGTCCGCGCGCAATACAAATGTAGAATTATACATTCTATATTTGTATAGCACGCAGGCCGCGGACAATCAAATGCAGTAATCAACCGACTATTCAAGATGGTGATGCGATTTGTTTTGGAATTGCTACAAAAAATAGCACTAGGAGTCCTTTTGATTTTGTAGCATCTGCTATGTGTAATTTCTTAATCACACTGATTTATCGAGTGACGTGCCATGTGTAGTGTCCTGTATTATAAACTTGTGAAATAGCCTGCAAAAAGGGCAAAATATGTGTATATACGGTATATACCTGCTTTTCTCTCTCACAGGATCCTCAATAATCCATTCACCGTCTTCCTGTTCATATGTAATACGTTCCTTTAAGCTGCTAGTATTTTCTGATTCACTGACCCCACTTATGGAAATTTCAATCATGTTTTCTGCTTTCTTCCTTTTTTTTGCTTGGCTTGCTTTTAGGCCCTTTTGACCTGTAGAAAAGGTGATCTATCATATTATATACTATAATGTCACCGGAAAATAACAAGAACTGCAAATTTATAAATTTCCTAGATTTTATAAACTTCAGTAGGATTCTAAACGAAAGATAAACGAGACATTTTCGCAAATTGATAATCTTGTGATATATACAACTCATGGCGACATCATTTACTCGGTTAGGTGGCTGATAATTTTGTGGCTAATAATTATTTTGTCAAGGTTCTCCGTGCTTCAGCCTGCAGGCACGTCAAGCAGGTGATTTTGCTTGTTATCTCCGCGATAACACTCGTTAGGTCAAGTAAGAGACCTTAGGGCAACCTAACACTAGGTGAACCATCACTATGCGAAAAGAAGAATGTCCAGTATTGCTAAGGCTGCTGTGTCAAAAGTGCCTATAATGCCTTTGTGATTATTAAATATTTTGTGGTAAAATTAATACTAAATAGTCGAAAGTCACAAGGGAAATTCGTGAGGCTATGACGACGCAGAGAAGAATCACGTCTGAGTGGAACTCTCTTATTCTAGGTTTCTTTGCAATTAAAAGATTCTTTCTTCGATTAATATGACTTACGTTTCTTAATCGATACTCCTTGATCATCTGTATTTTCACCATCGTCTTCACCGATGTATGAGTCATCAATCACTGCAAATATAATAAGTGAATAAGTAGCTATAAATAAGTAGGAGTTCGCCCCGAACTGAGACCTCACGACCCCCTATCTCCCCAACCCCTCTACCGATCCGGCTCATCTTCGAACTCATAAATTCTATTGACCTAACCTACGCGCATACCAACATAAATGAAGGTCGGAAGTACGATACTCAAGTTATCGTCGAACAAACATACAAAGATACAAAGTTACAAAGATACAAGCGCCAGGCCCGTCTACACTGGACCTCACTCGCTTCGCTCGTTCGGTCAAATATTTGGACTCAAGTCACCGCGTGGTGTTTGTATAAAAATTCAGTTTTAGTTATTTTGAACATTATATATTAAAATATGACTAGCTGCACCGTGGTTTTAGCCGCATAAATCCCAATCCAGGTAAAAAAGTCTCTAGCTATCTAACATACCAAGTTTCATCACAATCGATTTTGCGTTTACTTACTTTTTATCCCGATATTTCAGCGGGATCGCGAGCAGCTAGTATTATAGTGAGTTTTTTTTTTATGTAGCCAGTGTTGGTCTAGTGGTAGATACCCCGACTTTCATTCCGAAGGTCGTGGTTTCTAATCCCGGCCGCGCAACAATGTCTTTTTCCTTGCGGAAAAGTTATGTGCGGTAATAACATCGCTCATACGGTGAAGGAAAACATCGTGAGGAAACCCACGGCTTAGTTAGCTCCAGACGTATCGACCAGTTCTTTCCTCTGGGCATGGCTGACTGGGTAGGCTGGGAGGGTGGTATAGGTACTGGGCAAGCCTACTCCATCTAACAACGTCCCGGGTAAACAGCGCCATAAAATAGCATGAATTAAAAAGTTGTTTGCGCTGTATAAATCATCTAAAATTTAGATGAAAAAGGCCAATTATTTTTATAATTTTTTATGTAGGTAAATATATAAAAGAAAAAACACTCACCAGCAATTTTATCGGACAGTTCCTTCAAGCGTTGCGCTGATATCTGCCGGTCCTCATTGTAGATTTTCATCTTCCGTTCGATATCATAGAAAAATGCTCGACTCATTTTGATACTTGTCTCCACCTCAACAAACTTCCTAATCTTAGGTATTTCTACTTCTAGCGATAGTAAATCCATTATCTGAGGAAATAATTATGTATTGGTTTCAAAATTGTATGCAATTCTGAAGCTAGAAACGATACCTATGTAGCGTATGTACCATTGCCGTTGGCGTCAACCGTGCCCAGTGAAGTCCGTATACAATGTTTGATAAATACAGGAAGTTCTTGCTACATTCAAGACCTCACCGTCTTACTTACTAACTGGCGAGAGAGGTCAAATGCTCTTATTGTTAAAGCTATAAGAAAAAATTAAGTCAAATATTTAAGTATTTCTATTCCCTATTTATTTTATGTTAATATTCTGTATCTCCCCACCTAAAACACAACTTTGCAGACTTTCTCCATCCAAGGCCTGGAAGAAATCGCTTTTAGGGATAAGTTCGCCCATTTGTAAAACGTTTTACTTTTAAGCTATTTGTATTTTTGTGTACTGTATTTAACCGGTAGATGGCGCTGAAACCAAGCCTTAGTTGGTAAACAATTGGCAAGGAGAGATATGGCCGAAAAATTATACCATGACACGTGATTCGTGTGTAGCTCAGTGGTTAGAGCAGTCGCCTGGTTAGCGAAAGGACGCAGGTTCGAATCCTGTCATGGGGCATTTTTGGAAATATATTTCCTTGCTAAAAATATTTCTAAGTTTAAAATGCCTTGAGCAATAAAAACAAAAATAAATATTAGTAGTGTACTGTTTTTAATTGGTGGCTGTGCAAATAAAGTAAGTATTAATGTATCTACTTACAACTTCCTTAATATACGGCGGCAGTTTCCTATTATTGACCAACTTATTGAAATTCTCCTCAGAAAGTTCATGGTCGTGATGGTCGCAGACATATATGACTGTCAGCTTCTCATTCGGCTTACGCTTCAGTTTTATTTTACATGGACAATCGGTTTTGGAGTTATATCTGCAACTAAAAGTTATAGTTTGAGATAAAATGGGGTAAATTATAAGGAAGTATAAGAAATTTCGCGACATGGCTTGGCTTCGTACCGTGGTTTAGAAGTTAGCGAAAAAGAAAATGGCGTTTTATTTTATTTAAAGATAATTGAACGACATTTTGGAGGTATGAGAAAGTAGTTTTCCCCGGTAGGCCGCGGCCGGACAATGTCTCGTCGGTAGTTGTCATAGCTTATCTCAGAAAAAAGTTGAAAGTGAGATTCAGGACTTCATACCGACGCTTAAAAGGTAATAGGGGATAAGCGACACTTTGGTCCAAAACGACTTTTAAATGCAGTCTTACTTGAAATTTTCCGCTCTATCGAATGCGCTCACTCCCGTGGCTCTACGTTGATCTTTTTGTCGCTTGAATCCAAGCACTTTTTAATGTCATTTTGGTATTACCGACCGTATTTTAGGCCTTTTTTACTATAAAGGTGCTTGTACCATCGTAAAAATAGCACTATTTTTGACTTGTAGTCGGTAATGTCTCTTTACTTTTTACCGATGTAGAGATTCGGGGTGCTTATGTTTCGCTACCATAAACACGTGTTTGAAAAGTTAGAACTTATACCTCTTTACCTTTGTCATCAAAAGTATTAAGCATCGGTTATACCTTACTACCATTCATAAGTTTACAATGTAGTTGCCGCTTATACATAACTACCAAAATCGAATTTAGTACGACCTGTCACTTATACCTTACTACCACTTGCAACGTTACAACACCGTCGACGTTTATCCACTATTACTAAAATATAATTTAATATTGAAGTGTCGGTTATATCCTACTACCAATTACTATTATAATACAACACTGTCGCTATTGCTATACTACCTCGAAATGATCATTCGCTAATTGGTAATTACGCAAACATGCATGCGTGTCCACTCCTTTCCTGAAGTACCTTTTAAGAAGATACGCCTGAGTAGGTACATTATGTTATTTCTAAAACTTTATTTTTGTAACTCTGTAACTACTTTTTATAATTGTCTTTAGGTCATCATCATCATCATATCACCTGTAGGACATCCACTGTTGAACATAGGCCTCCCCTATCGATTTTCAACCAAGGCGGTTGAATGCAACCTGCATCCACCACTGGCTCGCGGTCTTAACCAGGTCATTCGTCCATCGCGTCGGTGGACGTCCTACGCTTCGTGTTCCGGTCCGTGGTCTCCACTCGAGAACTTTTCAGCCCCATCGGCCATCCGTTCTCCGCGCTATTTTACCTACCCATTGCCACTTCAGCCAGCTAATCTGTTGAACTATGTCGGTGACCCTTGTTTCTCCACGTATCTCCTCAATTCTGATTCGATCCCGTAGAGAAATACCAAGCATAGCCCTCTCCATTGCACGTTGAACGACTTTGAGCCTGTACATAAGGCCTATCTATGGTGAAACACCACGTCTCAGATCCGTATGTCATCACTGGTAACACACACAAATTGAAGACCTTTGTCTTCGGGCACTGAATTATTTTGGACGAAAAGATGTTGGAAGTTTCCCGAACGCTGCCCATCCGAGTTAGATTCGACGATTGACCTCTTTCTCGTCTTCCTCTTTCTTGTCTAGCTAGATAGGTCCAGCAACATGGTCATTTCACATGACTTTCGTCTTGTCCATGTTCATCCTAAGGTCTACCCTTTAGGAGACTCGATTAAGGCCTTCTAGCATATTGCCGAGCTCTTCCATCGTCTTTGCCATGACTACGATATCGTCGGCAAACCGAAGACAAGTGATGTATTCGCCGTTAATGTTGATGCCAAGTCCTTTCCAGTCTATGAGCTTGAAGGCGTCTTCCAGAGCGGCCGTAAACAGTTTCGGAGATATGACATCTCCTTGTCTGACGCGTCTCTTTACGGGAATAGCCTTCGAAGTCTGTTCCTGTACTCGGATTGGCATGATGGCGTTTTTATACAAGCACTTCAATACTTCGATGTGTCAATAGTCAATTAGGCATCGCTGGAGAGATTCGAGCACAGCCCATGTCTCGATCGAATCAAAGGCTTCTCATAGTCCACAAACGCTAAGCAAAGTGGCAAGTTATACTCTTCGGTCCTCTGTATAACTTACCGAAGCGTATGGATATGGTCTATGACACTGTAGCCTTTTCGGAATCCGGCTTGTTCGGGCGGCTGGACGTCATCAAGCCTGCGCTCGAGACGATTCGCGATGACCCTTGAAAACAACTTATAAACATGGCTCAAAAGCCAGATGGGTCTTTAGTTCTTTAATAAGGTGTTGTCACCTTTCTTAAATAACAAAACCACCACGCTTTTGTTCCATTCTTCTGGCGTTGTACCATCAAGCAAGACGGCATTGAAGAGTTTCTGAAGGACTTTAAGTACCTGTGATCCATGCGCTCCATTCAGAAGCTCTGTTTTTATCTGTTTTTATTCTAATCTCGTACAGACTAATGTCCGGGATATCCTCGGTGTAGTGTCGGGTCATTTTGACTCGCGGGTCTCTAGCTAAACTGCTAGCAGGTTTAGCGAACGAATCGTATAGCTATCCATAGAACCTTTCGATTTTTTTATTTATTTTGTTTATTTATTTACACACAACAAAAATTGAACATAACACACCCTAATTGAGAGTCGAACCTTCGTATAATTTTCAATTATTAAGGTGTTTTAGACTGTAGCCACCCATATAGATCAAAAGATCTGTGCTTGGGTGAACCACCGTAAAACGACATTTTCCCTCAACACTTCGGCTTTAGTGGAGGCTACGCTGCCGTCATCTTTCTTCAGCTTCGTCATCTGGCTTAGCCCAATAGACATATCCCTTGCGAACACTTTGGAGCCCTTGTTCCACTCAATCGTATCCTTAATACGCAAGGCATTAAGAAACCGATATCGTGACGCAAGGATTTCCAAATTCGTCTATTGAGCCGCCTATGTGAGTCCACATCATCGGGAGACTGCAGTCGCAGTGATCTCCGCTCAGCCATGAGGTTAAGGGTGTGATCAGAGAGTTTCTGAGGCCTATTTGTACGGCGGGTCTTAACGTACTTAGACCCCGCCGTAGGGACAGTTTCTACAAACTTGCTATTTATATCGTTCACCAATGCAACATCAGCTAGGCAGTCGAAGCGGTTGGAAAGCTTTTGGATATGGGCACAAGTAGGACGGAGCGTGGACTTCATCAACCGAGACCGTTCAAGTCTAACGTTCATATTCAATGTGCTGCTGGTTTTCACTCTATGGATCACAGATAAATCATTGAATAATTATCCGTTTTTTGTTGGTCATGATGAAGTCAATCTCATTTTTCGTGGAACCATCGGGACTCATCCAGGTCCATTTCCTGTGAGGCGGCTTCTGGAAGAACGAGTTCATCATAAAGAGTCCCACCTTCTCCAGAAAATGGGCCAGCCTGTGTCCGTATGGTTGCGCTGCTCATAACCAAATTGCCCTACTGTCAACTCATCATCGCTTCTCTTACCCAGGTTTGAGTTTGAAATCCCCCATAACAACAGTGAAGTGAGTTTTAACGATATGGTAACCCTATCATCATGTCCTCATACATGGTCTCAACTTCCTCATCTGAGTGTGTCGAGGTCGGTGCATATACCTGAACAACTTTAAGGGAATATCTTTTGGATATTCGAAGTGTTAGGTATGCGACCCTGCTCGACACACTTTCGATGGTAATAATGTTGCCAACGAGGGATTTGTCAACGAGAAACCCTATCCCATTTTGGGATTTTAGGTCTCCTTCCCGGTAGAAGAGCAGGTTGCCGGACTTTAAGATTATCGTATCCCCTCCCTCTCGCCGGACTTTCGATAAACCTAAAATGTTTCATTTTAACCTACTCATTTCTTTTTCCAGCTCATCTATCTTTTCGCCTTCCCTCAGAGTGCGGATGTTGTGTGTTGCCAGGGCTAGTGGTCTCGGTTGGGGGTGATAGCGCGGCGTCTGCCGGAGATTGTTAGCACCCCTAGTCCAGCCTTTACCGTGGCCACTACCGTAGTCAGGAATAGCGAGTCCGCCGGGGACTCAGAGCCTGTTTTTTGTCTGCATAATTATGAAGGGGGTTGCCAGTACTCGCCACGCTTGGCAGGCTGGTTGGCGAGCGCAATAAATGATGCGATGTAATACGCCGGAAGACACTGCTGCCAATCTTCTAGTGTTTGTCCCTCAGACGAGTCCTACGTCTCCCACGGCATTCTAAAGCCGGTACCCGCGGCATTTCTTAAGCCGGTATCCGTGTCTTTAGGTACTTTTTTTTTAAATATTAGTAAAAACGTACTTTTGTTTTTATTAACTAACTTTAATAATTAGGTAACACCTATAACACCTGCTTCTCCATCCTTGGATTTTTCCAAGTACGGAGGGAGTGTCGGGGGCGCTATATAGGACAGTAGGTGTATCTGGGTTAGGTGTAATTTTAAGGAAGAATAATGTTGCTTGTGAGTCTAGTGTTTTTAAGACTTAACGTTTAACCCACATTACCATATGCCCTGATAATGTCGTATGTAAGATATCCTTCTTTTCCTCTTGGTATAGAAATTTTGATGTGCGGATGTACCACATTACCTTATTAATTAAGCCACTTACAGTGTCGTTAATGTCTAACTTCCTTAAAATGTTTTTGCTAAGCACTGTAGTTTGTCTTTTATTACCCTGTGGCATAATAATGCGAATAGTCTCGTATCCTTCTTTACCCATTTAAGCTACTCTACAGTCATGTGACTTATGCCCTGTTACCTTATCGTATGTGGATATCAAATGATACTAAGGCTTCTGTACTCTTTGATTTTTTCTGGGTAGATGTAACTTATGCCGTATTACCTCAAATGAAAATCAAGACCATTTGATTTAAGCGCCATCAAACCAGGTAATACAATGGTTAATCAAATAAAAGAAAATGCCAATTAATGCTTGTCTTTCTCTAGATTTCAAAACTGTTTCCATCTTACAGATATGACAATTAATTTAAAAGTTATGGCCATTTTTCTGAAATTTAAAACTTTAAACTGCTCTCCTGAACAATTTGGTTTTTGTCGCTTAGCCCCTATTACCTTTTAAGCGTCGATACTAAGTAACGCCATCTATTAGGTCTGTGAGTGTCCGCCACTCGACACATTAGATGTAATAGAACTCGGACTTCGTAGAGAAAAGCTAGCTGGAACATAACTCGTATGGTGATGATGACAGTATTGTATGTATAGCCGACGACGGCTTGACCTATGCAGCTGTTCGGGCGAATACCGGCTGCTACACAGAAGGTTGTAGGTTCGATTTCTATCAAGGACAAGGATTTATGCTGACTATAAATTTGATTTGTCACTGGTTCTAAATGTTTACTGTATATACATACAAGCCAAGCCTAGTTGTTTAATCAGGGGTAGATTGCACTGTGTGTAATGTACTGCAATATATCTTTATTTAGTTTCGCTATTTTATTATAATGAAAAGTATAGTATATTATATCCCTTGGTCTAAAGGTAAATACTTTTAAATAACATAACATACCTCTTCTTAATAGACTTTCTTTTATAGTCTTTATTCTTCAAATAGACACAGTTGTACACATAGCTCTCGTTTTCAGTATCAACATTGTATGATTCAGTACATTTGTAATAGAAGCACCATCTTTTAGCATTTGTACTGATATACTGGATAAAGTCTTTGTGACTGTTGAATGTGTCTCCGGGCTGGACGAGCTTTTCATCACGAAAGTGGAATAGATCATGGTGTACTTTGCAGTAGTCACCAATGCCAGATCGATGTTCTTTTTGCCATTCTATGGAAGATTTATTAATTTAATTAAGACTAACTACAATCAGTTTCACCCACATAAGTCCATATCCGACAGGTAAATTTTGCATCAGACAGGACTTGAACCTGCATTTTTGGAGAGTCCGGCCCAACTTCTTAACCAATTTGGCCAGAGGTGCTCGTCTAGTCGAGTCGAAATTAAGGATTGCATCTCTTGTTTAAAAATGTAAGTCATCCAAGTGTAGCAAACACTTTAAAATATATCAAAAAGCACAGTTTTCAGACATTAAAAATATATAAATAAATCAGAAAACCTTTGAGAAAAATAACAAGTAAGCTAAGATGTATTACCTCTCGACTGTTTGTAAAGATTTTATAATATCCAGAGATATGTAAAAACTTTAATACTCATTGATAATAAGTATCTTACATCATTAGTTATTTTATGGAAGTGTCTTTATGTAAAGTGGGTAAAGTATATTACATACCTCGTGTAGGCTCTTCCACCTCAGCATCAGCATGTACATTCAGAATAATGTCGCCTTCCATTATGATGTTCTCAAAATCACTGGAAAATTTAATTAAAACTACATGACCTACTTGATAATTATTTATGATATTTGTGTGGTTAGTTGTAATTTTGGCACAACAATCTTTCCTTGCTAACTTTTGATAGGATTCTTATATACAATAAAAGATCCCCAGTAGGTTATTGTGATAAGTTAGCTTTATCAGTTCATGGGATTGATTGATTGGAAAGTCTACCTCAAGCATCTAGAAAATAATCTAATACGAAATATTAGTCTTACTATATTCAAATTCGATGAAAGTAAACAAAAGGTAAAAGGAGGGAAAATTACTTCCTTACCTCAACACTTGCTCTTGTTTTTCTTCTGCTGGAGCATCGTGCACCTCTTCTTCCAAGATCCCTTCATCAACAATTTCAACTTTCATCGTAATATCTTTGGGGGTATCTTCTGCTGCACTGGCTTTTTTGTTACGCGTCTCGTAACCCATTTTAGGAATCCTCAGTTTGTATTTTATTTTGATAACTCCCTCGCATTGCGTTTGGATAAAATTCACGATATTTCGTAACCGTCAGTTGTCAAAAAACTAAAATGTCGTCAATCAAAATCATGAAAACAAAATGGCTGGGCTGGTCTAAAAGAAAAGAAGCGCGAATCGACGCGAGAAATATTTTGAGGGTTGTCAGTGTCAAACAAACAAAAAAAGTTTGAAGCTGGTTTTAGCGGGAATTTTGACATTTTAAGACAGACGTTTTTCTTATAATATTGCTGGCATCCCACGGAGGCTTAAATACTGTCCAGAGTCTAGATATTATATTTTATCATATTTAAAAAAATGTTCCAGCAGCAGCACGTTCAATTAGAAAGAAACATGACAACCACATTCATAAGAGAAGTTAAAAATCACTATTGTAAAAGAAAGAAATCACTAAATAAATAAATACGAAATTACAAGAAAATGGTATTGTATACAAGAAGAGAATTTCGCCTGCCCCAGTTTTGCATTGCAAGAATAAAGAAAAAATTAATCAAAACAAAACAAAACATGTGAACATCATTGTACGGGGGAAGTTGTCTAAAAATTGTCGCAAACTACCCTTCTTATTAGATGGAAGATACCATATCCTAAGTTTTGTAAATCACCAGTATCAAGAATGATCATCACTTTGCAAACCTTGATTTTTTTTCGTGAAAGCCTTCTTATGGCTTTGGATCGGCTGATCCGGCCTTACTATATGCATTTTTTGTCTACTTTCGGTAAAAAAGACGACGTTTCTGATGATGAAGAGTCAGACGATCAAGTATTTGGTGAGTTCGATGAGGAGCGCGGAGTCGTGTTCTACCCAACGATGTACTTACAGAGATATGCAGCGGTAAACGATTGTCTCTTGGATGAGAGGTGGTGCGGAAAATTGGAGAAGGTAAGTTAATGTTTTTATCTGTTATTTAGGTGCAATAGATACCGATACAGGTAAGTACAAGCCGTGTAACCTCGACATAGTATTTGGGCTACCTCATCTATTCCTGTGGGTGCGAAAAGCGACTAAGGGATCTGACAATCCTCGTCTGTTTCACTATAATAATAATAATAATAAGCCCGCAGGGCACCTTGAGGCGAGGTGTCGGGGAGTAGCGACCCTGCGGGTTCCCGAGTGCTCCAGGGGGAAGTCACCGTTCCTCACCTCCGGCTTGCCTTAGTTGGCTGGTCGGAGTGAACACTGACGAGGAAGCGGTCCCCCGCCTTTGGCTTGCCTTCACCGGCCGGTCAGAGTGGAGTCGCGAGAGCAGAAATGCTCGGAGGATGGGCGCCTCACGTCAGTGATGAGTTGGCCCGCTCCACAGGATCTCGACCTAGGATGGTTTAAAATCCAGTGAGGTCCATCTATCCTTCAGCCTCTCACACCCCTGTTGCCCCCTGGCTGTAATTTGCTCGGCTTAATTAGGGTGGCCCAGTTTGTGAGTTGGCGAGTCTCCATCTGCCATTTTTACGTGTTTGTTGAACATTGTGACGGCAGGCGCCATATTCCCCATAGTTCCCCCCAATACCCAATCCACTACCAACCCAATTCCATAGCCCAAGTAGTTTTCACCCATAGTTTATTCATAGTTCTATGCGACCCGGGGGTTGTCCTTGGCTGCATTTTATAGTGCAGACAGGGAGAATTGCCGGTTTGGTGCCCATCACATATTTTGAAATTAAAATGTTACTAAAACGGGCCTCTACGTGTTGGCTTCGGCCCCACGCACGCCTTCCAAAGGTCCGGGTGCTCCGTAGCCCCGAGAATCCAAAATGGTAACAACAAATAATAATAATAATAGCCTTTATTGAACAATCTTACTTAACATAAAATATTTACTATACTTAATTTATACACTTTTAAGACTGTCTTGCGTTGTCGCATAGGCCTCCCCTAGAAATTGCCACTTCTTCCGGTTCCTGGACAACCTGGTCCACATGCTACCTCCTATTCTACGGATATCATCCTCCCATCTCATATGTTGCCGTCCCCTCTTTCTTTTGTTTTGTCTTGGGTACCACTCGGTTATGTCTCTAGCCCATTTTTCATTGTTATTTCGTATCATGTGACCTGTCCACCTCCATTTTAACTTTTTTATGCAGTATGTTACATCGCTAAGTTTTGTTTGGGTTCTTAATTTTTCTAGTTTAATTTTGTCTTTTAATTTGATGTTTAACATACTTCGTTCCATGCTATGTTGACAAGACTCTAGTTTGCAAATATTATGTTTTGTTAGGCTCCATGTTTGACAGCCATATGTTAAGACAGGTAGAATACAAGAATCAAATATTTTCTTTTTTCCTTTCAGTGGTATTTGAGGGTTTTTAAAAATTTCTTTGAGTGACCAGTATCTCTTCCATGCTGACTGTATTCTGTTGTTAACCTCTTTTGTTGATAGGTCTGATGGTGATATTATCTGGCCTAGATATGTATATTCGTCGACATATTCTATATTGATGCCACCGATAATGATAGGGATGTGTTTGGAATTCGTCATCACCTTAGTTTTTGTAGCATTCATTACAAGTCCAACCCTCTCACTTTCGTTCACCAGCTGTTCAAGCATTTCTTGCAGACCTCTCTGATTTGTAGAAATTAGAATTAAATCATCTGCAAATCTGAGATGACTTAGTTGTTTCCCGTTGATGTTTAGTCCATACTTCCGATCATCCCATTCGAGATGTCTGAATATGTGCTCTAGTACTGCCGAGAAGAGTTTCGGTGATAGTGGATCTCCTTGTCTGACCTCTTTTTATGGGAAAGTATTCTCCAATTCTTTCGGTTCTTATTCTTGCTTTCATGTTCTTATAAATGTTACTTATTAGTCTTATACAAGATGTAACAGGTAAGCCCTTTTAATCCGAAAGGGGGTTGTTTTAGACGTTTAGGCGAACAACTTTTGTTCTACGACTTTTGAAAATTCGAAGTACTTTCCTCGTGGGTAGCCTGATTCCCCAGAGGACGCGTCCCCGGGTGGCGGATAGGGGAATGCTCAATGGAGAGGTGCAAACCTCCATAGGGTAGGAGGGAAATAAAATACCTCCCGCGGACCACAAGGCCGGAGAAGGACACTCCGTTATCAAACCCCTGCCTGCCGGCTTGCCCCCGGGCTTCTTCGACATATTCGGAGTAGAGACCGAGGGCAGTGCTGCGGGTCTAGGCTGGGACACGTAGAAGAGTCGGCGGCGGATGAACCCCTAAGTGTACCTTTGAGTAAGGTAACAGCCTTGATATTTGGTGAAAACCACCTCTACAGGGGAGTCAACCCCGAAAAGAAAAACACAAACAGACAGGTTCAGTGCAGGCCTTGGGAGAAAAGCACACCCAGAAAGAGTACAACCCTAGCAAGAAAAATGGACGCGAATTTTAAAACTACAATACCCCAGGAGGGTACCGGAAACGGAGAATCCCTCCCCGAGTCTAACTCGGGCAGCCCCACCGTATCTGGGGGGGGCACAAATTCGCAAATGACAGCTACTACTGAGAAGAAGGAAACTAATGGCAATAAAACCCTAACACAACAGATATTCCACAAAGGGATGTTCTCAAACTCTAGAGCTCGCTCTCAATCACTAACTGAAATAAACCAATCAAAGAACACTGATGAGTCAAAGCAACCTAATGATAATTGTAACCATAATACTGCATCTCCTATAACAAATACAGACCAAAACAACAGAAAACGTCCCAGAAGTAGTCCCAACAATCATGAAGAACAAGCACAAAAACAGACAAAATACTGGCTTAGTCAACCCCAACCAATACCCACATCAAATTCATTTGAGACCCTTAGCTTAGATGCAGATACCGACACAATGAAGCCTGAAAATCACGAAAAACAACAAAAACCGCCTCCAATATTCGTCGACCGTGTCGAAAACATCAAGCCTTTGCAGAATTTTCTGGATGAGAATGCAAAAGGAAACTATGAAATTAGAATATTAAACAATAACAGAGTCAAAATACAAACAAAAATACCAGAAGCATTTAGAAAAATTGTTAAAGAATTAGAAACAAAAGAAACCGAGTTCTACACCTACAAACCCAAGCAGGAACGCTCATTCAGGGTAGTACTTAAGAATATGCACCCATCTACTGATACAGATGATATTAAATCTGCTCTAATAGAACTAGGGCACAATCCTACGAACATCTGGAATATTAAACAAAGACATACGAAAACACCACTGCACATGTTCATTGTAGAATTAATGACAAAAAGCAATAATAAGACGATTTATGACACACAATACCTCCTACATTGTCGTATCAAATTCGAACCACCGAGACCAGTACGGGCTTTACCACAGTGCGCAAACTGCCAGCAGTACGGCCATACAAAAAAATATTGCCACCGCAAACCTAAATGCATAAAATGCGCCGGCGACCATCAATCTTCAAATTGCAGTCGCAAAGAAAGATCAGATTCCGTAAAATGTGTCCTATGTGACGGAAACCACCCTGCAAACTATAAAGGGTGTATTGTTTATAAAGAATTACAAAAACAAAAATATCCTCCCTTACGAACACCCAATCAAAAACCCCGGCTAACCAAAGAAACAGAAAATCATGTACTTATTCCCTTAAACCCGACACAAAACAACGAAAAACAACCTGTTAGCTACGCAAATATACTCAAAAAGCGAGACGAACCCATCCTAAACCAAGATTTCTACCATAACAACCACAACCAAGAACAACTAACTGATATGAAACAACTAATGCAGATGTTCAGAGAAATTATGAACCAGATGTGTGCTATGACCAACCTTCTTACCAACCTCACGTCTGTGATAGCAAAAAATTCGATCAGTTCAAAATAGTTCTTTGGAATGCCAATGGGCTGACAAACCACTTTTTGGAAGTGAAAGTATATTTAGAAACAAACGACGTTGACATATTTTTGGTATCAGAGACTCACTTCACAAATAAAAGTCATTTTGAAATTCCCAAATACAAACTATATCATTGCATGCACCCAAATGGAAAAGCCCACGCTGGTTCGGCGATCCTAATAAAGGAGAAAATAAAACACACCGTACTGGAACCCTATCACACGGAGAAAATTCAAGCTACAAACATATCAATCGATGATCCTTTTGGCCCTCTAATTGTATCAGCTCTCTACATTCCTCCTAAACATAATATGAAAAGTTCTGATTATGCTTCTTTCTTCTCAACGCTTGGGCACAGATTTTTAGCCGGAGGCGACTATAACGCAAAGCATACAGAGTGGGGTGCGAGATTGTCGACGACAAAAGGTCGCCAGCTGCTGCAAACCGTCCACGAACTTAAGCTAAAGGTAGCATCAACAGGCTCACCAACTTATTGGCCTAGCGATCCTAAGAAAAAACCAGACTTGGTAGATTTCTTTGTAATCAAAGGACTGCACACCAGTAATCTAAAGTGCAGTTCAAGCCACGACCTATCTTCGGACCACACACCAGTTATGTTGGAGCTGAAAATTAATGTAACCAACAAACCCAAACCTTGCAAGTTATGCAGCAAAAGAACGAATTGGCCCTACTTTCGAGAATTGTTAGAGGAATCCCTTGTCACAAAAATCTCCTTACAATCAGACTCAGACATATCTGAAGCCATAGAATACTTTAACAACATAGTACAAAAAGCTGCCTGGACAGCAACACCCGAGGAAACCGATAATAGTAAGCCATATACTTATCCACAATCAATAATGAAACTGATAAGTGAAAAGCGTAAGGCAAGAAAAATTTGGCAGCAAACAAAATATAAGGAGGATAAAACAAAATTTAATAACTTAGCTAAAAGCCTAAAGATATCCCTACAAGCCATTAGAAATCACGGAATTGATAGCTATCTAAAGGGCCTAGATGCATCACAAGCAACAGACTATTCTCTCTGGAAAGCAGCAAAAAAACTAAATAGACCAGAAAATCACCAACACCCAATCAGACAGCCAGATAATGCTTGGACTAAGACTGACTCAGAAAAATCAAAAACCTTTGCTATACATCTAGCCAATGTATTTACCCCTAACGATGATCTTGGCTCCACGAAAACGGACGAAATAGCTAACAAGCTAAAACAAATCCACCAACTAGACTTACCCATCAAAAAATTCACTAAGCATGAAGTAATTTCTGCTATAAGGAAACTGTGCATTCACAAAGCCCCTGGATACGACCTCATAACTGCTAAAGTACTAAAAGAACTTCCGGAAGTTGGTGTCAAGTTCCTGCTACAAATCTACAATGCAATACTGCAAAGAAGCTTTGTACCACAACAGTGGAAAGTGGCCGAGATAATATTGATCCCCAAACCTGGTAAAGATCCGCATGACGTAAAGTCTTACCGACCCATAAGCCTCCTTCCAACAGCCTCAAAAATTCTAGAAATTCTATTCATAAACCGCTTAACACCAGAAATTATCAATACAAAGATGATTCCAGACCACCAGTTTGGATTTAGACAAGCTCATGGCACGATAGAGCAAGTGCATAGACTAGTAAAACTAATAAATTCCGCATTCGAACACAAACAATACTGCTCTGCAGTCTTTTTGGATATATCCCAAGCGTTCGACAGGGTGTGGCATGAGGGACTTTTATACAAAATTAAAAAAAACCTGCCCATAAACTATTACAGATTTATTGAATCCTACCTAAATGAGAGACATTTCTACGTAAAACACGGTGACAGCACGACGGGCCTACATGAAATAAAAGCAGGCATCCCACAGGGGAGCGTAATGGGTCCAGTATTATACCTTATTTACACTTCAGACTTACCTTGCTCCAGTAGCTGCCTAACAGGAACGTTCGCCGACGACACCGCTGTTTTGGCAGTAGACAAAAACTCAGTGGAGGCCTCTGCAAAGCTACAAAAAAACTTAAACGATGTCTCACAGTGGCTTAAGGATTGGAGGATCAAAGCAAACGAGTCAAAGTCGGTACACGTTACCTTTACCCTAAGACGAGACACGTGTCCAGAGATTACTTTAAATCAAGTACCAATTCCACAGTCTACAAATGTTCGCTACTTGGGCATTCACCTGGATAGGCGACTCACTTGGTCAGAACATATACTTACGAAAAAGAAATCACTTGGTCTAAAACTCCATAACATAAATTGGCTCCTGGGGCGAAAATCGAAGCTTAGTTTAGAAAACAAGCTACTGGTATATAAATGCATACTCAAACCAGTGTGGACCTTTGGTGTGCAGCTATGGGGTACAGCCTCAAATTCCAACATTGAGATACTACAACGCTTACAATCGAAAATCCTGCGACAAATAACACAAGCTCCTTGGTATCTCACAAACAAGCAACTGCATCACGATCTATTGATCAAGACCGTAAAGGAAGAAGTATCAGACTCCATAAAGGCATACAGCAACCGAATCAAGTTTCACCCAAACCCACTTGCCAAGGACTTAATGACCGAACCACCCAACACAACGTTCGCAAGGCTAAAGAGACGAGCCCCACAAGACCTCATATAGAGATATTATGTTGATATATGGGCCCATCACTGGATGGAGTACCATACACGCCTTGCACTAAATACTTAACCTCTAGCTAAATGTCAATAGACAGATCGCCAGAAAAGAGGAGTTTAAAAAAAAAAAAAAAAAACTTTTCGAAAAATTTAGGTGTAAAGTTTACTTGAAAATCAGCTGTTTCTTAGAGTTCGAGGTCATTGACCTTATGTTGTTCTTCCTTGTGTTGCTAGAGCTTTCCATATTTCTGTGTGTTTTAAGGAATCGAAGGCTTATTCCGTACATTTCTGGATAACCTGTTTGATTGTGTGAATGTGGTCAATTGTTGAAAAATCTCTCCGAAAACCAGCTTGCTCCCTGGGTTGATTTTCATCTAAGGTGTTTGTTAAGCGGGTTAAGAGTATTTTAGAGAATAATTTATAGAGATTAGACATCAAGCTGATAGGCCTATAATTTGTTATATCTTCCTTTTTCCCTTTTTTATGTAGCAATATTATAGCTGATGTGGGATGTATTCGGTCTCTATTATTTTATTAAATATGTCAGTGAGGGTTCTTAATATTATTTCTGATGTGCCAATTATTAGTTAATTGGATATACAATCTTCTCCTGGTGCTTTATCTCTTTTTTGTGTTCTAATAGCATTACGCACCTCCTCCTTTAGTATAATTGGGACTTCCTCGTTACCATTAATACTGTATTGTGTTGGTATATGGTGTTCGTGTATTGTTACGACATCACTATACAGTTCGCGATAATAATCCGTGGCTGCCTTTAATATTTCTCTTTTGTTTGTCTTGTTTTTCTTATCTTCATGATGCTTCATGCTGTCTATCCAGTTTCTACTCTCTCGTAACTCTACCCATGCTTTCTGTAATCCTGATTTTTCTATGTAATAGTTTATTGTATCTTTCTTAACTTTCCGTCTATATTTCCTTATTTGCAGATTAATTTCTTTACTTAAGTTTTCTATTTTCTTTTTATTGTTTCTCCTATCCGCGTATAAGGATTTCCTCTCCATGATCAAACTTCTTGCTTCCGGTCCTATTTTGTCTTTATTCTCTTTATTTATTCTCAATTTGTTTTCCAAAAGCTTCAGTTCTTTTTCGAGAGCATCATATTTCTCTTGTACAACATCGATCTTCCTTACTGATTGTAAATTACTTTCCAGTAACTCCAAACTATCAACATTAATGGGTAGTGTGATTGGTTTTTTACTATTCTGAATATGTTTTCTTGATGTTTTTGGTTCTAGAGTGTACATAAGTCTGTACTGTTTCACTATATTTAGGTATATAAAAATTATAGCGTCCCCACTGGAGGCCGCAGGCCGCTTACCATGCTGGGTCCGCTGTTCCCATCAGCATACTCTGAAGAGTACTATAGTTCCTGATACTTTTTAGAAATTGTTCTGGCGCCTTAAGTGTTTGGTCCAAAGGAGAGTGGCCGGCAAATATTGCCAAATATGTGCTGACCCCAAATGTTTTGAGTTTGATATTAGTGGTTGCATTCCTGTCTGTAGTCCAGGGTTCATTGTATTGAACACAGTAGATAAGTCTTATTGACCATGCTGTAGGCTTACTGTGTTCAATACCTATACATCGATTTTGTAATGTGATTATGTTTATCAACTTGCCTTTTCCAAAGGTGCCTTATAAATACAACCAGAAACAGAAATACTACACTTTTCAAATTTGACTACTCGAACTGGGAGAGTAAAAGTGAACTACGCTCAAGCTGCAGTGTAAGCTGATGCGTTTTATATCATCTGTACAGGCCAATGAATACAGAAATAGATGGGTTAGGTAGCCCTATTCTAGGTAAGGGTCTTAAATATGGTATACTCATCTAGAGGAAGAACACAGATTTACTTATCATGGTTTTTATTTTCAGGTGGTGGACCTAGGCTACCATGACATGAGCTTCATAAAGTACCTGAAAGAGTTAATAGGCATCCGGTGTATTCTGGGTGTGGATATTGAGAGTATCCCCCTACGCTGCTCTTCTGATCTGATTGGCTGCGATGAATATGCTCGAAAACGGGAGAATCCTTTGCAAGTTACAGTAAGTTTTTGAGAACATGAATTGCTATTTTATTTTCTTCTATGAGTTAAATTTTATTTCATTCAAGTATTTTTCGCCTTGTATTCAACCCCACCTCATCATCATCATCCTATTCTTATGTCTCCACTTCGCACGATCTTTGGGTCCCATTTAATAACGCCATTTACAATTACAATGTCAAGCAACCTCCATCATCATCCGAGCAGTGTTCCTGGTTACATACCTCTCATGAGCCCAGGGTTCTATCCTACTTTTGCGTGTCGAAAATCTATAATCAACCTCACCTCACTATCACCCCTTCACTTATGGATAACAATGAATCCAGAAGAGATATAAGACAAAAAAAATCGATTCCAGCTCTTCGAAGGCAACGCAGCTGACCCTGACTATCGCTTAATTGGATGCGACGCAGTAATCTCCATTGAGATGATAGAGCACATGCTACCCCAAGACCTGGACAGGCTTGTGCACACTGTCTTTGGATTCATCAGACCCTGGATTGCTATATTCACCACACCAAACGGTGACTTCAATGAACTGTTCAAAGCCTTAGAGAAAAATGGTCTCAGACGATGGGATCATTTCTTCGAGTGGTCGAGAGAGCAGTTTCATGATTGGTAATTATTTTTGACTTATTTATGGAACATTGAAAGGGCACACACGGCAGCTGTAATGTAAAGAATAAAGATCGTATCTTAATAACATTATGAACATGAAAGGAGAACTTAAATCCATGTATGGGTCTTGGCATAGTCGACTGCATCTATCTTTCTCAGTTCCTTTCAAAACTTCATGGGCCCACATTTTCGAAACGAGTCACTTTAGGACATAATGTGATAGAATGTTTTCTATTTATTTAGATCTCATCTATACATACGTCCGCGCACTAGGCACGATGAAACAAATATACAGGTATAATTAAAGAAATGCTTTCCAAAAATTTCCGCACCCGACTGGACTTTAACCTGCATTTTCGGGGATCCGTCCCGACGCCTTTTACAACTTGGCAATTTTTGGAAAGCATTTGTTTAATTATAGTCACCCGAGTGTAGGAAACACTTTAAAACATGTCAAAAACAAATATAGGTTTCATCGTGCGATGTGTAGTGCGCAAACGTAGTTAGTACTGTATCTATACTTCGTTTTTTTAATTGTAAACTACGATTTCCCACTTCTTTCTATAGAAGAAATGCCAAATTCAAGGTACAAAACGGCAGATTAAGAGTCTGAAATTAATAAAAACGTACCATAGTATTTCTTTATGTACGTATCATAGTATTCTTTCCACTGACTAAATATACAAAAGAAGTATCTAAATACTAACACCCTTATTTATAAAATATTATTTACACATGACTAAGTTATGTGACGTTTGTCTCTGTTTGTCAACTTTGAAACTTTATGTGATGCACTTTTATGCAGCGTTATAATTATAATTAGCTTTTATTATAAACACTAGCTGCGCCCCGCGGTTTCACCCGCGCAAGTCGCGATCCCGCGTTGTTCGAACACCTACCTACCGATTCGCCCATTGATATACTGTTGAAGCCAGGCGCTACCGCGCCTGGCATCATCAGTACTTCCCTGTCGTCCGTTTAAGTGTGGATTTTTGCACTGCGGTAGGTAGGTGAAGTAAGTTAAAGTTTGTATTTCGTCAGTAAGTGACGATGACGATGACGAAGGATGACGATGATGATGATGCCACTCTACATCACTTATCCTACCCCTGTGTCGATTTTCATTCATTGAATGGTTATCACCCGCGTAAGTCTCGATCCTGCGGGAATTTCGGGATTAAAAGTATTCTATGTTACTCTCCATCATTTAAACTATCCCCATGCAAATTTTCATCCAATAAATATTATCACCCGCGTAAGTCCCGATCCCGCGGGATTTTCGGGATCAAAAGTATCCTATGTTACTCTCTATCACTTAAACTATCACTATGCAAATTTTCATCTAATAAATAGTTATCACCTGCGTAAGTCCCGATCCCGCGGGATTTTCGGGATCAAAAGTATCCTATGTTACTCTCCATCATTTAAACTATCCCTATGCTAATTTTCATCCATTAATATTATCACCCGCTTAAGTCCCGATCCCGCGGGATTTTCGGGATCAAAAGTATCCTATGTTACTCTCTATCACTTAAACTATCCCTATGCAAATTTTCATCTAAGAAATAGTTATCACCTGCGTAAGTCCCGATCCCGCGGGATTTTCGGGATCAAAAGTATCCTATGTTACTCTCCATCATTTAAACTATCCCTATGCAAATTTTCATCTAATAAATATTATGACCAGCGTAAGTCCCGATCCCGCGGGATTTTCGGGATCAAAAGTATCCTATGTTACTCTCCATCATTTAAACTATCCCTATGCAAATTTTCATCCAAATCGGTCGAGCCGTTTGACCGTGAAGAGGGAACAAACAAACAAACAGACTTTCGGATTTATAATATTAGTAAGATAGTAGGAAGTAGGATTTTATCATATACATTATAATTAGCTTTTATAAATAAGGACGTAAGTGTTCAAAATTAGTTAGTATTACACAAAAAATTCCAGGTGCAGTAACATAGTAGCAAGATATCCTGACTACACGGTGAACTGTAAAGGCATTGGGCCGGGACCCTCGGGCACGGAACACCTCGGTTGCTGCAGTCAGTTGGCCCTATTTGTCTCTAAAGACTATCACAAACAACAGGACTTGAATCTTGACAGCTTGGCACTTGTTGCTAGTAAGTATACTGTAATATTAATAGCGTGTTGCGGTTTCAATCTAAATTTTTGATCCTGTCGGAACCCAAAGACGATAAAACCAGTTGATTATTCATAAGTGTTCTCCCTCACGAAAATAGTACGACTTTTTAGTAGCACTCTGGTGCAAGAAGAGCTAATAACAAAGAGTTAACTAAAGATAAGTAACGCAATGGCCAATCACTAAGATTGATCATTACCTCAACTCCTGCCCCCTACAGTGTTTTGTTGAATAATTCGCGGTATAAGCATTGGCTTTCTTTCTTTAGTTAAACCTCTTTTTAGTAGATACCTTAACATCCTAAAGGATCCATCCTCAAAAATTTTATGATCCTATAGTACCAGTGGTATAGGTTGTCCGTTGATATAAAGTTCAGTTCAGTCAGTCAATCAATCACCACTTTAATTTTATGTGTAGATATCATAGCTCATACAGTTGAAGTAATATAAGAATATGTCAATAGTTTTCAGCACTTAATTGTATTCATGTTGCATATTATTTTGTTTTCTCACTGTTCATATTTTTTAATTTCTAGAGGCACCAAATCCCGGTAATGTGTCTGATTTGCTTGGCTCTTGGGAGGCACTTGACGTGCCAATGGCTGTCAGCCCTGTCAACAAGTAAGTGATATCAGTGTTGTTAGCAAGAAAGTTGTATTACAGAGCCCTTAGTATGAGTTTTGATAGTTAATCATCTCGATGAAACTGGCAGTTTACTTCCATACATTATTGTAGTTCGTAATAGTTACCGCTAGGGGCGCTGATGGAAAATGTATTAAGTAAACTGTCAGTTTCATCGAGACGATAAACTATCAAAACTCATACTAAGGGCTCTGGAATGCGATTCTGGAACTAAAAAGCACAGAAAAAGTGGTCCGATCCGATGAGTATTTCTGTCCCTTTCTTATAGTTTAATTAGAAAGGAACAGCATGATTAATGCAGGAGCTCTGTCCCTTTTGGATTCTATCTAATGCAGGTAGCTCTGTCCCTTTCCCCTGGATTTTAGCTATTCATTCACATTCTAGTTCTAGTAATATAAATTCTTTGGTTGTTAGTTAGCCATCTCTCATGTTAGGCTACGTCCGCACAGGCAGGCGGCTGGCGTAGCGCCTAGAGCCTAGCGAATACCTAACTCAAACGAGCGTACTATAGAATGTTCGCGTCGCTTGGTGTGCGCTCAGTGCGGCCGGCCGTAAAGATCCCAGACTGTTTGTTTTAGTTTGGGCTTCGCTAGGTAACTCGCTAGCCTCTTAGCGCTAAGCGAGCCTCATGCCTATGCGAACGTAGCCTAAAGCATGTTAAAGCGTTGAGAGTAAGTCCCTTACTTATCAGTAACATGCTAAAAAATTTGACACCATGTGAAGGGGGCGCGGATTGCTTATATCTAGACATCTTACTTATGAAATCGAAGGAAAGCTAACATGCTTTTTAGGCATATGTGTACCTGTAATGAGCATGCCACTGAATAACCATGCTAATAAGCTTACTTTGTGGCATGTGTGTCTGTACCTTAAATGTTCTAGTGCGTCGTATTCCGAATTATATTCTGAAGAGAAGCAGTCCTGCATGACAGTAGTATTATCCCCCGCCTTTTCCTTTGAAACCCTCGAGTACCACGACAAGACGTCACAGTGTAACCTCGACACCGAATTGGGAAGGAACTACCTCATGTTCGATTACGAACAGATGTGTTTTAACACTTTATTGCCGAGAAGGAAGTTTGATGGAAAGGTTTATGTTATTGAGGATGTCGCTAGCAGGTTCCTTTTTACATTTTCAGTTGATTTTCTTAGTATTACTTAGATATTTTTATGGTATAAATGTATCTTCTAATTAGTAGTAAGGACCAAGAAGGTTAGTTTTTAGTTAGTTGCAATTTGTAGACAATTCATCTAGAATAGCAAAATAGCAAATATATCATTTTTTTCGTAGCCAATTATTTAATGGGTATTAGATAGCGGATAAGGGGCTCAATTTTTGAATTAATTGTGCTATGAGCTATTTAAATAGTTCGATTTCTACTAATTTTTGTTCGATATCAGTAATTTTTCTATGTGAATCACACGACCGCAACGAGTGGTCTCAGACATCAAACGAAAATCAGCAGAAAACAAGCTGTTTATATCGTCTGAAGTGGCCCGAGCTACTAAAAAAAAGGCTCGCAAGAATTCGTATCGTACAGTGAAAGTATTTAGTAGGAAATTAATCTCCACTTTTATTTTTTGTTTGTGTTGCATTTGTTATTAATAACATTTTTTATCTTAGTAATATTTTCACTGGGGCTCACTCGCGTATTGTTACTTTTAAATTCTCTTACCTCGACGACGACGTTTCGATCATGTTACAATGATCTTGGTCGCGAGGGGACCCTCGCTGTAAGAGAATTTAAAAGTAACAATACGCGAGTAACAGCCGAATACAGAAACACCATTTAAAATTTGAAAGGTTCTTAAATTATTGAGCAGTTTCTAAATTTAAAATTAGTAGGGCAATTTTGGAGGAGAGCTGCTTCTTTGTTTGATTAGTTCTCAAATGTTGAGTAGCGTTTCAGTATTCGACCGTAAGACCCGGTTAAAATATTACTATGAGTACAAATCGTGTGAGTTAAAAAGTTTATTTCTTCTCTTAATTAATTGTAGACTCATTATTTCAGACTGAACTGCACAACACTACAAGCGAACAAATTCTCCAAAGCAACACAGAACATCTTAGCCAAGAACAAGTCGGATTCCCTGGTGTACACGCGTGAAGTGGTCAGCGAAATACGGTATCTAACCAAGATGCTGAACTTCGACAAGAACGCTGTGAAGGCAGACAATGTGAATAACATTTGGTGTAACATCAATTGGGGAGATAATGCGCCGTATTGGAACCAGTATTATAAGATTGTTAGAGAATACAACTATCCGTTTGAGGTAAGAATGCTGTAATACAGCGTGTTCCGAAGTTGATCATTTTCATAAGTCGTAGATCGAAAGTTGTTCGACTAGACTTCTAGAACAACCCTTTCGGCTTAAATGGTCATCGTCGGAACAAGCTGTATACCGGTCAAGAGTGAGTGGAACTCACGCGCCGCGCCGATACCTTTATTTAATTGGCCCAACAGAAATAGGTACATCATCTGTGAAAATTTCAAATGAATAAATAAATATAAATAAATTCTGTGACCAACACACAGCGCCATCTAGCCCCATGGTAAGCTGCTAAGCTTGTGTTACGGTGACTAGACAACGGATATACTACTAAGATTTATTTTTCTTTTGTAAATACATACATATTATACATAGAAATACACCCAGACCAGATACAAGTACTTATTTTTAAGCATAAATATTTGCACCCAGCGGGAATCGAACCAGCAACCTTCTGCATTGCAGCCAAACGATCGCCCTACACGCCACCATCGGACAGTGGAGTCTTAGTAAAGAGTTCCATTATTACCCTTTAAGTATGGCACCCTAAAACTAAAACCAAAGTTCAGCGGAACTGGACATACGCGAGTGAATCCACAGGGCGCGCTGCTAGTTCTTTATAGATAAACTAGCTGCGCTCGCGGTTTTACCCGCGTAAGTTCAGTTTATGCCCTTGGGGGTAGAATTTATCAAAATCCTTTCTTAGCGGATGCCTACGTCATGACATCTACCTACATTCCAAATTTCAGCCCGATCCGTCCAGTGGTTTGGGCTGTGCGTTAATAGATCACTATGTCAGTCAGTCAGTCACCTGTGAGTTATCTATACTCTATACTAATATTATAAAGCTGAAGAGTTTGTTTGTTTGTTTGTTTGTTTGAACGCGCTAATCTCAGGAACGGCTGGTCCGATTTGAAAAATTCTTTTTGTGTTTGATAGTCCATTTATCGAGGAAGGTTATAGGCTACTTTTGATCCCGATATTCTTACGGGGTCGGGACTTACGAGGGTAAATCCCGCGGGAGGCAGCTATAAAAACGAAAGTTGTGTTAGTTACACTATTTATATCTCAAGAACGGCGGAACCGATAGGAATGAAATTTGGTACAGGGTTAGTATAGGGGTTTAAATAAAATATGGGGTACTTTAAATGATCGTACGGGTTAAGCAACGCTTGGCGTGACACATACTTGATGGGTCAACAGGAACGATCGCACCAATTAGAATGAAATTTGGTACAGGGATTAGTTTAAGGATATAAATACGATATTTTAAATGTACCCGTACGATGGTTAAGCAACGCTTGGTATGACATAGACGTGATGGGTAAAAATGACGGTTAAATCGATTTTAACGAAATTTGGTACAGTGACAGTTTAGTGGTTGAAATAAGATATAGGGTACTTTTAATAATCATACGGGTTAAGCAACGCTTGGTATGACATACGTGATGCGTCACATACGTTACGGGATAGGAATTTATGCGGGTGAAACCGCGGGGCACAGCTAGTATAATATATTTAGATAGATATTCAAGGAAAATATTTAAAAAGCGCTACGCTTTTCTATTAGTATTACCTTGGCCAATATAATAATGAGGCCAGGTCGCACGTCTGGGGAGGCTGCCGCTGCAGCGGAGGTTGCTGCCCTAAAGAAACGAGAGAAATATGCTTCTCTCTTGGACGGGTACTTATTCGTGCCCTTCGCGGTAGAGACAGCGGGTAGTTGGGGAGTGGAGGCAATTGCCTTCTCAAAGGAATTGGGCCGCCGTCTTAGAGGTCGGGGGCTTGACTACTGCTCAGGGTCTTATTTGGTGCAAAGGATAGCTATTGCCATACAAAGAGGCAATGCTGCCAGTATCCTCGGGTACTTTGCGCCGGGTACGGTCAGGGGTGGTTTATTTGACTGACTATAATTATGTATTACGCATATTCTATGTTTTGTGTTTGTACTTATTCTATGACATTTATAATTATCGATTAAATTAATGTATAATTAATGACATAGGTAAGCTATGATTTGTTTTCAAAAAAAATTTGGGTCCGTGAGATTAAGTATTTTATAATGAGAAACATTGAATTCTTTATATCTGAAGTTAAACTCATCATCATCATCATCAGCCTGTTGCAGTCTACTGCTGGACATAGGCCTCTCCAATTGCATCTTGCGCAGTTGGAGAGGCCGCGGTCATTCTTAAACTCCTATTCCGATAACTTTTATTATAGTTTGCATTTTGCAACACCCTAGTTATGTCTTTTAGTTACTCTATAGCTTCTTTTAGTCAGAGCGGTGTTGGTCTAGTGGTAGATACCCCGACTTTCATACCGAATGTCGTGGTTTCGAATCCCGGCCGCGCACCAATGTCTTTTTCTTTAAGAAAAAGTTATGTGTGCTATTAACATCGCTCTTACGGTGAAGGGAAACATCGTGAGGAAACCTACGGCCTAAAGTCACGCACAAAGGCCCCCTGCCTGTATAGGGCTAATTGCGGAAACACACAGTTAAAAACTTTTTAACTTCTTTTAGACAAAATCCGATGAATGCCGTATCTTAGACCTGATCTCGGACGAGATCAACCGCCTGATAGACTCGCAGTTCGACGAAGAGTTCTCGATTGAGGCCAACAAACTGGAAATACCGATAGAACATCTAATGGGTGTCGTCACACATATTACTGATGATGTGGACAAAGTCAAGTAAGTAATTAATACTCATACTCATATCACAGCTATTGGTAATTATTGTAGACTAGCTGCGCCCCGCGGTTTCACTCGCGTAAGTCCCGTACCCGCGGGAATATCGGGATAAAAAGTAGCCTATGTGTTAATCCAGGTCCCCAGCTACCTATAGTCCAAGTTTCATCGCAATCGGTTTAGTAGTTTTTGTATGAAAAGTAACAACCTCACATACATACATACATACTTACATACAAACTTTCGCGTTTATAATATTAGTAAGATTAGTAAGAAGTAAGATAAGGAATGCGGTGGGAAGGTATATCGAGATAACTTTAAATGTGGTGTGATGTTTAGTTTGTCTTCGGTTTTGAGATTTTTGTTAAGGTGGGTAGATGAAACTGAATGCGATTAATACGATATATACTCGTACTAGCTGCGCCCCGCGGTTTCACCCGCGTAAGTCCCGTTCCCGCGGTTTCCCCCGCGTAAGTCCCGTTCCCGCGGGAATATCAGGATAAAAAGTAGCCTATGTGTTAATCCAGGTCCCCAGCTACCCATATTCCAAGTTTCTTCGCAATCGGTTCAGTGTGCGTGTGGTTTTTGCGGGAAAGAGTAACAACCTCACATACATACATACAAACTTTCGCGTTTATAATATTAGTAATATTTATGTACGTACGTCGTACGTGTATTGTTTGTGATATAAATAGTGTAATTGTACTGATTTAATTTCAAACTCAGCACGCCAGACAAATCTTTGTGATTTTTGGCCTGTTTTTTAAGTATTGTCTTCAATTATAAATGATTAAAAAAAAATTAAATAAAAAAATAGTTCCGAGTAAGTCCCGATTGCGCTGCATCAAAAGTAGCATTTGTTCTTGTACTATGTATTTGCTCAAATTTATCGAAATCGGTTCAGCGGTTTTGGTGGAAAAAACACGAATTTTACAAAGCCTTTCTATTACTTAAATAAATAAATATTGCACTACATTGCACACAGCACAATCTAGCCCCAAACTAAGCACTAGGCTTTTATGTACTATGGGTACTAGACAACGGATATACTACATATCATACTTTTTTTTTTGTAAATACATACATATTATACAGTACCACACCAGTACAGTTGTTATTATTAGTACTTGCCGAAATGATACTAATTAAGTAAAATTCAACTGCTGGTCATGCAAGCTGTTTCAACCGCGTAAATCGCTATCCCGTGGGGATTTCGAACAACCCTTTGTTATTGGTTGCATCATATAAAACACAATCTCCAAAGGTGAATGAGACATGAGGTTTGTCGCCTCGACGCTACTCAACGCAATGTTGTTGTATAACTGCATTTGGACCAATTAATTAAAAGTTGTACAAATTATCTGTGGTTTATATCATCAGTCTGTCAGACAGGTCAGCTCAGCTTTCAGCTGTTAGTCAACTTTCTATAGAAAACTAGTTACGACTGTGCCACGCGGTTTAACCCGCGTAAGTCCCGCGGGAATATCGAGATAAAAAGTAGCCTATATCTTGATCCTATATCTATATCTAGCCTATATCTATCTATATCTATATGTAGCCTATATCTATATCTAGATCTCCAGTCATCTGCGTACCAAGTTTGACGGCCTCTGTGGCGCGTCGGGCGGACGCTCAACTGCAATGCAGAAGGCTGCGGGTTCGATTCCCGTCGGGTGCAAATATTTATACTTAAAAACAAATGTTTGTATCTGGTCTGGGTGTCTTTCTATGTATAATAAGTATGTATTTACAAAAAAAAAAGTATAATATGTAGTATATTCGTTGTCTAGTACCCATAGTACAAGCCTTGTGCTTAGTTTGGGGCTAGATTGCGCTGTGTGCAATGTAGTGAAATATTTATTTATTATTTATTTATTTAAGTTTCAGCACAATCGGTTTAATAATTGTTGCGTAGAAGAGTAGCAGAATCGATACTTACTAGTGAACTTTCACGTTTATAATATTTGTAAAATAGATGATAGTGACATCAGTCTTACCTCAGAGCCCTTAGTATGAGTTTTGATAGTTTATCGTCTCGATGAAACTGGCAGTTTACTTCCATACATTATTTTAGTTCATAATAGTAACCGCTAGGGGCGCTGATGGAAAATGTATTAAGTAAACTGCCAGTTTCATCGAGACGATAAACTATCAAAACTCATACTTAGGGCTCTGTATAGTAGGTACATTACTGCAGCGGCCGGCAAGAGAAGCAGTGATGGACGAACGTGTGAATCGTCCATCAATGCCTCTCTCACATACGTAAGTCCATCAATGCCTAGTTGCGGCCAAGGCTTGTATAGTAGTTTTCTTAAATAATGCGCGGAAATAAAACTAAGTACTGCAATTCAAAACTTTTATTTGAAAATACAATTATTATTATTGAATGTACAATTCTCAAATTAAGTATTTCTTTTCACTAAACAGCTTTCTATGTGCACGCCAGTTCGAAATTTAAATTAAACCTTTTAAGTTACCTCATTGATCGCCTTTTGTGCGGAGTAGAAGATCGTTCCATTTTTAAATTACACGACAAATATGATTTTACCTAGTAATTTATTTGGCCGTTAAACACGACAGATATGGATTTTCATACAACTATAGCCGGCCGCTGCTCGACTAACAGCAAGTTCGATTTATCTCGAAGAAGGTTGTCAAAATAATGCTTAGATTTCCAAGCATGTTTGAGAAAATTGTATTTCCCAGGGACCTGCTGGAGTGGAACGGTTATGTGGTAGTGAACGACGTGGTGATTCACTCTCGTCTTGTCGTGGACAATACCTCGCTCGGGACACAAGACGAAGACTGGCCGGACAACGATACATGTTCCGACGTAAACAAACCTAAATTCTATCTATAAACAAATAGTACTTAGCAAAGACGATAAAATCAGTTGACTGCTCATAATTAGTATTTCCCCCGCGTGAAAATAGAACGTCTTTTTAGTAGCACTCTCGTGTAAGAATGGCCAATCACAAAAAGTTTGGGTATAGATAGGTAACGCATCGGCCAATCACAAAGAGTCTAAGTATAAAGCCCATCAGGGGAATTTCGACTATTCTTAATAACTTCTGTGTAAAAATATGAAACAGTGTCATCTATGAAGTTTTATAAAATTGCTTAATTTTGCGCTATCCGCTCATAGATGACACTTTTTAGAATAAAGTAAAATGCTAAGTAATTAAGAATAGTCGAAATTTCCCGAAGTCGAGACTGCCCCGCTGGACCTTAAATGGAAACGTAATGGCTAACAAATTTTTATTATTACCTCACCCCCGCAACTGTGAGTTGTGTTTTATAGACAAAAATCGCGGTTGGAGCAGTCAATTAGTTTTGTTGTCATTGGTAGCCAGAAACATTTTTACAAGCATGCATGCAAGTACCTGTGGCGCAATTGGCGAGCACACGATACGGAATATCGGGGTTGCAGGTTCAAGTCCTGTCGGGTGTAATTTTAGGAAAGCATTTCTTCAAAAATTAGTCGCCCAAGTGTAGGAGACACTATTAAAATAAAAATCAAAGCATGCATCTTCAAAAAATCTCTAGTGATAGTATTCTGTGCCCCTTGTTTGTCGGACGAGTGCACTGACCATTACGCTCTAGGTTGCCGAACTATTGATGTTGTTTGACTATCAATTGTTTAACTCGAAAATAATATCAAAAAGTATCAATAGGTCTATCGATAGTATCGATAGCTAAGTTTGGTAAAACACTATCGAGAGGTTTGCCATATCGATAGGGCAAAACTATCCGATAATATCGATACTATTGCTTTGTCACACCAATCGATAGTCTATCGATAGTGAGCTATCGAGCAGCAATATTACTTTTGGCGATCCAGTGTGGCGTTGTGGTTAACGCACTCGCCTGGCATGAGAGGGTCACGGGAGGATTTTTGATGATACATTTACCTTTGTAAAATTGTGTCTAGTACTTAATTGAGCAATTAAAGTAAGAAATATTAAACTAGTTGCTCCCTCACGTTTTTTAACGGATATGATCCAATTCCATGAAAATATTGTGAAGAAATGTCGGGATAAAATCTACATCTACCTTCTTAACAAGTTTCATCGCAATTGGCATAGCCGTTGTTGAGTTATAAATGGTGTAAGTAACCAGATTTCATTTTGTTTATTTAGATGATGAAAGTAGTACATCACGGATCTATAATTCTATCCTTTTGCAGCTATATATCGTTGTATTCATGACTAGCTGCGTTCCGCGGTTTCATTCGCGTAGCTCCCGATCCCGTGGGAATATCGGGATCTAACGTAGCCTATGTTACTCCTGGATAATGTAGCTTTCTATTGGTGAAAGAATTTTTGAAATTGGTCTTGTAGTATCAGAGATTAAAAAATAAATATAAGTAGTATTTCCGCTGTCTAGTCACCGTAACACAAGCTTAGCAGCTTACCACGGGGCTAGATGGCGCTGTGTGTTGGTCACAGTTTTTTTTTAATCTCCCATAAAACCTACTTACATACATTGTTACCAATGTATCCTCTTTATAATATTGGTTTAGATGAGACTGTTGTGATTGACTGTATTTAATTTTATCTATACGTGCCATATCTAAAACTACGTATAGTCATTTGTAGAAAGCGTATTTTTATTGTGTTAGTTTAATGTTGAGCCATATTCTTGTTTAAAAACAGCTCTCAGAGAGTTTGGGCTCTAAACTGGGTCAAATATTATACAAGGTGTAACAGGTAAGCCCTTTTAATCCGAAAGGGGGTTGTTCTAGACGACTTTTGGAAATTCAAAGTACTTTTCGAAAAATTTTGGTGTAAAGTTTACTTGAAAATCAGCTGTTTCTGAGGTCGAGGTCATTGACCTTATGTTGTCCTTTTATTTAGTTTGATGGTTTACAATCAAAACTTCAATTAACTTTTATTTTCAAAAGCAGCTGTTTTTCAGTGAAACATAATCTCAAAATTTTCAAAAAAAAAGTTTGAATTTTCAAAACTCGTAGAACAAAAGGTGTTCGCCTAGACGTCTAGAACAACCCCCTTTCGGATTAAAAAGGCATACCCGTTAGAAATTGTATATTTAAATATCAAAGAATTTCAAAACGTATTATTCGATATCAATTTCTCAGACGTTCCAAAATGTCAAATTAACAACAACTTTCATTTGCTCTGACTCGTGCATGGTTTTGTATAGTTAAAGTGTTATTATTTATCATCAATGTACCTGAGAAGAAGTTGATAGTTACTTCTTACCTGTATTTGAGCGTTCGCGCCGCAATATCACAGTACATAGAGGGAGCAGTATGGGAACTACACACAGTATGGGAACTGCACACTCAGTGCTGACATCTACGCGAAGCCCCCTTAGAGGCCATATTGGTGCATGTTTGTGTGAGTGAGCCGTTTTCGACCATTTGTAGGTAGTTTTCACACTGCTGTGCCTCAGGCCCCAGCCTTTCTATGTACTGTGGCGTTGGCTTCACTTTGTCATTCGGAGCGCGGTATCTGGAAATTATTTAGTCTGAGGTAGACCCTATAATTTGTATGTTAGTTTGTTGTTTTAATTACATTTATATCCACTAGAGGTAAGAGATAAAATGCATTTATGTGCAGGTATTTTTTTGTGCTAGTCTAAGTTTGTATCTTTAAACGGTTAAACCGTGTCTTAAGAATTTTAAAATTGATTTTCTAAATTTTGTAATAAAAAGTAAAGCTTTAAAACATTTTTTTATTACAAAACTTGATTTCCGATAATGGCAAGCAGGCAAACCGACATCCAGAGAATAAGTCGATTGAAGGCTCATTTTCTGGATGTCGGTTGTCGTTATGTGATAAATACCGAAAGCTTTCTTTATTTTTCAGTGGGATTCCACAGAAGCTCGGTCCACTTCATTATCAGATGGAAGTGTTAATATGCCTGACTTTCACGGTTCGCAAAACTATAATATATTATTGTATTATAGTCGGTAACAAAAGTGCCCACCATGTCAGTCCTAAAATGTATTTCTTTTGTTGGGTAAAGGCTTCCCTCATGTTATTTCAAGCAGGCTGAATCCGACCTAAGCTTGGCCAATAACCATCGACTACGGAGATGCGTTTATTGAAAATGATAATAATAATAATAATTTTCACTCGGCGAGTCTTCGTCTGCCATTTTTACGTGTTTGTTTGTTTGAGGAGCTTATTGGCCTAGTTGCACCAGCCAATCTTGAATGGTCGTGTGGGTTAAGCAACGCTTGGCGCGGTCCTTACTTGGATGGGTGACCGAAAATTTGTGTGACAAAAAATCATATTCTCGAGCTCCTCCGTGCTTCGGAAGGCACGTTAAGCAGTTGGTCCCGGTTGTTTTCTATGATAGCAGTCGTTAGGTCAAGTTAAAGGCCTTAGGGCGACCTGAAATCTCTAACACTAGGTGTGTCACACCACTACACGAAAAGAAGAAGAAGACGTGTTTGTTGATCATTGTTATGGTAGACGCCATAGTTCCCCCCAGTATCCAATCCACTACCATCCTATTTCCATAGCCCAAGTAGTTTTCTTACTTAAAAACTTAGTTCTATTCGACCCGGAGGTTGTCTTTGGCTGCATTTTATAGTGTCGCCGGTTTGGTGTCCATCACATTTCTTGTTTAAATTAAATGTTACTAAAACTGGCCTCTACGTGTTGTCTTCGGCCCCACCCACGCTTTCTAAAGGTCCGGATGCTGCAAAGCTCTGGAGTACCAAAATGGTAATTACAAAAATAGTAATTATTAGACTTCTTAGGTCCACTTTTTAGTAACACACACAGAAAATTGATTACAGTAATGTGGTGGATATACACTTTTGTTACTTGACTTTTTATCTATACTTTAGACACGTCAAAGGACGTTCTATTATTTAACAATATTTAGAAAAGTTAAGTAAGTAAAGGAGTAAGTAAAAAGAGAGATTTTCATTTTCAAACGGTTTATGCTAACATAGCTTATTATGGTTAGAGCGTCGCTACAGTAATGCGAGAAGCGAAGTTGAAACCCCATCGGGTTCTTAGCTAAGTGACGTCATTTGAAAACAAATATGGCGTTTCGCCCAAGATGGCGGCCAATTTAATAATAAGACAGTTCTTAACTGTACAATTTATCTCGTAAACCCAGGCCGTTGCCTTCGACGCGCTCTGGATCTCAAAGTACGGAAGCTTCGCAATATGCTAACAGCAGACCAGGACGTAACCACGGAACTAGACCGCGTGGTCTGTCGCCTTATGAAGCTAGCTCTCCGGACAAGTCAGGGTCGCCAGTCGCCTCCACCCACACGATGGATGCAGTGCAAGCTCCTAGACTTACTAACGCTTACAGAGAAAGCTATTGAAAGGAGAAAGAGATATTATATTGAGAATTATCCTTTGAGAGCTATCAGTTTTGGTAAGTTATTTCTGTATTTATAACTCTTCTTAGCGGCGGCGCGGTTTCACCCTCTCTAAGTCTGGGTCCGTGATAAAAAGTACAGCTTGTCTCTCAGATTGTCAATTCAGATCTCTATCTATCTGCATTCTGCATACCAAGCAACATTTATTTCATCTCAGTCATATCTACTCATTTGTGTATTAGAAATACGTTATACATAGAGGACGAGGTACATATTATTTAAAGTGTCTTCTATTCTAGATATTCAAGAAAAAACGCAAATGATTGCCCTAGAGAAGATAAAGGATGATAACACAGCGTTAGTACATTTTATTGTACCTATATATATACTATTTTAAACGATTTTGTTTTAGACCCTAACTTTATTTTTATTATTTTTGCAGTTTGAAAATTGTTAATAAGTACCGTCATTTGGTTCAACCATCAGGTACTTTTTTGGACTTTTCCTATATATTTATCTAGCACTTACCACTTTAATATTACTATGATTTATGACCGGTATGCAATGAATAAGTGAAAATTGTACAAAAGATTATATTCTTTAAATTGTAGACAACACGCTTCTAACAGAGGAAGATCCGCGTATTGATTTCCCATACATTGATGATGATGAAGAAATAACCTTATCCAATCCTGATTTGTTGAAAGGTAAAGAAAAATAACGTAACAAAACAGTAGGGGCTAGAAAGAAACTACTAGCAAAAGATAGAGCATAGTATGACCGCTAAAAACGTTGGTTTCACTTCGAAGTGAAATTCAATTAATAATCTTGTATTGTTGTATCTTATGTAATAGTTGTAATTTTTATTACGTAGGTATATTATGTTCTAATTATTTTTCAGAATATGATCTAATAGACCGACATTCTCCAAGTCTCTACGAGCCTGAGCTACCTCTAGGCAAAACTAAAATATGCCACCCAAAAACTCAACAGTTAACCAAACTGAAAAGAACACAAGAATGGCTTGAAGGCGATATAGAAATTGTACCTTACCCGGACCTCGAAAATGCTGTCAACAAACCCCTTGACACCAACTTAGGTCATGCTAACGATAAATACAAAAAAAATAAAAAGAGCGACTGCAAATGCGTTCTATGCAATAAATCTTATTCGAAATGTAAGAGACTAAGCTCTCATGAGATCAAAAAGGTTTCCAAAGAAAGACTTAATAAGACGGCCCATTTTAAAAAAGGGTCCCAGAAGAAGTCCAGCTATAACAATCTTTTTCGGAATAGTAGTAGTAAACTTGTCTATGTTGATAGAAGTAACAGGATTGGGATGAAGAAGAAAAAAGTTAAAAGTGACAGATCGACGGCTGCAAAACCGATTAAAAGCCAGGTGAAGATTTCTCACCTTTCTACTAAGCCAGGCCAGTTATACAGTCTGATTGGAAGTTGGCTTGCGTTCATGAAGTTGTTCTCCACGTCTAGGCAAACACCTTTTATTCTACATAAAACTTTAAAAATTTCTAACTTTGTTCGTAAATCACGAGGTTATATTTGGCAATAAATTTAAATTAGCTGTTGTTGCAAGTAAAGGCGGTTAATGTTTAGAATAGCAGTCGAAAGTTAATTCAAGGTTAATGAAATCTTACTTCAAAAGCTGCTGATTTCGGAGTAAACATACCAAGATTTTCCAATAAAATGTTTGAATTGTCAAAAGTCATAGAACACAATTTGTTAGCTCAGACGTATAAAACAACTCTTCAACTGAGTGCTAAAAAAATTACAGTGATCCTGTATTTTGGTTGCTAATTTGGGTAAAAAAGGATCGTCAGTCAACACCACAGAGCAGATATAGAGTATATACTTGGTATATTATAGTCCATGGTCCACATGATGATTTTACTGGACTATTTAAGTTCCATAAGTTCATAAGTACTGGATTTCATTTCAAAATAAGTTAAAATAACACAATATTAATCCTCACTCAAATTATAGATACCGAATAACGAGATATTAGACACAGGCGTGTTTGTTGTTGATGATGATGGAGACGTTTGCAATGAAAAGCCAACCTCACTTGTAAAGGACGAGGTTACGTTGAATGACTACAGCGTGTCCGCTACAGAGGAAAGTCATGTGATTGAAATAATCACCGAAACCACTCAAGAGACAATAGCACTAAGACGAACTATTGGGACAGATGCCGAAAGTGAACCTCTAGGGTTCGAAGAGGATACTTTGATTCGTAGTGTTAGCAACACTGTGCTAGATGAAGACGATGATAAAGAAAAACAGGAAATCGCTACGGAAAATGTTCAAGCGCAGACTATTTTTCTTTACGGTAAGTAAAGTAATCTTGAGGAAACGGGTAGGTATCCCCACTAGCTTATTTTATTTTTAATGATGTAGGCATATCTATGAGAAATACTTTCAAAGAAACACATCTTAAAAAATATAACAATAGGTGAGATATATTCAAAGATGTATTTTTCTTGAGAATATTTGTAGTAAATTATGCATATAGAGCATTAAAAATAAAATTCCGAAATAGGTAACGCGATGTTTTGTAAAGTACTTTGTGTTCTTGTATTTTAATAGATATAAATGAACCAACAACATCTAAAGGAATTCGTCATTTTGGTATGGATGTCCAATGCGGACCCGATACAGTTGCGCTTTCGACGCTTTCAGCTACGACTTCTTTAACCAAAATGCCTAAGATGTTTTCTACTGGAATTAAAATTGGTGAATCCTCGAGTGACACAAATGTAAACAAAGAATATAGAAATGTAAACAAAGAATGTGGGACTTGCACTACTGAGAATGACGAAGTCTCTAAAACGATATTATCTGGGCGAAAAACGATTGGCATTATCATCAAAGACTCTCCTACAAGAATTTGCGATAGAGTGGTTGAAAGTTCTACAATGACAGTGAATTACACTGATCAATCCACTGCTGCATATCCTGAATCTAATTCGGAAACAGTGATGATTAAATCCGTTTGCAGTCCTATGAAAACTGAAGATTCGGGTTCCGAATTATGTTCCAGCATTTTCAGCTCAAAAGTAAACTGTACTCGTGGAAGTCAGTCTCCCTCTAGATATTTGAATGCTAACAAGCTTTCCGAGAAATCATCGTTGTGCTGCGGTGGCGTACAAGTGCACAGTTACAGAGAAAAACAAGAATCTGAAGATGTGATGTATCAAGGAGGGTGGCAGATGTGTAATCCAAGAATCCATAATAATAAAAAGAAGCAATCAATTCCTGTAATAATAAGGAGGGCTGGCTCTTCCAGCATCAAGAAGAAACTTAATTTCAAAGACATTTCAGTCTCTAAACGAGATTTTCAGGCTGTTAGATTCTCAAAAAAAGCCTCAGTTGCGTCAGAACCAAGGTCACCAATACGATACATCGGTGGCTTTTCGAAAAAGAAACAAATTGAGATAACTACTAATAAGACTGAACTGATTAAAAAACCTACTATTAAAGTAAAGCCACCGCCAGTAAAAGTTAGGAAGCCACTTCAAGCCGATACCCAGATTGAAATGGTTAAAGTGAGAAAACCATTGAACAACGTTACACAGGTAACACAAAAAGAAAAGTTCTTAACTCTTACTTATCTATAAGTAAAATAAAATACTGTCGATTTTTGTTTTTATTTTCCAGGTGTCATCAAAACACACAATAAGGTGAGTTTAGATTGTATTGTTTTCCTTATCTAGATGGTTCTGTTTTATACCTAACCTTCAATTTTCAAAATGTTTCAGTCATGGTTGTAAAAAAGTCATCAAATCATTGCCGAACAAGCCTTTGCCTATATTTAATAAAATAGACACCAAAAATGACCAACCTCGCGCTCTACTGACTAAAAATTATATACCTCCGTATTTAAGGAAAAGTGCGCGGAAAGAAAACAAAGAAAATCTAAATGACAGTGAACTTACGGACGACGTTAATATAACAATAAAAGAAAATGCTTCGCCATCTGATAATGAGCTCCGACCAAAATTTGATTCAAATCTAGATTTATTAGAGTTTCAAACTAAAATCAGTGATGTAAACTATTTAGTATTTCGCAATGAAATAGAAAACAAGGGACGTGCAATCGAAAATGTATCAGAAAACAGACGAGCAATGAGTCCTCAGTCACAAAATAGTTCAACGTGCTCGTCACCCAATAGCATAGCAACTGTTAGAGCAGTAAGACAGAGTCACCGCTCTAAGAATGCGTCTAACAGAAGACATTCCGCGTCTTCTTATAATAACCACTCTAAAAATAGTGATTCGGAAGATATCACACCATCGAGAAACAAGAAATACACGAAAAGATCTAAAAGCGCAAAACAGACTGACGATAAGGTATGTGAAAATAAAGAAAACTTACCGCAAACATCGAAAGAGTTCAACACTAACAAAGTTAGCGGCAAATTCTCCAAAAGTGCCTTTATGGGCGCGAAAAAAGTCTTCATTGCCCAATTAAAAGAAAATTCTAATGTACAATCATCAAATATTTTAACTTCCAAAGGTAAACCTCAAATGTCAAATATCGAAGTGGTACAAAATAACAGTGATATAAAAAAGAGCTTCGACAGTTTAAATATTTCAAATACGTCTTCTAATAAATCGAATACCTCATCATTCGAAGATATAGAAAAATCAAACATGGTGCTCGTTTTGGAACCCCATAGGAATGTTGATATTGATGAATTCGGTAACCCTATCATCGCCGCTGATTCTTTAAAAATAGCTAGTGCATGTACTGCTAATCACCGACTCATTACTGACTGGATTGATAGTTCTAAAAGTCTCGAAAAACAAAGATGTAATGATTTAGCCAATATGAGGCAACTGATAGAGGAAACATTAGATTTCATTGAGTCGGAGGACAAAACAAGTTTGGTAGATTCCGAGACAGTAAAATTAAGTAACATTTCTCTTGGCATACATTCTCCGATTAGTTTCAAAACCGTAGTAACAAACGATGACGATTCTCTAATTCTTCAACGAGAGTTAGCGCGTGTTTTAAACTGTTCATTGGACAAGGACGATGAAATTGGTGATGACTCTTTTAGCTTAGACGATACAAGGAACACTGTTACTGATTTGGATATGCTTTCATTTAAGTCTTTAACATCGTTGTCGAAGTTTTCGGAGTATTTATCTGCTGACAATTTGTCTGAAGCGAAATTAGAAGACTTATGTTCTATGCAAGACATTTATGAAAGGAAAGAACCGCCACAGATTCAGCAGGTGAGCAGAAAAAAAGGTTCACAGACATTTATTTTATGTATTTTCGCTTAATATAATCGTTTGTATTTTTTATAGAATAAAGTTGGACCTTTAGCTAGTCAAGCTTTTAGCGGCTTCACCATTAACGAGGAAGTGGTCGCTGGAGATCACCCAGATCCTTGTAACCTTATCGATTCGGAAACCGGAAGTATGGCTGCCGATATAAATAGACAAGTTGTTAGTATCAGATTAAAATTAACATGTAAAATGGAATTTAATTGTGACTTTGATCTATAGTATATGGAGCTAGAGGAAAAGTTGATTAACACGTTCACAGTCCAGTGTACGCTATCCTGTACACACATAGGGATTCTGGCAAGTCCGTACTCTATATTATACACTGATTTACTTTTAGGCCAAGTAAAGGACATCATTCAAATTGTACCCAAAAATTAAAGTGCCGGCCAATGAAAAAAAATATTTTTATCTTATGGAAAATGATGTTTTAAATATTTTTTATCAAGACGGTAAATGTCTACGACCAACTTTTGAACCCTATAGGCGACATCAAAAATCATAAATGAGCATATCAATATATCATCAATATAGATAATTGTAATAAACTATAAACAACGCTAGATCGCCTTCGTATGCTTGGAACTACCTGTTTGCTCCCGTTACTCAATAAGGTCGGCCATAAACTCCATCTCTTTCCTTCTCGTTATTGTTATTAGTAGTTACCTGCTTTGTTTATCCCGTTCTAGGTAAGGATTCGGTAGTTGACGATATACTTTGTAGTTATCCATGCGACTTTAGTTACATCGGACGACTACTTACTTGCGAATAATTATTGTTTTTTTGCTTTTTTAACATTAAAATGGCGGAACGATTGTGTATACGGTGTCGTGAATCTGTGGAAAATAGAAGAAGCTATTCCTGGATATCTCGAGAGGAGAATCATATTGAAGTAGCTCAGATTATTATTCAAGAGCTACTAGATCAGCAGGTATGTGGTTTTATATTGTATGTATTATTTAATAGTAATATGCATATTGTATAGCAACAAACGCGCATTAGGCGTGAGTGTGAGTTTCTTGTCACTTGAAAAGAGATTTTCAAAACATGGTATGAACTTTTTTCGTTCATTTATACATAATGCCACTATCATAGATATCATAATAAAATATGGTAGGTATATATGAGTTCAGTGGCTACTATATCGGAAACTTCATATGCATAAGCCCATAATTGAATACATTCTATATCTTTACAAAAACTACAATAAGCAAGTGTAGTTAGACTTATTACGTTAGGTGCAGTGTAAACTCTAACGAATCTCAAGAGAACTGAACTCAAGAGATCTCACTGAACTCATATATACCTACCATATTTTATTATGATATCTATGATAGATATGCATATTACTATTAAATAATACATACAATATAAAACCACATACCTGCTGATCTAGTAGCTCTTGAATAATAATCTGAGCTACTTCAATATGATTCTCCTCTCGAGATATCCAGGAATAGCTTCTTCTATTTTCCACAGATTCACGACACCGTATACAAATCGTTCCGCCATTTTAATGTTAAAAAAGCAAAAAAACAATAATTATTCGCAAGTAAGTAGTCGTCCGATGTAACTAAAGTCGCATGGATAACTACAAAGTATATCGTCAACTACCGAATCCTTACCTAGAACGGGATAAACAAAGCAGGTAACTACTAATAACAATAACGAGAAGGAAAGAGATGGAGTTTATGGCCGACCTTATTGAGTAACGGGAGCAAACAGGTAGTTCCAAGCATACGAAGGCGATCTAGCGTTGTTTATAGTTTATTACAATTATCTATATTGATGATATATTGATATGCTCATTTATGATTTTTGATGTCGCCTATAGGGTTCAAAAGTTGGTCGTAGACATTTACCGTCTTGATAAAAAATATTTAAAACATCATTTTCCATAAGATAAAAATATTTTTTTTCATTGGCCGGCACTTTAATTTTTGGGTACTTTTTGTATGCAACTTGAATGATCTCCTTTGAATGTGTAATTTACGAATATTATTTCCAAAAAACAACGAAACTAGACATTGAGATACAGAACTACAATAAAACGAATGAACATGCCATACCAACAAAATATTCAACAAAATAAAGATAGGTATGAAATGTATTGAACGTACTGGTGATTTAAACCATTAGTATAGGGGAATGTGAACGTGTTAATAGAATAAAATTATTAGTTCTTTAACTCAAAAATGCACAAGAGAAATCGAAAGAGAGTATTTATATTTCATTTGAAATGTAGAAAAATAATGAAAACATTTTATGATCTCTGGCCATTAGTTGAATAATGTAATACATTTGTTTGTCCCAGGCTTCAAAAGAACTGTTCATATCCGAAAGATCTTCGGGTAGCTTCGAGTCTTGTCTTGATGACGATGCAGTGGTTCCTAATTGGTTGTTCCAAATAATTAGTCAACAACAATCGGTAAGACTACCTAATAAAAATCCATGTGGCCAATTTCCGTACCATACCTAAAATAGTGTTTTATTTGATACAAAAATTAATTAAGAGCCAACTTTTCTAAATCATTTTTTTTTTATTAACCGAAGAGCATGAATATAATATTAATTTTGCTGAACGTAAGTGGTAATTTATTGATGCCCTTAAAGAATTCACTTAGAGTCAAACAAACTATAGGCGTATTGTACAGGCTCTTGGGTATTACATTTTTCTGTCTGGAAGTTGTACCAATTCTTTTAAAAGTATGTTTGTTGGTGAAATCATTAGAGAAAAATGTAAATGACAAAGGGCATATAACCATACCTCTCTTAGCTTGAAGAACATTTGTTGTGCGCTGTGGCTGACCATTATCACAACGGACCGGATATTTAAGGATCGATTGCCTAACTCAATAACATTATGACAATGAGGTGAACAATGTAGCGTGTTTGTTTAGAAGATACCTATAGACTCAAGAAAAATGCGACGTTTTCCATCGTTTGATTTGGATTGATTGATTTGATGCTGAAGACAACTGAAAAATGTCCTATGGGTTTACAAGCTTATTTTGCATGAAAGACCGTAGGATCCGCCCTGTAGTTTTCATACGAAGGAAATGTTATTGGTTGTCAATGTTCTTAAATGGTTTTTCAGGCAACCCATGCACTCCAACCTACAGGCCAAATGGTAGTCCAGCCAGTTCCAGTAGACGAAGACCTTTACGACATGAACGGCAACATCGCTGAAGGAGTGGGGGTCGGTGCGGGCGCCGGTGATGGACGAGGAATACACAGTGATCGTTCAGCAGACAGCTCTGGAAGGGGAACGTCTGTTACGTCTAGTGAAACGTCTTCTGGAACTCAGAGCGAGGTAAGAGGGTTTCTGAAGCGAAGGAATGTTTATTTTCAGCATAAATACTTAACCGAACCCAAAAATTCGCATTCCAATTTCATCGGGCGCGTATAGTAGAGCAACATACTTGGTTACTTAGGGTGGTTATGGTCGTGGGATTCATAAAGATGTAAATAATTTGTTTAGTATGATTGATCTCATTTGTTATAGTCTGAACAATTGGTGGAATTTATCCTGACTGACGCCTCAAAAAAGGTGATCTGGTTGATGCTAAGAAGTAAACTGAAAAATGTCCTGTGTTTACAAGCGTATCCTGCATGAAAGACCGTAGGGTCCGCCCTGTAGTTTTCATACCAAAGAAATGTTTTTGGTTATCAATGTCCTTGAAATTTTTTGGTCTGACTAATAGCTAATGTTCTGCAGTACAGGCTGTTTTAGCAACTCAAAAACTCATCTTCGTCTAGTGTCCCGTTTTTTATTCTTTGGAGTGTTTACCCCATGGGTAAGATGTTCAACGGGGCAGGTGATTTTGCCCGGTAGATCGCGATCTGTCAATATCATGTCGCGAGTTGTACTTATATGATTACTAGCTGCGCCCCGCGGTAACCCGCGTAAGTCCCGTTCTCGTGCAAATATCGGGATAAAAAGTAGCCTATGTGTTATTCCAGGTCGCCTGCTACGTATATTCTATGTTTCATCGCAATCGGTTTAGTAGTTTTTGCGTGAACAAATTCACATGCATACATACATGCAAACATACATACACACTTACATACATACAGACATACTTTATAATATTAGTAAAATCTCTTCTTCTTCTTTAAAATGGCTTTTTTATTCGGACATTTGCCAGTGTCAAGTATTATCAATAGTTGCAGGTAATTTGCATCGAACGAAACAGTCAAGTCGTCATAGTTAAAGTCAAGTCCAGGCAATCATTGTAAAAAGGGGGCCATTTTTTACAATGTCTGTTCACGGAGCTTTGGAGACAACACTAAGCTAAAGTCCATGTTTTGCACCGAATTTCACTTTTATTTACACTTTATGTACACCTTCACGAAACTAAATTGATTAATATGCCCCCGAAATTAAACAATTTACACGCGTTTGAACTAAGTTTCACGAAAATAAAAATTTAGCAACACATCTCCTCAACGCATTCCCGCCAAAACTCCTAGTAAAATCTCGGAAATAATGTATGTGCGATTCAGGATTTTATGCTAGTAACGCCATCAAGTGGCCACCCGCTAGAATTTAATGAACTGTTTCTCATTCCAGTCGATCTTGTTAGACCCATCGGCGTTTATGGCACAGTTCGAGCTCCTGAACGAAGACAACGAGGACACGATTGTTGTAGTGCCCATCAATAACGAAACCAGACAACGAGAAGGTAGTTACTTTATAGACCTGCGACCTTTAGTGCCACCCGCGTAAGGGATGATGTCACGAGCCCCGACCGGGTTTGAGCTTCATTGTCCATTGCTCGACCGCCACTGGGTTGCAACAGACTGATCGATTGCTCGCCAAGCAATGGATAACGAAGCTCCGACCCGTGACGGTCATAATATAAGTCTCGATCCCGTAAAAATATCGGGATCAAAAGTAGCCTATGTTACTCCTTTATAATGTAGTTTTCTATTGGTGGAAGAATTCGATATCGATCCAGTAGTTTTGGAGTGTATTCATTACAAACAAATAAACGAACAAAAGAGTTTGTGAATACCTAGCATTTCCAAATTTTTATCCTCTCGTTAGAATTTGAATCTACGTCCTGTAGCCATAAAACAAAATCAGCAGTATTATTTTTCATACTTTCTAATTTTCCACAAAACCTCGTCGATTTTAATTTAAGTAATTATAGTTTAAAGTGTAGGTAGGTAAAATGAGTTTAAACTTTGAACTCAACGTTAAATATTAAAAACTAAATATTCACTTCTAACATAGTTGTTTTGGAATTCCGAAAAGTAACGCCTAATTCAATCAATTACTTTAAACTCATTATAATAATACGAAAATGAGTTACCCAGATGCACCTACTGTCCCGTTGGGATAAATAATAGTATAACTCAGATACAATGGGGGGCTCTGCAGCATGTCTCCCACATACCTGAAATTCAGGTATGTGGGGAGTGTCGATGTCCTTAAATGGAACGGTATGTGTATACACCTACTGTTTTAGTTATTGAACGAACGAGCGAAGCGAGTGAGGTCCAGTGTAGACGGGCCTGGCGTTTGTATCTTTGTATGTTTGTTCGACGATAACTTGAGTATCGTAGCGCTGATCTTCCTGAATATTCTGATATGCTCGTAGTTTAGGTCAGTAAAATTTATGAGTTCGAAGATGAGCCGGATCGGTAGGAAGGTTGGGGAGACAGGGGGTCGTGAGGTCTCAGTTCGGGGCGAACTCCTAGTTTAAATTCATTTTACCTACACTACTAAAATTTGTTTACAGAGCCGCCGCGAGAAGGCGAGCCTCGAGGCCGAACTCGCACGCAACCCGCAACCTCGCACGTACACGCACACACGCCCGCACCTGCGCCAGCGGCTGACGCCAGCGACGCTGATGCTGACGTCAGCTCAAACGACACCGACATCCCAGACTCATCAGACAACTGACAAGTAAGCTAAAATTTTTCCATAAGGACTTTTCGGTAAATTTTCGCTGTACGAAATTGCGCTACCTTGGCAGTTCGAGCCACAGATGGACGAGGAAACGAATTGACGGATAAAACAGATTCTTCACTGATAGTCAAAGTAAGATAGTCAATGACAAAGTAACAAAGTAAAAGTGACGTCACGAGGTAAATTTTGCGAAGATGTTACTTTGACATTTACTATTTTATGAAGAAATTTGCAACGACCCTTATTTTGTTTCTACAAAAGTCTCAAGTCACAGTTCCGCGCAAGCCACGAGGAACTTCTCCCCATCCGAGCGATATTCCCGGATCCTCGGATGTTCCAACCGGGAACTTCCCGTTTGCATCCATCCCTTGGTCCGCTAAAGCTATTATGCTTCTTATTGCCCGTACCTACTGCAAATACTGCAATGTTTTAACCGGCCGCTCGCCTGCTTGACATCAACCCTCCCTAAAGTAAGGTGCAAACATAAAGCACGAAGAAATAATTTAGATAAAAGTAAGCTTTGTGATTGGACACAATTGCGAGAGTGCTTTGTTTTCGAGGAACGTCTCATGAGGAGAAATGATTGGTTTTCTATTTCCAGTTCGTGGTTCGAACGTACCTATGTGGCTGATGTGAATTATACCTAATGACTATGACATAACTATGTTGATTGTATTTTGCTATGAAACAGGTAGAATATCTAAATCGACGGTGAAACGTACCCATTGGTTTATATCAAAGTGTTATGGAGTTTAATAAATTGAGTGTATACATTCCAAAGCTTGTTTAAATGTTATAGAGGGCACCCTACTAAAATTAAGGTTACTGTATGTATATTACATGTTTCCATATTAAGGTACCGGCAAAACGCTCTTCTAAATTAAAACTTACCAAGTTTAAATAACAGATGTCGCTTTTTCTCCAATCTTTTTATTTTGCTAATATTATAAAGGTGTTAAGTTTGTGTGTAAGTATGTTTGTCACGGAAAAACTACTGAACCTATTGCTATGAACCTTAGTATGCAGATAGCTGGAAACCTGGATTGACACATAGGCTTTTTATCCCATCGGGCGAAACCATGGAGCGCAGCTAGTAGAATTATAATACTTTTGTAAAGCTTTAGTAGCTAGTAGGCACTAGAAACCTATTCTATTACAAACATGATTTTATTTTTACATATACCTATGACATCTACGCGAAATACACTTTCAAAAATACTGAATTCTCGTCGTGGCTGAATTTTAGTTTTTTTTTTATCTAACAATTAAAATAAAAACTTAAACAAACATTCTCACACGGGATTTGAACCTGTGCCGTTTGCCGAGCGACTGCTCTAACTACTACACAACACGTAAACCCGTGATTCATAATGCATTTTTTCTTGTTAATATTTCTAGAATGCTCTGAGCAAGATAACTACGAAATATTAGATATTTTTTCCTTAAAAAATTCTAGATTTAACAAGGGGTTTAATTTCAACTATGTTTTTAAAGAAATGCTTTCCATAAAATAGCACTCGACAGGACATTCCCAACGGGAAAGCCATATTTTTCAAGTTTGATTTGATTTTTCTTTAAAAAATAGTCATCCAAGTATAAGAAACACTAAAATAAATGAAGGGGTTTTAAATTAACAACTTCATGTCGAGGAAATTTCTTTTTTTTGCATTTATTTGTATTGTACAATCTTATAATGATTCATTCTGCAAAATTTTACAGGCGAGCAAGAATTCATATATAAAACGTCAGCTCTCATATTGTACATAACCATTTTACCAGTATAGGTGAAAACATGCGTATAGTTTTTTTTTAGTTTTTAGGATAATAAATTACTTAAATACTAAGTTTTAAGTTTGGTTCTTTATTAATACAATATCGATTAGGATTGCACTATCCTGTAAAGATGGAACATACCGAAAACATACTAATGGTGCCAAATCTCTCGAATGCCGATGAACTTCCCATGCTAATTTTAATACTAATATTATAAATATGAATGTTTGTTTTTGTCTGTAATCTCTCTACAAAAAATACTGAACCTAATGCGATGTAATTTAGTTTCTGTCACACTGTTGATTGGTCAAAACTTTTTTTGACAAATAAAAACAATTTTAAAGTTTAGGTGCTTTTGACTCTACTAATATTATTTAATAACGGGGTGTTTACGATGTTTAGATTTATTTTCTGAGGAGCTCGATATTACGCCAGTATTTTTTTAAACTAATTTATTTAATAAAAATAACCGTGTAATTTAAAAATCTAATTTTTTACTTTGACTCTGTTAAAATAATCTTGCCTGAAACTTGAAGCATTACTACAATATTATCGACACAGAAAGGTGATGCAAGGGTAGTTAAAAGTTTTAATTACTTACAAAATATCTTCGTTGTTAGTAAAAGTAAGTTACTGTCAAAATTACACCTTGAACCAAAACTTTTACTTTGAGACGACACTCAAACTGTTAATTTGACTTTTACTTAAACTAAAGTTTAACATTTATTCTTTGTCATAAGTTGTCTTGATCGATTAACAGTTTTGACTATCATTATTAATTATTGGAGCCCTGAATTAATCTAGTTTCGAAGCGAGTGAAACGGCAGGGCGCAGCTAATACAATAATAACGTTAAATATGAACGTTGAAGCGAATATTACATTGATACGAGGCAGGCATGACTTTTATTTATCATTTGATTCAGACTTTCTCATCTCACTTCTATAGTTTATACTTGACACGTTTAAAATGTTGCGAGCGTACTCTTCAGACTGTTTAGCAAATAATTTAAGAAGCATCTAGTTAGATACTGCCCTGCAGAATATCGCGAAGTGAGTTAAGAGAGTGACCCGAACCGTTCTTACTGTGTTAAATTAGTTTTGTCATGGTTAATCCCCGAAATTGACTGTTAACCTAGATGTAACCATCTTTCGGGCTTTAACATTAACATGACTGTATAAACTATATAAATAATGCTGCTGAATACGTGTACCATATTAACAGTGTAACTTTGATAAAATGGATAAATCCAATGAGAGAACGTTAAAGCCACGAATATAAGGGGACAATTGCTGCAACAATTACGAAATGCTTTTTGTGTCCCAAAATATTGAAGGACATGTTGCGAGACACAAGTCAAAAGTATTAGTTTATCTGTTACTTTAGGTAATAAAAAGTTTTTTCAAGTAAAAGTCAAAAGTAACGGTTAAACTGTTACTTTGACTTTTACTTTGGGACGTCACTAGCGACTGTAACTTTGACTTTTACTTTTGACTCCTGACTCGTAACCTTGCGCGGCATGTTGATTGACATATCATCCCCTATACTATTCGTGCCAATATTGTTCTACAATTGTCTACTGCGTTAGTCGTGTATTGAGGTGAATACCGAATGAGAAAAACGTATTAGAATAATTGTTATGCCACTTATTTGTAGTAGTTAAGGTAACTATTACATCGATTATTCATTATTATTTTAAGGCAGTGAAACACCCAACTTAAATCGAAGGACAGTTGGGGACGAGATTACCTAGCTAACATTAATATATCACTAGACATTTTCACAAACGGCCTCTACACAACGGCCGCTTTAAAATTTACAATATTTACACAATATCTTATACACGTAACTTAGGTATGGGAGTGAAACGTGTCTTACGGAGTCACAAACACCAAAGCGTGACGCTCTCGGTCACTCTAAATGTATTTCTAGTACGACTTTTTACATTACAGAAAAATGCTTTCACGTTTGCATAAAGGCGAAATTTGTATGGAACGTCGAGGCGCCCCTAGCAGGCGCCTTTCAACTTTTCATACAATTTTTACGTTTATGCTAATGTAATAGTGCCTTTACTATTATGAGAAAAATCGCATTAGAAGTATACTGACTCAGTCATTGAAAGTCCATCGGCTTATTGTATCGTACTAGTACCATTCTAACATCATCGACGATAACTCAAAATATTTATACTCATACGCCTATACAATAACAATATAAATATATTTCACGAGTCAAATCTTGATAAAATTATAAAACTACCATAGAAGAAAATGTAACAATCTGAGATCGAGGGCAACAAGTATTTATTTTTATATCTGTGAGACACGCATTCCATTTTCGAACACTTTGAAAAAACAATTTAACTTTAATTACGACTAGATTAGCATTGTCATTATAACATTAATAATATCAAAGTTCCACATACGTAAGTGTAGTCAAAGGAATAACGAACACAGGCGTAGTAAATACAATATACAATACATATAATTATGGACAAACCGCACAAAACGACGACATATTTTCCGTACCAGCGTTGATCATTTTGTACTCGCTAATAATAATATTATAGGTAACTAACAAACGGTAAAATATATGAAGCTATAACCTCTTTCCTGCCCTTCGCAACGAACCATTATCGTAAATTATTAGAGATTGTAATATCCGATTTGACTAGAATTATCTACGGTTAGCCTCGCCTTGTTTTTGCGAAGGAAACAATAGTTAACAAAACTCGATCCCGTACACTATAGTTCCTTTTTTACACGACTGCCAAAGGAAGTGTTATGTTTTTTAATCTTACAGTCAGATTCTATTTTATGGCCTTGTGCTACCAGATTTAAAGCAATTTGGCCAGAATCTTACAGTCGAAGTAACAGTCAAAGTGAAGAAGGACATCATTTGACTGTTACTTTTACTTTCAATATAGAAACTGACCGTCAATCGTCGATCATCAATCAAATGTTAATCAATTTTTATATTAAAAATAATCATCACATATTTTACTAAAAGTATACGACAAAACTTACTTTGACGTATAATAAATATCTACATTAAAAAGGCCTACTAACGACTGAAATCAGAAACGTTCCCAAACTACTTGAAAAATGCCTTGTCTCAGATAAAACTGTGGTAGACCATTGGCGCCCTAAGCAGGCCATAACTACGGTCTTTGTAAACTCTTGACACGCATGCAACATCTTTAGACCCCAACGTTATTATAATGTTTTATTAAAAGAAAAAGTTTCGCTGTCAGTCATTTTCGTCATTGAAATTACCTAACAGTAAAAGTGAGAGGCAAAGGATCTTTTTTTTTTTAATGAGAACGATGTAGGTTATTTTTTTTACTAAATGTATGATGTTGATGAGCATCTTGCAATATCGATACCTTTTATAGATATCATTAAGTAATGATAAATTAATCAGTAATTTATCAATTATGCATTCATTAAAGCAGCACTGCGCTCGTCCATAACACCATTCTGAGTGGGCGAGAGAGCGAAATATTTTTTGCACCGCTCTCACACTTTACGACCCGGTGTATAGCGAGTAAAAAACTGTATATATCTTACTAATATTATAAACGCGAAAGTTTGTATGTATGTGAGGTTGTTACTCTTTCACGCAAAAACTACTGAACCGATTGCGATGAAACTTGGAATATAAGTAGCTGGGGACCTGGATTAACACATAGGCTACTTTTTATCCCGATATTCCCGCGGGAACGAAACTTAAGCGGGTGAAACCGCGGGGCGCAGCTAGTATACATATAAATGCTATTTCTGAGTGCGACCGTTTGTAGGTAGCTGAGACTAAAAGAATGACGTTATATTTCCTTAGCAAAAACAAGGCGTTTCTAAGACAAATGAACAACTTTCGATTGCAATCACACAGTTCTAATTAATATTCTCATTTTTACTCATGTTATCACAGAAAATTATGTATTTACAATTTTGTCGTACTAAAGTGACGTACGTAGCCTATTCATGCCCTTGCAACAAATGTATTTATGATGCTGAACTCTCACCCCTCGATAACCACTATTGTGCTAGATTTCTTAAACATTTTTTTACAATTAATGCATTGTGGTAAATCTTATTTTCAGACATTTATCTTATCCATCCAAAAAGACACCATTAATAAAAGTTACACCTGGATATTTCCTTTATTTGAATAGTCCTTAATCCTTAATTTGGTTTAGGATTTCTTTTATATGGAGCTCGATATTTCGCCAGTCATATCTACTGTTTAATAATATTTGTAGTGAAAACGACCATGTAAATTTAAAATCATAGATTTTTAGTTGTTTACTTCACGTGGATTTCAAGTATAGGTAGGTACCTCATTTAGGTATAGGTCTGAAAAACTTATTTAAGCTTCGAATTTAAAATTGAAAACTAAGTAAATTGGAGAGCTACAACAGGTTAGTTAATTTGTAAGAAATTCACACAAGTTGAAGTAGTAAGTAGTAAGATTACAGAGATTTGTTTTAAGAACGAAAATGACGTCTTAATTCTAAAACAATTGATTTGTTGTTTTGATAAACATATTTGCGCCGCGCCGTAGCGATAGATGCACAGACAGGGTAAGGGTGGTTACATAAAGAAACAAGTTTCCGGAACTGACAAATCTGCTCTTCAAAACCAGTAGTAACTATTTTTTAACACAATAGTCGCATCGAGAGGGCAACTAACAAGTGACTATCGATGGCAATGCAATGATACCAAAATATCAAATGGGACGAGAAATATAAACCGACAAACATTACGAGTAAGTCTTTAGAGATGGTGAACGTCTTCAATAATAGAAGATAAATTCGTCTCGTTGTTATGTTTGTCTAATGCACTGAAATTGTAGACGTAAACCTTAATATTTTCGACTGATACTTTAATTTGATTTTGTGCCTGGTTGTTTTTTCCGCCGTTGGTATAATATTTAACAATGACTTACTTTTGATTTGTATTGCAACAAAGAAAGTGTTTTATTTGTGACATAACATTCAAAAATAAAAAGGAATTATTGCAGGCACGTAATGTTTCATATTTGAAAGGGGTGCCACTGGTAGTGTAATATTATTATGTACAACGAAATATAACAAGAGTTGAAAGTAAGTCAGGGATATCATACCAAGGGCAGAACTCTCATACAGGCTGTATTCGAGAGAGTATCCATCATTGTATTTTTAACCCCCTTACTTATAAACGCTAATTAATGCGCTGCATATCTATGCATCGTTTGTCTTTTACTGTCACATGAAGTTTCAAAGTTGACAGACAGAGACAAATGTCACATAACTTAGTCATGTGTAAATAATATTTTATAAGTAAAGGAGTATAAGATTACAACCAATTTCCTCACTAATAGTAAAAGTCAAAGTGACTTCAAGTAAACTTTAAACTTTCTTTAGTATCTACGTCAATTTGACTATGAGAGAGAGAGAGACAGAGACTTAGAGCGGTGTTGGTCTAGTGGTAGATACCCCGACTTTCATTCCGAAGGTCGTGGTTTCGAATCCTGGCCGGGCACCAATGTATTTTTCTTTAAGAAATAATTATGTGCGCTATTAACATCGCTCTTACGGTGAAGGAAAACATCGTGAGGAAACCCACGGCTTAAAATCACGCACAATGGCCCAATAGTAGGGCTAATTGCGGAAACACCCAGTTAAAACTTTTAACTTTTTTACTTTTTTTGATACTTATAATTAAGAATCTAGAAGTAAGTAAGAAACAAAAGACAATTTAAGTATTATTATGCACGTAAGTAACAAAGGGATTTTCGACTTACTTCTTTTTAAGATATAGGGGAAAGAGTGGGTATATGCTGACGATTCTACTGTGTTGTTTGCTAAAAAAAACTTTAAAACAAATAAGTGGAAAATAATTGAAATATATGCATAAAAAATCAGTTTAGTATACGTGAGATAGGAAAGTAATATGGGCTTTGCTTACTTTTGTTGACATGGTAAAATTAAGACTTGAATCCACGAGATTTAATGTACGTATAACAAAGGAAGGAAGGACACTGAGTCTGTACTTGGGACGTAAATAAAAATGTATAGGATAGACAGTAAAATAGATATTAAAGTTTTTAAAATTCAAGTTTGTTTCTCTGATTTGATTATACAAGATAGGTACTCTTTCGCAGCGTCTCTCTATGGGTTATTACAATAAGTTTTCAATGGATTATAAGATGATTAATTTATTTCTTTATATAAAACTAGCTACTGTTATTTGTAAAGTCCAGGCGACAAAATCTAACTAATTATAAATTGTTACACGATTAACAACTTGGATAATAATTTAATGCTGAAATATATTTTAAAGTTTTACATAATAATTCAGTTATTCATAATTCAGTTTAATCGTATTTAAATTTAAAATATAACGTAGGTATAAAGCACTTGGGGGAAGGACAGCAAATTCAATAAAAAATGTTTTTATTTAAATATTTAGTACAATATTAACTAAGTAAAAATTATTAACTATGTAAATATTTTATACAATACTAGTATTAATTTGTCCGACGATGAATCGCTAGTGTTCTCTCAACGTCTAACGTAAGTCGTAGATGAAACGGCACCGAGAGAGGACGGAGCGGGTCCGCCTCTACCATCCGACACGTAATAACTATGTAACTTTATATAGTGCAAATTTAATATGGAAACTTTACTTTTACGATACAGACTAATAATTTCATTTATGTAAAAATCCTAGCGCAAACGATTCGCCCGGCACCGTTTCAAACACCGTTCACCTTAACCGTAACGTAAATCAAAGAGTAAAATTTTAGCGAATTAAAAATTAAAATTTCCAAAACTCTGTAAATACTAGAATTTGGATAAGGCTCGCGGAGAGGTAACTAACGGCTCTCCGGGAGGTGTGTCCAAAATCCTGAGCAACGACTTAGTGGTCTGGTGGCACGCACTGGACGCCGCGCGAGGGGCGCGAGCGTCAGCCCTCAGATGGAGGCGTGTGGCCCCTGTGGCGGGGTGGTTGCGCGCACGTCCCGCTGGGAGGTGGCGCGCCGGCGCCGCTAGCACCAGTCGTCCTCGTCCGAGTCGGAGTGGCGCGCGCGAGGCTTGTACCCGTTGGGCAGGCGCGGCGCGGGCGCGGGCGGCGGCAGCGCGCGTGCGCCGCCGCCGCCGCCCGCGCCGCCGCCCCGCCCCAGCGCCAGCGCCGCCTCGTAGCTCAGCGGCGCCGGCGCTTCGTACGCGCGACCTACGCGATCACCTTCGTAACCCCGACCGCGTCTACAAACATAAACATTTATTTATTTATTACTAGCTGTGCTCCAATAAATGATAATGATAATGATAATGACAATACTTCACCCGCGTAAGTCCCGTTCCCGCGGGAATATTGGGATAAAAAGTAGCTTATCTGTTATTTCAGGTCTCTAGCTAAGTACCTACCTTAACGACAATTCCTACTTGAAAAAACTCTGCATGTTTTTTTTTTGTTAAATTCAAACGAATTTCTTTTAAAGAAATCAGTCAAATCAAATCAGATTTGAGTAGTACCTAATAAATCAGCATTATTAGACAATGTTGACATACAACTCATTTTAAGGTTTTAGACCCGTTGTTTAATACTAGGTGTAATGAGGATACCATTCGAGCCCAAATGGGGTTGTTCTACACGTCTAGGGGACCAACGTTTGTTCGACGGCTTTTGGAAATAGAATCTTTTTTTTTTGTTGAAAAATTTGATGTTATATTTTACTGAGAAAACAGCCTCTAACTCGTAAGAAACAGCTTATGAAGAAGCAGCTTCAACTAAACTTTAAAATTCCAATTCATATCGAAAACTTTCGAATTTCCAAATGTCGTAGAACAAAAGTTGTTCTTCGAATTTCCAAAAGTCGTGCAACAAAAGTTGTTCGCCTAGACGTCTAGAATAGCCCCCTTTCGGCTTAAATGGGTGTTCTCGTTACGCCTAGTGTAATATGGCATTGTTGCGGTGCCGATCTAATATTTCGGAGCCTATTACAGGTTTCCTACCTTGAACATGGAGCCTGTTCTAGGCTCCGGAACATTGGATGGGCATCGCATTAATGCTAATAATAAAACATCGCGATTGAAACTCTAAAATGAGTTTATTTCAATACAAATTCGCAAAAACAGAAGAAATAACCGTGTTATTGTTGTTACCTTTCTCTAGATCTATAGTCTCGGTGTATCAGTCTTTCAACTTCTCTGCCGTACTCGTACTCGTCGTGTAAAGGTTCCACTGGCTCACGAAGCGTGTGGGTGTGCCTTAACGATAACTGGAACATTAGGAAACACGATACAATACCATCAATATATCATAATCCTTCGTAACACTAAGCAAGTTAGATCGCGCTAACGTTGCTTCTTAGAAAATTAAGTATACAGACTTTTTAAGCACCATGTTTGGACTTTACTAAATAGACGGTAACAAAGTCAATAATAAAAGTAAAAATTCCCGACTCGAGTTTCCTATCCGATATTAAAAAATCAAAAACAGTAACTATATATTATCGATTGAAGAAACTTGTGGTAAGACTTGAAAAAATAAATTAAAATTAGGTAATTTGGAGTATGTGAGATCGAGTTCCCTTTGCAAAAGTTTCATTCAAGAGCATGATCGAGTTCCTTTGCCAAAGTTTGAAGAGCGTGTACTACTATACGTCCATTCATCCATTACAGTCCTTTCCTGTCTAATCTTGGACTTCGGAAGACGATGGAGGACATCGTCTTCCACTCTTGACGGTCTTGAGCTATCAACATCCAATACTACTGCGGGGGACTGGAAGCCACAAACTGAAAACTATACATATATATAATAGCGTCCCCATTAGACGGTCATCCGCAGGCATTCCCGGCGATATTCGATGTACCCAGCCGGCAACTTCCTGAAGCGCCGTCGGGGATCAGTTACAGACTGATCTAGTCCTCCAAAGGTTCTCTATAAAGGAGAGTACTTACGTGCGAGGGACTGTGGCTGATTCTAGTGAAGGGTGGCTGCTGCTTGACATGCAGCGTGGACGGCTTGGTGGGCGTGGGTGGGAGCTGCCGGCCTCGGCCGCGCCGCGCGCCCTCTCGCTCCCACGACCGGTCGCGCCACTCTCGCCACTCGCGGTCGCGGTCGCGATCGCGTTCGCGATCACCACGGTCACCTATCGGGGCCCAAACTATCCTTTGAATAATCACTACATTCCATTCGCAACGAAGGTTCACGATTAACAGCGTATTCTGTCAGCGCTTTTACTAAACAAATTTTGGTGGTATTCTTTCTTGCTGATCAGCAAAAGACGAAGGGCCTTCTCATGGTTTGATAGTATTTCTTTCGAAAATGGTTTTCTAGGTCCTAAAGATTTTTTTGTTTTAGTGATTTCTTTCAAAATAACCAATAATTATATAAAATGGGTTTGCCTGGGTCCTCTGTGCTAACTCTAGCTCTTTGATTTACTAAATCATTGTGGACCAGGAACTACCCTTATTCGCAGCGATATCGGTGGCTTTCTTTAGAGCCTTTAGGTCCGATCCATTATTGAGGAACAAAATACAAGAATACATTTGTTTGGAAACAGTGCTGATAGAGTACGCTTGTACTTACTACTCGACACAACATTATCGTTTGACAATTCGTTTGTTGGTTTTCTCTTAAATTTTTAACACGATACGATTGCCAATGCTGTGCCGAACAACATTTATGATGTTTACAATATTAGACTATAAAAATAAAATATATTTTGCATGATTGAAGTAAATAAAAGAAAATAATAAGGGCTGCAAATAAGGTAATTTTTCGACGCCACGATACATTAACAGATGTGCAAACAGTTTTCTTAATTCCATGTTTTGTTCGAGCTCGTTTTTCTCGATGAGCATACCAAGATCGCAATGACATCCAATTTTCTTTGTTTAAACATTGATTTCTGTATTTTAGCAAAGGGTCGATTTCATCAACAATTTTAATGATAATAATGTTCAAAGTCATTGCCGATTTTCATCAATTCAGACCCTTTGCTTTACAATTTTGAATTTTAAGCTAAGCATAACGAACATACAAACGGGTTGTTTGCGATCCAATAACACTAATGTCTACTCTACACCATTATTTCAGCGTATTATTATTTTCTTCTGATATTTGCTGGAAACGTGTGAGTAACTGTACGATCTTAAGTATTTGACGTAAATCGAGTAGCATCCAGTGTGTTTGGCGAGGATGCTCTCGTCGTCTTGACATTAGATGTGTGAGTGTAGTGTTGGGTATGTATATATGTGTGTACTGCGTATATTACGTCCATAGTGTCAATATCAGTATCGTATATGTATGGCGAGTGAGTCTCACCGTAGGTGTAGTGGTGTGGCGGGCTGGGCGACCGCGAGGGCTGGCTCAGGCTGGTCGTGGGATACGGCGCCCTCCACTCCTTCCCTGCTGTCAGGAATACCTTCATATGTACCTTCCAGCTCTACCTAGGTTAAACCTGTCGGCTCAAGCGACTGCGCCGGCCGATATGTGCCTAAATGCTACGTGTCTTTCTCTCTCTTTCTCTCTTAAATGTTGTTAGTTACGGTAAACTTTACAAGAAGTAGATTTAAAGGAAAACTTTGATAAGGGTCAACTGGATCTAGGGTGAAACGACAAAACCACGCATATTTATAAACATTCTTTTACAATATCTGTTTGAAATCTTTGATAGTGTCAGCTACAGCAGGCATAGTTAGAGAATATAAAAATATTTTTACAAGATTCTGTCAAGCTTTTGCATGCTGCATGATTATGGTGACAATAGGTTGTTGTGCATGCGATCAAACGCTTCCTGGTCGTGTCAGGAGGACATAAGTAAAGCAGTTAAAATAATTTGTGTGCAATAAACAGCTGACTTGATCACAATTGGGCACCAAAATTTGACATGCAGCAGGCAAAATAATATTTCCATTTAATTTAAGACTTCATTTTTATTATTTTAATGGCCAAATTAATTTATTGAACTTTACACATCATTGCTTTCAAGCCAAATAATTGTTGTTACAATATTACAACTAAATGTGGCCTGATGAATATGCTAAAATTTACGTATGAGCATATGCTTACTACTCCTGCATAGGAGTAGTCTTCGAAAATATCGCTAAATAGCATTTTATTTAACAAACTAGCCATTTAAAATGTGAGTCTATATTTTGTCATCTATTGCGATCTAGTAAATGATGTGTATTCTGGCGTACCTGCTCGCTCATACATCTTACGGCTACAACTACGGAACAAGAGTATCTACAACTACTTTTAAGCTAAAACTCCTCTTATCTTCTCACAAAACCTGCATAGTAAATTTATGAGAAGAAAAATGTTTGCAAAACTGTTCGAAATCGGTAAAACAAAGCTGAAGTACGGTAACTTATTATAATAGTTTGTAGGTTTAATTAGTTGATTTTTGTTTAGATAAATAAATAAACTACGGTAAATCATAATGAAAATAATAGAGGCCTTAGCTCTTTAAATGCTAGATAATTTTGAGTGATAATTAGTACTTTAGATAAAACTTTTAAGTTTGCGATAGCATCAAGCCATGAAATTCCTACTGCAAATCTGCTAATTCATGATCGGAACTTAAGTTAGTTTAGACATATGGCAATCACTTTTATTAAATTAGGAAATTCGATTTAGAATCAGCAGTTTTGCACAATTTTTTAAGGATTCTGAAACTTTATGGAAAGTAATACTTTGCTAAAGTTCAATTAGCTAATGTAAATGGAAAAATGTCGTACCGTGCGGATGGTAGTGATGAGGCGCCCGATGCGCTCGCCCATGTCTTTGATGTTCGTGCTTCACTATCTCTACGACATTGCTCACGGTGTCTGAGAAACCGATGTCGTGGTGATAGCCACCGTAGTGACGTCTTCTCGGACTCGGTGTTCTTCTGTAAACACAAACACTCCGTTAGCGACGGCCAACAATCACCTATCTCACCGTCCGCGTCATGCCATTACCAAACATGCGACATCCAGGGGTAGCTCAGACACTAGAATCGAAAGGGATACAGATTAAGAGAAAGTTAGTCGAGTTACATAAATAAAAATCGTTCCGTTAGTGGGTTAGGGTCGAGTTGGGAGTATCACGTGCATGGTGACATACCAGTTTTGACTACGATAACTTTGAGATCAATCTCTTCGGCGATGGCGCTATAAAATAAAGAGGAAATAACAAAAAATAAATAACCAAATAAAAGCTAAAGGCATATTGTAATCGTCGACGACATGTACCTTAAACTTGAGGATCTGCCGTGATGCCCATTCTGATAAGTCGAATGAGGCGCTTGCAATCTCGCATCGTCCAACGACTCCATCGAGGCATGATGAGATCCTTGTAGTTCCAATACCTACAATGTTATATTCATTGACGAAATTGCAATAAAAACACAACTTACCTAAAATATTGCGGGTTGGTAAATATAACTATCATTGCTGTCCCATGTTTACAAAATATTAGTCATGCAATTGTTGCCGTGCGTGTAGATGCAGTCCATGCAATAAACCGTGCTTTTGGTGTCATATTAAACATTAAACTTACCGTATTTTCCTCATTACCGTTTCTACGAAATCTTTACTATGTTGAAGACATGTTATAAATATTCATGCTAAGACTAAAACTGTTGGATATATACATATATAATGGGCGAAGTAATTGTGTGATGTAATTTGATGTACGTCATGTTCTTGTATGTTGGGTCGTGTGTAAAATTGAGTGATTTGAATTAATGTGGGATAATATAACACCAGTATCCCCTACTTGTTATTTCAAACCAATCCTAATTTTATCTCGAGATAAAATTATGGAAATCACTACAATATTAATAAATAATAGAAATAAAAGAAACATCTAGTATGTAAAATATTTACCTAACCATCAACAACCATCTGTAAACTCAAAAAACGTTTACCGTTAATACTCGTTAATGACATCAGCAAAATTGACAAAATCTATGTTAAGCCTAAGGCCCTAATTTACTTTTTATACCACAACGTCTTCAAAAACAATTAGTATTTTCATTCTAAATATTCAGACAGCCAAACGTTATTCGTTATTAAATACACAAATGTTAAACATAAAGTTTATCACAATATCAACAACTATCTATACATATACGTATGTTAAATGCATCGATGTGATTGGTCTAGGGTCACAACCCAATAGCAAACACAAGGGAGCACAACCGTATGAACCAACATCACATATGACTGGCCAATTGGGTCTTTAAATTTTAACAAATAAGTCGTATACAAATAAATTTGATTGCGTAATGATGATGTTGGTGGGTACATCGATGACACTAGACATTATAGCTATGGCTTAGTCGATTGGATTTACGACATCAATGGTGTCATTAATATTTTCCCCCTTTCGAAAGGGTTATTCACCTTTTTATTGTTCCTGGAACAATAGAAAATAACATTTAATATACAGTAATTTCTCCGAAATCAAACAAGATATTATAACCTATCGATTGAGATAAATGCAGAATTTGTAATTATTTATTGTAAGTTATGGTAAATTCTAGACCTTTACTTTAAGGGTTTGTTTCATACTTCAGGGCAAAGATTTTCCTCATTGGTTTCCAGATTGACGAGGATTTCGTTACGTATAGATTTATTAAAATAACTGAACTCACTTGAGAGATTTTCTGGTACCCCTCCGGCCACGGTTTCCAAGATTGGCTTCATCTAGGTGTTCGCCATCGTCGGCTGCAGCTACTGGCGGATGGCTCTCGTGGGTGAGCGAGCCGGTGCGAGAGCTCGGGCCCAGGTTCGCCGTCACGTTCATGAAGCATTGAAAGATCGACGCCTTCTGCACCACGCACGCACCCCCATAACGCACCCGCCCGCACACACACTTGCGCATGCTCATGTCATAACGTCCGCACATGGACACTAACGGCTAAAGCCTACATGAGTTTGCGCAAACATCTCCCTAATGTCCATGCTGGAATTCTTTCTGTGTCATACGTTAGTGTCTCTGTTTGAGTGTACGCAGAAATCCAACGGATGGACATGACAAACCTACGAACCTAGTAATGGATGTTGTAGTGTTATGGATATGAATGCCGCTACAGTTATTTGAGAACATAACTATTGTAGTCACTCTGGAATGGAACCTTTCATGTTGAGTATAATGTAGAATATGTTTGCAGAATCAGGTACATACGATATTAAAGGCAAAAGAGCTGTAAATAACAAAGCATTTTGTTTAAAATTTAATTGTGCTAAGTAAACAATGTGCTAAGTATAAGACTGAAGCCAGAGGCAAAATGGACGGTGAAGATATTTAAATTCATTTTATATGAAATCGAAATATTATTGTTCTTATCCAGCATGCGCAGACTTCAGAATCGATCTTCAGTTGTTGCTATTATTTACAAAAGATATACTCAAATAACATAATGGTAAAATCAAGCATGTTATTTTTGTCATAGGCTTCTAAAATACGGTTTTTATTGAGCCAGAATGTAATTAAAACCAGATAACATTCCAAAGCCAAAGACAAAGAAATTTAACTGTATAAATTTTAAAGCATTCTCGCATGCAGAATCAGAAATGATCAAAAAATAATTTCTTGGTAGATACAGTGGGATTTATATGCATGTACTCAATGTATGTATAGGAATACCTAAACTAGGAAATAGTTAACAGTCAAGATTATGTAGAAATGGCAGATTAACTCAACAAACAAGTACTACGAGAGGATGTTTACTAATGCTACAAGACAAGAAGTAAAGGTTACACAGAAACACTCTTCTACTAAGTAATATTTTTGCAACTAGGGACAAGTCACTATGTATTGTGGTTTACAAAGCCCTGACGGACACTTGATAAGCAAACATGTGTGAATGCACAAGTTTGCCAACTAGAATTCAAATAATCAAGTGCGCCACCATCTAGTTCTAGTTATATTTGATCTTAATTATACTAAACTACTAAGTGATCAATTCAAGAAGATATCTTTTATTGACCATTTCATTTCTTGATTATATTTTTTATTTATATCGCGTTTATTTATGTTGTTATTAAAACACGATGCTGATAAGTTATGATGAACAAAAAAATATCTAGAGTAGTGCAAGAAAAATAGGTAGTTAAAGTTTCGATCCGTAAAATATATAATACTACCGGCTGAATGGCCGTAGGGCTATTCTCGTTGAATGCCTGAAAAGTAAACCACGAATGTAGTCGACTCGCAAGAGTCGATGTTTACTAAAGTGACTCTGTATTGTTGTTATCAATCTTTAAAAATCCAGCCAATTTCTCTTATTATTTATTTCTACAACATTATTGAGATAATTTGTATTTTGAGAACACGTTGAACACGAGTCAGCAATTAACACAACAATACATCCACAGGTAGACATCACAATCAACTCTATTGAACTAACTAAACGTTTCAAATATTAATCTAATGTGGGATTTAAGGGGTCATCAACAAACACTACTTGTAAACATGTAGTACTTATTACCTAACCACTTAATTGTTACATTTGGCTCAAATGATTCAACAGTAGGCAGGTATTTACATTTGGCATTAGCCATAAAGACTTACTCTGGCTTCATTTGAATCGACTTATTGATTTTTATAAATGCAACTTGTGTTTATAAATATAATTTAGTTCATTGATTAGAAGTAGGTTTACCTGAACTTTGTCTTTCTTAAATCTAGTCGTTCTCCAATTTTCTAAGACCAGAAGGCAAACGTATATCTTTCCGACGGTCAATTTCCCTGCGTTTAATACGTCAGTTCGAGGTACCAGCAAGTCTAGCATCTTCTTCGCTTGTAGTGGCCAAATATGTGTTATTGTTTCTCTCAGTTCCTCATCTGCTTGGTCCATCTCCTCAGCTGGATCAAAAAATATTATTTTTGCCATAGCTACTTTGTCTGGCAGGTATTCAAATTTGTAAAGAAAGTATTCTTACCAGATCTCATTTTGATGTTTAAATTTTCTCGGATTAAGGCAAATAGTGTAGTTGTAAAATTAACTTTTCCCTCAGCATCTAGCGGCATATTCATTCTAATTAATTTCTTATATGCTAGTCTATTTGGGCACTTATTACCAAACCCCAAGGGAGGATCCATATTTTTTAACATATCATACATCTCCGTGTAATGAATTTTCCCCCTAAAAAAAGAAAATACATTAATGTGCATCTATATTGATAGAAGAAAAAATCACTGACTGTCCATAATAAATCTAAATTATGCAGTTTTTATTTTCAAATGAAACTTACGTAGCGTTTGGATCATATTCAGCCCATATTCTTACAAATTCATCAAGATGATGTGCGCCTAAAATGGACGAGTCCCTCGTAAGATAGTCGAAATTATCCATAATAACAGCGACGAATAAATTTAACATCTAAAACGCAGAATTATTATTATTAACAAATGTTAAGGTAGAGAAATATGTTAATAGAAATGAAAATTAACTTACAAGAAAGGAGCAAAAGAATATGAAGGATACAAAGTAAGCGTAGGCAACAACTGTGCTTCCGCAAACTTCGTTAGCTGGTTTTCCGGCATTCTTGTCACATTTTGCCGGCTTGAGACACGCCAACATGATGTTAGGCCAAGACTCGCCGGTCGCACATCTAGAAATAGGTACATTCATTATTGGGATGAGTTACGATTGCTTGATAAAACATCATACGTTTAAAAAAAACCAAATGTAATGTTACCTGAATAGTAGCATGAGCGCTTGAATGAAACTTTGAAAGTTGTTATGTCTGTTCATGTCTGATTCTGATGATAATTCTATATTACCAAACACCTGTAACATAAATGAAAATTATGATCTCTAGATAATACACCAATATCAAGCAGAAGTTTTTTTGATAAAAAATATGCAAACCTGCATCCCGATGATGGCGTAGATGAAAAATAGCATCGCGATGAGAAGGCACACGTAGGGTAAGGCTTTGAAACTCTGCACGAATGTCCATAAGAGTATTCGAATGGTGTAGCCTTGTCTGAGCAGTTTGATCAGACGTGCGGCTCGGAACAACCGTAGGAAACCGACATTGAAAGTGTTTTCCTACAACACATAATCTTATACAGCCACATTTATTAGATGATTAATAAGTAATTACGAAAAAGGACATCGACTCATTCGGGATGGGCGCAGATCGTGCTTATAAAATTCTTACGAGTTGATACGTTTTTTGTGAGATTTTTCAATTAAATAATACATGATATTGATTTATTTGGTTTCCTTAAACAATAAAACATGTAAAAAAGCATATATTTAAAGAAATAGGCATTGTGATTTGATGACATCTTTCATTTGAGCTAGGTACCTACAGCATAAAGCTTCATCATAAATTTAATATAATTTGTGATATCATCTAGTTTTCTTTTTGTTGTCAATTACTAGTAAATATATCTTTTCAAGTATGATGAAATAGTATCTTATCAATGTTTGAAAAATATCGGTCTCGAGAAAGAAGAGCAAAAAAACGAAGTTTCCGTATGAAATTGTAAAAAATGAATGCCACATCACAACAAGTTGCATATATCACATGAAGCGATGTCCTTTAAAATATCATAAAATAGTATTGGTAGATCAAAATCTAAAGTTTATTAACACCGCTAAATAAAAAATAATATGAACTACCATTATCGAATAAACTAGATATTACAAAGACTAAAATCACGACGAAAAAAAGAAATAAATAGGTTTTAAGAAAATAAGTGACGTGATGATTTAGGTCTGTTGTTTTTTGAATCCGCTACATAACCATTAAAAAATAGATGTTAAAATGTAATTTCATTATTCCAGGACCTAAATTTAATAAAACACACAAAATAAATTCATATAAGATCTAAATCCTAACCATTATTTAAACACATTCTAAAAATTAATAATTAGAATCTAGAACTTTCAATTAATTGTAGTTTAGTCTACGACATCTCTATTATTTTAGCTAAATTCTAGCACTACAACAATACTTCATTGAAATTATGTACACACACAATGTCTGAACGAATTTCTATGTACCAAACAACTAATATTCCTAGCAATCGAATTAGTTCATATCGTTACCTGCTGACAGGATATGTCAGCACAGTTTTCACCAAGGTCGGTCTGCAATCAGGATTTCTTATCTTTATTTTGAATTGCAAGTGTTATTATATTATTTATTAAAGGGATAAAGATTATAGATATAGAAAACAAATGAAAAAATAGTTTCGTACACGGTTAATATTCATACTTACACCAAATTCCATGATTAGGGCGTCAATAATACTTCCAATGACTGTTATGAAATCAAACGTATTCCATGGGTCTTTGAAAAAATTCTGAAAACATTTATTTTAGTTATATCATTTCGCTTACACACTCTAAAATATAATATTCATTTCATCGTGTCCAACTAATTGTATCTCTGGATAAAAACGATTATTATTAAGTTAGATAAAACATTAACAATGCAACAATGACTCAATCAATTTTTTAACATTTAACAAGATTTTATTGGAGTTAATTATTAAAACTGTACATTTGCGACTTATATCATTCATTGATTAAATCATTGATGATTAAAAGTTACGGGTCGTTTAACAAATGTACACTTTCTATTCACAAATAATTTAATTCATATGGGAAAATCTATAAAGGAGGGGGATGGAAGTTTATCTTAAAATGCTTAAAATATTACTTAAATTATTATCATAATCTAAAAATGCTATAGAATTTTTATAAAACAAAAAGCAAAGTAACTTCTGAAATCTATTAAATGTTTTGTTAAATAGTTATATTCAAGTCAGTATTGAATATTAAATGCAAAACTAATTTATTGTTAGTACATAATCAATGATCGTGTGTCATTTTTAGATGCAGTTATTCATTGCCAAAATGAATAATAAAATGTTATGAGCTAAAGGCTAAGCTAAAAAGCTAATGTACAGTGAATATTTGCATCTAAAATGTTACTAGCTATAAAGATATTATTATATAAATGAAACTTTAAAAATATATTAGTGGTTAAAATGTCGATCTTACTGGTCTAATAAATAGTGTATTAAGGCTTACCGTGCACCCAAAGGCGATTAGCTTCAAAACGGTCTCGAGAAAGAAGAAGATGGTAAACACGAGGTTCATGAATGTTAACGTGTCCATGAGTAGTAGTGGAGCCTCGTGAAACTACCACAAAATATTAACCAATTTGCTTAATCATTACTCCAACGTTTATTACAAAAGTAATAAAAGCCAAATGCAAGATATACCTTTTAAGATCATTCAAACCCATTTAATTTATCTAGCATTCAACTTTACGTTATTGTAGAAATCTATTATCTATAAATTTACTGTCTATAATCTCGTTCATCGTTTTTGAATACAAGTGAGTGTGTGTATGTGTTTGTGTTTCACTGCTTCTCCATGACAGGGCCTTGTTTCAGTATCGTGTAGCTTAGTGTCAGTGCTTACATGCTGTACAATCATGCAATGAGGCCATCACACACAATCAGTTTTCATTCATGTTCTACCAAGTGTCATGAAATACAGAAGGAATTTTAAGACACTTACCTTATAGTAATGCTCGGTGTCGGAATAGTTGACAGTTACTTACGTTTGCGAAGAACGGAGGGTCTTAACAGTGAAAACTGATTAGAATACATCAACATCGTGTTCATTTATATTAATACATGCCACAGGTAAAAAGCCATGCTGGAGCTATTATTGCAAATAAATCTCATTTCTTTAATATTAGAGTTCAGGTTTATGGGAAGGACATTAATACCGCAGAATATCCATCGATGTAAAATAAACAATAGAAAGAGTACATTTGTATAGATAGGTATGTTAATCTCATCAAAGTATACCTACGAATATATTGTGTTAGCTCAAAGTGTGTTAGTGTACTTACTTTGACACCATAAGCGACGATTTTCAACACGGTTTCCACGGAAAACATTCCAGTAAACCCCATATTTGAATACTTGAGGATATCCGCGTAGAGGTCATTTTGATTATAGTACTGCCATTATGTGAAGTACCGGGCGTTATGGATAAACCCATGGCAATGAAACATATGTTACTTCATTTAGAACTTATCGATAGTAAACAGTATTGTGATGTAGGTATACATTGAAATAATGCTAATAATAAAGTTCTAAAATATTTCATTGAAGATTTTATGTTTGACTAAATATTAGAAATGTAAAAGGATTGTTAAGGATAGTGATCATCGACATGGTAGGAATTTGTGCCGTAGAACAGCTTGTATTCGAATTCCAATGAATAATAAAAATTAAGGTATATTAGTGGAGCATAAATGGAAAGTTAGAACTAAAAATAATCGCAAAATAAGTAACATTATGACACTAACTTCATTAATGAGAATTTAAAAACCGATTATTTAAGAATAAGTGTTGTTCTTTCAGACCTATTTAAATTTCGAATATAAATTTTGAAAGATTTGGTTATTAACATAAAGCAGCCAATAGCCACCACATAATCACGCCTGGCAGTAGGCCATTCCACCAAGCATGCATAATTTCCACGTAGAGTTAATATAGGAATAGGTCTTAAGTAAGAGCATGCAACACGAACAACACATATGGCTCATGCCACTTCCTAACCGATTCCAGAGATATTGTGCATTCACAAGCACGAACGGCCGAATTAAACCATTGGTGTTACTTGTGCCATAAATGTGCTGGAAGGACAGGAATACCGTGCAGTAAACACTGATACATACATGAATGTAATGAACAGCAAGCCGGGATCAGGGGAAGGACTAACATAAAAGGATTCAAACATAAATATATAAAGGCGCGATACACTTGACAGGAAAGGCTCCCTTATAAATATGGCGCATTCCGATGCAGTGTACACTGACGCCGAAGTGGTTATAAAAATATGTATGTTTGTGTTTTATGTGTGTGTCGTGTATTAATTTATTCGGCTGTAATGAGCTTAAAATAAAAAGATTGAACTTGGGGTTATTGAAAGTGCCGACAAATATAGGACGCACATATAAATATTTTACTCGTATATGCAAAACTAGAGAGCAGTTAGATATATTGTTGAGTTTCTTAAATTCCATTGGTTCTGTGCAGGCTTCAGTGATTTTCAAGGACTTTTCTAATCTAATTTGTCGTTTGATTGTGCCTTGTGAGTTTGGCTAGTTTTCAACAGCTACCTTAACGTGTTTTTTATCTACATTTCACATTTATAGTGCTTCGTATGTTTGTATATCGTGGTTAACTTTGACTCTGTATTATGACTAACTGGATCATTGTCCATTTGTATTAATTAATTTTATCTTATTCTAACATATAGAAGCTGTTGATACATACCTTCATCATAAGTAATAATGTATTTAGTACAATTAGGGTCATGATGAAGTACTCGAAGGGCGTAGAGACCACTATTCTCCACACTTTGTACTTAAAACTCGCCCTTTTACTTGGCATATACCTCTCCAGAGGCCTCGCTTCTATCGTGAAGTCTATACATGATTTCTGTAAAGTAATCACGTAGATCCATATATAGTTTGCACCTACAACCTACGCGTGGGTTGCCTTGATATAGTGTTTCATTACCTGATTCTTATCAATTTCACCGTCTTGTAACTCGGCTTCACCTTGTTCTTGAAATGTGATAATAATCAGAGCTACGAATATGTTAACGAAGAAGAATGGAAACACCACGAAGTAAACTATATAAAATATGGACATTTCTATTCGAAAATTTTGTATGGGTCCCTTGTCTTCGTAAGTAGCGGCCATTGAGTTTTGTAATACTCTGTAAAAAAAATTGACTCATTGTAAATTCTGCTTATTCTACATTTAGAAATATTTCTCGAACACAAATTATGCACATTTATGTAAGTCTCCTAAGGCCAAAGAACATATTACTTACTAGAACTAGAATGCTCACGTAGAACTAAAAAGTGTTCCGCTGCGTTGAGCATGCTGTCCCTTTCTAATAGTGTTATAAGAAAGGGACAGCATGCCCGATGTAGCGGAACACTGTTGTTTCTACGTCAGCATTCTAGTTCTAGTAATATAACTTCTTTGGCTATGAAGACACGATTTCGTTCATACATCCTCGATAATGTACTCTTTATATACGATATATTAGGGTTTTACTAATACTATAAACGCGATAGTTTCTTTATACATATGTATGCGTATACATATGTACGAGTACATCGTATGTGACTTTGTTAATCTTTCACGCAAAAACTACTAGATGAAACTTGAAATATACTAAGCTGGATACCGGGAATAACACATAGGCTACATTTTACACTGATAGTCCCGTGGGAACGGGACGGGACGGAAACCCCGGGGTGCAGTTAGTATGTCTTAAGTATGAAAACATGCAATTGGTTTTTAGTTATGCTTTTAGTATTTTAATGTCTTATGTGTAACAGTATGTTATTGTATTAAACAATACTCACTGTGGCCAACCCTCCCCCGTCTGCACAGCAAATAGCGTGAGCATAGCAGACGCGACGTTGTCGTAGTGGAAGTTTTGCGTCGACCACTGCCGCTTTTGCACCCGCGGCATCAGGGTGCCCGCTTCGTAGACAAAATACGACCCTCTGTCGAAAGTAATTCAGTTTAGTTTTGCATGTTGATGACAGTGAGTTTATTCATTAATTACTTATTTAGAGTTCCTTCAACCAATAATAAAAGTCAAGTTTCACACAAAGTTTCCTTTGAAACCTCATTTGTTAGTGTGTCTTTTACTATCAGTTGCAACGAACTCGAATATATATGGAAGTAGCAATCCTTTGAAAAAATGTTCCAAGCAAACGGTGGTTGCGGGGCCTAGAACGATGATTCGACCGCCCCAGTCTGTCACTAAATATCGTCTGCCATTGGTCGATCATACGTAATACTATACAGAACATGTCAGTGTGTGCATCTGCTGCTGTGTGACCATGGAACATGGTTTTTTTTTCGAATTTAATAGAGAAGTTAGATCTCTATTCTATTTATTTCTCGTAGATCAGTTGAAAAAACTCGTCAATAATGTTTCAAATATTTTCTGATCAAAGTACTTGTACTTTAAATAAACATTATTCAGAATCCTACTAACATGATAAACGCGAAAATTTGTATGTATGTGACTTTGTTACTCTTTCACGCAAAAACTACTAAACAGATAACGATGAAACTGAAAGAAGATCCCGGAAATAATACATTGGCTAATTTTATCCCGATATTTCTATGGGAACGGGACTTACGCGGGTGAAGCCGCGAGCATTGAAAGATAGCTATATTATTCTATATATCAATGCTTTCCGAGTAGGGTATGAAACTACACCTACTCATTACCGTTGCATCGGCATTCTAACTAAGACAGATGAAAACAATGATATTGCTATATTTTATTTAGAAATAAATGGTATTTTTTCTGTTAGAGTTCATTTGGTATAAGGCCTTTTTAGATCTGAGCGTTATTACCTACCACTGCACTGTTGAGTAGCGATATACATGTATCGATCGAATGGGTTTTTATCAGGTAGGTTAGTATGTTCCATGTATAGAGCCAAAGAATTGGAGCCATGTTAGTATTACCGCATACTCGATTTTCCCAACCGCAGGTGGAAGCAAATAACGCTCAACTCTAAAACCTCGAGCAAAATATACTTACTGGCAGTCTTCAAAAGTGTTTTTACTCTTATCGGTGCAGTGAAAAAATTTACCATTAAAAAGTTGAACAGCAATTACAGCGAATATGAATTGAAACAATATGTACACAATGAGAATGTTAATGACATTCTTCAAAGAGTTCACAACACAGTCAAACACTGCTTTTAACTTCGGAACTCGTTTTATAGTTTTTAGCGGTCTGAGCACTCTTAACACTCGTAACGATTTTATTGTGGACAAGTTCTGTCCCGCGCCCTTTTTCACGCCTCTGTAACAAATAGAAAGTAGAATTAAAACACCTAGACTGGATTATATTGGACAATCTATATTAAAATCTCATTCGATTTCATTTTTCATAAGATTATATCAGTGAACGGATAAGCATGAAAGTGTTCCTTACGCTTCAAATGACACCACGTAAAATAGACCGCGATGATTAAAATTGACACGAATCTGTCACTTCGGTTTGTTCTCGGATGTGGTCATTAAAAAAACCAATCACGTTAGTGAACAGCGTATTGCCTCTGGGCCGTCCTCGTTGTCAACACACAAATAAACAAAGGTCCAATTGCTTAGCTAATAGCGTGGTGTGTAGTTTGTGTATGCATACTTCGTATTTGAGTAAGTTTAGGCACTGAGGTGAGTTAGTATGGAAAAGCTTCTTCCTTGCTTATCCGTTCACTAGATTAATTCTGTTGATAATATGACACAAGTAAGCAGTTCCTAATGAATACGATTTGGAACTTGTTAACTGACATCTTTTCGACGAGACCCGCTTCAAGTTTCAAGTGAAAAGATATCGTCTAGTCTAGGCAAACATCTTAGACCGCCACTAACCATCTGGCAATATAGAACAAATTCAAAACGCTCAACTTAGTATAATGTAAGAGATCACATTGCACAAGCAGGTTGGTACCACGTGACAAGAAACGATTTGCAATACCTAGCACAGTTTAGCGACAAATGAAAAAACAAAGAAGCTGGTAAACAAAGAAATTAAAACAAAAACGTACCCGATTTCAAAACCGAAGCTAACAAGAGCGCATATAACGACGGCGGCATCCATGATGTTCCACAAGTCGCGGAGATACGCGCCCGGGTGGAACAGGATGCCGAGGTCCACTATCTTCAACAGCATCTCCACAGTGAACACACCAGTGAACGCGTAGTCGAAGTAGTTCAGGAACTTGTTCCTATTTGATATGAAAACAAATATAGGTTTAGGAAGTATTCGTAGTAAAGAATGAAAGGATAAAAATGTAAATCTCAAAAAAGGAACACTTCTTCATTATAATATGAAAGACATTAAATGACGTAAATTCACATTTACGTCATTCAATGTTTTTCATATTTTTCACGTACTGACGATGGTAAACTGTTGAATCTGATCCTAAGAACAACATAAAATACCTACGCATTTAGTCAGATATTTGAAATAAACAAAACTTGAAACAATAGGATTCAATGCATTTATGCAAATAGGTACAATATAAACTTTTTGATAACTGAAATTAAAGAGAATCTTACCTGTCACTCTCTTCCACTACGGGATCTTCAGCTGCTAAAGCTGCAGAACTCATACATATAACTACCATGATAAAAAAATCAAAATATCTTAAATTTACAACCCAGTGTGCGCCGCGCCTAATTCTGTAAGAGAAGCACAAATGTCATTAGTAACGGAAATAAATATGTGATCAATCAACTAACAGTCTACTGAATCTATTTTACTTACGGATTAGTAGGGGATAAAATAAACATGGACGAATATGGCAGCATTGGTTTTGGTCCATCTGGTATTTCTTCTTCTTCTTCTTTTTTGGCCTCTTTCTTTTTCTGTAATGTCGAATCGCATATTATAACGAATGTTAACTTCTCCATACATATCTATCTAGCTTTTCTCTAGCAATTGATATATTAACAATCTAACTGATAGTTTTGTATAAATTATACAGAGCTTAGCTTTGTAACATCTAAATTAATTAATTCACTTATAATAAAATACAACATTTAGAAATAATGATAAAAGAAATGATTATCTAGCTTCCTAGTGAATCTACTCGATAAGATGATGTAAGTAATGTAGCTTCAGGATGATCAAGCCAAAAAAATGAATGAAGAATGTATAATGATTAATTATACAAGTCCTATAATTCTGAACCTATTGTTGGATAATTATTTGAACTCATACAAAAACAATTCTATGAATTTTTGTTACAGTTAAACCTATTTATGACATCTGGCCCACAGAAGCGATATTGATCTTTATAGTTAATCAGATTTAAAATATTGTTGATAAATTGAAGATGAGATTATAGCACGTAGAGAGAAAGAAAAGCAGACGATACAGAAGTACATGCTGCGATTGCGTTATAGTCCGACCACGTAACTGAAGATACCCTCTTTGGTAGGTTTGTAGGGGGAGATTAACATAAAAAAAGCGCCCAAAGTAAATCATCGAGTATTTTTGGCAAAAATTGTGAAGATAATGGAAGAATGATAGAGCTTCAGAGAATATCTTATAGTACTAGTTAAGTAAAATGTAATTGTAAACTAGGTATTTAAAACGTTGCAAACTGGAGAGATACATGTTCTTGATTTCATATTGCATCCACTAACAGTGACAATTACTTCGAAATGTACCTTGGGTTAATTACTACATACTATGCTACGTATATCGTGGCGTCGGCGTCGACTAATTAGGAGAACCGACCCACCTAAAGTAGAAAAAAGAAAAGACAAAGAAGGAGACGACATTACTATAATAAACGATGTCCGCTCCTACCTACCTCCCGGGGAGGATCATCAGTTACTTGATCCATCTATAGAAAAGCCTTGTACCAACAATAGTTTAAATCTGTATGTAATGCACAAGACGAAAGCTTTGCTTTAGCATCACCGCCGAGGTCAACTGTACCTTCCTACTCGTCGGCGAAGAGGGACTTATGTCTACGCGCGGCGTGCTCCCGTCCACAGCGTGTAATGCACTTATCTCTTTCTCCAATTCCAATTCCTAATTTGTCGGAAAATTTTATGAAAAATTTCAGTAAGCTGCTCGTGGTAAAGTGGAGCATGCTGTGATTCAAACTGTGATTCTAGATTTAAAGCACAGATCTGTCATTGAGAGGTGTTACTTACTTGCTTCCCCTTTTCCTCCTCGTCTTGTTCTTCTTCAGCCGCTGTTAGTTCCTGTAATGACATAATGCAACATTTACACACGATAAGCGGCGATAGATTTACAGGGCAGCGAGAGCGATACACCACACTGTTCTGTTTCATTAGACATCAATGATTTCGAAGCTGCAAATTCTTTCAATTTTACTGACGTGACAAATGTCTCAATCAATGAATGAAACGAGTACTTTAAAGAATCAGCAGTTACGGAACCCTCGAATTTAGTTGCGCTTACCTGAGCGTTAGCCAAGTTATCAACAGCGATGGCAAGGAACACGTTTAGCAGCGTGTAGTTGCCAAACAACACTAGGATGACGAAGTAAAGCGAGTACAACATGCCTCTTTGGATTCCGCCTTGGGACTGGATGCCGTCATACATGACTTCGTTCCAATCTTCACCTGTGAGGATCTGAAACATGAATTCATGAATTTGTTTAAGCCTTTTTCGAAATAAAACCGATTAATATTAATATTTTATATTCCGTATTGTCAATATTTACCTGGAAGACAGTAAGCAACGCGATGGGAAAGGTGTTGAAGTTGGTCGGTGGCGTTCCGTCTTCGAAATTGAACTGTCCGCCAAACAGTTGCATGCCAAGAAGAGCGAAAATGAGAATGAACAAGAAGAGCAGGAACAACAGTGAAATGATGGACCGCATAGAATTCAGGAGCGATATTACAAGGTTCCGGAGCGATGCCCAGTATTTTGTGACCTGAAATAAATATCAAGTTTTAAATGAGACACACAAAGATACAACGTAATGCGTTGTACCAGTCGCACAAGACAATAATTTATTATATTACCTTGAATATCCTCAGCAGTCGCAACGCTCTGAGCACGGACAGCCCGAAAGAACCACCTTTGACTTCTGACCAGACGACTTCGAAGATCGACCCCGATATGACCACACAGTCGAATCGGTTGAACGACGATTCGAAGTATATCCGGGGGCCCAGAGCGTACATCTTCACCCACATCTCCATCATGAAGAGACCAAGGAACACGAATTCGGCATAATCTAAGATAAACATGCAAGTTAGTCAAATGTCTTCAGTTTAGTTCCATAAAACAAAAGTGATTTTTGACTTACATAAAAATGAGGTTAGCCACTTCGGCTGCCTATAGTGCTCTACAGCCACGCATATCGTATTGAAGAGCACCAATACGATGACGAACCAGTAGAACCACTGGGTCTTCACCGTATGTCGTATCCAGAAGCGAAACCTCTTTTCTGCCCTCCAGAAATCCGCGCACTTCCCCACCGTACGTGACTTGCTCTTCAAAAAACCTACGATCAACAACAAGATTTATAGCTACCAGCTGAAACCTAATTGATCAACTTGCAATCTTTGCAATATGTTGCTAAAGGGATGAGGGATCCTAAATTGTTTCACTGAAATCCATTAAAAATCTTCAAAGATTGTAATGGAATTCGTTTTTGGAGTCTATTAGGAGGGTGCGTCTAGCGATAAGTCTACCGCTACTACAAAAACTCCACCAATATAACACATTTTAACACGAAAGTCACCATCATTTGACCGATTTCAGTTACTTCACAAACACTCAATTCCTGCTCTTAGTTACGTTCTAAGGTAACTTTATCACTATCACTTACGCAAATCAAGCTTAGGATATTATATACCAACGATTCATAGCTTACAGCAGTAGGAGTAGTTAACGTCTGTACGTATTTATGACTCCAATTTTCTATCAAATGACTTATTTTAGCATAATTTTAACATTTACAGTATTCTATATAACGTAAAACTTTTGTAGCAAGTTTCGGCGATCAACGTACAGTCGTATTAGACATAGGAAAGGAAGTAGGGTCACTAGTCCTAAATCTATGACTAGGCTATTCGTCTACTTAAGATGAAAAGGAATATTCTACCAGAATCACGCTTGATCCCATACCTTGCTTTTTCTTTGGAACTGTAAACAACCAACACACAAATAGAGTACGAATACAAATGGGTATGGATAAGAATGATCGAAAAATAGAGTCTCGAAAAGTAATCATGCAATTTTTGGAAATTATAATTAGCATCAGAAACAAAGATACCTGCTAATAGTTATTTAGAAATCGATGAACTTGAGATTATAATTTATAAGGAATACCCAGATAAAATATCTAAAAATATAGAACAACGAACGAATATAACGTATTCATGCTTTCTATAGATAAACAGATGGGTTATGTAGTTACGAAAACGTAAAGAAACACACACGCATACATCGAATTGTGATAAGTTTGTGAAGTATACTGACCGTCGTCTCCACAGTCTTCGTCTTGTTCTTCCTCTTCTGTGTCAGTGCTTTTACTTTTTCCTAAGTTTTTTAATTTCTTTTTTGCTGCTGCTCTTCTTCGAGCTAAAATAATAAGGATTATTTAGTTTCTTTCAATTATTTTACATTTTTGGGTTAACATTAGTAGTTCTTTAAGCAGTAGTCTAATACCTTCTATTATGTGCATTTTTTCTTCTTCTGTCGTTCTTTCTTCAGCTAATATTACTTCCTCTGTAAGATAAATTTTTAATTTTAGACACTTAAATATCAAAATAACTCTTATCTTTTAATCTTTTTGATTCACTTACCAGCTTTACAAATCCACTCAACGTAACCATTGAGTTCTTTCTCTAGTAGCTGCTGTCTTCTTATTTTAAGAAATTCTTGTCTATTTTCTACTTTCTCTCTTTCTTTAGCGAACTCACTGTAAGTTAGCGATACATAGGTGTAAAGCACTCTAGCATAAATTATGCCGTAATTCAAGAACGACTAGTTAAATTTTCAAAACAAATATCGTAGTAATAAAAGGGAAAAATTGTAGGTGTGCAAGAACTACTGAATCGATTGCGATAAGACTTGGTTATTATACGTTAATTATACATTATTCATGATACTAATAAAATCTAGCCTTTACGATCTTAAATTTTACTTTTACTTTACGGTCAATTTTACAACAAGAAGAGCAAACTGAGCTTGTTAGTTGGTTTAGCATATCTACTATGAGTTTAGCAAATATTATAAATACAACTTTAAATATTAGATTCAATAATATGTAACTTTTAACAATAATAACGTTATTTCAATCACACTCAAGACCTGCTTCTGTGATCCAGTTAAGGTACGCTGTGAAATCTTGATTGAAAAGCCGTTGAGCTCTTTCCTTTATGAATTGAGCTCTTTTTTCCACACGACCTCTCTCATTTGAGAATTCACTACATTTCAACACAAAAAAAAAACATAAATTTAAGAAAATTAAACTATCAAAATAATAATTATCCCTATATTAAAATGTTTGTGACAGACTTACCCGCTAAGGACACCAAGAACTAAGTTGAGCATAAAGAATGAACCCAATACTATGAGAGGCACAAAGTAGATCCAGTTGAACGCACTACCTAGCGCGTCATTCGTCTGTAACAAAACATATTATTACAATGTAGAACCGGAATACCTAAAAAATATGAATGAAACAAAATGGACTTTTTGATTGATCATTTAGAACTTTATTTATTGTGGTACTGTTAATTATTGTGTGCTTTAGGCAACGTGTTTCGGACGTGTAAACCGGCCATCATAGGTGCTAACTTTGGTACCAATCAAGTATAAGTGATAAGCCCGAAACAACTTAAGCACCCAGTGAGACAAATGTCATACATAAAGAAAACCAAAACACCAGTAGTATAAAGGTACCAATAAAAAAACAGAAAACTTAGAAAATAGTAAACATATCCTAGTAAAATAGATAGCCCAACTTATTGACCGAAATTAACATGTTGAGGGTGTCATCTAATATTTTTTCTTGTTTCGGGTCTTTTTCAAAATCAAAACAAAATAAATAAAGTATTTTTATTTTTTTAAATAATACCACATCGTAGTTTAGAAACGTCATGCAAACGACCGTGGCTTCGGAACGCAACCTCCAATGCGAAGGAGATACAAGAAACTCATGGTTTTTTTTTGTTGCAATGATCATGTGATTCAACCTGTCGCATAATAACTTTAAAACTGCAATGTCAGGAGGACTAGGTGATTGGAGATAAGAAGATGCCATACCCAATAGAGGATGGCGGTCCAACCCTCCATGGTGATGCACTGGAAGACAGTCAGCATCGCGAAGCCGATGTTGTCGAACGACGTGATGCCCCGGTTCGGACCTTCCCACTTCTCCAAGCACGTGCTCGTCTCGTAGTTGCACACGTTCGCCCCGAAGGGTGCGAGGCTCTCGTTGTCCGCATTGCACGGCGTTGGAGTCTCACCTTCGTTTATTGTTTCACCTGTACATACACATACCATTAAAAACTGTAAAAAATCAAACATTGGGAATATACACACTACAGCTAAGCGTTCACCTTTCGGCATCGGACGCATCACATCAAACGGATCGTAATATTTTTTGTATTGAAACACACATAAGTGTCCGCGATCCGTTTATCCCATCCTCTCCTACAATTCTTGTCCATCAAAAAGTTGCCTGGAAGATATCGCTTTTAGCGATAAGGCCGCATATTGTACCTTAATTATGATTAGATGTAAGTCTTTGTTAATGTCATTTGTTTTGTATTTTCTTTGGTACAATAAAGTTTTATCTAATCCGCATCGTACGGATCACTTGTGTGACTTTCTATACAAAAACTATTACGATTCGTTTCATGTGATGCGTACGATGCCGAAACATGGCCGCTACATAGGCTATATAGACGCTTAGCTATATACATACCTCCAAAGTAAAGTGAAAAAGAGTTCTCATAGTCAAGTAAAAAAGTTTATGCTTGTTCAATTTGTAAAGATTGACCAAAAGTATTTCTTTATCGTCAAACAGCTTTACTAGGAGAATAGTAACTCTTCGTGTTCAAAACTAAGTTTACATTATAAATTCCATGTAAACTTTCTAATACCAGCTAGGAGCATCATAATTCATAACACAAACTTATAAATAACTTTAATTAACTTTAAATATTGGATAAGTTTTTTGTAGGTACATTTCAAAGTAAAACTGTTAAATCATTGTTAATCTAAACACGCCACGTTCGAATATGAGGGTGCAATAGCAGGCGTAGGTAATTGTTACGACAAACTTTAGATTGCAAGTAGGTCAGTACTATTAGTACAGTCGTGTATAAATTGTAAATCAAGGGGTAAAATTTTAAGAATTGATACTGATTGAACGTGAGTACTGTCGAATGTACAACTAAGATTTCTCATAACTTTAACACAGGTATTAATTAAGTCACAAGATTGTTACTAATTGACTGTGAACATGATATCGGTTTTGTAATCGCTTGCTCAGGAGGCCTCTAGTCACGTATTCTAGAACTAAAATGTCTCAACTATGCCTCAACTGTGTATGTTCAGCAGTTGCTAGTATTTCTCGTGTTATTCTAGATATCCAGGTATCTTCATATCGAGTTTCATTTCACAATCGGTACTTGCGTTAAGGAGCAACAAACTCACTCACAAACTTTCACCCTTATAATATAAGGAAGATAAGATAACAAAGTTATACTCATAGTATCACACACTAACATTGTACCGGGTCTTGATCGCGACCATTGTACATAACAAGGTTGATACATCAAATTAAGAAAGTAAATCATAATACGCGAGTAAGAGCCGGTACAATGTAACTATGTCAATAAATCGTATGAATTTAAAAAGTTTAAGAGTTATACTCACTAATATCTTCTAAGCTATAACAAGTCTTATGCAGCGCCCCCGAATAAAACTCGAGGCCGATAATGGCGAAGATGACTATAGCGAAAAGCACCAAAAGGCCGATCTGTAGCAACGGGGCCATCGCCTTGATGATTGACTTCAACACAACTTGTAGACCTATCAAAACAAATTATTTAATATCGAGGAAAAAGAACTAATCGATCAGTTCAACCCAGTTATTAGATCTGCAGGTATTGAAAAAAAGTTGCCAATTAGAAAATAATAATTGTGATGTCGTGAAAAAATTGAGAGAAATGCGAATTTAAAGGAAGCCGTGTTCCATTAATTATGTAATTGACAATTGAAATAAAACTTTAATGCCCACAAGGTTAGTTCTACATTAACGTTTTTAAAACTTTCAAATCAGATCTAAGTAAGTAAGTAAAATCTAAATAGGAAATAAGTGATAATATGATAATAAAAATAAAATAGAAGAAACAAAACGTGCATTGAGGAAGATGCCGATGCATATTTTTTTAGGCGTAAAGATAAAGTTTCATAGGCTTGTCTGCGAGAGACATGCAAGAAAATATTTCTGTTATTCGTTTCGAATGTTAGTCAAGAGTAAACTTAAAAGTTATTAATGTTAGATAAGATGTTTGTTTTAAACTTAACAACCTTTAAAACTTTGATCGATTAATTGCCACTACGTTATAATCTTATAAGTAATTATCGTGATTTATTACTGAATAACATTTTGATTCAAAAAGATTATCAGTCATAATAAACAGCACAATGCAGCTCTTAAGACATACAAAGTGCTATAAGAGTTTCTTCTAATAGACATAGTTTATCAAAATACATAGAAAAATATGCTAAGGCAAATTCTAGTGTAACTACTGTTTACTAACTAAAAATGTTCTAGAACTCACTAGGAACGCCCGAAACTAATTTAAGGGGCCTCAGCACCCTAATGGCACGCAAGGTCCTGAAGTCGACGTCGGGTGCGACCGGCAGCTGCGTGATGATACTGCCAAACACATATCACTCGATACTATAGCCTGAACTAGCACTAGCCTAAACGAAACCACTACCGTAGGGCTGTACTATCTCACACTCCCATCCAATATGGGTACTGTAGTATTTTAAAGAGATCAATAAGAGCCCACCGAGCTTAGTACAACCCTACCTTCAAAAAGTATATAATCATCTACAAACTAAATATTTCGTAAATATCTAAATTAGTCACATCATTAGGTAATAGCTATTATTAAAATATACACAGTTTAATCTAAATAATACAATATTTATTCACACCTAATGTTTTCTTTAGCTAAACATTTAACACATTAGCTTTCTGTATTTGAAGTACCTACAGTTACACAAAAATATAGCGAATATTAAAGTATATATACTATTATGCAAAACGTAGCCGTTTAAAAATACATTAAAACATTTTCAATAATAAATCACATTAAACCACACACATTTTATAAAGTTTAACATAAAACAAAAACTATTCAATTCATAACGAGAATGATGCTACATCTGTTTACTAAATGAAAATAAAAATATTTAAAATCTATATATTTCACAGACTAGCTGTTCTAGAGTAGATACTGTTTTAAAAAAGTTGTAAAATTGTAAAACAACTAGCGATAACTTGCTAACGAGTAATAAAGTTAGGTATATATATGTGAACGTTTTCGCCAATTACTGTGAATTACTTGGTATCCGCGAGACGAGCTTCAGCGGGCGCAGCACTCTGAACGAGCGCAGCATCCGAAGATCAACGTCCACGTTGTATTCGGCAAATATCGTCATGGACCTAGTTGTCACCACCACCTCATTGTCAATATACACTCTCTCTTTCTACCTCTACATTTGTAATGTTGCTAATACATTTCTATAGCGTCTCATGTCTCAAGTCAATTGCTTTGCGCGATTCGCGCACTCACTTTTGAATTTGGTTGTTGTGTGAAAGTTTTCATCATACATGAGGGCGTTAAATGTGTCGGACCGATTTTAGGATCACGTGATTGTGAAATTAACCAATTATTCGCATTAAACATTTTGGTTCCCATCAGATTTTACTTAAAACCTTAGTTATATGAACTTATAACTTTTGACTTCATCACTATCACTAATATTACCAGCTGTAAGATTGGCTTCCAGACTGGCTGGCAATACTCGCTATTCTAAATTTAAGGGCTACTTAAACAATTAAGCAGCTCTTAAGTGCAAGAATTAACAACGCTACTAATATTATTTTTAGAAGCTGCTAATGATCAATAGTAGGTATGTCATGTATCCTTATTTTATTTAGTTGTTGTTTTTTTGTGATTCTTTTCTTTTAGTACAATAAACAGTCTTATCTTATCTTGTCATTTAAGTAGACCTTAAATTTAAAATTGAAGCACTGCGCCTTTTCAATATTTATTTATGAAGTTATAAGTTCTATTTGATCACCAAAATGTTTAGGCTGTTGAAGTTGAACGCTTATACGCGCATTCAATGTTCACGTTTTTACGCCACCGTGCCTTTGATTTGCCTTCATCATAGCGCAATATTGACTGTATTATCAAAGAGCAAGATTTAAAAACGAGCTTTTTGCGATACCTATAGAAATTTATAAATACCTTTAAATCAATAAAATATAGAAGACCATTTTTAATAAACAATCTCAATAAACAGAAAAATATATTTGCAAGTATTTGACTGAGTATCGCGAAAAGCAGATAATAATATTCAACAAGAAGCAATTAAATCTGGGAAGCTGCGTGGTCTAGTTCGTTAAGACGCTTGGGATTAGGAATCCAAGTGACGCAAGTTCAAAACTCGCCGCAAATGAATTTTTGAAGATGACTTTATCCTTTAAAATATTTCAAGAAGAAATTGTTTATTAAAAACGCCTATAGTTATTAATATAAAGTTAGTGAAATCCAAAATACACTTACCCAGTTACTACTACGAAAAAATCCATGATGTTCCAAATGTTTCTAAGATACGATCCCCTGTGTAAAACAAAACCTAAAGCTAAAATTTTTAACGAGGCTTCTACACAAAATATTCCTAAAAAGTATGTCTCGGTCTTTTCCTGTAACAAAGAGAGGACAAGTGTTAAATGTGGTTTTAAACTTACATGGATGTTTTCACTACAAATATTATTAAAAAACAAATATATTGTTTAATAATTACTTAGTAAATTTGCGTTCCTGATAGTGTTCGACCGAAACTGGTTTTCCGGCCGAAACCGAAACCGAATATTCGGCAGTGGCTTCAGTTTCGGCCGAAACCGAAGCTCACGTGGTCAAGTATGAAATTTCTTAAAATACTGAAATTTGGTGCATTTTACCCATTATTCTGCAATAATTAGGACATGAAATGGAAACACAGTATATTGAGTTTGTGTAATCATTTACAACAAACTCAATATACTCGGCAAACAAACTCAATATACTCGGCAAACAAACTCAATATACTTTGTCGAATTTTAGCCGAAACTGACACTGCCGCCGAAACATGATTTTTGGCCGAAACTCGGCCGAAACCGAAACCGAACTTTCGGTCGGACACTAGTTCCTGATGCAAAGACTGTCGATTGCCATCTAGCGTGGCAATGCGGCTAATTTGCTTGGCAGCTTTGCATCGGAACGTTGCGAACAGGCTTGTTTAGCCAATACCCGTCACTCGAACCAAGCGTTTTGCATCGACATTCTTTATTCGTACTGCGAGGGAATGGAATTTTGTTGCCTGAGTACTATGTGTCTTCCCGGATATCTACAACTTGGGGGTCTTCAAGTCACGAGTGAACAGGTACCTCATAGGTAAGCGAGCAACATTTTAGTCCACATCGTCACTTTCCATCAGGTGAGATAGTGGTCAAACGCTTACATATCAACTATAAAAAAAGTTATTGTTAATGTGAAATATGTATGCTCATGTATTTACTTTTAATTTAAAATAATTAATCAATCCTAATAACGGGGTATTTACTATGTTTAGATTTAATTTTGTTTTAGTCTCGTGAACGAGCCAGTTGAAATTACTGGCGAAGTATCGAGCTCCATAAAAAAAACAAATCTAAACATGGTAAATAACCCGTTAATTAATAATATTTAAAGTGTTAGATAACTGAAAATCAATCAACATCAACTCTATACCCTTTTTCAGAAACTTAGATGAAAACTGTAAACACTGAACTGTCAATTATCAGTGGTATAAGTAAACAAAGAGCTGTCATTTTCAAACAATTATATTATATTTTTGTTTACATTTTTGAACACTTTATTTATCCGGTTTAATCGTGTTTTTATTCATTGTTTTCAACGAACCGAGCTTTCGCCAACTTTACATCTCTTGAAAAAGCCAACTGTAAAAGTGGATAAATAAAGTGTTTCATTATGCGAAATCGTGAAAACCATAGAAGAAATTACATTTTTGATCTAAGATTTATATTATGTATAGTATTTTAAAATTCAGTCACTTTACATGTCTGTCGGTCTGTTTATCCGCCAACTTCTCCTACGGTTGAACACTGAAACACTTCTTAAAACATGAGGTTACTTAAACAATAACGCTGATCCTGGACTCAAAAAATATCATACTAGTTTTGTATTTAAACGCTGCTCAAACATCTAAGTAAATCACTAATTTGAGTGGTGTTTCAATTTTGGGAAGTTACTGTTACGCTGTTTTCACTTATGAACAGTAACTGCAACTAAAATGCAGCCGTTTGACCGAGCTAAAAAAGCTTCACTATCAGACGGCCTTTCTCCTCCTAGCCTCTAATAGACACCAGTACTCGTATTATGTACCTACCCAGTTGACAAGTGATAACAGGTGAAATTGACAGGAACTCTCTAGCAGGTATACATTGCTGCTTTGAGGTAATCACTGGTAATAACCACCTTACGTCAGATCATCAATGTACTGTAAAGTTCAACTGTTTTCAGTTGTCACTGGATACATAATACGGGTACAGTCCAGTTCTATTGGTTTAACTTACCAAATTCTGTGCTAAGATGGTCTTATCCCCGTTGGGCAAATGCTCCTCCAGCGCCAGCACCACGCAGTTGGCGATGATGGTAAGCAGCACCGCGTACTCGAAGGGTGGCCACTCGATGATGAACTTTGTATATCTGGAAATAGAATACGTCTTCCTTTAATAATAATATAAGATAGGGTTATGTTTTTGCCGTTTGTATTTTAAAAACGATGCGTCCCCGGTTTCATCCCGATCCTGCAGAAATATCAGAATAAAAAGTAACCCATGTTACTCCTAGATAATGTAGCCAGTAGTTTCGAAGCCTATTCACAAGCAAACAATTTAATATTTCTTCTTTGTAATATTAGTACCTTATTACCTATAGATAGATATGCGTTTCACCACTATTTCACGATAATTATCTATAGTACGTTTTTAATTTTAGACTATAATCTATAAGTTATCATTTCTTGGATTTGCAATTTCTATAGACACAAGAGTGTCAAATCGTAGTCCTCAATTAAAAAATGAAGTATAAATGATGTTATGCCCCAAGGTGTAGAAGATAGGAAGTTGTTACAAGATCCAAACCTATCTTCCTTAGGGTTTCTAGTGGTAGCACCAGTCTATATTGGAACACGGAAGACCCCGTTCAGTATGTAACACACCACTCTCTACTTAACAATTGATATATGTTATAGCGTCCCCACCGACAGCCAAATGCGGGCATTCCGTGCGGGGTCCGCTATACCCGAGCGAACACCCCGAAGGGCGGCGTCGGGGATCAAGTTATTTAAAGACTGATCTAGTCCCCAATGCTAGACTGGTTCTCATAAGGGAGAGTAGCCTCGTTCCCAAGGACACTACCTGGTTTTTCAGACTGGTACTGGAGCAATAAGGCTGCTCACCACCCTCACCTCAATGAGGAGCTAACGACAACCTCAAGCATGTAATAGTGACAATTCTTTTCGCCCATTTGTACAACCTTTTACTTTTAAGCTTTCTGTGTAATTTGTCTCACTTATTAATTTTAATGTAAACTGATTTTAATTGTTGTTGGTTGTGCAAATAAAGTGTTTATCTAATCTATCTTATTCTGAATCCTAAAATTTAACCTAAAAATTCCTAGAACTAAGTTTAGACAGTATTCCTATACTGTTGGTGCCATCCTAAACTTAAATTTAGACTGACAGCTCTAAAATATTCATTTTGTGATACTTAATTTAACTCAGCGTAACAACAGAACCATTTGTACAATTTTTTACTTTTAAGCTTTCTGTGTAATTGTCTTACTTATTAATTATAATGTAAACTGATTGTAATTGTTGTTGGTTGTGCAAATAATGCAAGTGTTAATCCATCTATCTATCTATCTACAAAATTGCTACCATTGTGTTGTGTGCTACTAGTGTATAGTTCCTTTTTATTTTCATATAATCGATAGCGATAAAAAGTGCGCCAGTTCTGCTAGTAATCCAATAAATTGCAACTCCCTCGGCTGCCGTTCATAAAAGATGACTTATTAATTGCCCTATTATAGAGCTAACTATACATCTCTTCTACCCAGCGGGAATCTGCACTCGATTATCTTTCGATTATTTCCGCATAATGCGCTAACGAATTGAACCTTCCACACTGTGTCGATTTCCAAGATTTGAGTAAGTTTGTGGAAAAAGGATAGCAGGAATTGACGATCGTTTTTAAGGGGTTTTCTGATGCGGTTCAGTTACGTCATGACACTGGGAGAGTACAAAACTTGGAAAAAAGAGTCGTAGTGCGAGAAAGATACTGTGGAATTAGAAGGTGGAAGGACTATGTTAAGAAAGATATGGGGGAGAAGGAGGTTTCCTGTTTTGAGAACGAGATACAAGAAATTGACATTAGGGTAAGGGCAGGAAGAAGAAGACTTATCTTCTGATTTGTAGCTACTTTGTATAGTCCTACTGGCCTGGCATAATCTAAAGTATTCCTATCCTACTAATATTATAAAACTGAAAGTTTTTGAGTATGTGTGTATGTGTGTTTGTTACTCAATCACGAAAAAACCGTTGAACCGACTGCGGTGAAACTTGGAATATAGGTAGCTGGATACCGGGAATAACACATAGGCTACTTTTTATCCCGATAAACCCGCGGGAACGGGACTTACGCGGGTGAAACCGCGGAGCGCATCTAGTATTATTAAATAGCGAAAGATTTTGTTTGTTTGGTTGAACGCGCTAATCTCACTAGTACTGGTTCGAATTGAAAACATATTTGTGATAGTTTAATTATCAAGGAAAGATATAAGCTACTTTTGATCCTCATATTCCCACGGGATCGGGACTTACGCGGGTGAACCCGCTGGACGCAGCTAGTGTGTAATAACTTGGGAGCCGACACCGTGTGGATTGTCCAATAACTATAAACCGATAAAGCATAATACGTTTCTAGGTGATTCAATTATGATGCTCTTAAATGCTTATTCTCGAGTACCTAACGATAATGTGAAAATGAAGTAGATAATTTATTTTTAAACTAGCTGCGCCCCGCGGTTTCGCAGCATAAGTCCCGATCTCCCAGGAATATCCAGATAAAATAAAATCTAGCTTTATGTAACTTTTAACTTATATTTTCACTTGTAAACGAATCGAATCTTGTTCGCGTATCATTAAATTGAATTTGATGAAACGAACAACTGGGGCAAGAAAAATTATAACTTTCATTAACTTATGCCTCTTCACTAGTTTTTTTGTTTAATAAGAGAGTGGAAAGAGCAATAAAAACAGGCTTCTATGTTCTTAAGTCATCAGTTTTTAATTGCCTTAGGACGCTTGATCTTATCGAAAGCTTATTAAGCTGATGTTGCCAATATTATATCAATCTATAATAACGTTAAAATAAAGTTAGACATTTTTAATACCTACATTTCAAGTTTTTCAAGCTATATAAGTTCCTTCGTTTCGAAAACAATATAATTTTGTAAACCTATTTGCAGTTTGCTGAAAACGGTACCTACATTTTACTTGTTTTGCACGGGCCAAGTGTCGCTTGACTTCGAACTTTGCAGGTGCAAAAACTTAACGCCGAAACATATTCTAGTTGCGAAATTCTTTGTATAAATGGGTAGCTTGCAGTTCCACAGTTAATATTCTCCTGACCCGTCCTATATACATAATTTAAACCTTCCATTAAGAATTTATATCGTGACAACACGGAAATATTTCAGTTGCAGTCGCTTCTCAAAATTAAACTGAGTTGGTTTACAGTTCCATGTCATTAGGTTATAAATCGATTTTTGCAGTAACATGTCTACTCAAGTTTGTGGAATGTTACTTTTTCTTTGTTCATTTATAACATGAAGACTGATTGAAAATTTTAGTGGATTGAAGAGCAACTAAATATTAAATATCTACGGCGAGCGTTAAATATCAAGAAGTAGGCCAGTGCTTGTTTACAAAATGTATAAGAAGGCAAACAAGGTGTCCGTTTAATATTTATAAGAGGAGGCAATAGTGGCTCTCTTCGAATTATTCGGAGGGGACCGAGTTGGCAAGAGAGTTCGGGTTATCATAGATCGTTTTTTACATTGAGGTTAGCTTCTGAGCTATTTGTTTGCCTTCTTTCGGCTCCGTGGGGGTATAGAGTTGTAAACATCTAGTTTCTTATGTTTGTCGTAATATAAAAAGTATGTGATCAGGTCATACTTTTAGTTGGGTAGTGTACCTATTTGCTGTGGTCATGTGTGTAGACGGTGTTTATTCGTAGACACTCGGTATGTACCTACTGTGATACCTAGATAGGTTCAGTTACAGTTTTTACACTGTTTTGCCTAGGTAAAATCCATTGGTTTTATACGTGAATTTGTAGCTTAGCACTGTGTGTGATATTACTTACTATCATTAGTTATTTAGAGTTGAATTATTGTATCTAACTCTTATACTAAGAGAATACTAAAAGTTCAATTTACTGAGTTTCGGTGAAAGTTCACAAGTGAAAAACATAACCCTTCTATTTTTTGTAGTGTGGTATTTACAATCAGTGCCAAACATGAACTTTTATCGTTGCCTTCGAACCAAAGCTAATATGAAGTTACCACTGTAACCATTGACGAATAGGTAGGTCTTTTTGAAAAAATTACAAAAACATGCGTTGAAATAATGTTATTCAAAAAAATACTGACCTATTTACTAGTTTTATTTATTTAACAAGAGAGTGAAAAGGGCAAAAAAATAGGCTTCTAACCTTTTAAGTCTTTAGTTTTTAATTGCCTAGTACGTCTGATCTCATCGAAATCTTAGTAAGTTAATGTTAATGGATAATAGTTGGTTGAGAAAATACTGACCTCCGAATAAAATTTTCGTCGGAAAATATAAACAGCGAGCTGGGCCCTGGGGTAGCGGGCTGGTGCGCGCCGCCCATGGTATCAGCTGGCGCCGCGCGAGCCTGCGCGCCCGCCGCCTCCTGCGCTGCCGCCAACCTAGAAATGCAGACGTAACAACTATTTAATAACATAACATCGTAAGTTACATTACAACTGTTTCAACTTATGTACCTACTAGCTGCGCCCCGCGGTTTCACCCGCTAAGTCCCGTTCCCGCGGAATATCGGGTTAAAAAGTAGGCCATGTATTAATTATTATTATTATTATTATTTTATATCTTTATTTGCACAACATAAACATAGAAAACAACACACACATATACAACAGTAAATACTAAAATAAAAGCTTAAAAATTAAGTTGCACAAATGGGCGGCCTTATCGCTAAGAGCGATTTCTTCCAGGCAACCTTTGGCTGGATTAGAACTGTGACAGCTTGAGTGGTAGGTAGAAATGTGAAATAATATCATAAATAAATACCTATACACAAACCCATAAAACCATTAATCTAAGTCCCCAGCTATATTCCATGTTTCATCGCAATCGGTTCAGTAGTTTTTCGTGAAAGAGTAACAACCTCACATACATCAAACATACAAACTTTCGCGTTTATAATATTAGTAAGATGTATGTGACTTTGTTACTCTTTCACGAAAAGACTAATGAACCGACTTTGTATCCCGATATTTCCGCGGGAACGGAGCTTACGCGGGTGAAACTACGGGGCGCAGCTCGTTATTAATATTATAAACGTAAAAGTTTGTATGTGACTTTGTTACTCTTTCACGCAAAAACCACCGAACCGATTGGGATGAAACTTGAAATAATGGTAGCTCAATACTTTTAAAACACACAGGCTACTTTTTATCCTGATATTCCCGTGGCTATGGACTTACTCGGGTGAAAACGCGGGGCGCACCATATATTACAAAAGTGGTGGTCTTTTCGAGACCATAGCCAGTGTCACCTAAGCCGAAACGTCTGAGTTTCTATATAGAAAATGTGTATACACGCAATCTGGACCCGAAATTCTGATTATTTAAACAGAAATCATGTAAGTTTAAAAAGCGTGTTGTAATTGCTGCTTACGGTCACCTCTTGCGAAAACCATAATTTGCAATAGCGTATATCGAGACATGTGTAAATCGCATAGTGAGACATGTCTGATCACTGATTAGGTATACTTAACATCCGTTAAATATTATCAAAAATAAAATAAAATATTATTGTTAAATATTATTGTATGCCCTATGTGGTAAACTATTGAGACTACCCAATTAATAGCACTATTAGGTATCTGCTAATGTACATAGTTATGAACAATAAATGATTTCTATTCTATTGTATTCTAAAAGATGTTTCAGAAGTATATAATAGCCGGTAGGTTACTCGCTAACGTTTTACGCTTGTTTTTTAATTTATGTATTGAAGATTGTACCTACCTACAATAATATTTTCATATTTTCCCGGGTCGGGCGATCTTTACGTTTCAATCATGTCACAATGATCTTAGTCGCGAGTTGAAAAAAGAATGAAATATCCGAGAAAATATGAAATTTGGTATTCCAATCGTGTTAGTTCAAAAAGTTTATAAATCATTTCGTTTACCTACTAATCATTTTCTTTTGTGCCATAGTATTACGAGAAATGTTAAAAACCTTCGTACATCATTAAACAGTAAAAGTAACAAGCGGTTAAGTATTAAAATAAAAGTGTTTGTATAATAACAATAACACAATGGTACAATACGATAAATTGAATTCAATGTTAGCCGGATGCGGGCACGTAGCGTGTTCTAACCACATTAAACTTTTGTGCAAGCCAGTAGCAAGGCTTAGCAGTTATAATAACATTATCAATAAACGCTATAATGTCTCTGCTAAATACCCGAACAATATGTGTTAAATTTATAATTGTTTTCGAATTTATTAAGGTCAATGCTTTGGTGTGTAGGTCAATTCATCAACCTAAGGTCACATTGATTATTTAATTATTGATGATATGCGAGCAAGGACAGGACGATACGTCTCAAGTGGGCGTGGTTTTAACTACCGACATACGCTCACAGGAGCGGATATTCTCCTAAGCGTTGTGTAACAAAATTTTGATGTTACAATTGGGTTTTAATCTAATCCTGCTATAAGCAGTCATAGTGACGCTACAGTTCAACGAGTTAGGAAGACGTTCTTTTTAGCGACTGCACTGGTCTATTTAAGCGGCTATTGTAGGCCAGAACTGATGTTTCTAGAATGAATTACTACAAAAGTTATTTGAAACAAAAGTTTTTTAAACCATATTTATTAAAGTCGAGGATATTTACTAAGTCATGTTTGACGTAAAAACATGATTCCTAAAAATTTTGAAAATAGGGAAAAATCCCAAAGTTCCCTTTAGATTGTACAAATAAGTGATATTACTCAGTCAATATGTCCTTAAACTAATAAAATTTTGTATAAAAACTGAACTTAGGTCAATACAGGTCCTTATTGATTTGAATTTCAAGATTAACGTTTAGTTATCTTGAAACTAGCAATTGTTTGGTCTTACGCACTAAAATGTTGCATAGTCGCATCTTACGTCCTTCACTTACACATCTGAAATTCGCTAGCTGTATCCTTGTCACGCTATGAGGGTTATATAGGCCCTTAAGAGAACACAGACAAGTTCAGTAGCCAAAAACTGCAGCCGAAACCTTCCAAATAAAATTTACTTTACGATATTAAGTAGGTAGGTAAATAGGGACGTGATTATATTTAAATTTGTATGGATATTATGTAGGTCAGTGCTGCGTGTCACGTTACTACGGTACCTAGTATAGTATAGGACTATAGGTATATAACATTAGATACATAGGTACAACCTATGTGAATTCTAATGGAATGAACTATCTTAGCAGTGGGTTAAGAAGCCGGCGGCAAAGCGGTAGGTACACCTTTCACACTAAGGACTGATTTATTATTCTACGGACAAAAGATATGTGTCGAATAAGTTCGAATCCAACCAAATTTAATAGCCTTCAAAATTTTGATCATATAAATTTAGATTTTTATTCTTTTTAAATATCATAGCGACGTTCTTTATTCGGCGGTGTTACATTTTATTTGTCAGAAATGTCTATCTAGGGATTTAAAAAATCAGCCCTAAATCAAAATAAAATCTACGAAGTTTGGAAGTCCATTTTAAGTTGCAGTATTGCAATACTGTAACTAAAAATGGACTCTATTAGGTTTATTGAGAATTGATTGCAAACCGTAAGTATTTACAGAGACGGCGCGGCACGAGCCTTACCTACTCGTAAAAATAAGAATAATGCAATCCTTATGCGAATAGGTATTATACCTACCTACTTATATACAAAGTAGGTACCTACCTCCTTAAGTTATCATTTATAGGGCGTTACAATTTTCGATATAAGTATTCGGTATATTTTGAAAACCTAACCAAGCACATAATGCATGACACATCAAATTGAATTCTTTAATTTAAAAATTTATTCAAATAAAAACATAATAAAAAATAGTATTTTTTTATTAAACCAGCTTCCGCCCAGTTTCTTAATACTTATAAACCAGTATCTTAATACTTATGACTTTAAAACTTGGAGTCCACAGAATGTGGACGATATTTTTCTAACACTATTAGGTACCTCTGAGAATAAGTAAGTAGGTATGTAGATTTTAGCTTTTACTTGATAAGAGGAAGGCAACTTAGTTTAAAAGGAAAACGACCATTGTATTGCGGAAACTAAAACGCCAAGATTAAAAAAATAATATTAGAAATATACGATTTTAAACTAACATGGTTATTTTCACTACTAAAATTACTTAATAACGGGGTATTTACCATGTTTAATAATTTATTCGCGGAGCTCGATATTTCGCTAGTAATTCCAACCAGCTTGTTCACGAGACTGGAGAATGCGGGTAGGTGATGACAGTTAGAGGCGTCCAGTCTCGTGAACAAGCTGGTTGGAATTACTAGCGAAATATCGAGCTCCGCGAATAAATTATTAAACATGGTAAATACCCCGTTATTAAGTAATTTTATTAGAAATATGTTCTAAAATGTCTACAGATTTAATAAATTAGCAAATATTACAGGACGTTGCACACAGTACAATCCAGCTCCAAATTACCTAAGCCACTCGGCTTGTAGGTTAGTACTATGGGTACACGACTCATCTATATCTTTACTATATCTTCTATCTATACTTATAATAAATTAAGAGAGAACAAAAAGTCTGTACTTGGAAGTCATTTACAAAAAAAAGTGTAGAATAAGTAGAAGAACAAAATAATATAATTTTTAAAATTCATGTCTGTTTTCGAGGATTGTCGTGGTATACTTTACATCGAAATCCAATTAGTAGAACCCGAGTAATGAACGAAAAAGTGCAACCACTTGAGAACCGCCCGCGCCCGTGATAACGCGTTTTTCACTTTCGCGGGTCAAAGATACTAGTTTTTTGCAAATACTTACGTATTATTATGATGATACCATGATATAGAAAGCACCCAGAACCAGAAACAAGCATTTATAATGATCATAAATATTTCTACATGGCGGCAATCGACCCCTTAATCTTGTATAGGCAGCTGGGTAGGTACATATTCACTCGACAGGTAACAGACGCGTCTTTGAATTTCTAGATTCAATTTTACTGATTTGACTGCGATTCTAATTCTAAATTTTTTTTTTGTTATATCTGTTGAGATGTCTAGGACACAATTGCGATACTTATTTTTTAATTACTTAGGTAGGTAATGGTGGCAAATTTGATGTCAATAAATCCTAAAATTTAGCTAAATATTGACCCGAAAATTCCTAAAATTAAATTTAGACAGTATTCCTATTCTCTTGGTGCCATCCTTCACGACTGTACGCAAGTTCCACTAGCACAGTCATCGAACTCCAAAAGGTATCTAATAGGTTATCGTGCTTCGTCTAAGGCTGAAATCTATAGTGCGTACTTTTACTTTGCTAAGCAAAAACTAGATGATGAAAAAAAAGTTTGGGCTCTATGTTGACTAAAACTTTTGCCTTACCCTTCCGTCAAAATAAAAATAGAAGAAAAAAAGTCCAGGTTTTCTTTTTTTATGTGTTATGTCTATGTGGCCAGTTCGAAATGGCTGTATACTACCAGAACCATAGTTCCAAATTTAAATTACTTTATGCCCTAGGTCTATTACCACTTCACTTATTTTATTTACTAAGAGTTCGCCCCGAACTGAGACCTCACGACCCCCTATCTCCCCAACCCCCCTACCGATCCGGCTCATCTTCGAACTCATAAATTCTATTGACCTAAACTACGCGCATATCAAAATTCATGAAGATCGGAGCTACGATACTCAAGTTATCGTCGAACAAACATACAAAGATACAAGCGCCAGGCCCGTCTACACTGGACCTCACTCGCTTCGCTCGTTCGGTCAATCATCTGTGAGGTGAGATCAAACACTTACCTATCAAATGTTTGTGCTTACAAAAAAAGTGTAATATGTAGTTTAATCGTTGTCTAGTAACCTTATTGCCTAGTGCTTAGTTTGGGGTTAGATTGAGCTGTGTGTAACGTTGATTTATTTATTTAAATATTTTATGAACAATTTTAATATAACTATTTATATTAGCAACTGATTAGAAACATTTGAATACCTACAACTAGCTAAATATTCACTCTCTTGTACCTAAATCGCGTGCATAGTGTCAATATTTGTCCAAAATTGGATCGTTTCTAAGTAATTCGGCTTCATCACTGCGGTAACTGACCCTTAGACCTTTAAATCTAGGTCATCAGGGCAACCAGGAATAACTTTTATCTATTTCACACACAAATCACTGTAGCCTAATCTAATTTACACGTGGAACGAGATTTATCGACGTCCACACTGTTATGTTCTACCTAACCAGTCCTAGGTACTACACTACAATTAGCAAACAAATCGTGTGGGTAATGGGCCCTACCATGATATCTTAAAAGTCGTCGCGTTGTCGTTTAGCTAAAAAAAATAATTAAAAACATATAAAATACTTAATAAAAAAAATAAACGTCAAAAAATAAGATTTATTTCAATTGTCTGTGGTTTTTGAAAGTAGTCGGGGTATTTTTTATTTAAAATTAAAGCTTTATTTTTTTTAACGACATAGTAACGACAATCGATCATGGTATGATGTCGTGACTAAGGGAAATAGGGATTTATTATTTATTTATTATATATAAAAAGATAATTAGAACTTCGGGTCCAGTTCCAGTTTGTAGATCTTTTTTTTTTTTGAATTCTGTCGACGTTTCGGCAAACGGGTTACATAGGCCGTGGTCCCGAGTAGACCGGAATCACAGCCAGTGTAAAATGTAAATATGAACAAACGTGATCAAGACTCAAATTTTTAATAATAAAGAATGGAAATCTTGTTAGTTTAAAAGTCAAGGACGTTACAGTTTAATTCTTGAAATGTTTGAATCAAACTATAAACCACTAGATGCGCCCCGCGGTTTCACCCGCGTAAGTCCCGTTCCCGTGGGAAAATCAGGAAAAATAGGAGCCTATGTATTGTACCAGGGCTCCAGCTACCTATATTCCAAGTTTCATCGCAATCGGTTCAGTAGTTTTTGCGTGAAAGAGTAACAAAGTCACATACATCTTACTAATATTATAAACGCGAAACTTTGTATGTATGTGAGGTTGTTACTCTTTCACGCAAAAACTACTAAACCGATTGCGATGAAACTTGGAATTTAAGTAGCTGGGGACCTGGATTAACACATAGGCTACTTTTTATCCCGATATTCCCGCGGGAACGGGACTTAGCGGGTGAAACCGCGGGGCGCAGCTAGTATAATATAAGTCACCGTAAAGTAATAAAAAATTTATAAACTTTCGTAAGATTCTAAACAGCAGATGTATATTATTATTTTACAAACACATTTTCGTAAATACTAGTAAGATTAAACTGCATCACTTAGCCCCATCAATAACGATTGATTTAGATCATCATTTTTTTAAAATCACTTCTTTTAAAAAGACCATTAGACTCAGTAATTTTGTTTAAAGAAAAGACCTCCTGAAATCTGCGCACAAAAGGCCCTCGAGTGAGGTGGGCAGTGTAAGGGAGCCTCCCTCGAAGTGTGGGGAGATGGGGCGTAGGTCGAGTGATCGGCCGAGGCTAAGGACATCGCATCTCGCCCTTCGCCAGCCTCATTAGCTAATCCACTCGACTTCATATAGTTAAGATATGAGAATACGGGCCTGTCTGAAGCACTCCGACTCGAGTTCGTTTCTTACTTCCCGATTGCGATGATAATGTAGCATAGCATATATAGGTACAGTGTGTTTCGGGATCTATAATACTTATAATAAAGGAAGAGAATACAAAAAAACTGTACTTGGAAGTAAATTTAAAAAAAAGTGGTCTGGGGGACTTAAGATAAGTAGTAGAAAAAAAAAATATAATTTATAAAATTCATGTCTTTCTGTCTGTTTCTCTGTCTGTTCCTTATACAATTAAAAACTACAAATCCGATTGAAACTGACAACGCGTTTTTCACTTCCGCCTTATAAATATTATAAATACCATATTATCATAGTCATGTTCTACTCTAGTCATGTTTTGCAATGTTCATGTTCTGCGTTCAGTGGCGATATCGGGACAATGGTGGTGGGGACAATTGTCGCTATATCGTGAGCTCGCAAGAAGCGATATTTGAGTCAGGATAAACAATAAAACGGGCGATTTGCCTATGCACGGGGTGATTTAGGGTGCGATCTAGGGTCCTTCCCACCACTTGCCCGATATCGGCACTGAATTTAGGGCCGTCTTAAAGCCCAATACTCACCTAATGACGTGACAGGGATAGGGCTAGCAAATTTCAGATGTGTGAAAGAAGGACGTCAGATGCGACTATGCAATATTTTAGTGAGTAAAACCAAACAATTACTCGTACATTAAACAGTAAAACTGTTCTAACAATTTCAAGTGCATGTTATTATGCTTTAATACAGAAAAATAGAGGTTTAAATACGCCACGTTTAGCTTAAAATGAAATTTTCGTTTTTTTTTAAGTTAAAAAGTTAACCAATCGTGTAAAGAAATCTACCAAAGTGAAGATAAGAGAATGAAAAATAAAATACCAAAATAGTATTTCCGAATGTTATGTAATTACTGAGAAATATTGCCGCCAATATCGTGAGTATATGTCACCTTAACTGTGCATGATTGCACGATCATGTGGGAAGGCTAGGCTAGGTGTTTACTACCGTTCATCTCGCAACGAGATCAGGTTTATTAGGTTTTCTCGATCAGTGTGCTACTTAATTAATGGAGAACGATGTGCGTTCAATGTTATAACACGCTTACTAGAGTTCGAGTTTATTCATTCATTCACGATCATATGTAGTGTAGGTAGGTACTGCGATTTTAAAATAACATGGTTGTTTTCACAAAAATGTATTATATTTAGAATAGAATATTATATTTATTTTTTATTTAGAATAGAATAGAATAATTCGATCATGTTACAATGATCAAAACGTCGAAGTAAGAAATTAAATAAGAATATTCGATTAAGACCCGGTAAATATGTTAACAAATCGTGTGAATTTAAAAAGTTTTTTAGAATTGAATAATGATTTTTTCGCAACAATTAAACTAATCTATTTATACATACCTAATGTTAAGACAAAAAGAATAAATATAAATACTTTAGATTTGTTGTTGCGAAACGGTTCCAAATCAGCATATTATGGATGTCAGTCTTACAACTAGCGCTGGTCTTCCATTAGATTTATTATTATGAGACAAATATTATTAAAGACGGGGAATTAATCATCTTAATTTTGTTTTTACCTGGAGCTCGATATTTCGCCAGCAATTTCCTTTCATCTCGTAAACAAGCCACTTGAAATTAACTCGTGTAAAAACGAACTCCCTTACATAATAAATATTATTTACCCATGACTAAGTTATGTGACGTTTGTCTCTGTCTGTCAACTTTGAAACTTCATGTGATAGTAAAAGACAAACGATGCATAGTTATGCAGCGCATTAATTAGCGTTTATAAGTAAGGGGGTATGTACCTATGTATCGTATGTATGTATTACAAAAAACGTATAATATGTAGTAAATCCGTTGTCTAGTACCCTTAGTACAAGCCTAGCACTTGGTTTGGGGCTAGATAGCGTTGTGTGTAATGTCGTGCAATATTTATTTATGTATTTATTTATCAAAAGGCAAGAAAGAAACCCTTAAAAAAGGTATCAGTCGCTTGTTTGTCCGTCTTAATCAAATTTAACTTGGTATCACTTGAATTTTTAAATAACCTACAGTGAGTACGTAGTACATACCTACCTACATACAAACACTACTCATATAAGCGGATTTTAAGTTAGACTCTTAGGTTAGAAAAAAAATTAAATAAAAAAAAATGAGGTGAATATCGAGCAGTAGATAAGGCCATCCCAATCCACCCCGATGCTACCAAAGTATTCATAACAAACACAGAGGTTACATTCAAACAAACAAAAATAAAAAAATAATAATAGAAAGAAAATATGATCGGAATATCAACAAAAAACGGCCGCAACAAAACAAAAGGAGAATTTAGACCATCCCAAAAAATCTCATCCGTTCCGATGCTACAAAAGTATTCATAACAAACACAGAGGTAACATACAAACAATCAAATAAAAAAAAAATAAGTAGAAACAAAATATGATCGGAATAGCAACAAAAAATGACCGCAACAAAAATAAAAGAAGGTCAAAGTAGCTACACGAAATACTCGGATCGAATTAGAAACAAAAGAAGATCGAAACAAAAAAACAGGAGACGATCGAAATAGAATCAAAAGATCGGAGTATAAACAAAACACGATCGAAATTTCGGGCTAAATAATGTCTATTTTAAGTAAAATATAAACAAAAACAATTAACACCGTTAACGTATTTACAAATAAAGGATAAAAAAATAAATTACTTACGAATTGCAATCCATTCAAAGTGCATTTGAGCACTGCCACAAATAATACTGAATTTGATTGTCTAAATCAAAGAGAATATAATCACTACGTTTTAGTCTAAACGTTTACTCGTATAGTCGGTAGTAATTATTTTGTTTACATAAGATGCTAACGATGTTTCCGTCGTCCCACAGTTTTATTAAATTTAACACAATATTATTTAATAACGGTCTAGCGATTCACTTGTATTTGATTTATCTGTCACTTTTCCAAGAGATTGGAACTGTCCTGAATTTTTTACCCATACCTTCTTATTTTATTTCTTATCGGTTGTGAACCAATTATGGCCATTTGGAAATTACCCAGTGTCAAGTATATATATATATATATATGCAAGTTGTTCGCATCGAAACAGACAAGTCGTCATAGTTAAGTCAAGTCTAGGGAGTCATTTGTAAACACGGCGGCTATTTACAAAGATTGTTCACGGAGCTTTGGAGACAATGCTAAAAACCTTGTTTTGCACCGATTTTCACTTTCATTGCACTTGTACACCTTCACGAAATTAAGTTGACTAATATACCCCCGAAATTAAACAATTTGCAGGCATTTGAACTAGGTTTCACTAAAATGAAAACTTAGCAACACATCTCCTCAACGCGTTACCGCCAAAACTCTCAATCTACTTATCTATTGACGTTTGCAGTAATTCCGTTGTGTCATTAAAAACAATAATTAATTTGATAATGAGGGTAGGTAGTGTGTTTTTCGCTCACGATCAACAGATGGCGTTAGGAGCTGAGCCATTAACAATTGAAATGGCTCTCTTAGCTATTTACAAAGTTCTTTACTGGAAGTTATGTGTACCTAAAAATGGTGATACAATAAGATTATAGTTCATCATGCATGACACCCATCATTCGGTTTTGCGACTATGAGTAAGAAGTACGTAAATAACTTTGTAATTATTAGCCTAAACTCGAACTTGAATAGCGAAGACTAAGAATTAACTTGTAAGTAGCAAGTATTTTAATTTTTTCTCTAAAATTTTGCTTATTTGCATCTCACGACCTTCTTTTACACATCTAAAATTCGCTGGCTCTATCCATGTTACAATTTGACGTTATGGTACGACCTTAATGTTTTTAAAAGTACAAGTGAACAGAGCTGGGCCTCTACTTTAATTCTACGAAAGAACGAACGAATGAAAAAAAACTGTCAATAAAAAGAAAAACTGTCATTGTTCTACCAATTTTTAAAACACCATCAAAGAAGTTATATTACTAGAACTAGAACGCTCACGTAGAACTAAATAGTGTTCCGTTACATTGAGCATGCTGTCCCTTTTTATAACACTATAAGAAAGGGACAGCATGCTTCAACGTAGCAGAAACTTGCTTTAATGTAGTGTAGCCATGTTGGACAGCAAGCTCAATGTACCGAAACACGTTTTAATTCTAAGCGAGCGTTCTAGTTCTAGTTATATAATTTACTTCTTTGGGCACCATCTGTCCGAAAATAAAATTTCGTAAACAAAGTAACCCACCCTGCTGAAGTGTAGTTGGGACATTTTAAACCAAGAAATCGTTTTGCACGTTTTGTAGGTATCTAAACCTAATTTCAACGTGGGTAGCTAAATTTACAGCGAATGAAGTGAAAGGAAAGCAATCAATCTTTAGTTGAATTTCACGGCAAGTTCATTGAACTGCGCCGCGATACCTCACTGAACTTTACTGAAAACAATGTGATGCGATTTCTTTTGCTTATGTATGTACATACAGACCTAAACTTTAGTAGCTCAAGTAGGGCACAAATGTGGATAGGTAAGTAGGTATATGCACTAATTTTACATTATTTTTAAGGAGCTATTTAGTGAGGAAACCCACGGCTTAGTTAGCTTCAGACGTATTGACCAGTTCTTTCCTCTGGGCATGGCTGACTAGGCTGGGGGGTGGTATAGGTGCTGGTCAAGCATACTCCATCTAACAACGTCTCGTAAATGTGATGAAAAGGCCAATTATTATTATCTTCACCATCTACTACGACTTAGGCATGTTAGCCATCTGACGCAAACATGCCTAAGTATAAATAAATATATAATTGAAGTTTATTTTAATTTTTCTTCTGCTTTCGCGACTTTGTATAGAAATAAAACTCATTTTCCGGCTGAATCGTGTTGGTATAGAATATTTACGTTTGTTAATGACATTGTTCCCGAGATTTTGGTGTAGTTTTAAGACAAAAACTTCTTATTGTTTTAAAGTCTAGCCACATTTATGCCAAAAATTTACTTTTGGTTAAAATGTGGATTGGCTTCATCGCTCATCTTCATATTTATCCGGAAGCTGGACTAAAATGTAGGAAACAATCCGCACTACCATGCTCGTTTGTCGTTGCTATGTCGTCCTTTTGTCGTTCAAAAAAATAAAGTAAATTTTAAATAAAAAAATACCCCGACTACTTTTAAAAACCACAGATAATTAAAAAAAAAAAAACTTTTTTTTAGAGTTTTATTTTTATTTTTTATTAGTTGATGAGTTTTTAATTGGAGTTTTGGCGGGAATGCGTTGAGGAGATGTGTTGCTAAATTTTCATTTTTGTGAAACTTAGTTCAAATGCGTGTAAATTGTTTAATTTCAGGGGCATATTAATCAATTTAGTTTCGTGAAGGTGTACAAGTGAAAATAAAAGTGAAAATCGGTGCAAAACATGGACTTTAGCTTAGTGTTCTCTCCAAAGCTCCGTGAACAAACATTGTAAAAAATGGCCCCCTTTTTACAATGACCCCCTTGACTTGACTTTAACTATGACGACTTGACTGTTTCGTTCGATGCAAATAACCTGCAAATATTGATAATACTTGACACTGGCAAATGTCCGAATGGAAAAAGCCATTTTAAAGAAGAAGAAGAAGAAGAGTTTTTAATTTTATTGTTTTTAGCTGAACAACAACGCGACGACTTCGCGACGACTTAAAAGACATTATGGTAGGGCCCTTTGTCACCTACAATTCATACACAAAAATATTCAACAACATTCCGTAAGTAATAAAACAATCAACAATTTTCGATGATCCTGACAGGGATTTTGAATATAGTTCAAGGTGGGCCCTTAAAGTTACCTAATATTACTTATACATTTTAATATTCGGCGCTAATAGGTTTAGTGTAATTTAAAAGACTTACTACACTTTGAAACTATCCCATGGTCTAATGAAGTTTCTTTTCAACAATAATAACTGATAGTTAGGTAGTTAATGTTTCGGGTTAATTGAAGTCCCATGGTTATGGGCGTAGCCCCCCTGAGACATATTATCAGCCTTACAAACTTTGGATAGTTGCGAAGATCGCTTCGTAAATACCAAAAACTGTCTTAAGGACGCGACTCATGTGAAATCCCTTCCGATTGAATAGTTTTCTTCATAGGGTATCAAATAGATCTTTAAACAATGTTTAATGTTATTGTACATGATACAAGAAGTGTCCCCTTCATTTCAAAAACAATAAAAAATAATCATGACCATCTAACCATGTTAGTTTAAAATCGTATAATAAAAAATAACTTTAAATACCACTATTATACAGACAAAGTTACCCCTGTTTTACAAAATAAATCAGTTTTTCTTCTAAATCCTTAACCGCTATATTTTCTTATAAGCATAATAATATTAGAAAATACAATACCTAGAACCCCTTCATCGTATTTTATAAAAATATTATTTTAATCTTCGTTAATTATTGATTTTACGAGAAATTGTAGATTTTTTCACGCAATTCCATCTCGCTCATTTATATGCAATCGGACAAGGACCGTTGATTATCATCTATCGCCGCGCCGCCTTAAGTCAAAGTTCTTGCTTAGCAATGACAAAGTACGGAGTATACATTTCAGCCTTAGTGTGTGCGCATTCCAATGTTCCCATCTTTTTTATATATATAAAAATGAATCCCTACATTGCTTGGTCATAGCATCACGCCTGAACGGCTGGACCGATTTTGATAATGGTTTTTTTGTTGTCTTCCTTATGATCAGGAGAAGGTTCTTATGAAAGAAAAAATGCTGGACCGATTTTGATAAATCTTACGCGGGTGGAACCGCGGGGCGCAACTAGTCTCATACATTCCGAATTTAAACAATTCGGAAAATAACTTACGCACGTTTGAAAAAGAAGACTAAAAATTCGAACGTCGTTGTTTTATTATTACCCACCACTACCATCAAGGTAATCGTAGCTAATTTAAAATGTCATTTACGTGTACCTCCGGATACACACTTAGTCGCGAGTTAATTTTTGAAGACGTATTTTTCCTTCAAAATATTTCAAGTAGAAGTGCTTTGAGCAATAAAAAAACAAATTACGAAATAGTAGGTACCTACCTACATAATATCTAGTTTTTAATTTAAAATCGAGTTTTAGCGGGAACGCGGTGAGGAGATGTGTTGCTAAATACTTAATTCATTTTTGTATAACTTAGTTCAAATTGTAAATTGTTTAACTTCAAGGGCATTTAATCAATTTAGTTTCGTGAAGGTAACTGAAAATCGGTGCAAAACATGGACTTTAGAGTTGTCTCCAAAGCTCCGTGAATAATCATTGTAAATGGACGCCGTTTTACAATTATTCCCTCGACTTGACTCCGACAACTTGACTGTTTCGATGCAAATAACTTGTAAATATTAATAATACTTGACACTGGCTAATGTTCAAATGGAAAATCTTATCTTACTCTTACTAATATTATAACGCGAAAGTATGTATGTATGTATTGATGTATGTATGTGAGGTTGTTACTCTTTCACACAAAAACTACTGAACCGATTGCGATGAAACTTGGAATATAGGTAGCTGGATACCGGGAATAACACATAGGCTACTCTTTATCTCGATATTCCCGCGGGAACGGGACTTATGCGGGTGAAACCGCGGGGCGCACCTAGTAGCCATATAAAAGAAGAAAAATTCTAAATCAACGACATCGTTTTCTAATCGATCCCCAGAAGCGCGACAATGACAAATTACATGATCACATCACTTGCAATAGTAGCCATAGGGTTTCCCAGTTGACGTGCTATTAACATAACAGACTGTTTGACCTCGAAGCTCACATCTATAGCAAAAAATATACTGGGTGCGTTCCAAGGGGAGTTAGCTAGGTTTTTTGGAGAGATGCTGGGTAGACGCGTCGGCGCCTAGGTACCGTCGACTGTCGGGCGCCTAGATCTGAAATAGGCCAGCCTGCATCGGTTCCAGCCTCTTTTTATTATAGTATTATAGTTAATGGACTTGGTTGAGTCTTGTTGCAGTTCTATAAATAGATGATATGTTCCTTATATAACAGTAAGACTGTGGAATTTTTATTTAGGCGGTCTTACGCGTTTTTTTTTTAATTTATAATTATAGTTACAAGTTGCACCCCGCGGTTTCACCCGCGTAAGTCTTGGTATTATCGAAATATAAAGCAAAAGTAGTTTGTATGAATGTATGTATGTTAGTATGTGACTTCGTTACTCAATCACGCAAAAACTACTAAACCGATTACAATGAAAATATAGGAATATAGCTGTATTTAAATATAGCTGGGGACCTGGAATTACACATAGGTAGGCTTTTCATCTCGATATTCCCGCGCGATCGAGACCTACGCGAATGAAACCGCAGGGTGATGATTATAAAAATACCGACGTCATTATGCCTTACCCAGGTAACTATGAAGAAAATAGGAACGTATATTACATTTATTTACCTAATAAAATAATTGAGAAATAAAATTAATAAAACAGTTACGTCAGAACCGTTCCGACCAAGTTTTACTGTCCGTGGCGCACCCTTTTCCACGAGAATCTTAACGAATGACACAAACTTACTTTCTCGACATCGTCGTTGGCTATCGAACTGTGACGCATAGTGATCGCCGCGACTATGATGGTGGGTGTTCCAACATGTGAATCATTGGCGCTTTACTCCGAAAAACAAAGTTAAGGACGCGACTAATGTGAATCGAGCTGAAATCCCTTCCGATTGAATATTTTTCTTCAAAACCATTATCAAATACATCTTTAAACAATATATTATGTTATTGTACATGATACAAGAAGTGTCCCCTTCATTTCAAAAGCAATAAAAAATAACTTTAAATACAACTATTGTACTGGCAAAGTTACCCCTGTTTTACAAAACAAAACAATTTTTCTTCTAAATCCTTAACCGCTATATTTTCTTACAGGCATCATAATATTAGAAAATACAATACCTAGGGCCTCCTCATCGCATTAAAATCAATCATCGTTAATGATTGATTTTACGAGAAATATAGATTTTTTCATGCAATTCCATCTCGCTCATTTCTAAGCATTCGGACAAGGACCGATAATTATCATCTATCGCCGTCTTAAGGCAAAGGTTTGATTAACTAAAAACTCATACTTGTTCTAGTTCACTATGGGTATCTCGAGTTGCAACGTCTCGTAAGCGCCGATACAGTATTTCTCGTTTAATTTTAGTTATATTGATAAATATCTGCGCCCGGCGGTTTCACCCGCTAAGTCCCGTTCCCGCGGGAATATCGGGATAAAAGTAGCCTATGTGTTAATCCAGGTCCCCAGCTACCTATGTTCCAAGTTCCATCGCAATCGGTTCAGTAGTTTTTGCGTGAAAGAGTAACAACCTCACATACATACAAACATACATATAAACAAACTTTCGCGTTTATAATACTAGTAAGACTAGGTAAAACTGTTCTAATAATTTGAAGTGCAGATTACTACTAATCAATAAAAGAAAACCAATGTTTAAATATAAAATTCCTTTTCGTATTAAAAGTCTGTTTTAAAAGTGTTGTTTCAATTTTGTGTTGTAAAAGTTAGCTAATCGTATAAACAAAACTGCCCTAAATTAAAGGCAAAGGAACGATAAATGAAATACCAAAATATGTTTTGAAATTACTGAGATATATTGACAACCAAATCTCTAAATTCTTCGATTCGTCCCCTTAAAGATCCTCCACGGAATAACTTGTAAAATTGCTATGTTGTTTTCGCGAAACTCATAAGTAGGTATCTAAGTTCGTTCTATTTTTGAGAAAGCAGTTATTTCCAAGAATGGAGTAAGTTGTTAATGAAACTACGTGTTCCAAGAACGGTTTTATGTAAGAGATCTGCAGTCGCGCCGCGCCGGCTGGAATGTCGCCAGATTCGGTCGTCCTTCGGATCCTGTGAGGAGATAAGGCAGGGGCGACGACGGCTCGGCGCCGTTGATTAACACAAAACAAGCAGCGAACGAGTTATGACCGTTCCGAGGTTAACTTAGACAAGTCTAAGTCTTGGCTGCTAAACAGACATCGATTTAATATTGTCTGAAATATTATTACAATATCGTATCTCGTATTTATTACACTGTATTAAAAGAAACTGTTACAATCGTATAGAAAATTGGCAAAAGAAAATATTCAATAGAAGAGAGCCAAAATAAATAATGAAACACAATTTGGCCCATAGTTTGATTATAGTATTATGACCTTGAACTTAGGAGTATGATGAAAACGTCTAGATAGTTTCAAAATTACCAAATCATCACCAATTCTGGAGATTATCGTAAATGATTGTCATTTACGATAATCGTAATTTTTTTTATTAATTGTCAACTGACTATTTAAACTTTTTTAACTAACACGATTGGAACTCATATTTACACATTTTCCCCTCGAGATCAAGATCATTGTAACATGATTGAAACGGCGAGGTAAGGAAAAATAATAAGTTAAAAACAACCCGGGAAAATATAAAAAATATGAATTGACTATTTATTTTGATGTATTTTTAAGTAAATTTTACGTATTTTCTTTTGCATTGTAAATTAATTGCATTTGCCGATGATTATAGACGTATTAGTATAAATATTTGATGATTTCCGACGACCTCTGTAGCGCGTCGGGCGAACGCTTGGCTGCAATACAGAAGATTGCGGGTTCGATTCCCGCTCGGTGCAAATATTTATGCTTAAAATAAATGTTTGTATTTGGTCTGGGCGTATTTCTATGTATAATATGTATGTATTTACAAAAGAAAAATAAATATAAGTAGTATATCCGTTGTCTAGTCACCGTAACACAAGCTTAGCAGCTTACCATGGGGCTAGATGGCGCTGTGTGTTGGTCACAGGATTTATTATTATTATTATTTGAGTCTTTATCTACAATATTAAAAACAATTTAAAAGTACCTATGAATGTTATACGGCGATATAAAATATCTAAACTCGATGATATCAAGTGTACCGAGACACTCTGCCCATTAGGTCATATAAATTAGACGATTATATACCGGACCACCGGGCAACCTCAGTATTTATATCGGGAGCTGGCGTCTTTTTATAGGTACACACATTAGTACGTGAAATATTGATTTAGGGTTTTAGCTCGAAAACAATTTTTGTTACTTACTGGTTTATTATTTCTACAAATAATTTAGGTTGAGTCTGATAGAACTTAGTAAAATAGACAGTGCAGAGAAATACAGGAAAAAATTGATGTTCAAAAACACGATCGATGAGCGTTTGACCACTACCTAATCCCTTCACGATGGTCTTAGGGTAATATGGTCATAGATGCGGCTCAGAACAGCTCTAGAAGATATAATAATTCCTATAAGCATAAGGATTAAAACGACGTCGTTATTAAACCCCTATATTGTATGCAAAATCGCGAAAACATTAGAAAAAACTTAACTAACTTACTCGCACTTGACCGGCTTTTTTAACTAAAGAAGGTTGTGCTCCTTTAATTAACATTTGTGTGTGTGTTTGCTTGCAATGTCTTACTATGGCTCCTCCGCCCGACGGCGGCATATTGGGAAGACTTAAGAATTGCTGGCTTGATGTCGTAAGAGCTGATAAACGTGAAAACGGCCTCACTACACGGTATGCCAGAGATGGTGCGAATGGAGACGCAAACGTAGGAAAGCGGATCCTGGGCTCCCCGAGGGATGTAACCAGGAACATCGCTCGGCTGATGATGATATAGGCGATGGATTGATAAACTCAAAACTCATACTAGTTTACTATGGGTAGTTAGCAAGATTTGCCAAGTCTCGTAAGCGCCAAATCAGTACTTCTCGTTTTATTTTAATTATTTTGCTAATTTGATAAACTGTTCTAACAATTTGAAGTGGAGATTATTACTAATCAATACAGGAAAAGTCAATGTCAAATATATTCCGTTTCGTTGTAAAACGGAAAACTCTGTTTTAAAGGGTCGATTTAATTATAATTTTTTTGTTGAATAAAAGTTAACTAATCAAGTAAACAAAACTATCAAATTGGAGGCAAAACAACGATAAATTAAATACCAAAATATGGGCTCAGTATGTTTTGTAACAAATAAAACATAAATAAATAATTTAATTGTTATTATTTATTATTTAAAATGAAATTTACCTATTACACTATTTAATCATATTTATAATTTTACTAATCTCTTATATATAAAGTAATCCCCATTTTCCTTGGTCACGGAATCACGCATAAACGGCTGGACCGATTTTGCTAATTCTTTTTTTGATGTGTTTGTTATCATCAGGAGAAGAATCTTATGAAAGAAATATATCGATATTCCAGTGGGATCGGGACTTATGCGGGAGAAACCGCGGGGCGCAGCTAGTACCAAATAAATAAATTATACTAAATTTAATTGTGTATGAAATGTATGTGTTATGGAATAAATGACGGAGATGACATAGCATACTTTTGATCCCGATAATCCTGCGAGATCGAGACTTAAGATCGGGATCGAAACTGCGGGGCGCAGCTAGTGCATTATAAATACGAAAGTAACTCTGTCTGTCTTTTCGTCTGTTTCGCTTTCACGCTGTTAAACCGCTGAACTAATTAGTTCAGCAGGAAATATGAAATAATTATTTATTCTTATTATTTCTTATCGGTTGTGAACCGATTATGGCCATTTGTAAAGAAGCCAGTGCCAATTAATATTTGCAAATTATTTGCATCCAAACATCACAGTTATAGTCAAGTCGAGGGAAATATTGTAAAACGGCGGCCATTTACAATGATTGTTCACGGAGCTTTGGAGCATTAGTTTTCACTTTTATTACACTTGTACACTTTCACGAAACTAAATTAATTAATATCTCCCGAAATCAAACAATCTAAACACGCATTTGAACTTGGTTTTACAAAAATGAAAATTTAGCAACACATCTCCTCAACGCGTTCCTGCAAAAACTCCTCTTTAACCGACTTCAAAAAAAGGAGATGGTTCTCAATTCTTTGTTTTCAGGATGCCCTGTTTGACACCTCACAATAACGATGTACCTATAGCAATATTAGAAATCTGTTTGTGGTCATTGAGTTTTGATGCTGACTGTATAGTCGGAACTTGAGATACCAGGTGCATATTTTCTGTACACTCAGAACACGACTTGAGGTACTAAGTGCATATATTAAAGTTTTAATTTTTTCAATAACGGTTCAGTAATTGTTGATTATTCTGCTTGATATCACTAAAGCTTCCGAAGTGTTAGTTATTCGATTCAGACAATCCAAAAATTCATGAATCGTTGTTAAAAAAAATTAAACTTTATGGTACCTTAACTCTTATTCTGACTGTACCTTACCAGTCATCATCATCTCAGCATCCCTCATACGACGCCACAAATAGCGATCGCAAGCTACCTCCATACAACGACTCTCCTACAATGTCGTCGGTCCACCTAGTAGGTGGTCGCCAGCAGCAGTCCCCACAACACTTTGTTTCGAATTGCATCGTGGAAACAAATTAGTTCACTTAATTTGTTAGTACGAGTGTTCAGTATAATTTTAAACGGTCTCTATGGTGCAATGCAGAGGGCTGTGCCGGGTTCTGGTTCGAATCCCGTCAGGTGCAAATATTTATGCTTAAAAATAAATATTTTTATCCGGTCTGGGTGTCTTTCTACGTATAATATGTATGTACTAGCTGCGCCCCGCTGTTTCAACCGCGCAAGTCGTAATCTCGCGTTGTTCGAACACCTACATGTAATGTGTGTGTAATGTAAGTATGTTTATTGGGGATAATTTCCGAAACTTCTGGAACGATTTTAAAAATTCTATCACCAACAGGAAGTTTCATTATCGAGGACTAATTCAGGCTACTTTTGATCCTGATATTCGCATGGGATCATGGCTTACGCGGGTACAACTGTGGGACGCAGCCAGTACTTTATAACCAAACAAAAACCCAGACTATAACTTACTACAATTTAAATCTCAGTACGGTACTATAAAATGCCGTTTTGATCGTCAGAAAAACGAGCCGTACCGTCGAGTATCGCTGCTATCGGATATCGCCCAATTTCCCTGTACAAATGACCGCTCAATAGAGACGCGACTGATCCAATGCTATTGCTGTCCTGTCGAATTAGCTTCAGGGCTACAAATACGGACCAGGTTTGAGCGTAATCGCGTTACTCTGAACATGTGGATTTTACTCTAGGTGGAACTCGTAGCAGCGTTTACAGCGTTTAGCGTAACAGATCAAATACTTTTAACTTAAAAGGATTCGGGGCTGTATTTTGCGCAATCCGCGAGCGTTTTTGGACCATTGAAATACCTCGATTTTTACTGATTTTCATTTGTTTTCTGCAATCGTTAACAACATAAAAATGACAATTTAGAAATCAACATTTTTAACTATAAAATGTAACTTTTATTGTGTTGTGTGTGGCAGCACTTTCTTTTCTCACCGGCATGTAATGACCACAACAATTTTACTATTTTACTATGTGATTGGAAAATAAAACATTTACGTGAAATTAAAACATCTGTTATACTCTTTGCATAGTAGGTATAAAACTTAGTCGCTTTCCCACTCGTCTGTATGTAGCTTAGATATTTAAAACTACGCAACGGATTTTGATGGTTTTTTTTAGTTGATGAAGTGCACGGATACAGTGATTCAATGTGAAGGTTTATAATGTAAGAGTATCTTATCTTACTAATATTATAAACGCGAAAGTTTGTACCTATGTAAGTATGTATGTATGTGAGGTTGTTACTCTTTCACGCAAAAACTACTGAACTGATTGCGATGAAACTTGGAATATAGATAGCTGGGGACCTAGATTAACACATAGGCTACTTTTTATCCCGATATTCCAGCGGGAACGGGACTTACGAGGGTGAAACCGCGGGGCGCAGCTAGTAACACATACTGATAAAACATCCAAGTATTATAAATTATGATATTCCCGCGGGATCAGAACTTGCGCGGGTGAAACCGTGGGTCGCAAATAGTTTTAAATAAAATAGTTAATATAGATACTAAGTAGCTATTTGCCGTTATTATAGCTACAGAGAGGTATCTACTTACAAACCTTTATGTATAAAAAGCCATATAAGTGTTCAGTCGCTAGTCGGTCCAAATCGGTTCAAATGCTTCTTACGAGTCAATTCGACCCACTTTTTTGGCCTATTGAATGTGCCAATAGGTCAATGGGTACCAAAACGACAATATTAACAAAGAATTTATTCGTTACCAGCTGCGTACCGTGGTTTTACCCGCGTAAGTCCCGTTCCTTCGGGAACGTCGGAATAAAATGTAGCCTATAGATTATTGTTAGTATCCAGCTACCTATATTCCAAGTTTCGTCGCAATCGGTTCAGTAGTTTTTGCGTGATTGGGTAACAAACACACATACATACATATATACTCGTACACACATGCTCACAAACTTTCAGCTTTATAATATTAGTAGGATTTTGATTTCGTTCGACAGGGAACGCTGTACTAACTAGAGCGCAAGTGAGAAAGAGGAAATTATTGCGAACTACTTTACTTAACTGGACTTTTAATCAATTACAGAGTGCAGATTCCTGTGCCAATGAAGTGAGAAACATTGATGTTTTCGTTTAATAATAATAGTTGGCTTTTTATTATTTATTTATTGACAAAATAAGAAACAAAAAAGAACTGAAGCATAAAGGTGCCTCAAAAACTCTTGCGAGTCTATCCATGCACCAGTAAGTCGTTATTAATAACTAAAACGATTGATCTTATGTACTGTCTATGTATATAAAATACTAAACATAATGCTTTAGAAAATTAATCATAAAAATTTCCCTCCCTTATATATCTTTGGTAGAAATACAACTCGTGTACTACAGTCTACGGCACCTTCGCGCTTTATGGCGCTGTAGTGCCCGGGACATGTCTCATCGCTCCACGCTCCATAGAACCACGGATTACATCGAGTCACTGATAGAAGTTGGTATAATAAAATTCTTCGAAAATTCCGAGGTAATGATATTACTAATCATAAATAATTAGCCTTTTCATCTTATTTTAGATGATTTATACAGCGCAAGAACTTTTAATCTATGCTATTTTATGGCGCTGTAGTGCCCGGGACGTTGTTAGGAGGAGCAGGCTTGCCCAGCACCTATACCACGACCTTTGGAATGAAAGTCAGGGTTTTTCCAACTAGACCAACACCGCTCTATTGCAGGACCAATTCTAATCTGCTCGTAGTTGTTAGTGGGAGAGAAAATCAGTCTCTACTCCTGCAGGAAAATCGAAATTGATTTAAAAAAACAATGCCCTTTAACTGTTCTGGTGTAATTAAAATTATTGTTTATAATCCATATTATGGATTAATCGTAACAAAGCAAATAACTGTTCAAAACCTACTAATTTCGAATGTCGTCGAATCGGTGCTACTTGACATTTCGCAACAAAAATATTATTAGTAAAAATACAGAAGCTTACGGTGCGGGTGGTAAAGTTAATGGAAAGATAAAGCAATAAAGTTTACCATCGACATTTCTATAGAAAGCGAAAACGTCATTAATTCATATCGTAATAATATTTTCCCTGGAAAAAATAGGTGAGGTAAATTGGCGGGCCGCGTCGTCACCACGTGTTCAAGTGGGGGCAGCTGCGTTAAAATAAATATTAGTAGCGTATTTCGGAACGCAGCTTTCGACTGAGGTACCTAGCGGACCCGTGTGAGCGAGCGGGATAGAGAACCGAGATGTCCCAAGCGAGAGCGAGATGTGGCGAGCTTATCCGATCGATAGCCGCAGCCGCAGAATGCCGCTCGTGTGACGTCACGCGCCCGTCTCGTCATCTTTGACTCTGTTCAAGGAATTGTCACTATATTTCGTATATAGGACCGACAAACACTATCGGTGAGAGGCCATCTACCGAATCCTAGCGCTCGCTCAGCCTTCACTATCGCTGACGGCATTGCATCACATTATAGAAAGACACCTTCTACCTAAAGTCGTACGTGATTTTATAAATAAACTAAGCTGATAAGTTATAGAGTTCTTGTTGCATCGTTTGAATAAAGACATGATTGTAAAACGTCTGCATGCTTCGCACAGTCGCTATCAAAAAGCTCTTTACATCGATTTCAGTCTTGCACTTAGCTTTAGGTACAAGCGAAAATGTACGAGTAAAACGTCTCGTAGATTCATAGACTGATATTGAAGGTTTTATATTACTTGAATTTTGTCTTTTGGGTTTCTCTCACGTCATATCTATTTGGTGCTATAGGTCAAATTACCTACATGGAGGGAGGTTTCTGCCGTAGGTTTTCACCAACTTCAATCATAAATCTTATTGTTTAACGGACTCGTCCGTGTTTCGACACGTGTGCCTGTATCCATACTTTCATAATATTATAAGACGTATTTATTTGTTAGTTTGTAATAAATAGGTTCCGAAACTACTGAACCGATTTTAAAAATTATCAAATAATCCAGAGAGGAAACGTTGCTATCCTTCTAGGAACAATGAAGGACCTTCCTTCGAGGACATGTTTTATTTATAGGTTATATTTAGATTTAATATTAGCTTGTACTTAATCTAAAAAAATTACTGTAAACTTATGAAAGCAATAAATATTTTATACAAAAAAAAAACTTTCACTAATAGAAAGCTACAATGAACATTATTGATCTTGATATTTCAACGGAATAGTGACTTACGCGGGTGAAGCCGCAAGGAAGCTAGTACACAATAAAGAATTTTGAAACGCGTTATCATTTGCAGTCTGATAATATTGTTGTTAAAATTAATAATAATAATGTTGTAAAACTCTTACCTATAAATCTCTACATATTTTAATACAAAGTCGTATGCCGCGTCTGTCTGTCTGTATTTAACCGACAAACTCAAAAACACACATTTTGAACTTACTTTTCTACCCATAATTATTTTTCAGTTAGGCCAGTCTTCTCGCGACCAAGGTCGGTGTAACCCGATTGCCGAGACGTAATTTAAAATATTGAGTGCCGACAACGCGATGTAGACCCGTAATTCGAAAATAGTAATAAACTCAAATACTACTGAACAGTTATTGAGGCGGTTTCCATCAATAGATAGAGTGATTCAAAGGTTTTGGTTCAAGGTTTAGAAAAATAATTTGTCAAGGTTTCCACGTAGGTAAATTAGTTGAAATGTGGCGATAATTATTGGAAATATCGAAAAAATATTTAACTCTCACATTTTGTAACCAATAAAGTGTGTTCAAACATAATAATATGACAAAGTACTAGCTGCGCCCTGTGGTTTCTCCCACGTAAGTCTTTTTCCCGCGGGAGTATCGGGATAAAAAGTAGCGTGTGTTATTTTCGGTATCCAGCTACCTATATTCCAAGTTACATCGCAATCGGTTTAGAAGTTTTTGCGTGAAAGAGTAACAAAGTCTCATACATACATACATACAAACTTACGCGTTAATAATATTAGTAAGATATAAATAAATAAATAAATTAAATTCTGTGACCAACACACAGCCGCCATCTAGCCCCATGGTAAGCTGCTAAGCTTGTGTTACGGTGACTAGACAACGGATATACTACTTATGTTTATTTTTCTTTTGTAAATAGGTACATACATATTATACATAGAAATACACCCAGACCAGATACAAATATTTAAAAGAGGTAAAGATGGACCGGGCACCAAAAACTATAACGTGACAAATATTGTTAAATAATGGGGTATTTACCACGTTCAACTTTTATTTATTTTAATCTCGATATTTTGCCAGTAATTTCAACTGGCTTGTTCACGAGACCATGTTAGTTTAAAATCGTATAGTAGATACCTATGTAATGAGTAAGTAATTTTCTTCAGTATGTAATGAATGAGTCGATCAGTGCCACTAGTGTATTTTTTATGGCTATACAAAGTGGCGTCGAGTCAGCTAGTGTGTAATAAAATTGATGTAAAATGCAAACATACATAAGTCGGTATCAACGGTCTGACTGATTGACCGCTACATTATTATTAATCACATAGCGGACTGCAGTTTTGTCATTATTAATAAACTCACCCGCCCTAGTGTTACACTTGTTTACGTTATATAGGTACACTAGCTGTGCCCCGTACCTTCACCCGCATAAATTCCTATCCCGTGGGAATATCGAAGTACAAAAGTATGTCCTGCCCCAAAGCTCCATCTGTTTATGTTGTATGGCCCAGCCGTTTATGCGTGAAAGCGTATTAGCCAAATAGACAGAGTTAGTTCAGGATTACATAGTCATAGTCATAGTAGTTTATTGGTATAAAAATACACGTCACAAATACAATTTTAAAATAATAAATACAAAATATGTTTAAAAAGATTATGCTAATCTATGCACAACATTGAACAAAAATTTTTACTTGCCCCTAATTGCCCTACTCGCCCCACCTTTGCACCACTTGCCTCCATCCTCGCCCCACTTGGCCCCACCTTGCCCCCACTTGCCTACACTGTGCCCCATTTGCCCCCACCACTGCTCCCCTGCCCCACTTACCAACTTGGTCTCATTCTTGCCCCATCTTGGCCCTTAATTTTACTTCCTCTTCCCTTCCCAAATTCAATTTCTTGAAATGAAAAAAAAAAATGTATTGCTACGTAAAACCGTAGCAGTTCTACGAATAACCGTAGCAATTCTACGAATCGAGCTCACACAGTACATAGAAAGGCTGGGGCCTGGGGCAGAGCAGAAGGAAACTACCTACAAATTTTTGAAACGGCTCCCTCACACAAACTTGCGTATCGACGAGACCCCTAAAGTATGACAAGTGTGAAACTGTGTGTGCAGTTTCCATGCTGCTCCCTATATGTACTGTTATGTGGTTTAGGATCTTTGGTGGTTACGTTGCTGTAAAATTGTAAATCTCATTTTTTTTTTTTTGTACTCGGCTTGGTAGTTTGATGCGTCATTAGGAGGAGTTGCCGGAAGATTGATGTTGTGGTTTCTTCTGGAGCCACAACGTATGCCGAGGCAGATCCTTGTTGGCAGCAGCCCACGGCTTCTTGGTCATTTTTAATTGGATTATATAATTCCTTCTATTGTTTTTCGCGATTTTGCATAATAAAAAACCTTATTTACCGGGTTCAATCGCGCTTTATTTATGATTTTAAACGACGAGCTTTCGCCTCCTTTACAGTTGGCTTTTTTAGGGTTGTCAACCTCGCCAACTTTGCAGTTGGCTTTTTCAAGTTGACAACCTTGAAAGCTCGGTCGTTTAAAAATCATGAATAAAGCGCGATTAAGCCCGGTATATAAAGTGTTTTATTGGACACATAAGTTTTTGTTCTTTGGACTGTTTTAATGGGATTTCAGGGGGATATCCTAAACTATAAGAGATATCAAAAAATGCTGAAAAGACATTTCATTTTAGACATTTCTCTCGATTTAACGCACTATGTTTGCCTCTGAGATTTGATCTGTATCAGTAACACTATCGATTGGTATAATAATATAGGCTGTTTATTTATTTGCAGAATGACAAGATTCGATTCTAGGGTAATACATTTTTCAAAAATCTTATAATGCCATTAATTTTTTGTTAAAATCGGGTACGCAACTCTTTTTAGCATGTTTCGCTATCTTTTATGGTTAAGGATATCCCCATCGAAATGGTTCACCCTGTTTATTGTGTAAAATGTTTTTTTTGTGTGTTTGGTGTTAATAAATATTTTCTATTATTTATTATACATAATTGTCGGTGGAGAGTTGTTTCAGAATCCATTGACCTCAATCGTGGGTTTATAAAAGCTGCATAAGTTATTCGAAGAGCTCGACGCGGTATTAGCAAACTGGACATACTTTTGAATTTAATTCATGAAATACGCGCCGTCCACACTGGTATAGTCAGCACCAGAAATCAAGCACCACATTAAAATTCTGAAAATGGCAATCCTAATATCATAAAGCTAAAAGTTTGTGACTATGTGTGTATGTATGTATGTGTGTTTGTTACTAAATCACGGAAAAACTACTGAACCGATTGCGATGAAACTTGGAATATAGGTAGCTGGGGACTTGGATTAACACTAAGGCTACTTTTTATCCCAGTATTCCTGCGGAAACGGGACTTACGCAGGTAAAACCGCGGAGCGCAGCTAGTAAATCATAATTTTGGAAGTTAGAACAGCATAGTACAAGATGTTTCTTCTTCAAAACAACTTCAAGGAGTTTTGGCGGGAACGCGTTGTGTTGAGGAGATGTGTTGAAAATTATCATTATTGTGAAACCTAGTTCAAATACGTGTAAATTGCTTAATTTCGGGGCATAATAATCAATTTAGTTTTGTAAAACATGGACTTTAGCGTTGTCTTCAAAGATCCGTAAACAAACATTGTAAAATGGCAGCCATTTTACAATTGTTCCCTCGACTTGACTATAACTATAACGACTTGACTGTTTCGATGCAAATAACTATACAAATATTATTAATACTTGACACTGGCTAATGTCCAAATGGAATAAGCCATATAAAAGAAGAAGAACAACAACCTCGTACAAAAAAAAAAAATATTTTAAATTTTCTACGGTTTTAAAAGTACTCGGGGTATTTTTATTTTAGTAAAAAGTAGCCTATGTGTTATTCCCGGTATCTAGCTACCTATATTCCAAGTTTCATCGCAATCGGTTCAGTAGTTTTTGAACCGATTGCGATGAATGATTGAGTAACAAACACACATACTCACAAACTTTCAGCTTTATAATATTAGTAAGATTTACTTTATTTATTACAAAAGGACGACAAAGCAACGACAAACAATCATAGTAGCGCGGATTATTGCTTTGATTGTACCGCTAATAAAATCATTCCCATCCCCGTGAGTGATTTTACAACTATCGTGTTAAATAAATTAAATACAATACAATGCAGGCTGCGTACTACCAATAATTATGTATATACAAAACTACCTACACGATACAGTAAAGTACGCCGCACACAGGGATGTTTTCGCTAGTCAGTAAGGGTCTATATAACAGGATGAATATTTAAACCGTCCGGTCCCCGTCAGCCCGTAAGTCTCTAAATACGATGGGGGGCGCCACCGTGCATTTTAATTGGACACACTCAATATTTTACATGGCGTAATTCTGGCACCGTGTTCAAATTGTAAATGGAATTTTTCGCCTGAGTGTTCTTTCATCTCGGGGGTGCTTTGCGATGCGATATTATTGTCATTAAGGTGAGAAAACATCGTGAGGAAACACACAGCTTAGCTAGCTTCAGACGTATTGACCAGTTCTTTCCTCTGGACATGGCTGACAAGGCTGGGAGGGTGGTATAGGTGCTGGTAATGTCCCGGGCACTACAGCGCTCTAAATAAAACACGTATTTACCGGTTTCTACTCGCATTTTATTTAATAACGGCATTATAACAAAGTACAAAGCTTCCGCTAACTTTACGATCAACCTTGAAAAAGCTACTGTAAAGTTAGCGAAAGCTCGGTACCTTGTAATCACCATCATCAGCCTGTAGCAGTCCACTGCTGGACATAGGCCCATAGGCCAAATTGTACGCTACTTGGATCTATTTTCGGCTATTCTATTTTCTTACTTTGTAATAATGCCGCAATAATGTAAAATGTAAAACGCGAACAAAACCCGGTAAATATTATGTTTTATTAAAAAAATAATAGGTAAATAAAAGAACAACAATGTATTTATACCTTGAAAATTTCGTGAACGGGCCGTTTCCCAAACGAGAAAGAAATAAGAAAAATACACTGTTTTTAACAGCTCTAGGAGCCTTGTTTATAAATGACTTCCTCGTTGTGTGAATAGAGAAAACGTACACGCAATCGCATGACCGAAAGCTACTTGATTGTACCCATTGCCCTATCTCAGATAAGAGTTAACTTAAACGTTTACTGTCAGGTGTAAACCAAACAAATTTATTTTGTATTAAATCAAAATTCCTAATTCGTAATTGATTACCTATGTATTGTTGAAACTTGCTTCGCACGAAAGTGTTTTTCTAAGGAACTAAATCGATGAATATGTATATTTTATAATGGGTAAGTTATATAATTAATCCACGCATTTTAACACATGCTTTAGCTATATCCCGCAAGTTTACTCGCGTAGTTCCCGTTTCCGTGAAAATAACGAGACAAGAGTCATAATATAAATTCATAATCTAGGTAAGGTGCACTAGAGTATTTCCAAAAGTGGGGTAAATAGAATAGAATAAAAATATATTTTTAGGACAAGCACACAGCAAAAAATACAAAACAGAACAAAACTAAATGTAGTCGGTACAATATATAAAAATAATGTAACCATAATACTATCACCTAAGTTAGGAAGCCATGTGCGAACCCTAAATGGGCTGGCCTCAGCAAAAAAGCAAAAAATACAAAATAGTTTTTTATAAATCGATTTTTTAATAAATTCACAATCACCTCATTGAATTTGTATATCAGATTCACTACAACTACATCTTTTTAAATTGAGTGCCTATTTTCAATTAAAACCGTTGAACGCGTAATGCAGTAAGAAATGGTTTACAACTTTTTAACATCAGTTATTTTTGATGTCACTTTACATCACGTAAATACGCATATTTTAGTTTTAAATTTGCGCGTTTTTTTTTACAATAAGCATTGTTACAATGCTGATCCTACGTTTTGGTACCTTAGCAGACACCTTTCTCAGCGTCGATACACGAGAAAAATTTACAGAACAGAACAGAAAACAGAAGAAAAATCAACTCTAGTGTATCTGAAACTTTATTTAATATCTAAGGGTATCATGACATTCGATGCCAATCAGCATCTCGTCGTATTTTTATCCTTAATTGTATCCGATGGGACCTTCGAGATATATTTATCAATAAATATCTTAAGAAGTTAAGAGAATCTTTACATTTTAGCTTTTTTTTTTAATTTAAAAGAGCGAGCATAGTATAAGGTTTAGAATTTTCTCGCACCATGCGAGGCGGATCCATGTCATTTAAACACAAAGAACTTCAATCGACTTTTATTTCGATCGTCTTTTGGTTCTTAGCTTCCATCGCTTTGCTAGGATAATTTGCCTTTTAATGTCTTTTGGCTTTATTATTATTATAATACAACTAATTTAAAAATACAGCACAGTATTAAATACAGTTTGGCTAGAAGGGTATAGAGGGCTCTAAAATAAGTAAGTAAAAGAAGTTACTCAAGTCTATCGGTTCGGGCAGGACACTTCTCGGAGGGTAATATGGTTTTCACTCCGTTCACATTCCATGGACTCTTTTTTCGCCCTAAGGATCAACACAGGACAAAGAAATACCCCTTTAAATTTTATGCCCGTATTTGAAAAATACCAAAGACTGTGTTCCTCAAGTGACGATCTTTAGATCACATTAGGTATAAACTGCTGTTAACACGAAGCACTTCCCGATTATAATCGGAGTCTACCAGGGATCTGTTCTAAATAGTGACGATATTACACCAGTCGAACTGGACTGGTCCTCATTAGAGACTAGAAAGAGAAAGGCCGCCTGATAGTAAAGCTTTTTTTATGTCCGCCCTGACCGCGAGTTTTATACGTTCCAAAGATAAAATGTTCACACACCTTTAAAAATGATGATGACTCAAAATTCGAACGTGGTTGTTCGAATTTTAAGTCATTGTTTCTTATCCACCACCCACCATCTAGAGAATCTGTTATACAGTAAATCCGCGCTACAATGATCGTTTGTCGTTGCTTTGTCGTCATTTTTTTGCTCTAAAATATAAAGTAAATTTTAAATTTAAAAAAAATCGACAATTTTTAAAAACCACAGATAATTTTAAAAACAATTTTTTTTATGTTTTAAGTGTTTAATTTAATTATATTTTGTTTAGCTGAACGTCCACGCGGCGACTTCGTAAAACGACTTATACAAGGTGTAACAGGTATGCCCTTTTAATCCGAAAGGGGGTTGTTCTAATCGTCTAGGTAAACAACTTTTGATCTACGACTTTTCGAAATTCGAAGTACTTTTCGAAAAATGTAGGTGTAAAGTTTACTTGAAAATCAGCTGTTTCTTAGATCTCGAGGTCATTGACCTTATGTTGTCCTTTTATTTAGTTTGATGGTTTACAATCAAAACTTCAATAACCTTTATTTTCAAAAGCAGCTATTTTTTCAGTGAAACATAATCTAAAACTTTTCAAAAAAATGTTTGAATTTTCAAAAGTCGTAGAACAAAAGGTGTTCGCCTAGACGTCTTGAACAACCCCCTTTCGGATTAAAAGGGCTTACCCGTTACAAATTGTATATCACGGTAGGGCAGAATATATTTTATATCCATAGTACTTGTAAACATATCAGTAATTACTTTTACAGTATTGATTGACAGCTCATCCTGACTTTAAATTGATAACAGATTACCAGTTTGAAGTATCAACAAGTGACCTTGATATCACACGATAACGAGCCATTTCTCGGTGTTATTAATTGATATACATACATACCTACATACACACATTGAAGTGGGACGTGACGTCCGTGTTCGTTAGCGACGTACGATGTTTCAGCGTCATTCAACAATACACATTAAAAATACATTTTGTGACGCAAAATCAATTAACATGTCTTTTGCTATGTTTTGTAAAGGAAAGTAGTAAATTATTTTGAAAAGAAACTTACAGTACATTTAGATTACCTAGATGGCAAGTAATTAAACAACGAAGTTCGAATTTTGAGTCATTTTTTAAGGGTGTGTGAGTAAATTTCCGAACAGTTTAACTGTGGAATGCAAGAAACTCGGCCTTTTGGACCGACACAGAAATGCTTTACTATCAGGCCGCCATTCTCCTTCTAGTCTAACAGAGACCAGTTCAGTTTTATGCAAATACATTTTAAATACACCTAACAAATAATATGAATTATATTTATGAATTTAATATTTCAATCGAGCTAAGACTTTATATTTTTATGAAAAATAACTAAATTATACGTGTTATAAGTTTTGGCGACCAGAGAGCTGTCTGCTGATTTCAGCAACGAATAGGATATTGCTATTCGAACATTTACATGTGGTCATTTTGAGAACCATAATCTAACCTAAGTGAACAAGGTCTCGATCACTGGTTTGTGTAACCAGAGTACGTCATCAGCACAATGTTTTGTCAAAAAATGCCCACCCCTCCAAAAAATGTTATTCTTTTATTTTAATTTACTGTTTTTTACCTTTTTGGTTTGTTGTAACCTATATAAAAGAATGAGACTAGTTGCCCGCAACATATGGAATCCTAGTGTGGGGACTAGTGCTCGTTTTAAGAAATAAAACTAAATTAACGCTTCCGTAGTTACTGTTATGCATATTACACATTCACTTAAGTGTTGTTTGTCAATGAAAAAAATCATTTGTATTTGTTTGTAAATACATAAATGTATACCTATAGACGCAATACAAGCAGTGTTTTCGACATGATTGGTTATTCAGTTACCGGAAGACTTCCTCAACAGTTGCTTCCGGTAACTGAAAAAAACAATCACATTGACAAGCGTGTATTGCGCCTGTTATGGATGTGAGAGTAAATTATTTACTCTTTCATGCATTGTGAACTAAAATTTCTCTACAATTCTCGTAATGGTATTATCGAGTTACACCCAAGCAACCACACTTTTTATCGGGGATATCGAACCTGGTGTAGTATTGTATTACTAGGAGTTCGCCCCGAACTGAGACTTCACGACTCCCTATCTCCCCAACCCCCCTACCGATCCGGCTCATCTTCGAACTCATAAATTCTATTGACCTAAACTACGCGCATACTAAAATTCATAAAGATCGGAGCTACGATACTCGAAGTTATCGTCGAACAAACATACAAGCGCCAGGCTCGTCTACACTGGACCTCACTCGCTTCGCTCATTCGGTCAATAACTGGTTCAGGACGCTGGATGACAAGCGCTGTGACTAAGTATGTTTACTGGCCACAGTTTCTTTGCTGTGGTCGGCTCTTTTGGTATACGCACAAGGCGTTGTGATTTAATATTTTGGGAAACTGTTTTTTTATTTTATTTTTATTCTAGTAACTGTTTCTACCTAAGTATATATTTTTGTTATATAAACAATTTTTCTTTTTTCTTTATTTCTAACTAACCAAGATTTTTTTTGCGATTTTTTTATGAGTTAGCAATTTCAACTGTCTACTTAAAAAAATAGTAAGGAACTAGGATAATTCTGAAAGTGAGGTAAATACGGAATAGACCTCTAATCAGAGTGATTATTAGATTTTTGAATAATAACGGAATTACCCCACTTTAGAAATTAACCTAGTGCACATAACAGCGAAAATGCATTTAAACAAAATTAGTCGGAGATAGTGGAGCATAAGTTGTCAATAAGCGTAATTTACATTACAAAACTTGTCATGCATTATAAAATCAATTTTACAAAAGCAGTCTAGCAGCAGTGCCTGGAATCAATTTTATTAAACAGATTATAAATTGTATCATTGTGTCTACGCAATTCTTTTGTGGAAATGACTACAAATTGCATGCTACTAGTTCCGTAATGTAAATTCCGCTTAATCATTTCGGACAATGCGTATGCGAGGAAATTACGAACGAATTCTCGCTCGCTACACGCCGAAACGAGTGTAAACTTTGGATTACACATGAATTTAAAAAATACGAGAATGTTGCTTTCGTGAAATATTAAACAACTAATGAACAGTAAATATAAGAGACGAGAAGCTATAGGTATTTTGTACTTCAGTGAAATGTACAATATGGGGTGGTTAATTTAAAGGTTACTGGTGTAACTGAAGGTTAGTCCTATGTAGCTATAATACAGAGACAAGTCACATCGTCGTCTTCGCTCCTCTGTAGTACTTCTTCTTCTTCTTCTATATGGCTATATTCCATTTAGACATTAGCCAGTGTCAAGTATTATTAATATTTGCAAGTTTGTTCACGGAGTTTTGGAAACAACGCTGAAGTACATGTTTTGCGCCGATTTTCACTTTTACTATATACACTTGTAGGTACACCTTCACGAAACTAAATATTTCTTTGCTATAATAAGACTTCTTGTTGTAGCAACGTCAAAATGGTACAGGGATAGCGTCAGCGTATTTTAAATGTGTAGAAGAAGGTCGTAAGATGCGCCTATGTAATTTTTTTCAGTAGGAGTATTGGAGTTGTGGGGTAATATAAGCTACCTTTGATCCTGATATTCCGCGGCATAGTTAGTTACGCGGCTGAAACCGCGGGACGCAGCTAGTATTTTTTTATTTATGGATATAACTGAGATTCCACAGTCAATACAATACAATATAATTTATAAGTAATTCACCAAACTTCGACCAAATTGAATCTACATTTTGTAGGTTCATAAAGTAAAAAACTAACTTGGTTGTTTTAATAATCATATACTAATTCAAAAACAGTCTGTGACATTATTGAGTATAGAAATGTGTAATATAAAATCTGTGTTATTTCAAGTGTAAAAAACTTGGTGTGGCTAGATTTAAGTCGAAAGCTTTCACCCCTTGTCATGAAGACCAAACTAAAGAGAGATTTTTTCATTTTTGAAATCTCACTGGGTTCTACATATTTTTACATACAACGAGTTTATATTATTGCTTTTGTTATTTCTATATTGAGATACAAAAGTGCATGCCACTTAATGAGAGTGCAAACACATTCTGCTAGTGTGTGTTTAAACTGTGCGAATAAAAAGTAATAAATTATTTATTAACCTTATTATTAATTCAACGTTGCATCTTTAAAAATTGCAAGTGATTTAGTAAAACTTATAATTCATTAGGATTTTGGTAAAATACAATGGAATTGTAATTATTGTGAATTTATAAATTTACTAGCTGCACCCCGCGGCTTCACCCGCGTAGATTTATCAAAATCGGGTCAGCGTTTTTTCTTTCATAAGAACCTTCTCCTGATCATAACGAAGACAACAACAAAAGAATTATCGAAATCGGTCCAGCCGTTCAGGCGCAATGCCGTGACCACGCAAAATAGGAATTCATTTAATCATTATTTTAAGTGTATTTTGTTGTTAAACTGGTTTTAAAATGTTGGGCAACAAAAACAGCAGCCTCTAGGATCTTAATAAAGTATACGCACAATTTGATATTTGAAAAGCTGCTTAAAAAGTTTGTTCATTTGCTCAAGTTTTCCCATGTAAGTCGTAAGTACAGTCGCCACTTCTTTTTTTGTTTCCGAATGTACCTATCAAACGCGAATCAAAGTAAAAAAATATCTTTTCTGTAATAAAACACAATATATACCGGGTTTTACTCGCGTTTCATTATGCAAAATCGCGAAAACTTTAGACAAAATTATCTGTACTGTAGTTTTTAAAGTGACCAGCAGCCATACAACATTCGCCAATCTCCAATCGACAGATTTTTCGTTGATTGACTTATGTTAACATAAGTTCGCGATATTATGAATGAAATTGACATATAAGACACTTATATGTCAATTTCATTCAAAAAATATTTCGATTGCGATTTCGGACTTTTGTTTTTTACGCGTTAGTGAAATGTCGTCCTGAATTACAAAAACATTGTTTTATTGCGTTTAAATTGTTTAATTTCGGCGGCAAGTTACCAATTTAGTTACGCGAAGTTCAACGAGTTAAGTGAAAATAAAAATACCAGTGCCAAACACGAAATTAGCACGTTACAAACAATCGTTCCATAGGGTTGGAGAAAAATCGTCGCCGCTTTTTCTACAGCCTTCACGCATTGAAAATTATTTCAAACGATTACAGTACAATTATAATAGTGGTAGTTCACTATTCGTACGAGAAATTGGCTAAATTGTCCTATATTGCTGACAGAAGCCATAACTAAGAAAAAGAAAGAAAGATTGCGATTTCGTTAATCGATAAGAATGTTGTCTACGGATACTGATACAAATAAGGACGTAGTATTCCAAAGTTATATGAGTCATTTCATTAGGTAGATATGACGTAGAGAATTCTCTGCATGCCATATTTCATGGAAATGGAAGCAGCACGTGCAATACTGTAGTGACGTTGGTTCGGTCGCCGGTCGGTATATGACGATACGAGCATCCTTGCAGCTAGTCATGCGATCTCAAAACGTAGGTATTTTTTTTTTCTTATCGGTTGTGAAGCTATTATGGCCATTAGGAAATTGGCCAGTGTCAAGTATTATTAATACATCTCCTCAACGCGTTCCCGCCAAAACTTTTGGCGGGAGTTCGTTGAGGAGATGTGGTGCTAAATTTTCATTTTTGTGAAACTTAGTTCAAATCGTGCAAATTGATTAATTTCGGGAGCATATTAATCAATTTACTTTGGTGAAGGTGTACAAGTGAAATGAAAGTGAAAATCGGTGCAAAACATTGACTTAGTCCGAATATACCTTATGTCTGTTTAGCGATTTTTTGTAGTGTTCCACCCTGTACCTACCTATATAAGTAACTCTTCCTAGTAAATTGCACGCGTATTGTTAAACTTCCATTAGCGGTAGTCATAAAAGTATGCGTGACGATCAAAACTCTACAGTTAGTTAAAGTAATTAATTAACTTACAGCTATAACTCACGAGTGCTAGCTGTCATTGTTCGAAATATACTGCAATATTTTTAACAGAAAAAAAATATAGATTTTGCTTTTTTATTTAGCTACTTTGCATTGAAATAAAGTCATCTTCCAGGTTTGTTCGCGGTGTTTTTGTGGAGGAAAAAACGTTTGTATCTATAACTTTCCAATGGTTGCCTGGAAGAGATCGCTTTTAGCGGTAAGGCCGCCCATTGTATGTACCATAGTCATAATAATTATTTTAAGTATATTTTTCTTTGTGTCTTTTTATTTTTATTTTATTTTGTAATTGTTAGTATTTTCGTGTGTACAATAAAGAGTTTCCTAGCTTATCCTATTTTAAGTTGCTAACTCAGGACACTTTATATCGCAATCGGTAATTTCAGAAAAAAACGAATAAAACGCGGCCCCTTGCAAAAAAACCAACTGCTTTGTGCCTGCGATTGATATCACTTAGAGCTTAAACATGTTTAAAATCTGTCAAAATTTCAAGAACTGTCATTGTGTGGCAACTGGCAACATATTATCAATCATTCACTTAATGAAATAGAGTCCATTGTTCGATATCCCATAAATTATTTTAAAATTGATTTAGTTAAATATGTTTTTAAATGGTTTTATGCAAGTCGCCCTAAGGCCGGCTTGCATAACGGTTACTAAACATGTTTAAGCTGTTAAACGTATTTAAAATCTATCAGAATGTCATGAACTGTCCATGTGTGGCACACACATATTATCAATCGTCCACTTAATGAAATAGAGTCCAATGTTTGATTTCCCATAAATTATTTTAAAATTGATTTAGTTAAATATATTTTTAAATATCGTTATGCAAGCCGGCCTAAGTCTCCTACATAGCCGTAAAATACCATTCTCAAACTTGGTCAGTGACTGATTCCAGAAGCTCAAGAAATACATCGAGCAATCCAAGCGGACTGGAAGCACAACTTAAACAAATACCAATTGAATTCGACTCGGTCATCGGAATCTATTGTAATCTGAATAACGTCTGAATTGCTAGAGGATCTAGCTAGTTCATCTGCCAGTCCTTGTTTACATTGTGAATCGGACGAATTGAGTTGTTACTGGAGCTCTGAACAATTATTACGTACAGCTGTTCGATTTGGGGATGGTCTAATGCAACGTAGGTACCACAGTTAAACTGGATTAACATTAGGAAACTATGAATAAAAAAAACATGTCCTTGAGGTAAATCATTAAAAAAATGTCGGTACGTAACAAATATTTTTTTACGTACCGACTAGGCTGGGAGGAAAGGAGGAGGGAGGCTGGGAGCCAAATCCACCTAACAATGTCCCGGGCACTACATCGCCACACAAAAACAAGAAACAAGTTGCTTGCGCTACATAAATTATCTAAAATTAGATTGAAACTAAATTGGTTAATGCTAATAAGTGTATTTACTAAAAAAAACTGACGGACGGCATTTTCCTTTATTGCAGTTTTACATAGTAATGATAATGGATTTATAAATTTTATATTAATAGGTTTTTTCTTCAAATTGAACTTTGATAATTAAAAAGTCATGCACCTTCAGCTCTCTGAAACCAGACTGTAGACAAATCTGTCAATATAATATCCACGTATGTATACATAGTTAAACAAACATCGAACTAGGTCGCGTTCAGTAACTGATGCACCATACTCGGGAAAACGAGTTGATAGTTGGACCAAATTCATATGATATATGAACACTGGGAAAATAAACTTAGCAATTTGAACCCTGTTACATTGTAAATAAAACAAAGTATGATTAAACCGTACACTCTACATGGTTGAACAATGCAGTAATAATAATAACTGGCGTTTTTCATATGTTTTTAGATTATTTATGCAGCGCAAGTAACTTTTAATCCATGCTATTTATGGCGCTCTATTGCCCGGGGCACCGTTAGGGGAGGGGGGGATAGGCTTACCCAGCATCTATATAACCCTCCTAGTCTAGTTAGCCATGCCCAGAAGAAGGAACTGGTCAATACGTCTGGAGCTAACTAACCCGTGGATCTTCTTACGATGTTTTCCTTCACTGTAAGAGCGATGTATTAATAATATGTAGCCCCATTGAATACGGATTCAATATAGTTTTTATACTTCGTAGCTAATTCTTAATATCATAGTTACGTTTTACCGGGTCTTAATCGCATATAAAGATATATGTATATATTAAGGGCGGTGTTGGTTTAGTGGGAGATACCCCGACCCGACTTTCATTCCGGAGGTCGTGGTTTCGAATCCCGGCCGCGCATCAATTATTATTTATTTACTTACCTCGACGTTTCGATCATGTTACAATGGTCGCGAGGGGACTGGAGCTGCGGCGGGTGTGGTCCTTTATATATAACCCCACCCCATATATACAAGGTGTAACGGGTAAGCCCTTTTAAGCCGAAAGGGGGTTACTCTAGACGTCTAGGCGAACAACTTTTGTTCTACAGCTTTTGGAAACACGAAGTAGTTTTCGAAAATTTTAAGTTTACAGTTTACTTGAAAATCAGCTGTTTCTCAGAGTTCGAGGTCATTGACCTTATCTTGTCCTTTCATTTAGTTTAGTCGACAACAATCGAAACTACAATTACGTTTATTTTCAAAAGCAGCTGTTTTTTCAGTGAACCATTACCTCAAAATTTTCAAAAAATAAGTTTGAATTTTCAAAAGTCGTAGAACAAAAGTTGTTTGCCTAGATGTCTAGAACAACCCTGTTTCGGCTTAAAGAGCATGCCCGTTACATCTTGTATAACTACACACATTTTCCGTTACACTACTTCGTAAACAGTAGAGCGAGCATCGCTGAACGAGTTAAAGAACACATAGTTGCAGGCAAAAACTGCCAGGTAGAGAAATCTGCGATAGCAGAACACCTTCTACTATTTAGATCAAACCACTGGATTGAGTTGCATGCACCGCGTGTCCTTTTCGCTGAATGACGATCCCACTCCAGGATTATTCAGGCCTCAAAAACGCTTCAAAGCCAAACGATCAAAATAAGGAAAATGAAACAAATACATAATAATTTTATAGCCAAGAATAAAGCGCTGTGCTTTTTAGAGCTCTCCTAAAATTCTCATAGAAATTGATTTTAAAGCCTCATCTTAAAACGAGGGATCAAGTGAATGTGATGATAAGGAGAGGAAATAGCGGTCGCTATTTTTAACTGACTTAAAAAAAGAGCATGTTTTTCTCTTTACATTTTTTGTGAGGTTTGTGAATAAATCCGTTTATTCTGCACAATTTTACCGACATATTTAATTGAAAACCTTAAAATTATAAAAACTTAAAACAGCATAAATATCTTTAAAATAAACTAGGTGGAACAAAGGTCGGCCTTATCGCTTAAAGCGATCTCTTTCCGGCAAATTTATATTCACGAAACGATTTCGAGAGTCGAAAACAAATCGTTTGATAACCGTATTAAAAGGTCGAGTACCTACATTTTGCAATTGAACAAAAAGAGGATGTGACCGATCAAAGTAAAGGACATGATACATACCTACGATCTCACACTTCGGCACGTTTGTTCTTTATTGACTAAATAGCTTTGTGGTTATGCTATTATAGTGTTTATTGTAACTGCAGGTTCAATTTGTGTGATACGTGTATCATAGTACGTTTTTTAAATTTCATACTATATTTTGACGTTTTGGTGTCTTGTATTTGTCATTTTTTCATTAAAAAGAAGTGTCAAAACGTAGTCTACCATTAAACCGGAGTAACACGAAGGTGTAACTATTTGGTAACTATAGTACATTTTCTCACTTGGAAAATTTATTTGCCTGATTTCCTATATTTCAAAATACGATTTGGTTTAGGTGACTACAACCGGACAGTACTTTGTATTCTCTAAGGCGAATCTCAAAATTAGTGCAACGTTGTGAAACTTTATGCAATTATCGTAAAGTATCAAAAATTTCTTCCTTCTTCTTTCGAAAACGTTTCAGAAATACTATTTTATTTTCCATTCTCAATCTTCATTTTGGTAATTTTCTTTACACGATTGGTTTACTTTTATAACAGTTTTTTTTGGCCGATTTTTTAAAAATAGCCAAGGTTTTTTTTTAAACGACAAAGCAACGACAAACGATCATGGTAGCGCTGATTGTGTCATAAATTATCATCAGATATCGTCAAATCCGTGTAATATTTAAATTAGAATTTTATCGAGAATGCGGTACCGACCACGAGAATTCAGCACTTGATTGACCTAATTCCAGTTTTCATCTTGCCCTAAATCTATATATATATATAAGATATTATTGAACTTCTTGATTAAGTAGGTATCGTAGGTAGTTAAGGCGGCGATAGATGATAATTATCGGTCCTTGTCCGATTGCATATAAATGAGCGAGATGGAATTGCGTGAAAAAATCTACAATTTCTCGTAAAATCAATCATTAACGAAGATTAAAGTAATATTTTTATAAAATGCGATGAAGAGGTTCTAGGTATTGTATTTTCTAATATTATGATGCCTATAAGAAAATATAGCGGTAAAGGATTTGGAAGAAAAATTGATTTATTTTGTAAAACAGGGGTAACTTTGCCTGTTTAATAGTGGTATTCAAAGTTATTTTTTATTGTTTTTGAAATGAAGGGGACACTTCTTGTATTATGTACATAATACATTGTTTAAAGATCTATTTGATACCGGTGTAGTTTTCTTCGGTATATTTGGTACCGAAGAAAACTATTCAATCGGAAGGGATTTCACATGAGTTGCGTCCTTAAGGGCGATATTAGACAGTCAGTTGGCATCGACAGTGATTCACTAAAAGTAAACAGTGAAAGATTTCTTTAATAAATTTCGGATTTTTCATAATGGTAATTAGAGATTAAAGAGGCTATTCAAATCTAGCTAAACAATTATGTAGGTAAGTACTTTTTGTTAAATTCAAAATGAATTAAAGAAATATTTTCACTGTTCACTCGTCGATAGGGATTCACTCCTAGGGAACTGTCTAATATCGCCCTAAGACTATGTATTTGTACGAATTTTTATTAAAAAAACATTTGCTATTTTCAAGTTACACTGAAGTCGAAGGACGGTATTAAATGATAATTATTTTCACGACATTGGATACAGCAAAATCTAGTCCTGAACTAAAATACAATGTATGTACTATAGGTAATAGACAGCGGATATACTAAATATATATATTTTATTTTTGTAATGTGATACACATAGACAACACCCAAAACCAGAATCATACATTTATAGCCACATTAAATACTTGTCCACAGCGGGAATCGAACCTGCAACGTACTGCATTACAGCCGGTTCGCTTAAATACACTACAGTTCCTATGTCTTGTAACTATGTTTTTGAGTGTTTATAAAAAAGTGATTAAAGGCTGATTTTTCAAATCCCTATAAAGAGATATCTGGCAAATAAAATGCAACACTACCGAATAGAAAACGTCACTATGATATTTGGAATTATTATTAAGAATCAAAATTTGAAGGCATTTAAATTTGGTTGGGTTCGAACTTATTCGATAGATATCTTTTATCTGTAGAATGAAAAATCAGACCTGGGCTGATTTTTTGTTCTACAGATAAAAGAAAATTTGGTTCTTCTAAATTTAGATTTTTATTATTTTTAAATATCATATTAACGTTTTTTATTCGGTGGTGTTATATTTTATGTGTCAGATTTCTTTCCTATCTTCTATCTAGGGATTTGAAAAATCAGCCCTTAGTGTAATAAACTTTTATTAATTTTTTGGAGTTTTACTACTTCAGTATTAATTATTATTGGTATTAGCCGACTAGACATTGATTATTTTCGCAGAATATCGGCGACGTCCAATGTCGGCACAATTGTAAACACTGTTTCAGTGTAAGCACCTACACGTCCGAGTTACATGTCCGAGTAGCTCAGCTGTGGTATCATGTAATTAGCATCCACCGTTACTAGTGGCTACGTTGCAGTACATTGCTGCTTTGACGTAACGTGGTTGTTCTCGGTGATTACTTCAAACAGCAATGTACAATACAAAATATGCTTTTTGACAGCAAATAGCAACTGACAGCGGTGGATGCTAATTAGATAATACCACAGCTGGCCGCCATTTGGTCGGTTCGGTTTAGTTTCGGTTCAAAATCGGTTTTGGTGTCAGCGAAGGGTAAGTAGGCTTAGATTTTTCATTGCTTTTTAGTTTTCCTTTATTCACTTTTCGCGCTACCATGACCGTTTGTCGTTGCTATGTCGTCAATTTGTCGTTCAGTAAAATAAAGTAAATTTGAAATAAAAAATACCCCGACAACTTTCAAAAACCACAGACAATTAAAAAAAATCTTTTTTTTTAAGTGTGTTTTTTTATTATTTGATGTGTTTTTAATTTTATTTTTTTTAGCTGGACGACAACGCGACGACTTATAAGACATCATGATATGGCCCTTTGTCTCTTCCCAACAATGCTCTAACACTATGAAGACAAGTAGGACTGCAGTCAAACTTACATTGTAAACTCTACCTTATCTCGACTGCATACGTTTCAATGTAGGCCAGTGCGTCTACCAATGAATATTTTTAATATTATAACACTTCTGTTGATGATTTTACTTTAATCAGTAATCATATGCAGTAGAAGAATAAGCTGTTATCAGTAATTTATCAGTGGCTGATTGATTGATAAGCAGTTAAAGCAAAAAGTTCTGGTATTTTCACACGACGTGTCTAAGGCTAAAATCTATAGTGCGTACTTTGATTTTACTGAGACTTAGTTTAGCAAAAACTAAGAATAAACTTTGAATTGAAATTTATAGTCGAAATTCAATTTGTAATATACGAATAAAATAAACAGAACTTTATATTCATAACAGTAAAGCAAAGTTTAGATCATTATTTTGATTGATTTACATTCTAAATTTTAAAAAATTTCGACCTTACCAAGCAAAAACTTTGGATAGTTGCGAAGATCGCTTGATACCAAAAAAATTCTTAAGTCAAAGTTTTTGCTTAGCAAAGTCAAAGTACGAACTATAGATTTCAGTCTTAGAAGACTTAGATATAACTTTTATATTTCCGAATTTTTATTTTTAACAAAAATCGTTTCCCGGTTTTAATCGTGTTGTTTTTATTTTCAGCATTGTTGCAATGCCGTTCCTACTTTTCGAAGCCGTTTCAGACTCCTTCGTCAGAGTAAAGGTGACTTGTCTTTATAATCATTGTGAATTGCGTTTTATTTACAATTCGCATTAGACGTTGCCCCGCGGCGTATTTTTCAATTCGTTAAAGAAAAATTGACCTTTTACTAAGTGGTTGAGATCCTTAATTCCTTATGTTAGCCACGCCGTATCGCGTTGTCCAGCGTGAGTGGTAATTTTTATTTGTTTAATTAGTTTTTCGTTCAAGTAAATTATAATTTATTTTAATTAAATTGAGTACCTACAAAGTTTTGCCAATTTAGGGTAGGTATTAGGTGCTCCGGGAATGATTCCAAACAAGATGGCAACTGTGCAAGTATTTTGTATTTATTTACGTTACCTTTCTTAATTACGTTTGTATTTTATTTATTTTATAGATATTATGGGGTATTGTCAAGAAATCATGGTACAAGCTTAGTGATTATTAGTATGGGGCTAGATTGCGTTGTAACGTCGTGCTTTATTTATATATATAAACCGAATGACAGAAGATTCTGCTTCATAAAAGTAAACACATTGTTTTTTAGTCTCTATTTTTTAATTTTAATTGTTTAGGGTCACGATCGCGATGGCCGCTCGGCCAGATAGACTTGACTCGACCCCTAATACAGTTTCAACAAAGGAATCGCTTAAGTCTAACTGTTTATTAAAAGATATCCTGTACCTACTTGAATAAACTATTAATAACAATGTGAAGTTACGTCTGAACGTAGTAGCAAGCCCAGTTAGTACATTCGCACCGAGCTACGCCCTCTGAACTCAATGACCAAACTTAAGGCAAAGGCTTCTCCAAAGTAAATTCAATCGTACCGTCTACAGTTTTAGATGCATTTTAGCGTATCACAGAACTTATTGGAAATAAGAGCTTCTTTGCTTTTGCTGAAAGATTAGCGTAGAATAGACGAAAACATAATTGGGTCAGATATTCCGTATAAGTATCGGTCTAATTATTCCATTTATTCCAAATGGCAATTAAATTGGTTGTTAATAAAGTGCATATTGCACTTATGGTAATACTGTTAGTATTAAAATATCGTTAGTGAAATTGGTAACTATATAAACTGTATAATAATAGGTATTTATTGTATATACTATGTATATACCTATGTTCTACTTACCTACCTTTGCAATACAGGTAAACTTTATGTACTTACGTATTAATTGTACAAGATTATACTAAATATTTCTAGTCGATTGGTATAGGTACCCCAGTTTATAGACCAGTCTGATAAAATGCGAGTTCAATAGAGCAATATATATTCTATAAAATAAAAGAAACGAGCAATGGAAGAGGGTAAAATACGTAGCACAAAATATGACAGTCAGACAACAGTTGTTCCACATAACAACTTAGATTATAAACTCATACGTAGAGGCTAAAGTTATTGGCTTATACGAAGAAGCGTCAACGCGTACTTATTCCCACGAAAATGGCACGTTACGAAGCCTTACAAGCTACCACTTACCAGGCCGAGGGGCATTGGGCGCGGCGCGTCGCACTAACGCACTCCTATTACTAAATAAATCCTCGAATATTTACAGAGATCTACACGCCATTTTCTCAACATGACTACCGAACAATGAGCCAAAGTTTACGATCCAAATATTCGCCGCCGCCGTTGTTGCTATGTGCAAATCAATCGACCTCCCTTGTAGGTTACATGAATGAAACCTACCCATCTTCGGTGCGTCATCATTATCATTTTACCCGACGACTGTAAAACTGAACAGCTCGACCCGAATCTTGAGACACGTTAGATTTATTCATGTAAAACATAAGACACTCGGGTGGATCGTTAATTTTGGTTTTGCATCGAATTTGGCACGTAAGAGGGGCGGAGGGTTAGTGTAGAAACTGACGTGTCAGTGGGTATAGTGACAGACGTCGGTCGGAAGGTCGGGGAAGCCGGGGCTCGAGCCCGGGCTCCGCTGACGTCAGCGAGACGACGGCTCGGCGCCGACCGTCGTCGCTCACCAGGCACCACACCGGCCTGCCAATTATTATTTTATGGATAGATGGACGGCGCGAAACAAAAGGCGGCGGCGGCGGTAGCGAGCGGGGCGAGCGGGCGGATACCTTCCACCGCAGGAACGACAACCGGCGCCATCTAGCGGCAGTGTCCTAACACTCGCGACTACTGTCTCCGTCTGCAGACGATCGAACTAGAGACGAAACTTGTGCGCTGACCGACCCTGGTCCTGTGGCTCCTTCACACTGTCACTGAACGAGATTAAAGAATCATCGCGAAGATCGAAACTGCCTCGTTACGAGCACTGGACGGAACCCCAAGTAGTTTGAACTTGTAACTTTTATCGGTGGTGGATGTTATCGTATCGTATCGTACCGTCGTCAGAGCGTGGCTGCGTGTGATGGTGGCGGTCGGAGAGGCCATGCTGTCAGGCGGCGCGGGAGAGGCGCGGGCCGGGCATGGCGTTACGGCGCGACACTGAGTGCGGGCGTCCGCGGCGCGTTCTGCACGCCACTGAGCCGCGCACCGCCCGCGCCCACACCCGCCGCACTGCGCGCGCAACTCCGCACCACCATCACACGGAGAGCGTCTGATGCTTGCCTTGCACCACGCAACACGCAACACGCACGGACAACACACACTCTACTTTAAACCATAATTATTTACATTACAAATTTAGTGTAAGAAAGAAAAAACATCTATTCGCAACAAAGAACATGTGAATAAACCTTAACCCATTCATTTCTACTTTAAACAAAAATTATTTACATTACAAATTTAGTGTAAGAAAGAAAAAAACATCTATTCGCAATAAACAACATGTGAATAAACCTTAACCCGTTTATTTCTACTTTAACCCTAATTATTTACATTACAAATTTAGTGTAAGAAAGAAAAAGGCATTTATTCGCAACAAGAACATGTGAATAAACTTTAACCCGTTTATTACAAAACTGAGTCTAAGCGTAAACCATGGTTTATCGTCAGTTACGTTTCCATTTAGGTACAAAGAAAGCCAGTGAAAAAAATGTAATTTCCAACTAAGAAGTTAAAAGAAAAAAAAATAGAGTAACGTGGGATGCCTTTAATTCAGATGATCCTGCGGGATCGGGACTTATGCGGGTGAAACCCGCATAAGGCAAGGCGCAGCTAGTAATATTATGGTATTATGGTAGACGATTAAGCTAGTAAGCCAGTTGGTGTCTGAACGATTATATGCTACTAGCTTAGGCCTGTCAGATTTTTAATTAGTTTACTGGCTTAAATACTTTAAGACAAGGCTCGGTTATCGGCAACATGCAAATGATCCATTAACCTTTTATAAAACTCGTGAAGATAATCAATTACTAGATAATTATTGTGTTTAATCATAATATTATTATCGAACTAAACATCGGCATTACTTTGTTGTATTATAGATGTATTGTCTTAAAACGCTACGAAATCGTAGCATTTCGTAGCAGCAACATTTCCCTCTTGCTTTTATGTGCTACGATCTGATACAATTTCGTAGCATATTTTTTTAAGTAATACAAACCAAAATAATATGTAAATAAAACTTATGTTCCGTGCAATCCTTTATTGTTCCCAATTATTGTGCTTGTAAAAATTTGAAAGTAGCTTCAGGTTGCATTGTCATCTGGTTCTGAACTATTCCCAAAGTTTCAGCCCACTAGCTAGTTGGGAAGTGCCTCAAATTGCAGTTGCAAGTTTCCGCCCGGACCGACAAACAAGCAAACAGAAAAGTGAGAGTATAAAAACGTGGAAAAAATGGGTTCCCTACGTCTAATCAAATGATGTTTGATCGAATTTCAAATGAGTTTCCTAGATATGACCCAGAGGTCTATTTATACTGTTTTATCATATTCTGCAACCCTTCGCGCGGTCATTATTTGGATGGGTGACTGACGATTTGTGTGGCAAATAAAACCAATTTCTCGAGCTCCTCTTCCTCCACGTTAAGTAGTTGGTCCTCATTGTAATCTCTGATAGCAGTCGTTAGGTCAAGTTAGAGGCCTTGGAACGACCTGAAAACTCTAACACTTGGTGAGCTACACCACTACACAAAAAGAAGAAGGAATCAGATCATATTTTGTTTGGGGATTTCAGAAGTGTAACTTTCTTATTTATAAAATATTATTTACACATGTATGACTGTTGATGAAGTTTGGATGCGAATTGACGCGGGACGCTTAAGGTAGGTGATAGGGTGTGCACTGAGACTATTTTTGACGAAAGCAAGTAGACTTTTCCTGAGAAAAAGGAAGTTATATGACGTTTATCTCTGTCTATCAACTTTGAAACTTCATGTGACAGTAAAAGACAAACGATGCATAGTACTGCAGCGCATTAACTAGCGTTTATAAGTAAGGGGGTAAATCTATAAATTTTGTATATTTCAGTACGTTACAAAACTGCGGAACATAATAATTATTAAAAAAAACTTTGACAAACAACATAAGCCACTTTTACCCGACCCTAATCGAACGAAACAACACTATACAACCAGCTAAACATCTCAGAAACCATCTGAATCATCCTTCCATTGTATCTAAAGCAGTCTAAAAAAGCTACATACAAATGAAACTGGCTCCACGGGAAGGCAAAGTAGACCAGGTCAAAGCAAGTCGTCGAGTCTCTTCTCAACCGGCCCGATTAAAAAGGCCAGCGATGCTTGTACTACGTTGAAAATTGTGCTTTGCTCTCCTACATTTAAATTTAGGTAGACTTTTTTAACTTAGGTCATTGACTGGTTTATTAAAAGCGTAAATCATCTACAATATCTGGGGGTTCAACGCTCACGTTGTAGAATTTTTATTTATGGAATTAAACTAATTTTCCGGTTTAAATCGCGTTTTTAGAGTTTCGTATTCAACAAGAAACCATTTTGTCATGTCCGTCCGTCCGTCGCGGCTTAGCTCAAAGACGCTTAGTACTAGGAAGCTGTAATTTTGCATGTGTTTACATATTGATCATGGCAAGAAAATAGTATAAAAAAATTAAATCTTTTTCAGGGTACTCCCCCACATGTAACGTGAGTGATGAATTTTTTTCTTGCTTACCCCATCGCTTGGAGTACCGTTAGATGTTAGATAGCTCTTTTAAAATCATTGCAAGTTTTCACAAACAGTTATTCATTTTAGGGTTTCGTATTCAAAATATTAAAGTGTAACAAAGAGTAACAAAGTCACATACATATATATACTTGAAAACTTTCGCATTTATAATATTAGTGGGAAATAAGATTTGTCCAAATAAAATACATATTTTTAATGACATAATATAGCTACTGAATCTGTAGGTATATGTATTTACATACGTACAGATTATTATTAGACATTTATAATATTAGTGGGAAATAAGATTTGTCCAAATAAAATACATTTTTTTAATGACATAATATACCTGCTGAATCTGTAGGTATATGTATTTACATACCTACAGATTATTATTAGACATTTATAATATTAGTGGTAAATAAGATTTGTCCAAATAAAATACATATTTTTAATGACATAATATACCTGCTGAATCTGTAGGTATATGTATTTACATACGTACAGATTATTATTAGACATTTATAATATTAGTGGGAAATAAGATTTGTCCAAATAAAATACATATTTTTAATGACATAATATACCTGCTGAATCTGTAGGTATATGTATTAACATACCTACAGATTATTATTAGACATTTATAATATTAGTGGGAAATAAGATTTGTCCAAATAAAATACATATTTTTAATGACATAATATACCTGCTGAATCTGTAGGTATATGTATTTACATACGTACAGATTATTATTAGACATTTATAATATTAGTGGGAAATAAGATTTGTCCAAATAAAATACATATTTTTAATGACATAATATACCTGCTGAATCTGTAGGTATATGTATTAACATACCTACAGATTATTATTAGACATTTATAATATTAGTGGGAAATAAGATTTGTCCAAATAAAATACATATTTTTAATGACATAATATACCTGCTGAATCTGTAGGTATATGTATTAACATACCTACAGATTATTATTAGACATTTATAATATTAGTGGGAAATAAGATTTGTCCAAATAAAATACATATTTTTAATGACATAATATACCTGCTGAATCTGTAGGTATATGTATTTACATACCTACAGATTATTATTAGACATTTATAATATTAGTGGGAAATAAGATTTGTCCAAATAAAATACATATTTTTAATGACATAATATACCTGCTGAATCTGTCTGTATATGTATTTACATACGTACAGATTATTATTAGACATTTATAATATTAGTGGGAAATAAGATTTGTCCAAATAAAATACATACCTATTTTTAATGACATAATATACCTGCTGAATCTGTAGGTATATGTATTTACATACCTACAGATTATTATTAAACATTTATAATATTAGTGGGAATAAGATTTGTCCAAATAAAATACATATTTTTAATGACATAATATACCTGCTGAATCTGTAGGTATATGTATTTACATACCTACAGATTCAGCAGGTATATTAATTTCATTAATTGTGAATATGAACAACCATAGTGAATGGTTTATGCTAGTTTTAGATTATGCAGCATTTCAAAACATCGGGATGGTCGTATCTCCAAGTATCGGGGAAACGTTGAGAGAACATGAACAGTTCGCGATGCTACGGCGACTTATCGACTTATCTGGTTAAATAGTGACTTATTTTAATGATCTCTTGTTCCAGCTGTCGGCGAGTCAACAGTGTCGGGTAAACGGCATCGTTTCTAATTATTGTCGCCCACATAGTTCGGTCGGAGTTTACGTTCCTGATGACGGCTATTTGAAACCGAAACGCGTCGATGCACGGTTATTTAATGGTGTCACTAACTCTAATACCTAATATCGAATTTTCTGCCGCATGCAAAGAGCGGTGGGAGGTTGGTGCTCTTTGCACGCTGCACACAACACGATACGTAGTGATACTAGTCAGGTGTCGGGACTAAAAACTAAATACTATTTTTTAACATAGTTAATAAAACTTATTTGTCGGTTTAAATCGCGTTGTTTTATGTCCACCCCGAAAAAGGTGTCTGCAAAGGACCGAAACGTAAGAACGTCATTCAAAAATGCTTGTAATAAAATCTTTTAATACAAGTCACGAAAACAGAAGAAAAGTCAGTTGTATCTGTATGTATTACACTCTCTTCTTCAAAAATACTTGGCTTAAAACACGGTACACGTAAAACTTTTTTTGTAACTTAACTTTCAGTAGTTCCTAAAATACAATCTCATTGTCGATTTAGAACGCTTTCATGCTGTTTATTTCACATTTTCTTTTGCATTCTCTATTCTATATTACAACGTATCGCTTGAACGCTGTATAGTACACAGATTAAGTTTAAGTTAAGGGTCTTCTTAGACTGCAAATTTTTAAATTAACTAGTCTATAAATATATATAAATATATATATATATATAGGCCTTAGGGCGACCTGAAAACTCTAACACCAGGTGAGCCATACCACTATACGAAAAGAAGAAGAAGAAGAATATATATAACTCAAAGGTGACTGACTGACTGACATATTGATCTATCAACGCACATCCCAAACCACTAGGCGGATCGGGCTGAAATTTGGTATGCGGGTAGATGTAAAGACGTAGGCATCCGCTAAGAAATTATTTTGATTCTACCCCCAAGGGGATAAACGGGACTTACGCGGGTGAAATCACGGGGCGTAGCTAGTCAAGTTTATATTCTGGTACATGATTTTCCAAGAAATATAATTGAAAGTTGCCATTTCTTTTATTTTTGTCCTAAGAAAAATAATTTCGGAGCTGTAATCTATGATCAAACTAATGCAGTAATTATAACAATTTTTGAAACAAAAAAATATAAAAGTAGATTGAAACGCATAGGAAAAGGAAGAGAATATAGCAAGAATGATAGGAAAAAATAAAGTATAAGATTATGACATTTTTTTTGTATTTGTTTTGCAAGAGGTTAGAAAATGCTATTTATGAACAATATTATGTATATTAAGAAACACTTTATTTACCGCGTTTTATTCATGATTTTTAAACGACCGAGCGACTTTGTTGGTTGGTTGTCAACCTTGAAAAAGCCAACTGTAAAGTTGGCGAAAAAGTTGTAAAGTTAGGTGTAAAGCTCGGCTGTTTAAAAATCATGAATAAACGCGATTGAACCCGGTAAATAAATGCAAAATTGCGAAAACCATCGAATAAATTATTTCAATATTATGTATATACAAATAATAAACGTACTATATACTTAAACGTACTATATACTTATAACATCGCTCATACGGCGAAGGAAAACATCGTGAGGAAACCCACGGCTTAGTTAGCTCCAGACGTATTGACCAGTTCTTTCCTCTGGGCATGGCTGACTAAGCTGGGAGGGTGGTATAGGTGCTGGGCAACTCTACTCCACCTAACAACGTCCCGGGCAAACAGCGCCATAAAAAAGCATGGATTAAAAAGTTGCTTGCGTTGTATAAATCATCTAAATTTAGATGAAAAGGGCCAATTATTATTATTATTATACTTGATAGGAATAAATGACAGTACTGACAGTAACTAATATCGCAGATACTTTTACTTGATATTTTTGTGATGCAATAAAATAGTAACCGCGTAATATGTAAAACTGAATTCGTAAATGAACATCAATTTTGTGCGGTTGCAGTTAGTGTTCTGGCTACTAAACTATCGGCCGACAAAAATAATCCCGAGCTGCAAAACCGAGACTTTACTCCTGGTAGTTATGTTAAGCTACATAGTTGATGCTATGTAAAGTTGGTTATACTGCAAAATGTAGGTGCAGTGTTTGCTTTCCAGAGTAGAGCAACGTCATACTAACGGCTACTGTGTGTATACGTTTTGAAATAACCAATGTATACAGTGCGGTGTTGATCTAGTGGTAGATAAGCCCGCTTTCATTCCGAGGGTCGTGGGATCGAATCCAGGCCATCCGCGCACCGATGCCTTTTTCTTTAAGAAAAAGTTGTGTTTTTTATTTTATTTAAAACATTACATTACAAAAACATATTATTAATAAAACTAGAAACCTTAATATTAATTAATAGTACTAGTAAACCTTAAAGAGGTTTGTATTAGTACTTGACACTCACATTTACTAACATTAAACAGATTACAATAAAATTAGCAAACGACACATATATCTAAAGTAGGTATACCCGCAGTAGTTAGAGAGAAATACAATTCAACTACAGACTAGTGTGCGCTCAGCGCTTACCTACTTTTGTACTTTTTATTTCTTATCGGTTGTGAACCGATTATGGCCATTAGGAAATTAGCCAGTGTCATGTATTTCAATATATTATGCAAGTTATTTGCATCGAAACAGTCAAGTCGTCATAGTTAAAGTCAAGTCTAGGGAATCATTTGTAAACACGGCGGCCATTTACAAACAATCTTCACGGAGCCTTGGAGACAACACTAAGTCAATGTTTTGCACCGATTTTCACTTTCATTCCACTTGTACACCTTCACGAAACTAAATTGATTAATATGCCCCCGAAATTAAACAATTTGCACGCATATGAACTAGGTTTCACAAAAATGAAAATTTAGCACCACATCTCCTCAACGAGTTCCCGCCAAGACTCTACTTTTGTACTTATTGCAGCTCGAAAACAAAACGGTTTGAATTACTCGCAAGATGTAAGTGCAATAGAAGGGACGATCAAAAAGTGCCAGGATGGGTTTTATTTATGATGGTGACTTAGTTTTTTTTTTGCGTGTTCTAATAACATCGCTCTTACGGTGAAGGAAAACATCGTGAGGAAACCGATATATCTTAGGACCCACCACGGTCCAAAGACATGGGATATTCGCCGACTTCCTGCCTAACACAGGAAGCTTTTGCCCAGCAGTGGGATCAAATTTACAAACTATAAATGACTATCAATCTTTTTGTACTCATTACAGTGACTGTTACTATTTTCCCACGTTTTTTTGGTCATATTTTGATCTCGCAAGTAAACTTGCATGAAACGAGTATCATTTTTAGATTAATTTTTATGTGAGACTAGCTGCGTCTCGCGGTTTCAACCGTGTAGTTTCAATCCTGTGGGAAAATCGGGATCAAAAGTAGCCTATGTCCTCGATAATGTTGCTTTCTATTGGTGAAAGAATTTTTGAAATATGTCCTACCCAACCTATTTCGAAGACTATTTTTTGCAAACAAACATTTTTTTCTTCTTTTTATTTTATTAGTAAAGAAGTATAGATGAAGAACACAACTCACCTGATGGTTAAGTAATGATGAGTTCAAAGGTTTAACATGGTTGTTTATAAGAAATTTTACCTATTCACTCTCCAAGGCAATGCATGCCCCTAGACGTGCTACTGTTTGGTGTTTCAACCGAATTAAAAAAGGGGGAAGTTCTCAATTCGTCGCGTATCTAAATATATAAACTTAACTCAATGGTGACTGACTGACATAGTGATCTATCAACACACAGCCCGAACCACTATTAGGCTGAAATTTGGCATGCAGGTAGATGTTTTGACGCTAAGAAAGGATTTTGATAAATTCTAACCCCAAGAGGGTAAAATAAGGGATGAAAAATAACACTTCCTAACGCTAGCGAAGCCGCGGGCAAAAGCACGTTTTTTTATACATAAACACGTATATTTGATCATTGATTACTCGAAGATGACTTCACCTATTAAGATGGGTTTTTTTTTCATTTACAATTGCCAATTACCTATGTCACCAATGCTGGTTATAGTATCACAGCAGTGGTCGATGCGATTTTGGATATGGATTCATATAAACATTTTTCCCGGATCTTTTTTTTTCTTCTGTGACCAACCCACAGCACCATCTAGCCCCGTGGTAAGCTGCTAAGCTTGTGTTACGGTGACTAGACAACGATTATACTACTTATATTTATTTTTCGTTTGCAAATACATACATTTATACTTAGAAATACACCCAGACCAGATACAAATATTTATTTTTAAATATGGATATTTGCACCCAGTGGGAATCGAACCCGCGACCTTCTGCATTGCAGTCAAGCGTACGCCCGACGCGCCGCAGATGTCGTCATACACAGAGGTCGTTATTCACGTATTGATAATTTTAAATAAGAGAAAAATGGGTATTTTCAAATCTCCTAGGAGAAGAACACTTTCTTCAAAGTGGTATTGCCGACTCATTTCACATTAGAACCATTTCACCCAGGTAAAATGAGGCGACATCTCAAATAATTTTTCCTTGGAAGTGAATCACTCAGGTAAAATTGACCTGGGACGGGAAAAGAGGGGTGTTTTAAGTTTGTTGTAAGGACCTATACAAGGTATAACGGGTAAGCTCTTTTAAGCCGAAAGGCGGTTGTTCTAGACGTCTAGGCGAACAACTTTTGTTCTACGACTTTTGAAAATTCGAACTTTTTTTTGAAAATGTTGAGGTCATGTTTCACTGATAAAACAGCTGCTTTTGAAAATAAAGGTAATTGAAGTTTTAAGTGTAGTAGACCAAATTAAATGAAAGAACAACATAAGGTCAATGACATCGAACTCCAAGAAACAGCTGATCTTCAAGTAAACTATACATTTAAAATTTTCGAAAAGTACTTCGAATTTCCAAAAGTCGTAGAACAAAAGTTGTTCGCCTAGACGTCTAGAACAACCCCTTTTCGGCTTAAAAGGGCATACCCGTTACATCTTGTATAGTATGTATGTGGCGTCGTAGCTCACGAACAAATGGAGCGATTTGGTTATAGTTTTTTTGATACACAACTCATTTTCCGGTTTGAGTCGCGTTATTTTTATAAACAGCATTGTGGCAATGCCGTATATACATTTGGTGCCTCGAGGAAGGTATCTGCAAAGGCACCAAAAATGTAGGATCGGCATTGCAACAATGTTGTTAATAACAATAACACGAGACACGAAAACAGAAGAAAAATCTGAAAATCTTTGTTAGAAAAGTGACTAATGCGCCGGTGTTCTTATTTTTATTAATCTTCTGGATAATTTTATCCCATGAAAGAGATATAAATTAAGATATACCACGTTAACCTCTATTATAACTAACGTGAGTGATAAAATTCATTTTAAAAATCAACTCAGTGCACTGTTAATAGACAAGGCGTATTATAATAATAACAAAACAATTTATAAATGCAACACACTACAGTAATAATGTTGTACAATTAATAATCCTATGTTTGAAGAATTTTCATTCCTAAATTAAAAATTGTTGCATGAGTTGACATGATATCCATTTTGAACATTGAACAATAATATTTTTTTTATAATAATTATAAATGTTGACTGTTTATTTTGATAAGAACTAATGTATTAGAAGCACCTGACAACAATGTTGCATGCCAAATTTGGCGGAGTAAGGTGATCCTGTTTCTGCGTAACATCTATTATAATGTATCCTTATTCGCAATAAATGAATTATGAATGAATAACTATTTACTTATATGTGGACAACGAAAGACGGCAGTGGATCTTTTCAATCCCGTAAATTTCACAAGCTGCTTCGGAGTACTGTACGTCTACGAAGATTCAAACAAAGGTTACCAACATCCTCTATAACTACATAAAAAATGAATTTCTTAGGTAGGTTATCTATTTTATTATCATTATAATAATGGAGTGCACCACATTGTGTCGACGTCAAAAAAAAAACTTGACACTGGCTGTACTCCAATGCCTCTCGATAAATACAAGGGAGAAAAAGAAAAACTATATTTAAAAAAGGAACGCAGGCATAATTATTTTTTCGACCATTTCAAGAATCATCGTCACCTTTTTTAACATAAACAAGTTTACACCAATTTACATAAAACTTTAACAAATTATTTCTAGAAGTCGTAGAACAGAAGTTATTTGGCTAGACGTCTACAATAACCCAATCTCGGTTTAAATTACCGTCCTTGATACAAGCTAGTAAACCTAAACCTTCCTTTTCATAATAACTTCATCTGTTGACGAAAGCCGCACGAAAATCCGTTCACAGATCAAGAAGCCGAAAACAGATCCAGGTGGCCTGCAATTGGAGAGGCCTATGTCCAGCAGTGGACTGCTGATAACGATGAGTTGTAATATGAAGAGATTATGTTTTCCTTCAATTTTTCCATTCCATGTTATATTAGTGTATGAAAACTTTTATACAAATTAAGGTAATCACTAATATCAATCCATTAAAACCAACAAGCGTATCCTCATGAGTATTTCAGGGTTTTATCATCACGCAAAGTGCAACTCGTATAATTTGTGTAATATGACTATGTATTTCCTCTCTAAATAAATCTGGTAGTTCAAAACGGATGTGGATTTGAGTTTGTATAATCAAATGACGGGGTATGTATTTTTTTTTCATAAACTAAACTGTTATTAATAAACGTGGAGTTAACGAACTCGAATATATGTGGAAGTAGCAATCCTTTGAAAAAATGTTCCACGCCAACGGTGGTTGCGGGGCCTAGAACGATGATTCGTTCCCCTGTCTGTCACTAAAGATCGTTCGCCATTGGTCGATCCAAACGTTGACCATACGTAATATTGTTCATTTCGAAACATTTCAGGGTGTGCATCTGCTGCTGTGTGACCGTGGAACATGTTTTTTTCGAATTTAATAGTTAAGTTAGATCTCCGTTCTATTTATTCCTCGTAGGTCGGAATAAGGAAAACGGGACTTATCTTTTTCCGTGATATGAACTTTCAAAGTTGACAAACAGAAATAAAAACTGGTAAAATTACTCCGACCTTACTCAACGATTATTAATTTGGCTATATAAAATTTCATATTTTCCCGGGTTTTTATCGCGTTAATTCCAATTGTGTTACCTGCTTGTTAGTTTTAAAAGTAAACTTTAGAAGATTGTTCTTAATTTAATAGTTTAGTATGATAATTAAATATAATCAATCATCTTCTTTTCGTGTAGTGGTGTGGTTTACATAATGTTAGATTTTTGAAGTACCCTTGTAAGGGGCTAAATTCAAAATCCCTGTCGGGAGGAAACAATATCACCTACAATCCATACACAAGGAAATATTCAACAATGTTTAGAAAAGAAACAATCAACTATTTTGGATGATCTCAACAGGGATTTTGAATTTAGCTCGTATAAGTCTCATAAGGCCTTTACTTGACCTAACAACTGCTATCATACGTAACAACCGAGACCACCAGCTGCCGTGTCTTCCGAAACACGGCGAAACTCGAGAGGAATGAGGTTTGCCAAACACGTTAGTATCGTGTTAATATCCAAGTAGATATAGACACGGTAATCCAAGTACTGACCGCTCCAGACATTGCTTAACCCGCAAGATCGGCTGGCGTAGCTAGGCCATTAAGCTCTTAAATATAGTCAATGAAAATCTAAATCTGAAAAATAATTGTCGTTCAATTTGCGCAGTAAGGTTGTTCCTTCATTAACGTGTAATGTAACCTTATCTTAGAGTATACATAAGCAAACTATAGAGCGCTGGTATGCTAGTATGAACTGTAAGCATCGGTATGAACAGTCAAAAATGACAAAAACGATGTCATCAGTCACCTAGGGTTACGGGAATTGACTGTTTCTCTCGTTAGAATTTATTCTAGTAATAATTATGGTGAAATGTTTAGTGCCGCGGTGTAAAAATGATTCGCGGATCACTATTCAACCTCAACATTTGAATATCTATATGTATAGAGCATCTGCTTACACTTTGCGCAGTAGGCAAATACCCATAGGCGCGCTCTATAGTTTGCTTATGTATACTCAAAGAACCTTATAGATTCGAGCATTACATACAGCGCGGTCCTTGTGAGTTCTATCTATAATGTTACATTACAAGTGAACGCTTGCGGTGGAGGAGCAAATGTAATGTTAATGCAGGGTGGAAGGCAGGGGTTTATGAAAACGGGTCATCACCTAGTGGGAGTTTTGTAGCAGGACTATCCCACTTAAAACTTGGTTTGACGATCATCTCATGGTCTACCTGCATATTATACTAAAATCGAATAAAATAACTGAACTCATCTAATATTTATTAAAGTGAAGCATTGGTAAACTATAAAGCCATATAGCTGGAGTTACCTCTTCGTAAGCGGCAAATCATACGAATTATATTGCTAATTAATTAAAACTGTGTCACCCATATAAAGTGCAATTATTGCTGGCACAACGTCCATAATTGATGAACTGACATCTAAATCTACAAATTTTTTAATTCATCATCTTATCTAAACATATAAATAACATAAACGAGCACTAAAGCTCGCATTAAACTATACCTACGTAGGTGTTTACGTACCTGTAGGTATTTATGTATAGTTAATTGTAATAGGTGTTATTAATTGGTTCATATATTACTGGTAGCAGTACTGTAGGTAGGTAGGTATGTATCCCATCGGAGAGATGTTAACGTAAATTAATAGGAAATGATGACATTCTGCGGAGGATGTTTTAAAGAACATTTTCGAAATCATTGCCTTTAATGAACCGCATTGCCGATTGAGATCGTTATTTCACTTGTCGTTTGTAATATTTTAAGTAATGTTCAATGGTAGCAATTCTGTTGTTCATTTAACAAACTAAACTTAAAATTGTTTATAGACTATATAGCCTACATTCCATAAATGGACTATAAAACATGAGAGGAATTTTTCAATTCGGACCAGTAATCTTGAGTTTAAACAAACAAACAAACAATCAAACTCTTCAGCTTTTTAATATTAGTATAGATAGCAATAGAGGCCCTGTTATATGGGTGATAATATAAATATTGTAAAAGTTTTTAATAATTCAATGGTAGGAATTCTGCTGTTCATTTACCTAAACAACATAAACCTAAAATTATTTAATATTATATACTAGCCTACATTCCTCGATAAATTAACTATAAAAAGAATTTTTCAATTCGGACCAGTAGTTCCTAATATTAGCGCGTTCAAACAAACAAACTTTTCAGCTTTATAATATTAGTATAGGTGACAATGACAATACAGGAACTGTTCTATGGATGATTTGGACATTGTAAAAGTAATAATGTGCGTTAAATGCAGAGTTCAAGTGTAGTGTTGTTCTGCATCAGGCTGCGGCGGCGGCGTCGACCTAGTGACCGAGGTCATCGGCCTGCACTGGGCCCAACGCCTGCTAGTGCCGCCGCCCGCCTCGCCGCCCGGACGCATACAGCCTTACACTACCTAGCTAGGTAGGTACATAGCTACTGTTACAATATACTACTGTAGCCACTACGAGTGTAACAACGTAGATAAATCTTACTAATATTATAAACGCGAAAGTTTGTACGTAAGTAAGAATGTATGTATGTGAGGTTGTTACTCTTTCACACAAAAACTACTGAACCGATTGCCATGAAACTTGGAATATAGGTAGCTGGGGACCTGGATTAACACATAGGCTTTACACATACTTTTTATCCCGATATTCCCGCGGGAACGGGACTTACGCGGGTGAAACCGCGGGGCGCATTTGTAATAATTTAAACCCCTTACTTATAAATATGTGACGTTTGTCTCTGTCTGTCAACTTTGAAACTTCATGTCACAGTAAAAGAGAAACGATACATCGTTATGCAGCTGTTAACCAGCGTTGATAAGTAAGCGGGTAATTTTGTAATCAGTTTTAAATATACAAATATTTTTTTTAAGTAACAGGGTATTTACCTACAACGTTTTGTATTATTTTTTGTGGAGCTCGATATTTCGCTAGGAACTGCAAATGTGGTTATTTAGTTTTAAATTTATCTTCGTTTTTAAATGTTTTTTTTTGTTTTTCTTCGGTTTTCGCGACTTTGTAATGTAATAAAACTCATTTTCCGGTTCGTTTTAATAAAAATATATTTTTTTATTTTGTAATAATAATACCTAATGTTTTTTTTATTTTATAAATTTATTTTTAATAACACGAACCGACGATTCAGTGTCTTTATAAACACTTTTCGCAGGGTAGATGGTTGGGTAATTATTTAATTTTTAATTTTGTATTCAATTGTTCGGTTTTGAAATATTTTTGTAGTTGACATTTTGATTTTACTTTGTTTATTTTAATTTAGGTACTTATTTTGACTTTAATTTTCTTAGCTCTAAGTGGCATTTGTTATTATGACAGTAACTAAGTACTAGGTATATACCTATAATATTGAATTATCTACTGGATTGATAATGCTTTATGGATGCTGGTTGTTTTATTTACTTATAATTAACTTGTAAAGTAAAGTTTAAAAAATGTATAATATAATGTATATTTACAAAGATATGCTCTGTGAAGTACTTCTAGCGGCTTTTATTAACAGGCGGTTCGTTTCAGTTTAATTATTTTTCGTTTAAAATATCAAATTATAAACAAACGCAATACTACAATACGATAGTTACAATCGTGTTTTTACGTTTTTTCCATCGAAATATGAAGAGCTTCTACCAATAAAAGCTCGTAATGTACTCTGCGACTGACATTTGTCAACGTAAATCACCTTGTCAACTGACAGTTTAACGGCGAGCAGCCTCGACAGTTCTGAGTATTGTAGTACTATAATAATGACTGCTGTCTAATAAGGCCCGGTTTCTATAAACAAAATAATTGACCGAACAAGCGAATTGACCGAACGAGCGAAGCGAGTATGGTCCAGTGTAGACGGGCCTGGCGCTTGTATCTTTGTATGTTTGTTCGACAATAACTTGAGTATCGTAGCTCCGATCTTCATGAATTTTGGTATGCGCGTAGTTTAGGTCAATAGAATTTATGAGTTCGAAGATGAGCCGGATCGGTGGGGGGTTGGGGAGATAGGGGGTCGTGAGGTCTCAGTTCGGGGCGAACTACTAGTAATTGGCCTTTTTATTTAATTTTATATGATTTTATACAGCGCAAAATAACTTTTTTTGATTTGTGCTATTTTATACATATGGCGCTGTAGTGCCCGGGACATTGTTAGGTAGAGTAGGCTTGCCCAGCACATATACCACCCCCTCCCAGCCTAGTCAGCCATGCCCAGAGAAAAGAACTAGTCAATACGTCAGGAGCTAACTAAGCCGTGGGTTTCTTCACGATGTTTTCCTTCACCGAATGAGCGATATTATTAACGCACATAACCTTACCGTAAGGAAAAAGACATTGGTGCGCGGTCAGCCGCAATTCGACCTTCCATATACAAAATACTATGACGTAAAACGTAGGGTATTTACTACTACAAGTGACAATTATAACGACGAGCAGAGTCGGCAATTCTAAGTATTGTAGTACTATTATAGGATGATGACTACTGTCCAATGAGGCCCGGTTTCTATACAAAGTGTAACGGGTATGCCCTTTTAAGCCGAAAAGGGGTTGTTCTTGACATCTAGGGGAACAACTTTTGTTCTACGACTATTTAAAAATCGAACTTTTTTTTTGAAAATTCTGAGGTTATGTTTCACTGAAAAATAGCTGTTTTTGAAATTAAAGTTGTGATTGTAGTTGTCCAAACTGAATGAAAGAACAAAATAAGGTCAAATGACCTCGAACTCTGAGAAACAGCTGATTTTCAAGTAAACTTTACACTTTAAATTTTCGAAAAGTTGTTCGCCTAGGAGTTTAAACAAGCCCCTTTTGGCTTAAAAGGGCTTATCCGTTACATCTTGTATACAAAATACGATGACGTAAAACGTAAGATCTAGTATTTACTACACAACTGACAGTAACGACGAGCAGAATCGGCAATTCTGAGTATTGTAGTACTATTATAGGATGGTGACTGGTGTCCAGTAAGGCCTGGTTTCTATTAACAAAATACGATGACGCATATGGTAGGGTCTTTAGTATTTACTATACAACTGACAGTTATAACGACGAGCAGAATCGGCAATTCTGAGTATTGTAGTACTATTATTGGATGGTGTCCAGTAAGGCCTGGTTTCTATTAACAAAATACGATGACGCATATGGTAGGGTCTTTAGTATTTACTACTACAACTGACAGTTATAACGACGAGCAGAATCGGCAATTCTGAGTATTGTAGTACTATTATAGGATGGTGTCCAGTAAGGCCTGGTTTCTATTAACAAAATACGATGACGCATATGGTAGGGTCTTTAGTATTTACTATACAACTGACAGTTATAACGACGAGCAGAATCGGCAATTCTGAGTATTGTAGTACTATTATTGGATGGTGTCCAGTAAGGCCTGGTTTCTATTAACAAAATACGATGACGCATATGGTAGGGTCTTTAGTATTTACTATACAACTGACAGTTATAACGACGAGCAGAATCGGCAATTCTGAGTATTGTAGTACTATTATTGGATGGTGTCCAGTAAGGCCTGGTTTCTATTAACAAAATACGATGACGCATATGGTAGGGTCTTTAGTATTTACTACTACAACTGACAGTTATAACGACGAGCAGAATCGGCAATTCTGAGTATTGTAGTACTATTATAGGATGGTGTCCAGTAAGGCCTGGTTTCTATTAACAAAATACGATGACGCATATGGTAGGGTCTTTAGTATTTACTATACAACTGACAGTTATAACGACGAGCAGAATCGGCAATTCTGAGTATTGTAGTACTATTATTGGATGGTGTCCAGTAAGGCCTGGTTTCTATTAACAAAATACGATGACGCATATGGTAGGGTCTTTAGTATTTACTACTACAACTGACAGTTATAACGACGAGCAGAATCGGCAATTCTGAGTATTGTAGTACTATTATAGGATGGTGTCCAGTAAGGCCTGGTTTCTATTAACAAAATACGATGACGCATACGGTAGGGTCTTTAGTATTTACTATACAACTGACAGTTATAACGACGAGCAGAATTGGAAATTCTGAGTATTGTAGTACTATTATAGGATGGTGTCCAGTAAGGCCTGGTTTCTATTAACAAAATACGATGACGTATATGGTAGGGTCTTTAGTATTTACTATACAACTGACAGTTATAACGACGAGCAGAATCGGCAATTCTGAGTATTGTAGTACTATTATTGGATGGTGTCCAGTAAGGCCTGGTTTCTATTAACAAAATACGATGACGTATATGGTAGGGTCTTTAGTATTTACTATACAACTGACAGTTATAACGACGAGCAGAATCGGCAATTCTGAGTACTGTAGTACTACTATAGGATGGTGACTGGTGTCCAGTAAGACCCGGTTTCTATATATTCTATATACAAAATACGATGAGGTATAAGGTAGGGTCTTTAGTATTTACTACTAGAACTGACAGTTATAACGACACACTTTTTAAACTCACACGATTTCTGCTCATTCTGTGTCTTCCCGCGACCACGGCCGGTGTAACCCGTTTGCCGAAACGTCGGGGTAATTATAAATTTATAAAAAAAGTGCATAGACGCGATCGAGACCCGAGTTTTTATAAAAATAGTAATGAGTTATAACGACGACAGAATCGGCAATTCTGTGAGTTTTAGTACTATGTGATGGTGACTGTGTCTAATAAGTAGGGTTGCCAACCGTACTATATTATATAGTATTGTACTATATTTCAGGTCTACGTACTATATACTTTTTAAAAAACATAAAGTACGCAAAAATACTATATTTTTAACGTACAAATTTTTTCAACGTTATTTTTTGTATTTTGGCTTTGTGTAAACGCATCTTGATTACACTCTAATAAAAATATGTGTATTGAAGAGAAGCAAACATCAATTTATTAAAAATAAGTTGCTTATTACTATAAATTTAAATATAGGATGTAAAGAAGCATTAGAAACATTTAAGAAGTGCCAGAAGTGGATAGATACCACCAAATATAGTTTTTATAGAAATAAATAGGTTAATACAAAAAGTTTGTCGGGTTTCCTTTGACTTAATCTACACAAACACCATTAATTCCTGTATTTTTATGTTTTGCAATCAGTCGGCAAAAATACTATATTTTTTCTGGATGTACTTTATTTTTTAGCCGCAAATACTATATTTTTGGAAAAAAGTGTTGGCAACCCTACTAATAAGGTCCGGTTTTTTAATACATATTACGATGACGTAGGGCCTATAAACATTTACTATACGACATTTATCTAATTTTAAATTTAGTTTAAAGTGTATTTGTAATGTTTTGTTATTGATCAATAAAGTTTTACCTATTTCTTTTTTTAAAGGTAATAAATTTACATTTTAAATACATTAAAAAAATTACAAACTTAAATTAAGTTAGAATTACCTACAATGTCAAAAATCCCTAATCTAAAAAAAAAACAAAGAATAATAACCGACAATAACAATAATACAAATAAACATTACACACTCTCAACTTTTTTAACTATTTATTTATATAATTATGTGTAGTTTAGTTTAATGTCTTAATTTTGTTAGAATCTCAATGTAATGGGTCATTTAATTAAATTTACATAAATTGCAATTTGTATAATTCGTGTTTTATTTATTTATTGAATAATAAAATTATGACATGTTTTTACTATTTTACCTACTCAAATATTATATTGATTTGCTATGGATTAATTGTAAGTAGCATTTGCTGTAATTTTAATCTGAAATAAAAATATATTAATATTATAATGCAGCCAGTTGTTAGATACATTATAAACAACGTTCACCGCTTCAATTTTGCACACCGCGTATAAAAATAAATAGTAGAGTACTTAAATAAATAAATATTGCACGACATTACACACAGCCCATCTAGCCCCAAACTAAGAACTAGGCTTGTACTATGGGTACTAGGCAACCGATCTACATAAAATACTTTTTGTGTAAATGCAAACTTATACATAGAAAGACGAAAAGAAAGAGCAAAGCAATGTTAATCCAGCGGTTGCATACCAAGTTTCATCGCAATCGGTTCAATAGTTTTGTGTGTGAAAGAATAAACATTACTTGTTACTTCAAAAATACTTGCTAATTAATATCATTAGTTGAATACAGGCTGAATAATACAGAGCTTAATAATACTTAGTATGAGTTTTGATAGTTTATCGTCTACATGAAACTGGCAGTTTACTTCATACATTTACCATCAGCGCCCCTAGCGGTAACTATTATGAATTAAAATAATGTATGGAAGTTAACTGCCAGTTTCATCGAGACGATAAATAAACTATAAAAACTCATACTAAGGGCTCAGATGAAACTCAAATTGTAGTATACTAGCTGCGTCCCGCAGTTTCAGCTTTGTAAGTCCGATTCCTTAGGAATATCGGAATCAAAAGTAACCTATGTTATTCCTCGAAAATATAGCTTTCTAAAGGTGACAGAATCTTCGTGGTCCAGTATGTTTTGGAGCCTAAACATTACAAACAAACTTTCTATGAAATAAATCTTTGCTCTTTATAAATAATATTTACACATTTTCCCGAATCTGATTTTAACTTTTTAATTTTCTTTACCTCGACGTTTCGATCATGTTCCAAATGCTCTTGGTCTTGGATGCAATTAAGACCCGGGAAATGTAAAAATATAAGTTCCAATCGCGTTAGTTTAACAACTTTATAAATTAGTATTCGTAGGTATATTGTAATTTAATTTTAGTATAATTTCTTCTATGGTTTTCGGGATTTTGCATAATAAAACACTTTATAAAACACCGAGCTTTCGCCAACTTTACAGTTGGCTTTTTCAAGGTTGACAAAGCCAACTGGCTGGTTGAAGCTCGGTTCGTTTAGAACAATGAATAAAAGCGCGATAAAACCGGATAAATATAGTGTTAGTAGTTATAATGCCTAAGCCGATCTTCAGGCAAGTGAGCGTAGGTGCTCGTACTCGTACCCACAGTCCCACACCATTAAGTTCTCGCTTTGTGCGGAGGCGAAGCAAAGTGCGAGAAGCAAATGCATACAAGAGACACTTGGCTTGCACTTGGAGACAGATGTGGTTATCAAATGATGAGGGAACGAAAACTTTACAGATTGAACAACAAAATAATTTCTTTGGTTTTTATAGTTATATTTTCCGGGTCTTAATTGCGTATTGATCCTTGGTCGAAAAAAGGTAGACAGGGAAACATTCATACTCTTAAATTCGCCGGCCGAGATGGAGACTCGTGTGGCCTGGTTGGTTGGGCGCTGCGGTGTTGACGCAAAGACGCGAGTTCATATCTCGTCGCAAGTGAATTTTCGAAGATGATTTTTTCCTTTAAAATATTTCTAATAAAACTTAATTTTCGGTTTTAATCGCGTTAGCTCTATTAACAGCCCTGGGTTTTGTCTACTCTGAGGAATCTATTTGTAAGGTCAGTGAAACGTAAGCAACAATGGTGTTAATAAAAATAACTCTATTAAAACCGAAAAATGAGTTTTATTCTTAACAGCTTTAAGCTGTTAAACGTGTTTAAAATCTGTCAGAATTTCGAGAACTGTCAATGTGTAGCAACATATTATCAATCGTCCACAAAATGAAATAGAGTCCAATGTTCGATTTCCCATAAATTATTTTAAAATTGATTTAGTTAAATATGTTTTAAATGGTTTTCAAGTTAGCAGTTAGCAAGTCGCTGAAACAGAAGAAAAAACTCCATATTGATTGTCATTTTTGTGAAGCGTGTATGCAGTATATGGTGTGCATTTTATTCTGGAGTAAGTAGCCTTGTTGTTTTATCTGCTAGTATTTTTAGCTCGTATTAAACATAAATAGCCTTATTAATAAACTAGAGTAAGGTCGGAGTAGTAAGAACATGTTTTGACATGTTCCGTGACAAGAAGTTTCAAAGTTTAAAAAAAAACCGCCGAAAAATGTATTACTGAGCTTAGACCCCTTTAATTAATAAGTCTAAAACTGTTTGAGTTAGGTACATTTTTTAACTGAATACATTGATATTTTTTCTCAACATTGTACCTTTTTGTAGTAAATAGTTAATTTTTACTTCGAAATAGAATGGCTGTAATTATTTAGATTTTATTACTAGTAAATTCTACGAATTATAAGAACAATCTAGGCATTTTATTCAAGCCAGTTATTACAACGTTTTTCTATATGATATTCATGTTAAAAATAAAGTTTATAAATATTTATAATATCTGTGCCGGTCAAAAAGTTCACTAAAGCGTGATAATGAGCAATCTAAAGGGGTTTCAACCAAATTAAAGCGGACACTCAAAATGAAACGCATCTAAGGTAAAATATAAATTATACCTTTAAAACATTAGGTACCTACTAAGGTACATAACATAATTTTTTGCCAGAATTTGATCCAGTAAATGCCATGATAAGCTGCTTTGGAAGCAATGGTCTGGGACTTAGGGGTATCTCACCCTTTCGTATTTTAATGCTTTCTTGTGGGAAATTCGCCAAACGTCTCGTACTTAATGTCTTCTATGGTTTTCGCGATTCTGCTTAATAAAACACTTTATTTACCGGGTTTAATCGCGTTTGACTGGTCAACCTTGAAAATGCCAAGCCTTGGCAAAAGCACGGTCGTTTAAAAATCATGAATAAAACGCGATTAAATCCGGTAAATAAAGTGTTTTATTGTCTCCTACTTACGCTGTGTACTTCCCTACGACCTAACCCCTTTGTCTGATAATACGTTGTTGCAGATTAAAATATTTCCCTACAAAATGTACCCAAAACGATATAGTAGAGGTACCTATCTATGTAAATAACTACTTCCTATCTATGTAATTCACTACTTATGACTCGTGATTCAAGAATTGTAAAATAACACTGATTCATATACTTTGAAATTCCGAAATTTCCTCAGTCATAATTGTTGACTAGCTGCGCCCTGCGGTGCACCCGCGTAAGTCCCGTTTCCGCGGGAATATCGGGATAAAAAGTAGCCTATGTGTTATCCCCGGTATCTAGCTACCTATATTCCAAGTTTCATCGTAATCAGTTCAGAAGTTTGCGCGTAATTACGTAACAAACACACAAATACACATACACATACTTTCAGCTTTATAATATTAGTAGGATAGTCTTATTAACTTACTTAATATTATAAACGCGAAAGTTTGTATGTATGTATGTGAGGTTGTTACTCTTTCACGCAAAAACTACTGAACCGATTGCGATGAAACTTGGAATATAGGTAGCTGGGGACCTGGATTAACACATAGGCTACTTTTTATCCCGATATTCAAGCGGGAACGGGACTTAGCGGGTGAAACCGCGGGGCGCAGCTAGTAGGATATATTTTGAAAAATGATTATCAAATCGAACAACTCTGTAAAAAGTTATGCGTGCATATGGTCCATGCGTAGTCATACATTAAAAAAAAACAATATACATATCGACTTGGAACCTTCCTCTGTTTTTTCGTCGGTTAAAAAATGTATATGAATCTCACCCTAACTACTTCGTTTACTTGTACATTTTGCTAGTTGTCTATAATTTATAAACATTTTTAGGTAAATTTTGTAAAATAAATATACTTTCTAGAGATTTAACAAGCATAAGAATTTAACAATTACTACTTTATCTAACTATTATTCGAATCATTTTCACAAAAGAATATGTCAAATTAAATTAGGTTGTCTGTAACTTGGTGGTACTGGTATCGTACACGCACTGAATGTCATCACAAGTATAAGATCACCTAATCACACATACATACTACTACGCGCCATGGATATTTATATCTTACTTCTTACTGAAACTATAAACGCTAAAGTTTGTATGTATGTATGTGACATTGTTACTCTTTCACGCAAATACGACTAAACCTTGGAACATAGGTAGCTGGATACCGGGAATAACACATAGGCTTTTTTTACCCCCGTACACATCACATTTTTACCCCGATATTCCCGCGGGAACGGGATTTACGCGAGTGTAACCGCGGGGCGCAGCTATTATTATTATAACAACAGTTTTTTATTGCCATACTTTGTCGGTTCTTTTGTCGTTCTTGCAGGTCGAGTTATTATGTCCTTATTACACTCTGATATCTCCTTACATACAAGGTGTAACGGGTATGCCCTTTTAAGCCGGAAGGTGGTTGTTATAGACGTCTAGGCGAACAACTATTTCTAAAGATTTTTAAAAATTCAACCCTTTTTTTTAATTATGACGTTATGTTTCTTTGAAAATAAAGCAGTTACTTTTGAAAATAAAGGTAATCAAAGTTTTGATTGTAGTAGACCAAACTAAATGAAAGAACACAATAAGGTGAATGACCTCGAACTCTGAGAAACAGCTGATTTTCAAGTAAACTTTCGAACAACTTCGAATTTTCAAAAGTTGTAGAACAAAAGTTGTTTGCCTAGACGTCTAGAACAACAGACTTTCGGCTTGAATGGTCATCGTCAGAACACGTTGTATATTAACTAGCTGCGCCCCGTGGTAGGTAAGCACCAGTGCCCAACCCACCGTTTGACCGCTTTGTCATTTTCGCTCGTCTATTTATGCAGTATTGGAATGTGAGGTAAAAGTGAAATGTGAGGTCATTAATGACTTTATTCCGCTCGCAATAGGATTACGGTTTTAGAATTATAGATCGCGGTATTACCGCGTAAGTCCCATTCCCTTGGCAATACCGTAATAAAAGTAGCCTATGTGTTATTCCAGGTCTCTAGCTACCCATAGCTCCAAGTTTCATCGCAATCGGTTTAACGGTTTTTACATACTCACAAACTTTCAGCTTTATAAAATACCAGCTGCTCCAGCTACCTATGTTAAAAGTTTTATCGTAACCGGTTCGGTTTTTTTGCGTTAAAGAGTAACAGATTCACATACATAGGTACAAACTTTCGCGTTTACAATATTAGTAAGATTAGTAGAATGTTTTATCCGGGTTGTATTTGTGTATTATAATTTTTTAAATTTTCAACTCGACGTTTCGACAATGTTACATTACAAAATAATAAAACGAGTTTTTTTTTTTATTGAAAACAAAACAAACTGTCATTATAAAAATATGACAACTTCACAACTGAATAAACATATTCGAAATCCAAAACTAAAGTAAATTAAAATTATTATAAAATAAATGATACATGTGAATGATTAAAACGAGTACAAATCGTGTGAGTTTAAAAAGTTTTTCTACAATATATTATGTTGTGTTTGTTTGGGTATTATGGGTTGAGACTTTGAGACAGAGCCCAATTAGCGTTGTTAACGTTAGCTGTGGCATCGAGTGCAGATGCGAAACTAGTGGTTTTATAGTCCTCTTAGTTTAACCCGTTTTACTAGGTGAGTAAAACGGTAAAAAAGTTATTCGTTTTGATGTGGAAAATCACCCCCTGAACGGTTTTGGATTCGAAACCCATAACCCTGTATAATGCGGTTTCAAACAGCAATGATCAAATCAAAAAAATTGGGTTACCACTGCATGTAGAATCATGTTTTTTTATGTTTAACCACAGACGCAATAAAATTAATATTAGGACTGATTTTTCAAATTCCTAGATAGAGATATCTGACAAATAAAATGCAACACCAGCACCGAATAAAAAACGTCACTTTGATATTTAAAAGGAATAAAAAGCTTATTTAAGAAGATCAAAATTTGAAGGATTTTAAATGTGGTTGGGTTCGAACTTATTCGACAGATTTCTTTTATCCGTAGAATGAAAATCAAGCCTTATTAGAATTATTACTTATTATTGCCACCCAGCGTGGCAATGCGGCTAGTTTGCTTGGCAGCTTTGTATTAGGAGCGTTGGAAGCAGGATAGTTTGGCTAAGTTATCGTTTTTGTAAAATATGTATGTTAATTTATTTATTTATTAAAATGAGGATTTATTGTTCTTATTAGAATTATTTAATATTTGGGTCTTGTAATTGTGATTGTTTACGGGCTCGTTTTCCGCAAATATACCGCTTTAGATTTGGATCATTTTTGCGTGATGGTTCGTTAAGTTAGTGGGAGAACCAGCCCAGCTCTTCTGAATCCTCTCCGACAGTGCAGCAGTAATCTATGCTCTAAACAACCACATCATAAACTCAGGCCTAATACATGAGTGCCACTTAACCTTAAACAGACTCGGAGAACACAACACTGTCAGGCACATTGCCAGGCACTGGGTCCATCGTGGCTTGCACAAGGTGCGGCTATACTACGATGGCGCGGACGTTACATGTGGAAATTTAGTCGAGCGGCGTCCAAGTTTCGCTTACACTCCCAGACAGGGACGCACAGAGCATTTCTCAGCTTTTTATACGTGGTCCCCTTACAGCTTTGGTGAACACCACTGAAACTAACTCGACTCCCCTTCCTTATTATTTGGGTCTTAATAATTAAGCAATTTAAGTATTATTTAACTGTTATTATAATAATAATCCATCCTGGGCAACCGGGTAAAAAACAAACATTTAACACAGTTTTTTTCTTCTGTTTTCGCGACTTTGTAATTAAATAAAACTCATTGTACTGTTTAAATCACATTACTTTTATTATCAGCATTGTTGCAATGCCGATCCAATGTTATGGAGCCTATTTTCTAACTTTTATCAATTTATCTTGAAAAGTACACCGTTACACGTAAACCAAACCTATCAACACCGTTTTCTGCCATCTGAAAATTATTTCACGTAAGTATAAAGCTGTTTATTAAGTAATTTTTTAAGTTTTTAAGTCGCTACGGAAAATGGTACCAAACTTTTCCGCCTGTGATTTCGCTTCCTTTGTCCTTTTTCGTACCTATTTTTTCCTTGTCGATTAACATAATTATTTTTGACTAAGTTTTAATTGATGAAATCACGCGATAACTAAGAAAGGCTCGATTCCGCAGCAAAGTCGAATTCGACACGATACGTAGGTAAGTAAAAAACTTCTAATGGGGTAAATTGAACTACTACGGGGTTAAAAAACCAGGTAACAGATAAGAAGTAGGTAAATATGATAACAAAATAAAATAACATTGCGAAATTTAACATTGAAATTAACATTCAATTAATTTTTGACTTTATTTTAATTTTGTAATTTAATGTTTTGTTGTAATTTTAATTTTGGATTTATTTTATTTTTGTAAGTTTAATTGTGTATTAGGTACCTATAAATCTTAAATTAAAAAAATAATATTTGTAAAAAAACCTCAAATTGAAATAATAAATAAGTACATTTAAAACTATATTCTGATTTTCATATTAATTCTAGGAAACTCAACATTTGGCATAGAATTTGAATCTTTTTTTTACTCCAATATTTGTGTCATTATTTATTTATTTATTAAAATGTGAGTATTTCCAAGAATAGTCATTGTAAAATATCCTAGTCTGAAACAATCTAGAGGGATTAAGCTACTGAAAAACAATATCAATTACCTATCTGCTATTCACTTTAACGATTTTATCACGACCAATCGACCTAGAATTGAATGTGTTTCAATAAATAATAATTATACGTACCTACTTAATTTAACTGTAACAAACAATAGATTACATCGCGTCCATAGAACTTTTCACCTAATTACTTACCCTGTACCCTGTATTAATATAGGGAAAGCGGCATAAAAATGGGTCATATATTGGCGAATGAGGGAGAAAGAAAATAGTGCAACAAATTGTGGTATGGCATCGTCTCTTTCGCGCGCCGGAAATCAATAATGGAATGGCCACGTGGAGAGAGCCAAGCGTTCCATTTACACCGGGCTGAAGAGGCGAGCGGACGGGTTTGCCCGTCGCCCGTCCTCGACTACATTATTAGATATTGAATATATACGAATCATACCCAGCCTCTTGAACAATACAAACTAAATTGAGTTTAGCTCGCTTCTGGGTAGATGCGAAATACAGATTTCGAAATTTACCTAATAGAGTTAATAGTATGATTACATTGAGGCTTGAGATTTATTATGTAGTATCTGCTTTCATTGTAAATGTACCTTTTTTATTTAGGAATTTTATCAGTAAAGATGTAAATGCCTTACTTTATTCGTAGTTAACTTTTTGTTACCTTGATGAGAATCTGTGTTTTTCAATGAAGAAAGGACCTAATGAGTCTCTGGCATGGTCCACGGCCATTTGCTCCATTTTGCTTTTTTTTTCAATATGTTTTCGCACTATGAAACCTATATATTTAGATGGAGGAGATAGCTATAAACAGAAAACATTCCATCCATGATGTCCTAAAGTGAGTCGTTTCGGAGATATGGGCCTAGAAAATTTTAAAAGTAAACTCTTCGGAAATTTTACAATCCGTCATGTCACAGTTGAATTCGTTTATCAATCGGAAGAAGACGTCAAACTTAACAATATTTGTCTTCAAACTATGCCTCTAAACGGTCACGAATTAAAGTTATTCATGTACTTACATTTAAAACCTTCCGAAGGCTTTGAAAATCGCCATATCGCAGAATAAAACGTTTACCACTTGAAACACCAAGCCAAACCACACATTTTTGTCATCAAACCATACCTCTAAATCGTCTGACAACAGTTATTGGCGATGTTACATATTGGCATAGTGGAATGAGTGATGTAGTCGCACGATGTAACCTGTATATAACTTTACAACAATTTCCTTTTAAAACTTTATAAGCCCATATCTCCGAAACTAGTAACTGTAGGACATCATGTGAATGAATGTTTTCTGTTTATTTAGGTCTACTCTATCTAAATACACATATGTATATTGGTTTTTATCGTGCGACTAGTCGACAACATCTTAAAAAAAAAAAAAACAAGATGGGTGCCGTCGACTATGCCAAGGCCTATACATGGATTTTAGTTCTCCTTACGCAATATAAGAGAAAATATTTACTACATTTATTGCGTTTTTATTACATTTTCAGCACCATTGGTATTAGGACCGCCATCTAGCTTCGTAAAAACATTTCAGTTTAATAAAGCGCCCACCAAGCGAGCGGGCGGCTTTTTCAGAAGGTGCGGACTCTAAAACATCAGGAGAAACTGCCTCAACCACCCGAGAGATGGCACCACTAGTAACATGAGAAGGTTGTAATTTATTGAAACGATGAAGGTAAAGGTTGTTGCTCAAACTAGTTTTCGTTGCAAAACGTAGATGGCGCTACGTACAGAAAACCTGAAATTTTTAATAATTTACCGCGTGAACACAACTTTTCATCATTATGGCACTGCAATATGGTATTAGGTATTATAAATCAAAATATGACTTTTTCTATACCAACCTACGTGGGAAAATGGTACCATAATAATAATGGTCTTTACATCTAATCTAAATGATTTATACAGAATATTAAGGAAAAAAAAATAGAAATACATTTGTCTGACAACAATTTATATGAATGAAGTTATACGTTTCGTAGATAGGTATGTTAAGGAATTTTACCGTAGGTATAAAGGTCACGAAACGACCAAGCGTGCATTAAGTAGAGTCCAAGTAACCTAAGTTCCATATAAAGGGCTTTCTTCTAGCGATCTGGTGATTTTGGATAATAGGTAAAAGATGAACACGCGGCTGTTGGTTTGGTTTTTGCATGAAATGTCTTTATCGGGGACTCGAATAGAATACGTTAATAAAATAAAGACGCCATGCCTATATTAGTTGTTTAAATCATTTGATATCGTCAAAATTGAACCTGGTATGAATAAAGGACCAGTATCCTAACAAAGTGTTGATACGTATTAAACGTCGATACACTTTATTACATAAACGGTTACAGTTTGCGTGCGTGCTTTTCTGCCGCACCGGTCATTGATTGTCGATCACGTGGCCCTATATTTTGCGATGCGGACACGCATAAACTGTTTACATTATAATTTACGTACTAACGCATGGTATAGGTACTTAACGTATAAAAATATAGTTTTAAGAGCATTGGCATATAAAATGAGACTGAATGAAACTATAACCGTTCGCTTGTTAAAATGATGTCGCCAAGTTTGAACCTGATTTATTTGAGCCGGGTAGGTACTGAACGTATTAAAATATAGGGATGGGCATATAGGCCCTTAAAATGAGACTGAATCGAACCATACCTATTCACTTGTTAAAATGATATGGACTCACATAATGTCGCCAAGTTTGAACCTGATATGTTTGAGCCGGGCAGGTACTGAACGTATAAAAATATAGGGATGGGCATAGGCCCTTAAAATGAGACTGAATCAAACCATACCTATTCGCTTGTTAAAATGATATGAACTCACATAATGTCGCCAAGTTTGAGCCTGGTATGTATGAGAGCGCAGGTCTTGTGGTCGCTGGCAGCGAGGGCGGCGCGGCGGCGGCGCACGGGCCGCGGACTGGCGGGAGGCGAGTCGCCTGCGCCCGCGCCCGCCGCCAGCCGCCGCACGCCCGGCGAGCTGCCGCGCCGCCGCACGGACGCGTGCCGACCTCCCACGCCGCCCAGCATACTGAAACATTGTGAAGGTACACTTTTAGTTTCAATACAATTTAATTTTTTGTTAAGGTCAACTGGGGGATCCTGGGAAAAAACTGCAACTTAGGGTAAACACAACGATCATCAAGTCACCGGAAACAAACAATTGTTATACTGATAAAAACGCCATCAACATCTATACTTATAATAAAATCGTTACATAGCGGTGTCTGTTTTGAAAGATATTTTTAAAAAACTATTTTTAGGTGTATGTACTAACGTAACAGAACCCATTTCCGCGTTTAACTTTTTGTCTGTTTGTCTGTGCTTTTGTGCGCGCTAATCTCGGAAGCGGCTGGACCGATTTCGATGAAATTTGGTATGAAGGTAGCTTAAGACTCCGATTAACATATAGGCTACTTTTTATCCGGATATCAAGTCCGGTTATCCGGATAAAATTTAAAAATTGCGTTATTTCGTTGTTTTTTAACTATCGTCATCCATCGTCATCAATTGTCATCCACAAACTTTGCATTACTTCACCTACCTACCGTAATGCAAAAATCCACACTTAAATGAACGACCAGGGAAGTACTGATGATGCCAGGCGCGGTAGCGCCTGGCTTTAACAGTATTTCAATGGGCGACCGTTTAAGTGTGGATTTTTGCATTGCGGTAGGTAGGTGTAAGAACAACGCGGGATTGCGACTCGCGCGGGTGAAACCGCGGGGCGCAGCTATAGTTACAATATATTTCCCCCTCTCCTAGGTAAGCGTACAACTTCTTAGACCACACCGTCGCTTTTCATCAGGTGAGTTAGTGGTGGTCAAACGCTTACCTATCAATTAACTATTAGCGAGTTGATCACTATGATTGTTAATTTCGGGTAAATGATGCTAGCTGCACTTTCCCCAAACCCGCATTTTTCCCAGTTGACTTACTCTTTTCTCGATGTAAGGTCATCAAATGAGAATGTTTACTAATGCTTAAAGAAATATACGCATCCAAACTGTCAAGTAGTTTGGATGCCTGGGTAAAGTCAAATTATTTATTATTTATTGATTTACTTCAAACATTTACAATGCCAATACAGTTTCCCAAGGCGACACTGTAAAGAACTAAAACTAATCTTAAATTAAATTTATTAATATAATATATATCAAGAAAACTGATTACCATATGTTATACTAACTCCGTGAATTAAAAGTTTGTTATTTTTTCTATACTTCTATTTGCGGGTTAATTATTTAGTTAAACGTTTTTATGAGCAAAATCAATGCAATGATGCATGACGAGTTTTATAGCACGCAACTGAGGGTTTCGTAGACTCTTCCTGTTCATGGGAAATAGGATAAGAGCGTAGGCAAAACACCTCCTTGCTACGAGGAAGTTTGTATGTTCAATCCCTTCTCTATAAATGTGTGATACTTTTCTCTTGTAGGTAAATAGATCACCTACAAAAGAAAAGTAAGTAGTAGGTACAGCACATACTTACGAATTTAAAAAAGATTATTTTCCATATTCTGACACCCATAAGGCGCTATATGCGATATCATATCATATTATTAAAGGTACTTTTTCCACTATACGATTTCATATGCCGTTCTCAATTTGTTGTTGTCAATTAGTTGTATATAAAGGAACGGAGATGATGATAAACATAAGTCATTAAAAGTTAGACGCACGGCAGGGAATTTGAAATGCCGACCACGGGCCAAGGAGCATTACAAGGGTTTCTTTGATTATTATTCGTGGAAAGTCCCTGAGCTTTAAAGAATCCATATCTTTGTACCATTATAACTTACGAGTGACTGAATGTATGATAACAAGTTTAAAATAAGTGACCAGTCCCGCTGTCCGCGTTATTTCTGGTATGTATAATATGTATATAGAAAAATTCCAAATTTTTCCCTTTTTCTAGGGTTTCATAGTTAACAAGAAACCCTTACAGTTTTGTCTTATTTAAACTTAATTTTCAATAGTAAAATTGTTGGTAATTTTCATAGAAATGAATAAAAAATTTAGTGATTTAATTCCAATTAGGTATAATTATTGTTGAACTGTTTTCGAAAAAAAAAACAGAGCTGAATGCCTGAACTCTAAGCTTTTGAGACATTTTAATGGTATTATAATACGGGCCCTCATGCCCGGCCGACTTAAAACTTACTGCAAGGTTAAAAAACGAAACTTAGTTCAAAATGCATTTCAGAAACTTCCACCACTTCTTATTCTAGGTATACTTACAGCCGTATTTATAGACGTGTGTATTAGTAGTTATTTTGGCTAATTAATGCCTTTGTCTCTTTCTGAGAAAGGACTTTCAACGTCAGAGAAAATGTGACAGACATATTTACTAAGACAAGTAATTACTAGACTCGTCTATAGATACGGCAGTTAGTATTGGTATTCAACAGGTACGCCAATCGCCAAGCGCAATATCTAAACGTTAGCATCGCAATCTCATTTATTACTAAATACCTTCGTATTACCTAGCTACCGTTGCTGTGTCTACTAATACGGGATCCATTAGAGATGCAGGCCAGGCATAGCTACATCTACCATTATTGATTTCAGTTAAGGACGCGACTGATGTGAATCAAGCTGAAATCCCTTGCGATTGAATAGTTTTCTTCTTAACCGGTATTAAATACATCTTTAAACAATATATTATTTTATTGTACATGATACAAGAAGTGTCCCTTTTATTTCAAAAACAATAAAAAATAACTTTAAATACCACTATTATATGGGCAAAGTTACACCTGTTTTGCAAAATAAAACATTTTTTCTTCTAAATCCTTAACCGCTATATTTTCTTATAGGCATCATAATAGAAAATACAATACCTAGAACCTCCTCATCGCATTAAAAAATATATTATTTTAATCATCTTTATTGATTGATTTGACAAAAAATTACTTGTAGTTTTTTTTATTCCATGCAATTCCATCTCGCTTATTTCTATGCAAACGGACAAGGACTGATAATTATCATCTATCGCCGTCTTAAGGTGAAACATTGATAAAGTAAAAACTAGCTCGAGGTGCGATTTAGTGAGCGCCAAAACTATATTCTCGTTTAATATAAAAAATATTTCTATTTTAATTAGGTAAAACTGTACTGGCAATATGAAGTGCAGATAAAGAACTACTAATTAATAAATTAAAAAAAACACCAAATTTCAAATACATTTGAATAATAATGAATAATCATTTAAATAAAAGAAAGTAAATCTGTCATATAGTAGGCATCATCCGTCCGGAAATAAAGAAAATCTTAAACGAAATTAAGCTTCGTACTAACTCTAGGTAAAACTTAAAGCAAAAGCGCTGTTAAAAACGCATAGCTGCTAATTGAATTCATCATAAGTATACCTGATTAATTGTGTTTTTCATAAATCAATATTAAAGTACCAAGTAAGAGAGTTAATGAACGGTATCGCATTACAAATTCAAAAGACCATTGAAATTAATACTCTAAGCGAACGTTCTCAGTATCGTTTCTAATTAGCAAAGTCTATCACTGATCTGACAACCGGCACATTAATTAAAAGCTTCGGCTTCCCCACAAACAAATTGCGAGTGGAATATTGTAGACTAGATGGCAGCACCAGGGTGATTAGTCAGAAAACAAAGGCGACCAAAAGGTGTTTCTCCTAACGAGTTGTTACCACCTACTGGCTTAAGTCGTTGCCCCAAGCGTACTATAGACATGTGCAGTCACTACGGCAGATCATGTTTCACTGTTGTCTTCTTTATTCTAGATATAAAGTTCTAGACTTAGTAGTCTAGAACTTTATATCTATGGTATAGTACCTTTTACTCTGAAATATTCAGAACAAGAAGCCGGATGAGATTGAATTTTCCATATCTACAGACGTACCAACAAAAAAACATTTTGATTTTATGTTGGCATTACTAAACTTTTACCATGGAAAAGTCACTTCACCATACCTCCGCCAGTTTCTTAACTCGAAGGTAATTTCATTTCCAATTTAAAACGCCAAGCTTTCGTTCAGTTTTTATTTTATGAGCACAGCTATTAAGTAGGTGAGTTGGTACTCTCCGCTTTTATGAAAACAAGTAATGGAAAATGTATTGACAACTTTCTTTCACTTTGAGTTTGGAGGGGAACTCTGTAAAGTTATTATTACTTAAAGGCTACCTAAGACGCAGCCAGTAACGCGGCAGTTTAGTGATTTAGTCCAGTCAGCTTGCTACGAGTGCTTGTTAAGTCGAAGGAACTACATTCGACCTAGTACAGGGTAAAGTCAGCACTATACTTTACTTGCTATGTATCTACTTACTTTGTATTTACTAAAGAAAAATAAATATAAGTAGTATATCCGTTGTCTAGTCACCGTAACACAAGCTTAGCAGCTTACCACGGGGCTTGATGGCGCTGTGTCTTGGTCTCAGGATATATTTATTTATTTTATTTTTATACTTGGTTAAAATTGTATAATGTCTACACGAGCCCTTTAAAGGCCTTAAATAGACAAGTGCTTAACTAAATATTTCTGAATAACTGCTTAGTTGTGCGGTGGTGGTCTAGTGATAGATACCTCGATTATCATTCCGAAGGGTCCAACCAAACCGCTCACCAATGTAATTTGAGGAGTTCATTGGCCTAACTACACCCGCCGATCTAAAATGGTCGTGTGGGTTAAGTAATGCTTGGCACGTTCAGTACTTGGATTGGCGACTGAAAATATGTGTGGCAAAAAATCATATTCTCGAGCTCCTCCGTGCTTTGGAAGGTACGTTAAGCAGTTGGTCACGGTTGTATCGCTGAAAGCGGTCGTTAGGTCAAGTTAGGGGCCTTAGGGCGATCTGAAAACTCTAACAAATGGTGAGCCACACCACTACACGAAAAGAAGAAGAAGGTAAGAGAGATTCCAACAATATCCCGGGCACTACAGCACCAGAAATAGCATGGATTTAAAGTTGCATGCGTTACGCCTATAAATCATATCAAATTAGATGAAAAGGCTAAGTCATATTCATTTATGCAGTAAGAACTTATGTACTTAAAATATTGAAACGTTTCTAAAACTATGAAATACGCCCACAGATTAGAAGAAACAACAAGAAACTCATGGGCTTTACTGGTTTGATCGAATCCAGCTACTAACACCGTGTAAACCAGCCCTTATTTTGGTACCTTGAAACCGTATCTTACCTACCTAATTACAATACAGCCCTCGGGCGAAATTTTTGTCAAATGTTTATTAACGGAAACAAAAATTATGGAAGTATTCATTTGATTAAGTAATTTCAATATAATAATATCGAACATTTTATTCATAACAGCGATACTAAGGGTTTTGGTGTACAGTACATACGTACAAGAAAAGTGTCTGTCAAAAATTTACTTTCATCTTTCAGTATACTTCATCCATCAGTCTTCTTCTATTCTTTTCCCAAATGACCAAAGGGGATTAAGAAATAGGACCAACTGCTTTTTAACGTGCCTTTCCAAGAACGAAATATTTCAGGAAAATGTTTCTTGCGACACTATCATCGATCACCCATCCAAGTAATTACTATGCCAGGCGTTGCTTTACCGTATGATTCGCACGATCGTCGGGCGCGCCTAGAACAATAAGCTCCTCTGTCTCATGCATCACAAAATAGGTAAATGGGCTAGTTAAAGTTTTTACTGTGTGTTTCCGCACGATGTTTTCCTTCACCTTAGGAGCGACTTGTATTTTTCTTAGAGAAAAAGACATTGGTGCTCGATCAGCCGGGAATCGAAACCACTACCTTCAAAATGAATATCTTCCACTGGACCAACACCCTATTATTATAGTTATGGGCTATTATGCATTCTGTGGCCAGTGCCTTGCAATCCGTAGTTGCATTGAGTAACGTTTTAAAGAGGAATTGATATTCCATTTCGCCCAATATGGTGCCAATATAATTAGGATTGTGCATACATTAAAGTCAGACAACCTAAGCCAGTAAAAACTGGACCTTGACATCAAATTAGGTCGGAACTAAAAGACTTTCATACAGTATATTTAAAAATCCCCCAGTTTAAGAATTACATCCCAAGTCTACCTTGAGGAAGGAGTCTGAAAAGGCTTTGAAACATGGTAATGGCATTGCAGCAAAGCTGATAATAAAAGCAACAAATTATTAACGGAAATTGAGTTTTCTTTCAATCCCCCGGTTGTTTTAAATAGTTTTAACACCTTACGTTTGAACAGTGTGGAAACAAAATAATGAATGTGTCGGGCAATAGGCTGGAGTAGCAACCCGTGCGTGTTCACCTCACACCCGAGCTCGAAGCCCGGCCGGCATATTGAAGTTACATTTAATTACGAACTTTTATTAACTTTGACAACCGTTTTAAAAGCGTCGGAAACATTCTAGAACCTTTTATCGTGATTTTTGGTTAAAACCCAAAAAAGTCAGAGTCGACCGTATATACACACACATATCCAGTTTGTGTGTGCGTAATGAATTCTAATCTAAGCTACCCATAGTAGGTAATATATACTTCGGTGGTTGGTTGGATTTACGGACGTTATATTATAAACTAGCTTCGCCGCGCGGTTTCACTGGCGGAAGTGAAAAACGCGTTGTCAATCGTCACGGGCGCGGGCGGCCCGGGCGGTTCTCGAAAAACAAACCAAGGCGTATAGATTCAATCGTGCGAGTTTATAACTTGCGACCAAAACTAGTCCACATGTGATGCCCCAACCTGGGACCCTACCGCGTAACTCCCGTTAAGTTCAACTGGACGTCGTTTTGGGAAATTGTCTATGGTTTTAACGTCGACAATTTCTGGTCGCTCCTTGCGCGGTAACTTTTTTCAACCCCATTATCGACAGCATCGTAGGTATTCCCAAAACGACGTCGAGTTGAACTCGATGAACCCGGTAAATAAAGTGTTTTATTATGCAAAAAATAATTTAAAAATTAAAAAACCGACTTAAAAAAAGAACTAAAATAATTTAAAAACCACCAAAAAAAAAAGAATTGATAAAAAATACCAAAATAACCTCTACATACAGCGCCACCGACTAATTAATCTGTTTTATCATCTGAAGTCGGGCAGCCAAACTAAGTAGGTACAATATGGAACCATACAGCCAGTAAAACTGCCCGACTTCAGATGATAAAACAGATTAATTAGTCGGTGGCGCTGTATGTAGAGGTTATTTTGGTATTTTTTATCAATTCTTTTTTTTTTGGCGGTTTTTAAATTATTTTAGTTCTTTTTTTAAGTCGGTTTTTTAATTTTTAAATTATTTTTTTATTTCACCCTTTTTAGTACCTACCTACCTACTTTCGACTGCCAAATAAATTAACAATACCTATTGTTACCGTAATTTTAATTATTGAGGAGTTTGCTGATGAGAAGGTGGTTTTAGGTGGCCCATCAATCTGTACTTAGTTCTTTAGGGGTCTTTTCTTTTTGGTAGAAGTCCAAAAAACGAGTAATTTATTACATTCTGGGAAGCTATGCTGTCCATCATTCCGAAGATACTCATCAGATCCTGACCAAATTTTTATGGCAACACCACGAGGCTTCCACCTTTCCATTAAAAAAAGAACCATCTCAATCGGTCAAGCCACCTTCGAGTAATCGGTGAACAAGTGAATTGAATACAGGTTTTTGAGGAGCATTCCCGGTCCTCACTTCGAAGATCCTTATCAGATCCTCACCAAATTTTTATGGGACCACCAAGGGGCTTCTACCTTTCCATTATAAAAAGAACCATCTCAATCGGTCAAGCCACCTTCGAATAATCGGTGAACAAGTGAATTGAATACAGCTTTTTGAGGAGCATTTCCGGTCCTCTCTTCGAAGATCCTCATCAGATCCTCACCAAATTTTTAAGGGACCACCTCGGGGCTTTCACCTTTCCATTAAAAAAAGAACCATCTTAATCAGTCAAGCCACCTTCGAGTAATCGGTGAACAAACATAAAAAAAAAAAAAAAAAATATACGCGACGAATTGAGAACCTCCTCCTTTTTTGAAGTCGGTTAAAAATCGCGAAAACCATAGATGAAATTAGTATGGCACCTGGTGGTCGCCATTTTGTTTTTTATTTATATGTAACCTATCTAAGACCCGTAGGAGAAATGAGACGAGACCTTAATTAAAGAAATCCATCGAGCGGTTTGGAAGATACGAGCTGAGGAAGTATTTTACAAACATAATATCATACAAGATAGGTAATAACATAACCCTATCTTTGCAACCAAAAACTAAGTATGTGGAAAATCGTACCTAAACGTCGGCTGCGTCAGATATTGATTGGTTTTTCTAACCGATAGCGGCACAAGTCGATAGGTATTATAAAATGTAATTAGAGCACGTCATCGCCTTAGCTTGCCGAGAGAATCTGTCAGAACCCGTGCACCTCCTATGTGAAGGGTCGGTTTTAATCATATTTATTTTTCCTAAAGGTGCGTCCAAACTTCGCGAAGACCAGCTCGACGCAGTAGCGTAGCGAAATACCTGTTTATTTATCAATAAATAATAAGCCTTATTAATAAACGTGGAGTAAGGTTTGAGTAGTGAGAACATGCTTTGTCTTTTTCCGTGACAGGTTTTCAAAGTTGACAGACAGAAACAACAATTAGTAAGAACCTCCAACCCTACTTCACATTTGTTGATTAGGCTATATGTATGTGATTTGACTGTTCCTTGGTTATGTCAAAAGACTTCACTACGCTACGGTGACGCGCCGCCGCTGCCGCTGCCGCCGCCGCGCCGCGTCTTATTTTGTTATTTTAGTGCGTTTAGCCTAAGTACGTAGATTAGTGTAGGAAATAACTAGAAATGGCTAAGCAAAGCTGATTCAATAAATAAATAACGGCCGAATACTGAAGAACGACTGTGTTCCGCTCGGAATAGGATTTTTTAAAGGAAGATTTTTGAATTATAGATAGCGGTTTCACCCATATAAGTCCCGACCCAGTGGGAATATCGAGATAAAAAGCAGCCTATGTGTTATTTCAAGTCTCTAACTTATAACATACCCAGTTTCATAATAATCAGTGCAGCCGTTTTTACGTGATCGAGTGACAAATACACATACAAACTAATAAACTTGAGAGAGCGATGTTGGTCTAGTAATCGTAAATCGCTCTTATGGTGAAGGAAAACATCGTGAGGAAACCCACGGCTTAAAGTCACGCAGAAAGGCCCAGTTTTAGGGCTAATTGCGGAAAGACACTTAAAATTTCGTAAATTTGTTTTTATTGCTCAAGGCATATTTACTAGAAATATTTTTGAAGGAATAATTCATCTTCAAAAATTTACTTGCGGCGAGATTTGAACTCGCGTCCCTGGATCAATATTCCAGTGCCTATACCGCTCGGCCAAGTTGCCGCAAGTGAATTTTTGAAGATGAATTTATTTTTCCTTTAAAAATATTTCTAGTAAGACACTTAAAACTTTTATTTAACTTACAAACTCTCAGCTTTATACTATTAGTACAGTCAGAATACGAATTAAGGTACCAGGTGCATATTTGAAAGATTTAAGTTTTTCCATTCCTAACTGTAAAGTAATTGTTGATTATTCTGCTTGATATCACTAAAGCTTCCGAAGTGTTAGTTATTAGATGCAGAATAACCAAAAATTAATGAACCGTTATTGAAAAAAATAAAACTTTAAAATAAGCACCTGGTACCCTAAATCGTATTCTGACTGTACTTAGGATAGATGCATCATAATCCCATTGCTATGCAACTGGTCGGCTTCTTTCAGTTTAATGTATTGTATACTCAACATTAACAATAAGCCGTAACAATAAGCACTTTACCTAAATTGAGATTTGAAAGTTTATCCTTAACAAGATAATACCTTACCTCTACAAACCGGTATCATCAAGTGTGCCAACGAGTTTAATTTTCCAACGATAATCTGTTTAATTTAGGCACCTTTACCTATTTTCATAGTCTGTTGGAATTTCGAAACTTTAAATGAAATTTCGAACGTTTCAAGGATCGGACTGAATTGGTCTAAGTATTTTAAAACTAAACAGGCTTTATTAGCGAAATTCAATAGCAAATACAAGCTCAAAATTCGATACTAAGTGTCAGTTATTTATTTTTAGTATCTTTATTAGGTATAGAATTTAGCTACCTTATCTCTTGCCATAGGATGGGTGTCGCAAAAGTAGTTTTGTTTTGAAATTGGTTTTCCGGCCGAATCCGAAACCGAATATTCGTCAGTGGCTTCAGTTTCGGCCGAAACCTAAACTCACGTGGTCGAATGTAAAATTTCTTAAAATACTGATATTTGGTGCGTTTTACTCATTATTCTGCAATAATTAGGACATAAATGGAAACACAGTATATTGAGAGTAAATAATATGTTTCATATTTTGTCAAATTAAATTCAAATGAAGTTGGGCGAATGCACGACAACTTCCGAATTCACTTTCAGTTTTGGCCAAAGTTTCGGCCAATTTTGGCCACGTTGGAGCAAGGTCTGGTGAATACGGAGGATGACGAATGGTTTCTAAGTGCAGTTCCTGAAGGGTCAAAATGGTTTCTCGTGCTGTGTGAGGTCTCGCGTTGTCGTGGAGCAATAATGGTGAAGATCGATTCATGAGTCGGGGCTGTTTTACTGCTAGTTTTGTCAACATGGTTCGGAGTTCGGCACAATAGACATCTGCCGTAATTGCTTGACCAGATCGAAGAAAACTATAGTGAATAACACCATGCTGAGACCACCAAACAGTTACCATTACCTTTTTATTGGTAAGTTTTGCTTTAGGACACTGTTGTGGCATTTGACCTGGGGTCAGCCATTGCATTTTTCTTTTCCGGTTATCATAAAGAATCCACTTTTCATCACATGTTACAATTCGATCCAATATTCCTTCATTTCTGTACCGGTTCAACAAGGCAACACAAGTTTCAACACGCGTTTCTTTCTGCAGATCAGTCAAATCATGAGGCACCCATTTTTCGTATTTTTTTATTTTATTGATTTGACGCAAGTGAGTCAATAAAGTGGGTAAGGTAACGTTAAACCATGCCGCTAATTCCTGGGTAGTTTGACTAGGATCGGCTTCCACTATCTCTCTTAATTCATCGTTATTCACCTGTGTGGGCGGTCTTCCTCGTGGCTCGTTCTTTAAGTCGAAATTTCCATCACGAAAGCGTTTAAACCAAAATCGCACGGTGCGTTCATTAGTAGACCCCTCTCCAAACGCAGCATTGATATTGCGGGCTGTTTCTGCCGCGTTAGTTCCGCGTCGGAACTCGTATTCAAAAATCACTCGAATTTTCGCAGTATCCATCTTTCTTGTCTAAATTGAATAACAAAAACAATTGAGAGTCGATATTCAAATGTTTCACATTTTTTTAAAAAAGAACATCACAGAAACCATTTGAAAAAAGTTTCATTCGAAAACCTCAAACCATGAAGATTCTATGTCAAATTCAAAGAACCTATTGCAATAAAACGGCAATTTCATACTTTAACCCCTATTATTAAGATACTTGCTGAACCCCGCGGTTTCACCCGTAAAAGTGGAAAACGCGTTATCACGGGCGCGGGCGGCCGAGCGTTTCTCGAGCGGTTGCACTTTTTCGTTCATTACTCGGGTTTTACTTATTGGATTTCGATGCAAATACCACGACGTTCCTCGAAAATAGAACTATCCAATATTCCGAAACCAGATTTCAATCGGAGTCTTCTCTCTTCTCTTCTTCAACAGCATGTATTTGCCCACTGCAGGGCATATGCCTCTCCAATATCTCTCTACGCCCTTCTATCGCCAGTTTTCCTGGACCACGCTGCACCGGCATGAGTTTTTAAATCGTCGGACCATCTGGCAGGTGGTCTGCCCACGCTTCTCTTTCCTACTCTCGGTCTCCACTCTAGAATCAATCGGATTAGTAGTATTTAATTGTATAAGGAACAGACAGAGAAACAGACAGACAGACATGAATTTTAAAAATTATATAATTTGTGTTCTACTACTTTATCCTAAGTCCCCAGACCAATTTTTTTTTAATTTACTTCCCAACACAGACTTTTGTTTTCTCTTATTTTATTATAAGTATAGATATAGAAGATAAGAAACTACAGAAGATGGGTATAGAAAACAAACTTTAGTTTGTTTTGTTTTTTTAATAATTGTTTTTGGAAAAACAATTGTGGGTAACGCAAATTTGGTGAAATTGAATGCCTCCAAGACCCAGGCGTGTCTATTTTTGGTGAAACGGACTCCTTTCCATCTGACTCCCTGTTTCCGAGATGAGTTGACGAAGCAGAAGCGAAAAATGGCAGCAGAACGTATCTCGGCTAATCTTCCTTACTGGCACGTTAGAGCGATGTTGTTAGCACACATTACCGTGGACAGGTTGGAATTACTTGGTATAACCCTCATAGCTAACCTCAACTGTGGACCTCTCAACTGGTTTATTGTTTACCTACCGAATGGCTATCGTTTGTGCGTGCATGCGCTTGAGATGGGTGTTGCGCGTTAATTTACCCTTCTTTAATGCAATTTTATAACTACCCAAGTTTTTGTAATGGTCAGTCAATAACTGTTGTTGATTTATTTAATATTGTATTACTATCTCATTAATTACTTGTGTACCTATTACCATTAAACTATTAAATAAAGCTGCTAATTGTCTGCCTTTTCCAGAGGTGGAAACCATGGTGATCTGTGATACAGGTTAATTCCTACTTCAGACACCAGATTCTCACAATTACAGAAATTGTACGTACATACTTAGCTTTATAAATTATTATGTACATTCTTAAAATGTTCATGTAATTGTGAGTATGAATAAAGAAATTTATTGTTATTACTAGTTGCGCCCCGCGGTTTCACCCGCGTAAGTCCCGTTCCCGTTTCAGTTCCCGCGGGATTAAAAGTATTCTATGTCCTTCTCCTGGTTCTAATTTCCCCACCAATTTTCAGACAAATCGATTTAGCCGTTCTTGAGTTATAAATGGTGTAACTAACACGACTTTCTTTTATATATATAGATTATTATTTTGCTGAGTCCAGAGCCCAGTTGGCTTCAAAGAAGTTAGGAATCCTTGGCAAGGTAGAACTTTACACCAGGACAGCTTTAGTTACATTACACGTGAATGCTCGCGGTAAGGGAACAGCTTTAAGCCCATTTTACGATATATGTTTCTACACCCTCCTTGGTACCTTACTTACATTTAGTTACCCTATTCAGTTAATAATTCTTATCACACGGCCACGATTTATTTTCAGCTAACGAAAATAAAGATATTTCTTTTTCGACAGTCGTTTCGGGAAATACGTCTTTTTTATTCAGCTCTAATATCGGTTAAAGAATAACTTTCTGAATTATAAACTTCGAGATTTATAAAGTTATACTTGTTTTGCAAAAGTGAATTATAACTTTTTGATTTGTGTTAGGCTACGTCTGCACACACCCGAGGCTGGCTTGGCCTGGTACTTAGCGAGTCAGCAGCAAGGCCCTGATTAAGGCGAAGGATTTATAAACTAAAAACTTATACTAGTTTACTGTGGGTATCTAGTTCGATTTGCGACGTCTCGTGAGCGCCAAAACAGTATTTTCTCGTTCAATTTTAATTGAATTATCTTACTTTGTATGTATACTTTGTTACTCAGTCACGCAAAAACTACTAAACCGATTGCGATGAAACTTGGAATATAGGTAGCGGTGGACTTGGAATAACACACATTATATGATATTTCTGCGGGATCAAGAACTACGCGGGTAAAACTGCTGGGCGCAGCTCTTAAAATATTAAAGTTACGTTAATGTATCATTCGTTTCATTGGCGTACTTAAGTCCCCATCTCGTGGAACTTTTGAAAAAATATTTCTTAATAATGTCTAATCGTGCATTATAATGTCTACATCATAATAGTCTGTATTTTCTTATCGTTATAATATTTTTAACCATTTAAATTAACACACTGCTTAACCACTTACACAGTAGTACCTATATAAACTTTATAAATTTACACGATTAAATAGACATTACAAAATAAGACAATAGAAAATACATTTATTAACATAGTTACATTTAACCGGGTCTTAATCGCGTAAGTAGTATTATTTATTTTCTTACCTTAACGTTTCAAACGTGTTACAATGGTCTTGGTCGTGAAGGGACCATTGTAAACTACCGCTTAATGCTTGAACTACTGTGTTCCAAAGTTCATTAGACTGAATGTGACTACTTAGTATGAAATACTCGTGCGATTCCAAAATACGTCTCAATTTTCTTGTTCTAATGAAAAACAACTGTTGCGTATATCTGTTTGTGACTTATCTGTGTTATCAATTATATTCTGGTTTCCTTTCTAATGTTATTTCTCTGTATTAGCAGTCTCAATGATGGGGGGTGCTATTTTTGATATTTTTTCTTACAAAGTTGTAAGGTTAGGTTAAGTTAGCCGATCAGCGTGACCAACAGTGAACACAGCGCTGTAGCATTCAAATAATAATAAAATAAAACCACGTTCGTTTCGGCCGATGTAAACAAGACTTTCACCTTTTTATTTTAATAAAAACCTATTAATTTTTAATAATTAATGCACATGGTTATTTGTGTCGCTCAGCTTCGCCTAGTTAAGGTTGTTTGTCATACCTTATGCGCCCACAGTTATGAGATATGTTAGCTATGCTCACTTCTATTACAACATAAAATCAAATAGAATTATTATCCCAAATAATTATTTTATGAACAAAGCGTTCATATAATAAACAAGTAACAACTTTGAAATATTTTTATCACAGATCGAAGTCGACAGAATTTTCTAAATTTAAAATCCGGCAGAGTATTCAGGCCACTCTCAATGGGAAAAGGTTCTGCCCAAAATGAGTAAAAAAATACCAGCCTATTCATGATGTGTGGAATTTTTCACGCGTTCCAATACCGAATACCAATAACGTTGTTTTCGTAATATATGTTTAAAAATTTTGAACGTGCTAGAAATTATATGCATAAAGCCGACCGACTTAGTGCCCTGAAAACTAACACCTATTTTAAATTAAGGATGTTTTAATATTTCTTTTTGTTTTTGTTGCTCAAGGCATTTTAACCTTTGAAATATTTTAACAAGGAGCAAGGAGAGATATGGCCGAAAAATTATAACATGACACGTGATTCCTGTATAGCTCAGTGGTTAGAGCAGTCGCCTGGTTCATCCCGTCATGGAGATTTTTGGAAATATATTTCCATGCTAAATTTATTTCTAAGTTTGACGATGTTTTGCTCACGGAGTGTATCACTTTGATGGACTCTGTGGCGTGTCGGGCGCAGACCCGACTGCAATGCAGGAGGTTGCGGGCTCGATACCCGAGAATTGCGGCTGAAATTAAATATCTATTTAAAGTTTAATTTTAATAAATAAATATTTAATTTGATTTGATTTGAAATTTGGTTGTAAAGCATGGCATGAGCGAGCTAGATCTACTTATATCATTTTTAGGAGCGAAAAATGCATTTATTTTTTTACCGCAGTATTGTTACAACAAGGCGCATCTTCTATACTACTATAATAAAGGAAGAGAGGACAAAAAGTCTGTACTTAGAGTTAAATTTAAAAAAATGTGGTGTATGTGAACTTAAGTAATAAATAATTTTTAATGCCTGTCTGTATGGTTGTCTGTTTTTCTGTCTGTTCCTTTTACAATTAAAAACTAATGATTCGATTATATTGGATAGTTCTATTTTCGAGGAACATCGTGGTATACTCTTTATCGAAATCCAATGAGCAGAACCCGAGCAATGAACGAAAAAGTGCAACCGCCTCGACACGCTCGGCCGCCTGCCCGCGCCCGTGATATCGCGTTTTTCACCTCCGCAGGTAATACCGCGGGGCGCAGCTAGTGATTAATATTTCACTGGGTAAGCTTAGACTTATATTTCTGATAAACGTTTATTTGAATTAAAAAAATAACTACCTACACTTTTTATCCCAATATTCAAGTCTTACGGGACCAATCTCTCTAGAAAGACACCAAAAATGTAAATTAACTTCTTTAAGGAGGCAAGTAAGTACCCGCTTCAAAGAAAAAGGCTAATAATGAAGAGAAACCTGACAAACATTGCTCACCGATGTCTTTGTCCAGTCTCCGTTATTGGATTGATTAGTCGAGTCTCTCGTACCTGAGTCTTTTGATGTCTTCCCTCCGAGTTGATAATCTTGGGGACCGCTTTGTTATCCATATGTAAGCTTCTTTAGTGAAGATATTGTATGCCAATTAGGTACTTATTGAAAAATTGAAATTGATTGAAATATTAAAAACTAAAACCGCGCCCTAAAACCCTATCTATTTTAAATCGATTTCAAAAACTTAAGGAGGTTCTCAATTCGGTTCTGGCTTTAATTATTAGTTTAAATAAAACTAATTCGATTCTGAGCGGTGTTGGTCTAGTGGTAGATACCCGACTTCTATTCCGAGGGTCGTGGGTTCGAAACAGACCGACCGCACACCAATGTCTTTTTCCTTAAGAAACAGTTAATAACATCGCTCTTACGGTGAAGGAAAACATAGTGAGGAAACCGATATGTCCTAGGACTCACCACGGTCCGTAGACATGGGACATTCGCCAATCCGGGGTAAGCTCCCGTGGCGTCTTAATGCTAACCTAACCTAACCCCTCTAAGAGGAGACCCTTAATTGCCCTGCAATGGGACAAATTAACGGGCTGATTATTGTTATTATTGTTGGTTTTACGGTTTTAATCGCGTTGTTTTTATTAACAGCTTTGTTGCAATACCGATCCGACGTTTCTGAGTTTTTTCAGACACATATCACATCCACAATGCAACAATTACTGATAATGAAATCAACGCGATTAAATCAAAATTAGTTTTATTTTTAAACTTTTGAAACTAACACAGTTCGAACTCATATTTACACATTTTCCCGGGTCTTAATCGAGTGATTTTAGTCCCCTCGAAACCAAGATCATGGTAACATGATCGAAACGTCGAGGTAGGGAAAATTAAACAAGTTAAATAACGCGATTAAGAGCCGGGAAAATGTGTAGATATAGTTTTATTTTATTACAAAGTCGCGAAAACAGAGGAAAATCTATTATTTAATTAATATCTTACTAATATTATAAACGCGAAAGTTTGTATGTATGTATGTGAGGTTGTTACTCTTTCACACAAAAACTACTGAACCGATTGCGATGAAACTTCGAATATAGGTAGCTGGGGACCTGGATTAACACATAGGCTACTTTTTATCCCGATATTCCCGCGGGAACGGAACTTACGCGGGAGAAACTGCGGGGCGCAGCTAGTATACTAACATATCAAAGCTGAAGAGTTGTTTGTTTGAACGCGCCAATCTCAGGAACCACTGGTCCAAAATGCCAATTCTTGTGTTTGATAGTCCGTTTATTGAAGAAGATTATAGGCTATATAACATCACGCTACGACCAATAGGAGCGGAGCATCCATGAATTTTTTTGCATAAACCGAAAAATAATAATGCTCCTTTACACAGCTTCTGTTGCACTGTAGTACGACGCAAACGTAGTGATTATTATTCACTTTGTACTACGCATGCGCGGTGATGGAAACGAAACCGCGGGCGCTGCTAGATTATTTTATATATTGGTAAGTACCTTATAAGAAACAAACTAGGTAAAATAAAATGAAATGAAACAGTTCAACGGTTATTAGATAATAGCTGTTTCAAATTCCCGCTTTTTTCTGGTGCTGTTATTTCACCTTAGATTCGGAGTAAAATCACGTAGGCTGACACAGAAACAATGAATTTACATAATTTATTCAAACAACTTGACAACTCCCTAGGCCTATCAAAACTAAGAGAAAGGGCGTTATGTTTTATCCAAGTTATCTTTATTCTGTAGTATTAAGTATCAATCTAAAGATAAAATGAGACAAAACTAAGTTATTCTTCTGTTTCGGGATTTTGTATTGAAGGAAAACTCATTTTACGGTTATTATAATAGTAAATGGCCTTTTCATCTCATTTTAGATGATTTTTACAGCTCAAGCAACTATTAATCCATGCTATTTTTATGGCGCTGTTTGCCCATGAAGTTGTTAGGTGGAGTAGGTTTGCACAGCACCTATACCACCCTCCCAGTCTAGTCAGCCATGCCCAGTGGAAAGAACTGGTCAATACGTCTGGAGCTAACTAAGCCGTGGGTTCCCAACAAACATTTTACAGGTCGCCACAACGTGCCCATTTTAACTTTTGGTTCTGTAAGCTGGTCGTAAATACGTGAATATCACGTCGTCACTACCGAAAAAAGGCCCACTTTATACTAATCAGTGTCGTACCTAATACAGTGACGTAGCAGTGAAATAAAACACTAATTCGTAGTGTAGTAGTCGTATAGACGTCGTAAGCTGTATCTTTTGTCGAGTAAATGGTATTTGATACCGCTGTTATACGGCACATTGTAGTACAACAGTGTTTATCGCTACTTTAATAGGGGATCTTGTTTTAAAATAATCATTTATGTGTAGTTTAAATAAAACTTGTGACGGATAAATTATTTTCAAAGTGCTGTTGAATTTTATCATTGAAAATGACAAGTAAATAATTATAGTCTTGAGTGTCGTGGTAAATATCTTTGAAATTGATGCATAAGTATATAAATCTATTGGCAAATTGATTTTATCGAGTAATGTAAGCTAGTTTTATCATTATAATTCACGCGCCTTATAAATTCGTTAAATTCAGCAATATTCTATATCTATTTTTAGCGAGTTACCTTATACGCGACGTAAAATTTCAAACATGGCCAAGAGTGACATAATAATAATAATGATTTCTTTAACTAAAATATGTTTAGCTATGTAATTTAATTTGTATGTTGTTACTGTGCCAAATAAAAATAAAATAAATAAATAAATATATAACATTTTTTCATTCTGTCCGTCATGATTTATTTCACAGTCCCAAATTATACGATAATACGACATTAAGTCACATAGCAGTGATATTGAAGTGTTCGAATTGGCATAAACTCATGCAACAGTTACGTTTGTCTCTTTTATATAATCGTCACATTATGGTAGTTCTCGAGACTCTAATGCTAATAAAGTCGGTGTAAAATTAGCATAGATGTTACCAAGGCGACGTAATGGTTACACGACTGTAAGTTGTGCAATAGTCCCATAAAAAACGTCCTATATAAGGTTTAGACATGACAACAAGTTGTTTAAAGACAAAAAGGCACTAAGTCGTATTTCCGGCCAATGATACTTCTATACGATCTTCATACCATTTCGAGTTGTGTAAATTTTACTTATATGACTAAAATGTTTGTTGGGTTTCCTCAGGATGTTTTCCTTCACCGTATGAGCGATGTTATAAACGCACATAACTTTTCCGCAAGGAAAAAGACATTGGTGTGCGGTAAGCCGGGATTCGAAACCATGACCTTCGGAATGAAAGTCGGGGTATCAACCACTAGACCAACACCGGTCACACGGTGATTAATCGCATTGTTTTTAGTATTAGCATAATTGCAATGCCAATCTGACCTGTCGGAAGCTATTTCAGACTGATTTACCCTTTTTTATATACCAGTAAACATACTTTCGATGATTTTCCGTCTCCGCGACCTACAACCCACGGTATCTTACCTGAAAATCAATCAAGAAGCGACAGAAAGCGATCACATTCTAAGCAAACATTTCCGAACGGTATTCGAGATGAGTACACGCTGTCCTCCCGGATACCGATCTCAAATTTGACGAGGGTCAACTATGTGTTAGGATTTTAAGTAAATAGTGACAAACGAAGTTACGGTGATTTCGGCGGTTTTAGACCAGCGTTTTATTAGAGCGTACATTCTGTCTACTGTGGTACAGGCGCGCTTTTTGCCATACACTCAACCGGTGGTTATCCCTGGGCCCTGATTCTCTAAAAACATACCTAGCATGCGACAAACAGGCGGGATGCATGAGCATTGCAGAAGTCGATTTGTTGCAGGAGTAAAAATATTAGCTATTCTATAACTTCTTTTATTACTGATTGACTGAGGAACTTTAAATAATTAAGTAGCCCTTAATTTACGTCTTAACTAATTATGTAGTTATTAAGTAAAATAACACTTACAGAATACGAATTAACGTACATCTCATGCACGTCGCCTGTATTCCGCAGGCATTCCGCATGTTATGTCCTTACCGAATCGAGCCCTTGGTTGCATTCTATGCTTGGTGCAGACCCGCATAATCGCCGGCTTGGAGTGTGCATCTTTTGCGACTAAAGTTGTCATTATAGTTACATTTTACTGGGTCTTAATCGCGTAATTATTTATTTTCCGGTAAAATGTAACTATGTAATCAAATCTTGTCATCATCACCATCATCAGCCTGTTGCAGTCCACTAATGGACATAGGCCTCTCCAATTGCACGCCACCTAGATCTATTTTCGGCTTCCTTCGGTATTCTTCGGCTTATTTTCGGGTAACAAATTGTGTGAACTAAAAAAATACGTTATTGACAGGGGCTTCTACGTGTTGATACTGTTGATCCCATAATACTAGACGTATAACTGGCCACTTATTTGAACTTACGAAGTGTCGAATGAATAGTGAATGTACATAGGTGCGTACCTATGCTAGAACGACTGTACGTAAACGTGGTTTTTTCTTCTAATTTTGCGTTGTTAGTTTGAAATTAAAGATCTTCTTCAAGGTAGACTGAATAAGAAATCTAGGTATCAGCATAGGTTTTGAAACGTCAGGCATCGAAAAAATGCTAAAGTAATAAACACAAGGTGTTAAAACCTTTGAGTATACATAAGCAAGTTATAGAGTGCTGGTATGCGAGTATGAACTGTAAGCACCGGTATAAACAGTCGAAAAATGACAAAGATGGTGTCATCAGTCACCTAGTGTTACGGGAATGAACTGTTCCTCTCGTCAGAATTTATTCTAGTAATAATTATGGTGAAATGTTCAGTGCCGAAGTGTAAAAATGATTCGCAGATCACTATTCAACCTCAACATTTGAATATCTATGTATAGAGCATCTGCTTACACTTTGCGCCGTAGGCAAATACCCATAGGGGCGCTCTATAGGTTGCTTATCTATACTCTAAGGTTAAAACCGAAATATTAATAAAATATTAAACGTAAACGCTCAAAAAACGCTAGTTTCAAAACACTGGGCGGTTGGAAAGCTACTACTTCCGTCATTTCAGACGCCTCTGGATAATATTGTTAAGGATAACAAAAACCTCAGGAATTCACGGTAAACAAGAACGAACGTTCAATCTTTATTACGTGAAGATATAACATTTTTTGTATTACCTTTCTGTGTATTTCTCATTTCTTACAATATTACGAGGTTTTATTAATGTTGCAATTTTGAAGACTAGCTGCACCCCGCGATTTCTTCCGCGAAAGTCGCGTTCCTGCGGGAAAATCGGGATAAAAGGTAGCCTATGTGTTATTTTAGGTTTTTAGCTACCTACCTATATTCCAAATTTTATCGCAATCGGTTCAGTAGTTTGCAAAAAAAAATTCTATGTTTAATATGCTTTGAGCAATAAAAAACAAAGAAATAGTAATAATAGTAATCAAGTAATCTATCTATTGGGGTAGATTACTCTATTGGGTTATTGAGTACCTACCAAACATTGAGATATTATTTAAAAAAAAAACCTATTCCTTAATTTTGCTCCCGAACTCTTCCTGCTCAAAGTTTTTGAACTTGCAACTTGTAAACATAACCGTTGGGCTACGTCCGCATAGGTAGGCGACTTGCTTTACTTCTAGTGCCTATAGTGGCTTGCATTTTGACTAGATACACAGTTACGCATCCAGCGCTCAGTGCGGCCATCGCGAACTTTCTAGACCGTTTGTTTCAGTTCAGGGGCCGTAGTAGGCCAGAACTGATGTTTCTAGGTTGAATTACTACAAAGTTATTTATAATAAAAGTTTTTGAAACCATATTAATTTAAGTCGAGGATATTTTCTAACACGTGAATGTCGTGAAAACACGATTCCTGAAAATTTTCTCGATAGAAAAAAATCCAAACTTCCCTCTAAATTGTACAAATAAGTGATATTACTCAGTCAATATTGTACGAAAACTAATAAAACTTTGTATAAGAACTGAACTTAGCTCAATACACGCAGTGAATGTTTTGAATTTCAAGATTAACGTTTAGTTATATTAGGGGTTAAAGTATGAAATTGCCGATTTGTACTGAAAATCTTAATTGTTTATTTTTTAAATTTTTAACAAATTTATTTAATCAAAATAGTTGCCATTATTATCTATACATTGCTGCCATCTAATGGGAAGGTTATTAATGCCTTTGCGATAGAACTCCGACGATCTAGACTGCACAAACTGTGTAAAAGCATTTTGTACAGCCTCCTGGGAAGAAAACTTCTTGTCACGTAGATAATTGTCCAAATCACGAAAAAAATGGTAGTCCGTTGGAGCAAGGTCTGGTGAATACGGAGGATGACGAATGGTTTCTAAGTGCAGTTCCTGAAGGGTCAAAATGGTTTCTCGTGCTGTGTGAGGTCTCGCGTTGTCGTGGAGCAATAATGGTGAAGATCGATTCATGAGTCGGGGCTGTTTTACTGCTAGTTTTGTCAACATGGTTCGGAGTTCGGCACAATAGACATCTGCCGTAATTGCTTGACCAGATCGAAGAAAACTATAGTGAATAACACCATGCTGAGACCACCAAACAGTTACCATTACCTTTTTATTGGTAAGTTTTGCTTTAGGACACTGTTGTGGCATTTGACCTGGGGTCAGCCATTGCATTTTTCTTTTCCGGTTATCATAAAGAATCCACTTTTCATCACATGTTACAATTCGATCCAATATTCCTTCATTTCTGTACCGGTTCAACAAGGCAACACAAGTTTCAACACGCGTTTCTTTCTGCAGATCAGTCAAATCATGAGGCACCCATTTTTCGTATTTTTTTATTTTATTTATTTGACGCAAGTGAGTCAATAAAGTGGGTAAGGTAACGTTAAACCATGCCGCTAATTCCTGGGTAGTTTGACTAGGATCGGCTTCCACTATCTCTCTTAATTCATCGGTCTTCCTCGTGGCTCGTTCTTTAAGTCGAAATTTCCATCACGAAAGCGTTTAAACCAAAATCGCACGATGCGTTCATTAGTAGACCCCTCTCCAAACGCAGCATTGATATTGCGGGCTGTTTCTGCCGCGTTAGTTCCGCGTCGGAACTCGTATTCAAAAATCACTCGAATTTTCGCAGTATCTATCTTTCTTGTCTAAATTGAATAACAAAAACAATTGAAAGTCGATATTCAAATGTTTCACATTTTTTAAAAAAAAGAACATCACAGAAACCATTTGAAAAAAGTTTCATTCGAAAACCTCAAACCATGAAGATTCTATGTCAATTCAAAGAACCTATTGCAATAAAACGGCAATTTCATACTTTAACCCCATTATTAAAACTATATAGCAATTGTTTGATTTTACGCAATAAAATTTTGCATAGTCGCATCTTACGTCCTTCACTTACACATCTGAAATTCGCTAGCTATATCCCTGTCACGCTATTAGGGTTATATAGGCCCTTAAGTGACTTGCTAGCCTTTAGTTAGTCGCTAAGCAAGCCCTAGTTATGCAGACATAGCCTTAAAGTGCATCTTCCGCGAATACGAAAAATTCTTTATCAATTTTTTTCGTTCCAAATGTACTACCCCGGTTACTTTATCTATGCACCTAGCCCGCGCAATACAACTTAACAATTTAAAGTTAAATACAAAATAAATCATAGAAATTATTAATAAAATAAATCATAGAAATTATTAAGTTAAATTCGCATTTAAAAAATTGGCATATTTAAAGAAGATGATAGTTAAATACTAAAGCACAATAAAGGTAAATGTAAGGGCCAAGTGCACAGATAAAGTGACCGTATTATAAAATCTAAACACTTTGAAACAAAGTTAATCACCTGATTGATACTTATAATATGTTTTTTCAGAGTCGAATGAAAAAGAAAATCCAAGTTTCAGGAAGTGAGCCTATGAAAAATGAGAGTTTATGGTAAAACAAACATCCAAAGGAATTTTCCCACCCGTTAAATATTGATGGATAGTTCCTTATGCCACGACTATGAGATTGGTTCCAAGGAAGTGTTATCCAATAAGTAAGGAACCGTGTAGATTTAAGTATAAAATATTTTACGACTGTTTCAAACATTCTTGTCTTTGCTACTTTTACTTTTCTTGAAAGGCAGATGTTTTTGCATTTGTGGCCAAACCGATACGAGGGCCTTTTCTCACGAAACACATTGCTAACTGGCTTTTACTTTAAAAAACCTGGGACTCTAATACGAAACAACTTCGGCCGAAACTTCGGAGCCGATCAAACGTCAGTAGGTTGTTATCGTTCGTTCTGGACCCATAATTACTATACTTTCAAGACAAAAAAAAACAAAGAATGTATTGAGAATTATGGGTCCAGAATGAAGGATAACTACCTACTAACGTTTGATGGTCTACGAAGTTTCGGCCGATGGTGCTTAGATTACCTAACTCCAAATCCAATTAATACTCCAACAATTAAAATTAATAAACCAATTATAATTCGAACGTAAATTCGAACGTAGTTCTTAGAATACGGTGGGTATAGAACTACGTTCGAATTAGGAGTTTTGGCGGGAACGCGTTGAGGAGACGTGTTGCTAAATTTTTTTTTAAATTGTTTAATTTCGGGGGCATATTAATCAATTTAGTTTCGTAAAGGTGTACAAGTGTAATGAAAGTGAAAATCGGTGCAAAACATGGCCTTTAGCGTTGTCTCCAAAGCTCGCGTAAACCGTCATTGTAAAGAGCCACCATTTACAATGACTTCCTTGACTTGACTTTTGCTACGACGACTTGACCGTTTTGATGCAAATTGCAAATAACTTGCAAAAATTAATAATACTTTCTTTGCTTCTTGTCCATCCAAAGGTTGCCTGGAAGAGATCGCTTAAAGCGATAAGGCCGCCCATTGTACCACCTATTTTTATGTTGTTTATTTCCTTTTTTGTTATTGTAATTATTTAATCGTGTGTTGCAATAAAGTATTAATCAATCAATCAATACTTGACACTGGCTACTTTCCAAATGGCCATAATCGGTTCACAACCGTTATGAAATAATAATAAATGCTTAACGTGCTTAATTAATATACTAAGACCATTAGTTTTGTCTCAATAAATGGACTGATAATTTTAAAACAGTTAGGATAATTCTTCAATTAATATAAACCAATTTCAAAATCAAGTATTTAAATGTTCATGATTAGGTACCTAGATAAATGTACCAACATAAATAAGGTAAATAGGTACTTAGAAGCCGTGACAAATATATCAAGGGTTGGTAATGGAACTGCTATCTTGTTAGTTATATTGTTATTTTATGATAATTTTCGCCTCAAATATGGAGAGGCGGGGTGTACTAAACTGAGATCGCATCAGCCTGACTGGTAACTTACAATACAAACCGGTCTCGAGGAAATAAATTGTATGAAACTCTTTTAAAATCATGAATCATTAAGAGAACAGACATAATTCTCTCCATCCCAAGGTTTCCTGGAAGAAACCACTTTCAGCGGTAAGGCCACCTATTGTGTCAATCTAGATTTAAGTTTCTTTATTATTTTTTTACTTTTAATTGTATTTTTGGTGTCATTATAAAGCGTTAAATAAAATATCATAAATGTGAAAGTGTGTGTGTTTGAATGTTTGTTACTCAATTACGCAAAAACGGCTCAACGGATTTAGAACAAAACTTGGAATGTGTTTGGTTTGTAACTATGGAGACCTGGAATAACACATTGGCTACTTTTTATACCAAAATTCCAGAAGAAACGGGACTGACGCAGGTGAAACCGTGGGGCGCAGCTAGTAAATAAATAAATTATCACAGAATCGGCGATAGGTGACCCTACGGCGACGCGCCTTCCCCGCGACTTATCAATGCGCGTATAGGCCAAAATATTGAAAACAAGTGAAGGCAAACCAATAGAAATCTCCAACTGTTGACGCACACTCTCTTTGGAGAGTCCTGCTGTGGTATCATCTAATTATTTACTGTCAAAAAACATATTTCGTATTCTACATTGCTGCTTTGAAGTAATCACCGGTAACAACCACGTTACGTCAAAGCAGCAATGTACTGCAACTTAGCAACTACTAGCGATAGATGCTAATAAGATGATACCACAGCTCAGCAGCTGTGGTATCATCTTATTGGAACAGTGGACCGCAGGCCATGGTAAGCCTGCGGGGATGGCCCTCAGTGAGGACGTTTAATAACACAATACATGTATAGATATATAGATGGATAGATTATAATCACTTTATTTGTTCACCAAATATGAATAGTATAACAGTTGAGGTTTGTCCGTTGATCGCGTCATTTGCTTTCGTTCGTTTGGTCAACCAATCAGCGAAGTTTCTGCGCTAATTCCATCGTAATCGGCATCGAAATCCCACTGCGCAAAGAAATATCCTGCGCCGTGAAAACGATAGCGTAGATTTGCATGCATTTGAAGCTGGCACCGTCGAGTTAAGCTGTCATTGAATGCGAGGTCTCTTAAGCTGCCGGTTTCAATGACAGTTGAACTAGATGGCGCGGGCGTCGCGTCGTCGGCTTCAAATGCGTGCAACTCTACGCTCTATGGTCTGGCCCCAGTTTCATATTGACGTTTTGGCAAGAATCAAGGGCATTAATTTAAGGGATTTTTTTTAGTATTTCGCAAAAACAACTTGGATTTTAAGTTCGGTTAGGTATTGTTCGGATAGGTATTGTGTTCCAGATGCTTAAACCTTATTCAGGACTTAGAACTTATTAAATTTTCATAGCAATCGATTCTGTAGTTTTTAATGAAGGAGTTTAATAAGTACGTTATTTTTAACTTATTTTAATTTTAATAATAATCCTAATTTTATTGGTACCATAAAACACACTTTCACATTTTAATATGTTCCTTACTAACGCACATTTGAATGTAGCGCCAGATGTTGTGATGTTATATATTATTATGATACAGGAAATGTGTGTAATCCGTCATTGTATACAATTCCTAGAAATAAATTTTTATCACCCCGATGTCCTTTATGTGACAGAAAATTCGGAACTGGGACAGATTTTTGCTAAATACTAATTTTTGTAATACATTTCCTAATTCCTTTTAGGAATTTTATACATTTTCTGGAAAACATTACGTTTCCTAAAATATGTGTGTATTAAAAAAATACACGTTTCCTAAATAGACACGGAATTGTATACATTTCCCAGGAATTGTATACAATACCTAAGTTTCACACATTTCTTGTAGCTTATACAAAGTAGGGCGCTCCATTCAAACATTTTTGCAAAGAATCCACTCCGTGACGACGGAACCGCTTGCAAGTTTGATGAAATAACTTGCGTCTCTTAGACTATGGATTGTTTTTAAAAACTGTCATTGGACTGCGTGTGTCCTGATAGCCTAATAATTTACAAATAAATATAATAACAACCTTTCCCAATTATCTATATTCCAAGTTTCATCGTTGTTTTTTGTTCAAAAAATTACAAACCTCATTGGTTTTTTTTAATGTTATTAAAGGTTGTTTTTTTGTTTTGTTATCATTTAAATAAATAATAAATAAATAAATAAAAAATTGGTTTTGCGGTTTTTAACTTACATACATTCACATTATACTCAGAAACGTTCAGCTTTATAACATTAGTAGGCTGTCAATTGTAATAGTTGAAATCTGGACATCTACTTATTAATAAAAGAAAATTACTTTACAAATCTAAAACCTAAATTAGATTACGAAACTAGTATCATACATTTTAAAAGCCAATTTTACAAAAACAGTCTCGCAGCAGTTACTAAAAGCAATATCAAATAGATAACCACTGTGGTTACGCAATGTTTTTGTGAAAATGACTAAATGTATATTGCATGACACTACTTTCGTAATGTAAATCCCGCTTAAGTAAACGCGCTTAACATGACTGTGCGTAGCAATGGACTAGCGCCTTTAAGCTAAGCGTCTACCTTGGCCTCGTACGCATTTGCCGCCGCAACTACCAACAAACGGGTTACCAACGCCACTTTATTCTTTTGTTCGATGCGTACGACGCCAAAAGGTGGACGCTTAGCTTTATTGTCTAAAAAGAAATTGCCTGACAATATGAAATCAATAATTCCACTCAATATAATAGATGGCTCAATAAGAAAGTTTTCCCCGGCAAGAGAATGTGAAGTACGTTACTTTACCTTGTAGTTTATTCATGTTCTAGTGGCTCTGTCGAAGAAGTTAGTGACGGACTCTACTTTAAGACGCAGCTGGGAGTTATGATGTTGAAGGTATTAAGGTTTATTTTCTATTGGAAGGTGACGAAGCGTGAAAGATTGGAAGAAAATAGTTTTTCAAATCAGTATACAGTTTTTAAACATTTATAGTAGATTATTCTAGTGATGGTAATTATACATGGTGTTAATTAAAACCGATTGTCCACCACCAACCACCAATTTTGGAGAAGTTCAGTTCTCCCTTGCGGGGTGGAAGGAAGGTTTGCTATAGATATAGCCTCTTTAGTCCCCTTCTGCGAAATCCCTTAGTCGCCTTTTACGACGCTAACGGGAACTGATGGATGGATATTCAATACCAAGATTCCCGACCAAGATGAAGGATACGCGTTTCGAAACCACCCAACATTTCGTTTAGACGATTTAAAGTGAACATGTATTTGTACACAATTTCTAAATGAATATGACTATGTTAAAGAAAGTCGACTAACTTTGAAACCAGCATATTTTGGTGGTCTCTCACCAGGAGCATTTGGGTGTAATGTAACATTAAGATTCGAACATCACATCAGTGAGACCAGCATTCCTAGAATTTGCTGAAAAAGCATTCAAGACCGCCGCCGCAAGAAACGGATGCACATCATATACGACGAGTGGTAGGCAAAACGTCCGAAACCCGGACCAAGAAGGGACAATACGTACCAAGATGGACCAAGAAGGGGAAATACGTACCAAGACGGACCAAGAAGGGGAAATACGTACCAAGATGGACCAAGAAGGGGAAATACGTACCAAGACGGACCAAGAAGGGGAAATCCCACCGTGTTAGGGAGGTATAGTATTGTAATATAATGCTCAAAGTCAAATCTACAATGTTAAATTACACATCAATGCTTCCGAAAAGGGAACATTCTTATATTTTCACCACTGGATTCTACAAAGGAAACCGCGAGGAGCTATTTGATAATAAATAACGAGTACATAAGCAGGTAATAAACGGTTGCGTATAAAACGTGGAATAATTAACAGAGGTGTTTAAATTAATCAGCACAAGATAATTAATGCGGTAGGCAGACATACCTACTTCCTACGTGAACAAAGGTTTTCAAAAGACAGATTAGCAAATCGACCCGTCACCCGTGGTGTACCATTATAATAATTAACTAAGAAATTATTTGGAAGAAAATAATTTTCAAGAAATGAAATTTGGTAATGTTCTCTCGTATATTTATGAAAAAGGAAAATACAGATAATAATATACTCGTACCTTCAACCCTAAGATGTTCCGGGGTCGAACTGGAGTGTTTTCTTTATTCATTAGTCGTTGTAGATAAGAAGGTCTATATATCTACCCTTCCGCGGTTTCTGTCGCTTTAGTAGCAAACCCTTGAAAATATAGCGGTTTTAGTCGCAGCACACATAGAGCGCGACGTGACGAAGATACTGATAATAAGGACAATTTAAATTAAACCTTAAGTTCTATGTTAATTGGTTGAAAATAGTGTACGTATACGCTTAATGACAGCCTGTTGACGCACGGCGCGACGCGTACGCACGCTAATTCCAACGGTATGTCATAGGATTTAAGGATTAAACTTATTTGGTACGCCTTTTGTGGTGCGTCTCGGGTAAAAGGTCGGTTGCGATGCAGGAAGTTGCAATTTCAATTCCCGCCGGGACAAGTATTTATTATGCCTAAATATGTATGTTTCCAGTTTTGGAGTTTCCAAAAATAAGTCTCGTGTAAACGCCAAAGTGATGGTTTGCAAAAAAAAACACATTTTACATACTATGTACAAAAAACAATAACAAAAACGTTATCATAGTCCAAAAAATGTTAAAGGAGCCGTGTGTCTGCTGCCAACGAGGATCTGCCTCGGCATACGTAATAAATAAATAATCATATTTTGACTGTATTTTTCCATAGCAAGTAATTCACTTAAAAGTTAATTTAGTACTAAGCTGAAGTCCTAACTTGTATTCAATACGTGCGCGTCGGTTGCATTAAATACTAGTGAAAGCTAAAGTTAGTTCGCCATTCACGATATATGTAGTATAACATTAAAACTGTATGTTCTATGAGTGAGCGCTTCACCAGTTCCAAACCACATTTCAAAGTTTTTGTTCACTACTAGCTGCGCCCCGCGGTTTTACCCGCGTAAGTCCCGTTCTCGCGGGAATATCGGGATAAAAAGTAGCCTATGTGGTATTCCAGATATCCTAGCTACCTAGATTTCAACATTCATAACAAAGACACATACAGACAAACATACATACAAGCTTTTGTTTTTATAATATTAGTAAGATATATATATTGAAAATCTATTCACTGTTATATTCCGATATTTAGCGACTATGGAACAATAGACAAACATGCCTATCGTATCGTATTGACGTCGACACAGCTTTGTGTCTCCCACATCTTGTACCGATAGACACGTGTTCAGTGGTGGAAATTAATCCGTATTGTTGCCACAAACTGTAGTTACCTTTCATGCGAATTGTATTGATATTATGTTACTATTATACGTGCAGATTTGAGACGAGCGATCGCCCGATAGTTCGCCGCCGATGTGTTAAACCTGTTGCTGAATTTGCGATTTCTACGTCAGCAGTCAAAGAATTCGACTTACAAGATGCGGGCTCTATAATAAATAATACACGGAGTAACGAGGATAGGATGCATTTATGCCGAAAGGGGTTTTATCTAGACGTCTAGGCTAATAACTTTTGTTCTACGACTTTCGAAGGGCTTTTTATATTTAGTAAATACATACATATTAAACATATAAATACAGCCAGAATAAGGTCGAAGTAGTTATTCCGCTTTTTGTTCCTGTCTGTCGGTAGGTAGGTATCTTTCCCACGTAGATAGCTCTTTTAAAAGGGTTCCCTACGCTACTTCGAAACACTATCCATCGAAACACCTTTCGCCGAAGACGATTGACCGAAAGATTACTTTACCGAATAGTTGTTTCACCGATTGTTCGTTTCCCCTATGGTTCGTTTCACCGAAAATTGTTTGACCGAAGCACGCAGTACCGAAGGCTCGTTTTACGTAACAAATGTCATTTCCAAACACGCAACCTCCATTCATTTACTTGATACATGTGACCATAGAAATAAGAGGTAGTAGTACAACTAGAAAGTTCACTGAGGCAGTAAAAACGAGCCGAGGGAGAGGGCTTAAACTTTACACGTCCTTGTCTGAATATAGCTCGAGAGCTAGCTCCAATATTTGGGTTTCTAATTGGCCCTCTAATTTTAAGTAGCCCTTTAATTTTAAGAAACTTTCTTGAAATTTGAGCAGATCTTCATACCCGTATATTAGGAGAGGTATATTACAAGTTTTTAGCTGCCTCAAATACCTACCCAAATATTGGAGCTAGCTCTCGAGCTATATTCAGACAAGGACGTGTAAAGTTTAAGCCCTCTCCCTCGGCTCATTTTTACTGCCTCAGTGAACTTTCTAGTTGTACTACTACCTCTTATTTCTATGGTCACATGTATCAAGTAAATGAAAGGAGGTTGCGTGTTTGGAAATGACATTTGTTACGTAAAACGAGCCTTCGGTACTGCGTGCTTCGGTCAAACAATTTTCGGTGAAACGAACCATAGGGGAAACGAACAATCGGTGAAACAACTATTCGGTATAGTAATCTTTCGGTCAATCGTCTTCGGCGAAAGGTGTTTCGATGGATAGTGTTTCGAAGTAGCGTAGGGAACCCCTTTTAAAATCATCGTGAGTTTTACATTTTAGGGTTCCATTTTCGAAATATTGAGTTTTAAATTGTTTTGGAGTTTTAGTTTTTAGAGTTATGTATACCCCCCTCTAACAGCCAAACGTTTCTCCTTGGATACATTATATTTATTTACAATTGTTGTTAATATAATGAAGTTTACAAGAAAATTATCACAGCTGAGCTGTCTTTTCAAATTTAATTTTAATTGAAAGATGTAAAAAGCTAAATTTCAATCAAATTCCGTTGTTAAATATTACTTAGGTACTAGGTTAGGTAAGTGTTAATTGTAAAGACTTTCCCAGTTGGTCATCTCTAAAATTTTTCGTAACTTCGAAACCCTACACTGCGTGTGGCTGGACAAGGCACGCACTTGCCCGGTTTTATTAATAAGGCATGGGTCTGTGTTGAACGTGGTATCTCATTTATTTTCTGTTCATTCCTAACCTCTATATCTGAATTGAGTTAAAAGCTACAATATCCTGTATTCACAGCACAAATAGGCGAGTGAGTGAATTTTCCTAGTTCGACACGTACGCGGTCTCGTGAGATCTGTTAGAACGTTTCGTTGTAGCACTCCATGCTTCGAATGAACGTATACCTTGCGATCAATCGGTTTGATTTTGTGAGCGGTTTTTGTACTGATTTGTGTAGGCTATGTCGCAGTTTACCTAATAGTTACGTTCTTTTTACTTTCGGGCAATAATCTAATATTACAGTCCTTTGAATTTACATTTTTCTTCTAGATTATAATGTGTCAAATCAATATCTATATCTATACTATACTATTACTATATTACTATATATTATTTACTATTTACTATTTACTATTACTATTACTATTTACTATAATAATAATAATAATACTCGCAGGGCACCTTGAGGCGAGGTGTCGGGGAGTAGCGACCCCGCGGCTTCCCGAGTGCTCCAGGGGGAAGTCACCGTTCCTCACCTCCGGCTTGCCTTAGTTGGCTGGTCGGAGTGAACACTGACGAGGAAGCGGTCCCCCGCCTTTGGCTTGCCTTCACCGGCCGGTCAGAGTGGAGTCGCGAGAGCAGTAATGCTCGGAGGATGGATACTTCACGTCAGTGATGAGTTGGCCCGCTCCACAGGATCTCGACCTAGGATGGTTTAAAATCCAGTGAGGTCTCTCCATCCTTCAGCCTCTCACGCCCCTGTTGCCCCCTGGCTGTAATTTGCTCGGCTTAATTAGGGTGGCCCAGTTTGTGAGTTGGCGAGTCTCCGTCTGCCATTTTTACGTGTTTGTTGAACATTGTGACGGCAGACGCCATATTCCCCATAGTTCCCCCCAGTACCCGATCCACTACCAACCCATTTCCATAGCCTAAGTAGTTTTCACCCGTAGTTTATTCATAGTTCTATCCGACCCGGGGGTTGTCCTTGCCTGCATTTTATAGTGCAGACAGGGATAATCGCCGGTTTGGTGTCCATCTCAAATTTTGAAATTAAATGTTACTAAAACGGGCCTCTACGTGTTGGCTTCGGCCCCACGCACGCCTTCCAAAGGTCCGGGTGCTCCATAGCCCCGAGAATCCAATATGGTAACAACAATAATAATAATAATAATAATAAGCCCGCAGGGCACCTTGAGGCGAGGTGCCGGGGAGTAGCGACCCCGCGGGTTCCCGAGTGCTCCAGGGGGAAGTCACCGTTCCTCACCTCCGGCTTGCCTTAGTTGGCTGGTCGGAGTGAACACTGACGAGGAAGCGGTCCCCCGCCTTTGGCTTGCCTTTACCGGCCGGTCAGAGTGGAGTCGCGAGAGCAGAAATGCTCGGAGGATGGACACCTCACGTCAGTGATGAGTTGGCCCGCTCACTGGCATACCAGTGATGACTTAAAATCCAGGGAGGTATATCCATCCTTCAGCCACTCACGTCCCTGTTGCTCCCTTGCTGTAATTTGCTCAGCTGATTAGGGTAGCCCAGTTTGTGAGTTGGCGAGTCTCCGTCTGCCATTTTTACGTGTTTATTAAACATTGTTACGGCAGGCGCCATAATCACCATAGTTCCCCCAGTAGCCAATCCACTACCATCACGTCACTATAGCCCATTTTGTTTTCATCCGTAGATTTGTCAATAGTTCTATCCGATCCGGTGGTTGTCCTTTGCTACATTTTATAGTGCAGACTGGGATAATCGTCGGCTTGGTGTCCACTTCATTGTTTGCGAGTAAAATTGTTATTGAAAAGGGCCTCTACGTGTTGGCTTCGGCTCCACGCACGCCTTCCAAAGGTCCGGGACTCCATAGCCCCGTGATACTGGACGTATAACAGACATAATAATATTATAAAGCTGAAGAGTTTGTTTGTTTGATTGTTTGTTTGTTTGTTTGAACGCGCTAATCTCAGGAACTGCTGGTCCGATTTGAAAAATTCTTTTTGTGTTTGATAGTCCATTCATCGAGGAAGGTTATAGGCTATATTACATTACGCTACGACTAATAGGAGCATGAAAAATGTTGCAAAAACGGGGAAAAAATCACCCTGTTCCGAGATTCTGTCGCGTGCGCTGAGTAAACGGTCAGAGTTACATAAAAACCATATATGAGAGAATTCTTCCTCTAAAAAGGATCTTATAAATAGTCCGCGACAGCATATGTCTAACTCTTAAGGTTGACTCAATATAACATCTTTTAGAGTAATGAAATTTATTGTAGAACAATGCATTGTTTCCGAAGGTAATTTTGTAAATATGATATTAATCCTTATCCAAATAAATACGTTATTCATTAAAAGTATTTAATTTTAAACATAATTGTCCTTAACATCACTTGATTTCAATGAATATCTCACGAGATATTACAGTTTTAAAATAACTCCACAATAAATAATTACTAAGTACCAAGCGTGCATTTATTATACACGTAGCGGGCGACTATGATGAGGGTGGCCAGCCAACTCTGTGAGGCATCATGCCGCGCGGCTCAATCGGTCGGCTCCATGCGAGACGGTTGTGTCACCAAACTGCAGTGCTTTTTTAACAATTCTTTTGCAATATCTCATTGTACTTTTGATTCTTAATATTTTGGTTTATGTTGGTATAATTAATATTATAAAGAGGTTACGTTGGTAACATGTATGTATGTAGGTATGTATTTTGGGGGTCATCTCAGAAACATCTAGACCTATTTCAAAAATTCTTTTACTAATAGAAAGCTACATTATCCAGATATGACATAGGCTACTTTTGATCCCGATATTCCCTCGGGATCGGGACTTACGCGAGTGAAACTGCGGGACGGCAGCCATGAAAAATAAAGTCGTGTATTTCTAACTCAACAACCCGTGAACCGATATGAATGAAATTTGTACAGGGTTGGTTTAGAGAGGTAGAAATAATATACATATAGGGTACTTTGAATGATCGTACGGGTTAAGCAACACTTGGTACAACATACGTGATGGGTGAAAAAGAGCGGGTGACCCGATATTCATAAAACTTGGTACAGGGTTGGTTTAGAGGTAGAAATATTATATAGTACTTTGAATGATCGTTAAGCAATACTTGGTATGACATACGTGAGGGATCATTAACGTTACGGGATAGGAAGTTACGCGGGTGAAACCGCGGGGCGCAGCTAGTAGTAAATATATAAATAAACTAGCTGTTACCCGCAACTTCGTCTGTGTAGAAATAGTGCATCCCCTATGCACTATTTCTACACTTTTTCGTTCATTACTAGGGTGCTACTAATTGGATTTCGAAGTAAAGTATAAAACGTAGTGATTATATTCTCTTTGGTAAAGTATACCACGGGGTTCCTCGAAAATAGAACTATCCAACATTGAAAACCAGATTTCAATCGGATTAGTAGTTTTTTATTGTATAAGGAACAGCCAAACGGACAGATAGACATGAATTTTAAAAATTATATAATTTTGTTCTACTACTTATCCTAAGTCTCCTAGACCACTTTTTTTTTAATTTACTTCGCAGTTCAGACTTTTTGTCCTGCCTTTCTTTATTATTAGTATATAGATATAGATAGACAAGCTGCGCCCCGTGGGAATATCGATATTTTTCTTTTATAAAAACTTCCTGGCAGTATCAAACGCAACAAAAGAAATAATTAGCAAAATTGGTCCAGTCCTTCACGCGGGCTGCCGCCGTGACCAACGGAAATAGGGTTTGATTTTTATGTTTAAGAGAACATAATATGAGATAGATAATAATATATTGATAGATAGATAGATAGATTAACACTTTATTTGCACAACCAACAACAATCAGTTAAAATCAGTTTACATTAAAATTAATAAGTGAGACAAATTACACAGAAAGCGGCTATTTATTTCTTTATTTATTTATATAACAAACACTTTCAGACTTACAGCATTTAAACACCAAAACGTCTGAAAGCCATTTTACCATACCTAATTACAAATAATTATTAAAAATATTTTTTAATCACATAAATTACATTTAACTAAAACTAGGTAGGCATCAAAATGAATCAGCTAATACTAGAATAGAGAAAGATCTTAAACAATATTTGTGCCTTGGCTCAACCAATCCATGGACAAATCAACAAATAATGGCTGAGCCATGCAAAAAACGTCAACCTCAGACCTGTCTGTAATCAGTCGATTTATCTATTGTTGTGGCGGCAACAAAAATACATCATATGTGAACGTTTCAATCGGATTAGTAGGTTTTGATTGTTTAAGGAACAAACAGAGAAACAGGACAGACATGAATTTAAGACATTAAAAACATAACACTTCCTTTGGCAATCGTGTAAAAATTATAAAATGTTGATCTTTTACTTTTCTTAAGTCCCATTGGAAGCAAATAAAGGCAACTTTTTTTATTTTCTTCCAAGTACAGACTTTTTTTTTCTCTTCCTTTATTATAAGGATAGAGTATATAGATTATATTAATAATCATAAAATAGAACCATTTTGAACAACGTTTCCACATCACACACACTTCACCAACAAAATAATTTCAATTTTATTATTTACGTATTTCGTTTACTTACCTGTTGCTTCCGAAAATTGTTATTGAGAATTAGACTCTATAATCGAGCAAATAAAATTAAAAATATGTCTTCAGAAATCAATATAAATTTAACTCGGGGAAGTAAACTCAATTTAGGACGCGTTTAAGTTTAGCTACAATACAAATATATAGTACTTATTATTAAATTTGGAAATGAAATATCGGTGTTTCCGAATTCCTAATTAAAAACGTAAAGCAGATTTTTTGTACATCTGCAAAAATCAAACGTAGAAAAAAAAACGTACAATAAATAAATGTAAAATGATAAAACCATACAATTGAGACAAACCTAACAACCAATAAAAGAAAAATAGATTTTATTATACTTCGATAAGAAGGTACCTAGTCTTCTTCTTCATCTCTTCTTTATACAGGGTGAACCATTTCGATGGGCTTTCAGGTGAAGGTATATCCTAAACTATACGTAATAGTGAAAAATGCTGAAAAGAGTTGCGGCAAAAAAAGCAGTATTATTTTGTTTGTTTATTCTTGTTTCTGATTGAGAATAAATACTGCAAACAAACATAGTGTAATAAATTAATAAATTAAAATGTTTGTAAAAATGTTTATACTTAGTTTATGATATGCTCCTGAAAGCCGATCGAAATGGTTCACCCTGTACATAAAAATAAATCCCTTTTTCGCGTGGTCACGGCCTCACACCGTGAACGGCTGGATCGATTTCTAACTAATTATGTGTTGCGTTTGGTAATGATCGTGAAATTTTTTTATATTATTATTAAATATCGGAAATCGTGGGGCGCAGCTAGTTATTATTAACGTTCAGTTTTAAAATATAGGCTTTATATGGCATTATTAAATAATTCAATAGTTACAAAGTAATAATTCATTAACGAGTAAGTTACCTAATTTAAAAAATATAAAAGAATCATCTGCAGCTAAATAAGATAAGCGTTTCAAATTATCTTTCACTAGCTGCGCCCCACGGTTTTAACTGCGTCCCGATCCCGTGGAAATATCAGGATATAAACCTTCCTATTAAATCACTCTATTTAATACAAAAACAGCATCAAAATCATTAAATATCTAAGCATACATACAAACAGACAGCGGAACGCGACTTTGTTTTTTACTATGTACAATAACATTTTGTTTTTCATAACGGTAATACAGAAAGAACTTATACTAACTACTTTCTCCCTTACCTGTAAAATATTAATTACACATGACTAAGTTATGTGACGTTTGTCTCTGTCTGTTAACTTTGAAACTTCATTTGACGGTAAAAGACAAACGATGCATAGTTATGCAGCGCATTATAATTAGCGTTTATAAGTAAGGAGAAATGCTTAAACAGAAATTAATAAATAAAATAAGGTTTTCGGTATAAGTTTACAGCGACTCCTGCATTAAGCAAAGCTTGTCTCGCAGGAACCTGACGGAATGTTAACAGACAGATTTTCATTAATAATGAAAGAAAAGTAAAAGTAGCGTTAAAATAATAATAGACGATGATAGTGTAATAATGAGTGTAGATATAAGTAGGTATGTGCGATAAAATAAACCTTCTGTTTGACATCGTCAATAATGTGTCATAATGTGTAAACAGAACGGCTCCATGCGGCTATAAGAATCATATTAGAATAGACATTTAATTGATTCAGGTAGACTAGCTTTTGCAGTAATATTAAAACTGAAAGTTGGCGCTACCGTGCATCACTGTGTGAGCGGCCCGGTGAGTGGGGGTCACTCCTGGTCTTGATGGTGTGTGCCAGGGGTATACCCACTAAAAACCCAGGGTGTCCTTCTCTCCGCTATGCCAGGGCATCGCCGGAAGCTGCAAGCAGTACATCGGCTAGCCCTAGCGGCGGGTGGTCCGCTCCGGACCTCATCTCTGAAAAACCCCATACAGGGTAAAACCCTCGCGAGAGGCGGCGTGGACACGCCGCCGCCATCTCGGGCTCTCGTACGGCGACGGACCCCCCCGAGTCCGCCGCCATGAGCCGTTTAGGGTGGCAAGTGGTCATTTCTGACCACTCGCCGATTTCGCCTGGGGCGCTGCGTGCCGCGGAGCAGCTCACGTGCTCGCTCCGCTTCCTCTTTTGAGGACATTACGTCTTCGGCGTAGGTCCTAACGGCCTGCCAGGCCTCATCACTGTTGAGTTGTTGGAATTATCTACCACCTGGTAACCTAACCTACCCAAACCTCAAAAACATAATTAAAAAAGAAACCACTACAAATAGCTGATTTTGATATATTTTAAAGTGTTTCCTACATTTGGATTACTATAAATAAAGAAATGCTTTCTAAAAATGCACTGTCGGGTGCGGAAATTTTTGGTAAACATTTCTTTAATTACACTACAAACAGCTTCAACGACCCCCTTACTTATAAACGCTAATGAATGCGCTGCATAGATATGCATCGTTTGTCTTTTACTGTCACATGAAGTTTCAAAGTTGATGAACAGAGATAAACGTCACAAAACTTAGTCATTTGTAAATAATATTATATAGTTAAGGGAGAAAGTAGTTATATACTAACTACTCATTAAAGGAATTCAACAATACAAACCCCAGTGTAACTTTAACAAAAACCCCCTTACTTATAAACGCTAATTAATGCGCTGCATAACTATGCATCGTTTGTCTTGTACTGTCACATGAAGCTTCAAAGTTGACAGACAGAGACAAACGTTACATAACTTAGTGATGTGTAAATAATATTTTATAAGTAAGGGAGTTAGTAATGCCTCGCGGTGTAAGCCAGTAGCGCCGCGAGAACATAAACTTCTCCAAATAAAACACTAAAAAACAAAAACCTACCTAAACCTAATACAAAACTAATAGGTACTAATGAAAGAACATTCCAACTTCTTACAATTGATATTTGAGTAACCAAGTGTTGCGTACACATCGTTATCCATTTTAGTTAGTGTGGGTCGAATGTTGATCTAAACCATGTTAACTGAACTAGCACCTCTCTACCCACGTCAACCGAATTCCGTAACTACCTACGGGTAATAGGAGAGTGCGAACGTTGTTTTTTTTAGAGTTCCATACCAAAAGGGTAAAAACGGGACCCTATTACCGAGATTACGCTGTCCGATCGTCCGTCTGTCGCCAGTAGACAGTTAACATTTTCATTTCACAGATGATGTATTTCTGTTGCCGCAAATACCTACCTGAAAATTTAAAATATTTAAGGCGGACTCCAATCAACATACAACAATCATTTTTGTTAATAAATTTTTTATTTTTTTTTGTTTATAATTTATCTTTTTTTTCGTTTCGTTTGACCGGGTGCATATTCACATAAATGTTTCTTTCTTTCTTTCAATCGTGTTTTTTAGTTATAAACGCAACGATACCGCCATATATTACCACTGGTGTCCATCTAGTGATCAATAAGAGTAAGTAGCGTTCGGGGATTTTGCTTGGTCCAGCAGTGTTTATTTTAGAGTTCGGTGCCCAATTGTGATAATGGTACGGAACCCTTTGTGCGCGACTCCGATTCGCACTTGACCGTTTTTTTGTAGAAACCTAATGTTCAAAGTGACACAAATTACACTTCATTTTACCCTGAAAAAGGTGTCTGCAAAGACACTGAAACGTAGGTACCTACGGCATTGCAACAATGTTGTTATTGAAATAACGCGATCAAAACCGGATAATGAGTTTTATTTCGAAACCGGATGTTTCTAAATATTCCAAGTACATATTTATTTAATGAATAAATAAAACAGAGAAACCTAATTCACAAAAGAAAATTGAAAAAAATAAATAAAACTTACATCCTATTTTGGTATTGCTAAATCTTTCCAGCATTCTTGATTAACTAATCCCGTAACTCAAGTATTTTAGGTTGCAATGTACTTGTAGACAAAAACAAACACAACTTTAATTTGAAAATCTCCTAGTTATGTTTTGGTCAATGAGTTGCCTCCAAAAAGAGAGAGTTTAAATGTGAATCAACTGTGTTTCATGTGCATCATTTTATTATTTACTAGCTGCGTCCTGCGGTTTTACCCGTGTAAGTCCCGATTTCGTTAGAATATCAGGATTAAACGTAGCCTATATTACTCCAAGATAATGTAGCTTTCTATTATTGAAATAAGTTTAGAAATAGGTTCTGTAGTTTCGGTGCCTATTCATTACAAACAAACCAATATCTTAATAAGAAGATAACATGTAACTCCCTTACTTATAAAATACTAACTGCGCCCCCCGGTTTCACCCGCTAAGTCCGGTCCCCGCGGGAATATCGGGATAAAAGTAACCTATGTGTTAATCCAGGTCCCCAGCTACCTAAATTCCAAGTTTCATCGCAATCGGTTCAGTACTTTTTGCGTGAAAGAGTAACAACCTCACATACATACATACATACATACATACAAACTTTCAGGTTTATAATATTAGTAAGATTATCTACAAATGACTAAGTTATGTGACGTTTGTCTCTGTTTGTCAACATTGAAACTTCATGTGACAGTAAAAGACAAACGATGCACAGTTATGCAGCGCTTTAATTAGCGTTTATAAGTAAGGGGGTAACATTTTAAATTTCTGTTGGTTCTATTATTTTTTTCGAGTATATCTACATTTATTTTTTTCTTCTAGAAACTAGACCTTCCTCTTAACTTCCTTAACAAGTAACCCCTTTTTGTTTGTAGGTACCTACGTCTTGTGTTGTCTAACTATCGCCATGACAACGAAACAGACCGGAAAGTCGGACACTTAACGATAGCTTTTATTGAAGCAAGTGTCAGGAGGTCCGTACGATCGTCACAGTTGTCGTGTCGAGTCGAGGCTTTTATTTAGTGTTCCACTTCATTATTGTAAGGGTTAAAATAGTAATTAAGCATTACATCAAGTTTAAATCACATTATACTACGTTTTCTTATAATGTCAGACTATAATCTGACGTATAAGCTATTTGTACTTATTATTTTTTCTTCAGAAAGAAATGTCAAATCGTAGTCTACAATTAAAACCACAATTAAAATGATTGTAACGGAATTTTCAGTTACGTTGTTTTTTTTTCATACAAAATCAAGCAAAACCACACATCAACATAAGTCTAATTTCTTCTATATGGTTTTCGCAATTTTGCATAATAAAACACATTATTTACCAGGTTTAACCGCGTTTTATTCATGATCTTTAAAAAACCGAGCTTTCGCCAACTTTACAGTTGGCTTTTTCAAGGTAAATAAAGTGTTTTATTAACATAATTCTGGTAAAAAATTCCAGATGAAAATATTTGCGTCTGGTTTCCGAATCAGAAAGAACCGACATAGTTCTTCCTGCTTTCTTAAATTTTGTATGAATCGCTGATTTATCAAATTAGATATTTCAGGACGTTACGTTAAAAGTTAAAGCTTTTCGCCTGATCCGCCTCAGAGGCCGACCAACAATTTTATTGATGAAGCAGCAGTAACAAGATAATAAATAAAAATACCAATAATTTCCAAGCCTAGAGTCACGACGACGTGCGACGCAGAACATCATTTATCAAGTGCTTTTATATTGACCGGTAAAGGCGGTAGTTTCTTTGATGTAATTTCGGATAATTTATTGAACATCTTTTTATTACCTTGTTTATTGCAAGTCGGCCCAACCCAGACCAATGATTATAGACTAGAGTTTCCCAAATTAAACCCCTAGCAACCATAACTCGGGTCCTAAAGTTAAATCAGAAAAAATGCTTTCATTATTTATTTAAATGTTAAGTATTTGTTTTATAAATTTTATAATTATAATTAATAAGAAGTTAATTCATAACGACTATTGTTAAATAATAATATATTATTCAATGAAATTAAATAATAACTTAGTGTAAATTCATATTTATTTAATCTAAGTTTCAAAACTTTATTAATGTGTTTGTTTTCCCCAACGTGTTTGCTAATCAATGTATGAACAATGATGACATAGAATGACTGGACTACTTATCCGCCATAATCTTGGACACTTTAAGCTTTGGGTGGGTGTTATCAGTGAACGGATATAATAAACATGGAAGTATTCCTTACGCTTCAAAATGACACCACGTAAAATAGACCGTGATGATTAAAAAGTGTGCCGTGACACGAATCGGTCTTTTCGGTTGTTCTCGGATCGTGTCATTCAAAAAACCAATCACGTTAGAAGTTTTGGCGCTATTATTTGAAGGGAGTTAGTATGGAAAGGCTTCTTCCATGCTTATATCCGTTCACTGAGTCTTATATATTTAATTAAATTTAATACTGATAAATAAATATCTACTTACTAGCTGAGCCCCACGGTTTCACCCGCGTAAGTCTCGTTCCAGCGGTAATATCGGAATAAAAAGTCTATGTGTTATCCTCGGTATCCAGCTACCTATATTCCAAGTTTCATCGCAATCGGTTCAGTAGTTTTTACTGAACCGATTGCGAACGTGCTTTTAAGCACACAGCATTTGGTATCATTGAAATTTGCTTCACTTTGTTGCTCGGAGCGCGGTGTCTGGAAATTATTATATTGTCTAGGTTTATTACAAGCCGGTTACTAGGAGGGAGGCCATATAACTAGGTTATTTGGCAATATACCTATTAACATAATATTTCGGTACCAAGTACAATATTATGACATAAATATTTATTAAGGATTATAATATCCAGCATTGTATTGCTGGGAGTACGTTTTTGCACGTAGGTGGAGTGCCCTTATTTGGGCGAAAGCGCTGAGACAATAAAAACTAATAGAAGAAATAATACGAACTAATTCTACAAAACAGGCCGAAATACAAGCAAACCCCGATAATTTAAGCAATTTTTTTTAAAAATAATTATCGAATTATTGATTTGGTGCATTCATGCCGTGATCAAACGACCTACATTTACTAATGAAAATATGAGCTGTGTAGAGTTTTTTTAATTAAATGAATACGATAATATTTGATGTCAAATATGTTATCTAATTGTTTCTAAATATTTCTTATTATTTTATTGCTCAAGGCATATTTAAACCTAAAAATGCCTCAGTTGGCCACACAACCTTCATAAATTTAAGATTTTACTTTTTTTTACATAAATAAATGTCCAAGATTCTCTAAAAACAGACGAAAAAATAACTACTTATTGCTTTCTGTTTTTTTTTTATTGAGTGAAGTTCCTTACATCGTGTTTTTAACTGAATGTTTTCTCATTAGGTTTTTGAACTACGACAATACAGAGTTTACGATTACTTACCATTGAATCCAACAAAGGTCGATTTCGGAAATTCGAACGAAAAGGTGCTTCCTTAGCAAAGCATATAGCTCGGTACTTTGTAATAATGCCGTTATTAAATAAGGCGCGAGAAAAACCCGGTAAATATTGTGTTTGACCACTTTTCTTTTTATTTATTCTATGTCGATCGGCGTAGACATATTTCTTAGCGTATTTATATAAACCTTAGTGGTTTGGTTGTACTAAGTAATAATGAATGTTTAGTAAGGGTTTTTATATGTGGTATAATAAATTGGAAAAAACCTTACTAGTATCTAACCGTGCCGTAATGGCAAATATCACGTTTGTCCAAATTGATTTAGAGTTGGAGATTAAAAAGGGGGGAAGCTCTCGTTAGTCTAACTTGATAAAAAGGACTGGGTTAATAGAGAGGGAGTCGCGATAACTTTCATATCTCGAGGCAAATTTCGTAGATTAAGTTATTAAACTGCAGTTTATTTTCATCGCAACTACTTGTGATTTTTTTGGGTGTATGTTAAAATGTACAAACTCAAAATAAATAACGTTCAAATTCATAAAGTTAAAATGCTGAAAAACAAAATACCTAACAATTCAAAATAGGTACATAAAATTAAATGGTGTAAGATTTAAATCTATAAACTCATAAAAAATAATAACTGACTCAGAAATTCGAAAAAAAATTCTCTGAAAGAAAACAACTTGAATCAAAACATTCAAAACTAAAAACCGGTCTACTACACACTATTATACATTTTAACGCGTTTTAATTATTAATTAAACTGAAAACTCCAACACTAGGTGTGTCACACGAAAAGAAGAAGAATTATTAATTGATGCATTTTTTTACAACCTAGTCCTACTAAAGCCGTGTTGAACCAAAATTCCGTGATCGAATCATTTTCTTTTCCTTTGAGGTTGCCATACGATAGTTCAAACGTAAAATACGTCATTCTTTTACCCTATAATTATGTATTCTATCAAAGCCCTTCTTATTCAATTCTTCCATCTCTTTTTCAACCTCTTCTTTTTACATCCCGAGTTTTTAATACTAGATGAGGGCTAAAATTAATAACCTAAAAATTCATTGATTACACTCATATTTCTCAAGGTAAACAAGTCACGTAGTTGAGTGAAATGTCATAAGGTCGATCCCGACCCCTGCAAGGCCCATTAGGCTTGCAAGCAATCCATCACGAAATGGATTATGTACCTAAGCCCCTATACACAGCAGAGTTGGCAAAAGCGACTGCGACAGATAGCAACCGACATAATTTAATTTATATAAGGTCAACTGGGGGAAATGCGGCTTTAGGGAATGTGCGGCTAATTCAATTCAATTTACCCCAAAATTAACAATCACAGTGATAAATTCGCGAAACTTGATAGGAGATATACTATAACTTACTAATATTATAAGCGCGAAAGTTTGTATGTATGTGATATTGTTACTCTTTCACGCAAAAACTACTGAACCGCAATTTAACTTGGAAAATAGGTAGCTGAAATAAAACATAGGCTATTTATTTTCTCGATTTTCATACGGGATCGGGACCTACACGGGTAAAACCGCAAGGCGCAGCTAGTCTACATATATTGTGAATAGATGGCGATGTGACATTATTTAAAAAAAATAAGTATTTAATAAAACATAATTACCAATGCGATGTTACTCTAGTGGTAGATTTCAGATACCGACTTTCATTCCGCAGATCGTTGTTTCAAATTTTACCCGCCTGCGTACCCATAAAAATATAACCACACGCAGAATCCCTTCAAATGGTGAACATTTTTGACCAAGAAAATGGTGGCGCAACAATCTCAATGGCCGATTTGACGGAAAGTGGACAGCTGCGACGTATGAAAGAAAATGGGGGTCTTATTACTTAGATGATGGTAAATAGAACAGCGATGTTAGAATTTTGAGTCGACATTTTAAAATAGTAGGTAGTGTAGATAAATTTCCTAAACTTTGGAACGTATGAAACTCGGCCGTCTAGGCCGACATAAAAATGTTTTACTACAGGCGGCATTTCTCATTTTAGTTCCTAATAGAGACTAATCCAGGATGGCTATTCGGTAAGGGCGATGCAGGCGACAAACAGGCGAGATCCAGGCAAGATGCAGGCAATGTACGTTAATTCGTATTCTACAAGGGTCCAACGATTTAATCTGCAACTCACCGGCAAGTCACCTGCTTGTTGTTTGCATGTCGGAGTTTGGGCAAATACGAAATAACGTACATTGCCTGCATCTTGCCTGTTTGTCACCTGCATCGCTCTTACCGAATAGCCATCCTGTTCTATGATGTGGGTATACGTTGTCGCTCTACCGTGTTCAAGGTGGAACTAGGAATCAACCACTTTATGGAATGATGTCGACAACGTTAGATATTTCGAATTGCTGTAGCTTGGTGTACTACACTACATTGTCAATTAAGGATCTCCGGCCATTTATACCTAGGTACTGTTTCGTTACGATTTCATTTGTTTTCTTTCCAGAACAGAATTTCAGTTAAAACAATTTTAGTAGAAAAAAATAATTATGTTCATATGGTTTTTCTGATTGAAACCAAACTATACTTATAAAAAATAGGGCGCATCTAGTGTAATCTGTACAGCAATATTTTGTTTGTATCGAAACTATTGCTAAAGTTTTTAACTATATGAACTATAAAAATAAATAAATAAAAATAAATAGTAAAATTTTATTTTGCAAAAAACCTTAGCTTATTACAAAAAATTGCTATATTTATGAACAGGCTTATTGTAAACTAAACTAAAGGTTGTAACAATTAGACTTTAGTTAATATTTGAGCTCCCGGCGTCCAAACTAGGTAAAAACCTGTATCTTGGAAGTCGGGGTTCCTCCTACTTCGAGACAGCATAATACAACCGATGTGTTGTAGAAATTTAGTTAAATATAAATTTATTAATCGTTTATTTCAGTTCTCCCCAGTACACCAGATTCTTAAGAGTCTGGGATGGGGGTTACAAGCATTAAAGTGAGTAAGAGTTGGGCTGAGGTTTGGAAACATAATATAATAGTACTAAATTTAATTTAATTAATTACGAATAAAATGATTTAATTATTTGATAAGATATCATTAATAAAGGATAAGAAATAGTACCATGTATAACCATTTGGGTCTATTTTATTCTAATAAGGAGGGCTTCAGTCTCATCATAGTTCTTGGTGATTAACCACTTGATTAACACTATAGGTGATTGATATATTTTAAAGTATTTCCTACACTTGGATGACTATACTTAAAGAAATGCCTTCAAAAAATTTCGCTCCCGACAGGACTTGAACCTGTATCTCTGGGGATCCCTCTCAACGTTTTTTTTTGCAATTTGGCCACGTATGCATGTTCATCCGAGTCGAAATTAAGGATTGCATTTTCTATTGTTTTAGGTTTTTTTACGACTCGATTGAACTTGCATCCGTGGCCAAATTGGAAAAAGACGTTAAGACGGATCCAGAGATGCAGCTTCAAGTCCTGTCGGGAGCGAAATTTTTTTAAAGCATTTCTTTAAATATGACTACCTAGGTGATTGTTTAAATCTGTTCAAAAATATTGAAACATCGTGTAAAACTGACGACTATACCTACGCACCATTAAGTGTGCCTTGCTCATCGACGTATTGATTGAAGGGTATTGTGATATTTACAATCCAACCCAACAATCTAGTATTTCAAATAAGCCCTATAGTTTAGTTCTTTCATTATTAAAAAAACATTTTCTTTAAATAACATTAAAGTATTATGCTTATTTAGTAGGTAAGTAGTGATAAAATCATTGTGCGGACCGTATTATTGTGGTGAAGGCAAAACCCTGTGGCAATTTATACCAATAAATTCTAAATAAATGAAAGAAAAGATAAAATATTACACGTCCAATAAAAACCGGAAATAAAACAGTAACCATTAACAGATTATCGAAACAATTAAATAATAACGAATATAGACTTAATAAAAATCACGTGACGCAATCCAAGTTCCGCGTAAATGAGAGAGTTCAATCTTTAATCATTTCGGATGATAATAAAGACGGTGTTTCATCGGGGTCGTAAACGCGGTGACCTATTCCGGAGATACGTTAAAGCTTTTTACAAACCTGTAGAATTAAATCCCAGTCATAATAAACGAGTGGCGTGATTGCGTCAATCCCTCTGTACATTCTATAAATCTGTAAGAGAAACTACTCTTTAATTGCTTTATAAATAATTATCTGCGTGGTTTCACCCGCGTAAGCACCGATCCCGTGTGTAGATCAGGATCAATTTGTATCATTTTACTCCTCGATAATGTAGCTTTCTATTGGTGAAAGAATTTTTGAAATCGGTCCAGTAGTTTCGGAACGTATTCATAACAAACAAATAAATAAATATTTCCTCTTTATAATGTTAGAACAGATGTCTCATGCTCCACCAGAGGATGCGTGACTTGTATCTCTTTGTACAGACGTGTGCTGCATCTGCCTTTCAGTTTCGTACAATTAAGGATAGATGACATTACCACGCATACACGCCACGCGGTGTTGAGATACACCTTTTAACTGCCGACTGGCGCGACAAACGCCTTGCGGCGGCATACCAAGTTAACAAATCTCCGGAGATATCGTAATTGACGCATGTCAAGTTGCGTTTCAGATGTGACAACTTGACAACCGACAAATGATATGGAGATTCCCAGCAGAAATTAGAGATTCTCGTAATCTCTATATTGTTTCCATATCAAATATGTACATTTATAGATAGTACCTAAATTAATGATTTTAATGATAAGTTTTCAAAAACTATGAATGAATGATTGGTTCACGGCAGGTGGTAAGTGATGAGGCAATGAAGTTCCGGCCCTTATAGTCTTATCAATTAAAGGAAAATAAGATCGGAGTTGTGAGAATTTGCTTTGACTTTTTCCGTGACAAGAACTTTCAAAGTTGACAGACAGAAAAAAAGCGGAATAACTAATCCAACCTTCCCATTTATTATTAAAGCTTTTAGAGGCTGGTCTACTCTCATATATTCGCTATCGGGTGGTGACAAGTTCAAGTTTTCAAAGGTGTAACCGAAGGATGTAACTAGTGGTTACATACTCGAACAATGCAAGCTCTCAAACAGTTCTGATAGAAGTTTTCTGGTTTCTTTTTTCTTGCAAACTGTAATCTATTCTTCAGAATAGAGCCCATGAGTAGTATTGTGTGTAGGTACCTCTGCCGTCATTTTACGGGCACTCAACAATTTGTGGGTGTTTGCCAACTCGCTGACGTTACTCCGACTTTTATTGTCCTGTATTGTTTTACTCACCCTTCGTTTTAGAGTGGAGACGTAAATCGTGTTTGAGTTTATCATGGAAGCGGAGTATGATACCTTTTTCATGTTTATTTTCTAAAGATAGCAAGATTAGAAGGTATTTACGGAGTACTTTTTGCGTTTTAAAATGTGCGAGTTGTAATAATTAATGGAATGTCGCTTAGATTTTGTGATTTGCTTGAATGGAGATTGGAAATTATAGCAACGTCAGCCAATGCCAATGTGTTAGTACAGTTAAAACATCTACCTGAGATGCGGAATATTTGTGAATCAGAAATTCACCTTGTAATAAATAATACTAGTATTTTAAACGCGGAAGCTTGTTTCTATGTCTGTATATGACTTTGTTACTCCTTCACACAAAAACCACTGACCCGATTGCAATAAAACTTGGATTATAGGTAGCTGGACACCTGGAATAACACACAGTCTACTTTTACCCCGATATTCCCGCAGGAACAGGATTGCTGTTGGTAAAACCACGGGACGCGGCTAGTATTACATAAATAACTATTATGGTAGGAAGTATATTAAGTTTAGGTCTAGTTTTTGTGAGATAATTCACACCAACGAAAACACCGGGATCGGAAAACTGTTAAGGGGTGAAAAAGTGGTATTCCTTTTTGTATAGAAAGTCGCGTGACCAATACTTAGTCCCCTAATAAATAGAAGAGTGAACTAAGCACAAACAAGTGCCTACCCAATCGAATTACTTTCTTAATTTTACTCTTAATACTCTGTTGGGTACTTAAACAAATACATTTAGAAGAGTGATTTTCTCATAAAATTCCCGTGCTCTCTCCATTTTATTTGCCTACATTGTTTTCCACTAAGGCCAATAAGTTCCTAAGTAAACAGAAATTCGATCAATAAGACGAGAGTTGCAGGTAAGTTGTCTATACTTTCGTATCATAGTAAATACAGAGTTGATTCAGTTTGGACCAAGTTAATTCAATTGAATTACGCTGGAAAGCGCAATTTCATAGTAAATTATTGAACTAACAAATGGATGTACTGTAGAGTCTGGACTGTAATTTGTTGTCTTTTGTCTAGAGAAAATAAATTTAGGAACTTTATGCAAAAAAATAATATTATTTGTTTGGGCACTAAGATCGCTATTTTGAAGTGGGACTGGGCAGACCACGTGATTTTAATGCATCGTGGTCGATGGGCGGGGATCGTCACACGATGGATGCCTTAAGGCGGTTGACGTAGTCGAGGCAGACCCCGTAAAAGATGGGTGATGATGTACATGCATTCAATGCTAAAAAAAGCGAAAATAACCCTTTCCTTGCAGCCGGGTAAAAATATAATGCGGTAGGACATTTAGTAGAATAGAATTTAGTAGGACATTTTTTGGTGAAATTAACTCTGATCGAAAATTCGACAAAAAACTGTGGAAAAAGTTTAAAAAGTTAATGTAACTGTTGAACGTTATGTCAGCTAATGGCCCGTGAACGTTGGCTATTATTAAAACTTTTCCAATCACTATCTCCTCAGTTGTGTTCAGGATCAACAGGTCGTTAAAGATATTGATAGCCCTATTGGTGGAGCTTTAATTTTGTGCAATTATGAAGTACTAGCTCCGTCCCGCGGTTTCACCCGCGTATGTCTTGTTACCGTAGAAATATCGGTATAAAAAGTATCCAAAGTTACTCCTTGATAAAGTTGCTTTCTATTCGTGAAATAATTTTTTAAATCGGTTCAGTATTTTTGGAGCCTATTCATTACGAACAAACAAATAAATATTTCATCTTTATAATATTAGTAAGTATAGATTGGTGGCAATTTTGCTGTCACCAAATCCTAAAATATAACTCAAAAATATTCCTAAAATTAGGTATAGACAGTATTCCTATTCTCTTGGTGCCATCCTAAACCTAAATTTAGACTGACAGTTCTAATCTTTTCATTTTGTGGTACTAAATTTAACTCAGCGTAACAACAGAATAGCTTTTTGGAATCTCTAAACTAAAATTAAACAATTTTAATTTTAGTTTAGTTTAGGTAAACGAACAACCTAATTGCTACCATTGCCGACCTTTAACTTGTTGATTGTCGATTAAATTTACTTCGATCATCTTTTGTTTATGTTTCGATCGCCTTTTGTCTCTTTCGATTGTCTTGTGTTATGTACCAAAATACACACCGTTTTTTTCTTTTACGGCCGGCTTGCATAACGGTTCCTAAACATGTTTAAGCTGTTAAACGTGTTTGTAATCTGTCAGAATTTCAAGAACTGTCCATGTGTGGCAACATATTATGAATCGTCCACTTATTGAAATATAGTCCAATGTTCGATTTCCCATAAATTATTTTAAAATTGATTTAGTTAAATATATTTTTAAATGGTTTTATGCAAGTCGCCCTTAGACTTTTACCTTTACTTGTGCTTTAAGATTTTACTTTTCATTGAAACTGAAAAATCTAGGTCAAATGGAAGGTTTTATAGAATCTGTTTCAAAGCGTCGAAAATCACTGTAAAATACTTTTTATAGATTTTGGAAAAAAAAACGTTCTACCTACAAGGACTTTTTTACAAGGACAATGACAAGAAGGAGAGGAGGGAAGGAGGAGGAAGGAGGGTAAGAATTCAAACGTGTAGATATTTTTTTCACAGTCACAGTTTTCCCCATATCTATATATTTAACCTAATTGAGTGTAAGTCCTGAAGTATTGTGTAGACGGACTTTGTAAGGACAAAACATGTCCTTTTGACACGGTGACATATCCGGTTCATGTCTCACGTTTCATTTGGCAGGTAACAGAAGAGCGAGCACCAATGTTGGTATGTATCATTATATTTGAAATACCTATTGCTCTACTTTATACTCTGTCAAGTTATAAAGAATACATATCTATACTATATAACATAGGTAATATACTATTACTAGCTGCTCCCGGTTTCACCTGAATAATTTCCAATCCCACTGGATTATCAAAAAGCAATCAAAATCTATCCCTATGCAAATTTTCATCCAAATCGGTCGAATAGTTTGACCGTGAAGAGGGAACTAACCAACGAACTTTCAGCTTTTACAGATTTGAGATACAGCAGTGAGGATAAAGAGAAAAAAGAGTTTGTTGGTTTGTTTGTTTGTAATGCCTATTCATTATCGCTGATATCCGAAACTACTGAATCGATTGAATCGACTGAATCGAATCGATCCGAAAATTCTTTCACCAAAACAAAGCTATCTCTTTACATTACAAATTACTTTTAATCCCGATATCCTAAATTTGATGAAATTGTGGGACGCAACTTAAATTACTACTAAATAAGAAAACACCAGGTGAAAACCATTCATTTACTCGCGTCTATTTAACTTAATAAATATACGACATACCTACTAAAGGGAAGCCATATTTTTTCAGCTAACATTTACGGTCCATATTTCGATCGTAAACTTGTAGAATTATCGAAATACATCGTTAAACGGGCCGTGAACAATATAAAAATGATTTTAGGAGCGTCTGAGTTAGGAAATAAAAGTATGATAAAAGCTTTTTTGCCCTCGAATGACAAAATTGGGGTTTCATAATGGATGGATATCCTAATATCTCTCTGTAAGTAAATTAGTAGCTCCAAACCGACTATAAAACAATTAGGATAACGATTGGTTTTTTTGAAATAAAACAATCCCTAGATTTCTCTTCGGTTTTAGATACATAACGAAATTCAACTCATTGTCGGATTTAATCGCGTGAAATTTGTTAATTTTAGCATTTTTCAACGCCCGGTGGCTGAGGACGGGTCCGATGAAGTCCACGAACCTTTGAAAAAAATTTAAAAAAAAAATTGTAAAAACTTTTACAACATTTTGACTATCAACAATAAAAGTATGTATGACTATCTTACCGAAACTCTAAATGATTTGACTATCTTAGCGACACTTTAAAAAACTTTGTTGGTGTTTCTTATTCCACCTGATTTTTAGACAGATGTTACCTCAGCCTGTCTGTGTGGTGTGTGAACTATTAAGTCCGCGAAACAACAAATAAAAATTAAAATGATCACGCTTCGACATTATTTTTACGCTGTGTTACCAATATGTCGTCTTATATATTCCATCCCCATACAGTACGTATGGCCAAGCTTACAGTTGTTGCTTATTAGTGATTACCACAAGATTATTCAAATTACCCGCATACGAGCTGGTAGGTACCTTACAACTTGGAAGCCTAGAGACTGCCGGCTTTCACTTGACGTTACTAAGTACTAACAAACCACCCTCTCTCCCTACTTATACAGATTGTGGAGTCTGGGCAACAGGTGCCCGAAACCACCCCCGAGTAAATCAAGCTTAAACGGTAATAGTTCTTAATACTCCTTGCTGTCTTCCTTCACAATACCTCGTAACATGCTTACTCTAATAGGAAGTAACCGGACCTCCAATTTGCCTGTGTTCTAACTTTGTCCGACTTAGTTTATTGTAGGTAAGGATCATTTTACTGTATCAAATGAAAGAAATCGAAACAGCAGAAGTTGGTTCAATGATGTTTTCTCGTAAATATAATAATAACATCAAATTTGTCAATTTCCAAAATGAACTGGCAGGCCGTAAAGGAAACTATAAATTATTATTATACTTAGTAAAAAATAATTAATTTGTCCCATTGCAGGGCAAGCGCATCCTCTTAGAGGGGTTATTGTCAGTAAGACGCCACGGGAATCATTTTCGGATAGTAAAACGAGTAAAATTGCATATATATCTAGACATCTTGATGAAATTACAAATTCAAATTACTGCGGGCTACATTTGACTTACTGTTCCTATCAATCATTCCAAAAATTCCATTAACATAATGAAAGCAGTTTTTGACGATCGGTAAATTCACCAAATAGCGACTTCGACGCCGCAATTCGCGTAGAGCCAAAAATTTACTGTTTGAAACAACACTAATGTTGGGTCGTTATGTAGTTTAGAACTTTCTGTTAGGGCTTTTCTACAAATACGCGGTTTACCGGCCGATAATAACATACCTATGCTTTATTGTGATAATGCGTTTCAAGCAAGCGCTTGGGACACGTTTTCGCAACAGTGTGTCGCAACTTGGTAGGCGTCATAATACAAAATTATACAAAATTAGATATTACTGGCCGATAATATTGCGGATATCTTAAGTTCTGTTGAGGACTACTGTAACTAATTGTGATGAAAATAAATATTCCGGATAAAGAAGCCCAGTACCGCCTAACTATTGAGCATTGCGAGAGATTGAATTAAATATGCTGAACGACCAGACTACTAAACTTCACTAGTTAGCACCCTGATAAGAAGAATAACACAGATAGGTGAGAGCATTTAATATAAATATTTTAAAGGAAAAATACATCCACATAAAAGCAACGAGTGGTCGACGCTGGGTCAAACCAACAACGCATCTCAACTCCATTAGGGAGTAGCGACTTTGCCAATTAGTTTCTTATCGTCGATTAGGTATCATACGTCGTCGAATCTTTGCTTCTGTACGTTTACCAACTACTACAACTTCGGCATGTTTAGTCTTTAATCACATCAAAGTTAACAGGTACCTACATAATTTGTTTCTCGATATAAAACCACATCTTTGTTTACAAATAGTTTTGTGTTTAATCTAAAGTGGAGAACTACTTTGAGGTTCAAAGCAATTCATTTGTTTGAATGACCCTTAGGGATACTTTACGGGATATTGTGAAGTTTGTTCGTTTACCTCTTATATTTAAACTCGTCTTGTTTTCCTTTAAAGCGAGTAGTCCTAGGAGACTGTGCTATGGGACCTGCGCAGGGATATTTTAATTGAAATCAAAAATAACACTTCCTTTGGCAGTCGTATAAAAATAGAATGCTGCCTCTAGAGATAGCAATTGGTAATTTAAAATCAAACAAAGAGAGTGTAACAAAGCGACTTTTACAGGGTTAATGATTTAACTTCTAGGTACAAACACACTTTTTAAACTTACACGATTTCTGTTCATTATTATTATTGAAAATAATATGTGTAGTGTTCTAACGCCATCTAGACCCGAAATTCTAATAATACTAGGTACAAAAATCATGAAACATCAGGAATCCGATTCAAATGTATGTTCTTAGGTCTTTTAAAATAGTAAATTTTTAGACATATTCTCCAGAAAAGATTGAGAAACAAGTTTTTTGAACGAATTTCCAAAAGATCATTTTATTTTAAACTATGACTTTGTTCCACTCATGATGACGGTCTAAGTGTCCACAGAACTACTAATTATTAAAAAAGTTGTAGAAAGTCTGGAGCCTTATTTTTGAATCGCACGTTGCACTTCAGTCGATTTTAAAAAATAGGTATCTTTTGATTTTCACTCGATGTCGGACTGCTGCGGCGAAGGGTTGATACCGCTTGTTGCGGTCGTACGATTCACATAGAAAAAAGTACAGTAATCGAACGAAAATCGGAAGAAATCTAGGTATTTAAATCGCTCGAAGTGGCGCATTTCATTCTAAAGAGTTGAACCAGCACACTTCCTGATGTAGGTTCTTAGGTAGATACATGCAAACTCCGTATATGTAATCCAATCACCACAGAAACCGTCGTGGTCGTAAGTCACTTGCAAATCGATACAACCTATGTGATATCCATACATAAGTTATACATACACACATAAGACATATGGTTCAGAGTGCTTTGCTGAAATATTCAGTACGCAGTGAAGACAAGAATGGGGCAAAGATTAAAAAATAACATGTTACATGAGTTGTTGTGATAAGCAGACCTCTGTGTTGCTAGACTAAGAGAACGCGTATTAAGGCGTACTAAGCTGTTATGAATATGGCAACAGGCCCCTATTAATAAATGGAGACGTAAGGTCTAGTGAAAACAAGTTTTGTTTTTTTCCGTATGACAATTTAAGTACTAGAAATATTTTTAAAGGAAAAATTCATCTACAAAAATTCACTTGCGGCGAGATTTGAACTCGCGTCCCTGGATCAATATTCCAGTGCCTATACCGCTCGGCCACGCAAGTTCCCAAGTTTGCAAGTTTCAAGGGGGAACTTGCGTGGCCGAGCGGTATAGGCACTGGAATATTGATCCAGGGACACGAGTTCAAATCTCGCCGCAAGTGAATTTTTGAAGATGAATTTTTCCTTTAAAAATATTTCTAGTAAATATGCCTTGAGCAATAAAAACAAATTTACGAAATATTAATTTAAGTACTTTCAAAATCGACAAACAGAAACAAAAATCAGAATAACAACTCCGTCTTTATTAACAAGGCTATCAAAGCTGACAGACAGTAAGAGTAGAACATAGTCCAACTAGTGCAACCTTAGTACACTTTTCAAAATTACTGTGCGAGAAATAATGATTCTATTCTACTAATATTGATTTTGGGTTTGTAAGTTTGCGTTTTTGATAAGCCTAATCTACTTTTCGTTTCGATTTTTCCGCGGGATCGATCTACAAGTGATGCAGCTAAAACTATGACTATTGTTAATGATAAAATACGAGAAACTATAACGTTTATACCATATTTTTTTACAAAAATAATGTTACACACTTTATTTATCCGGTTTTATCGCGTTTTTATTCATTATTTGACCCGAGCTTTCGCCAACTTTACAGTTGGCTTTTTCAAGGTTGGTGTTTTATTATGCAAAATCGCGAAAACCATAGAAGAAATTAAACATAATGTTTACAACAGTGCCTAATGTAAACAAAACTATGTCGTATTCAAATTTATGTATCTCAAGGGGCTCCCTCACCGCAAGCATTCACGTGTAATGTTACACTACAAATTCGACATTGCATTACATTACAATACTACGTGCCTGACTAACGAGTATTCATCTGTATTGTAACATTTTATACAAAGTGAAGCGCCTGAGTATTTTTTGCAATATCTGGGTATTTGGGTCTCTCGCGATTCAGGATTTTCCTTGTGCTGGGACCATAGTTTAAGATAATCTTTGTAAATAAACTTTTTATTATTTATTATTCATTTTATTTATTTGATGTTACCAGTTGTACCTATCAAGATATAATACACATTGTATCATTACAAAGACCGCGCTGTATGTAATGCTCGAATCTGTTACGTTACATACACGCGAATTCTAGCGGTGAAAGAGCTCCTTAACAAATTCGGTAGGTACATAGTTATAATACTTATCCTTCTACTCCTCAGCTTAGTAATAATACAAATGAGGGTTTGAGCAACAAAAAATATGTGGAATTGCTTATGTTTCAGCTAAGATGAATATACATCTTGCGGGTTTTATTTTGAACGTAGCTTACATTTGCGTAGGTATGTTCTTACAGTAATGTGAAAACATTTCCGTGCTTTCAGTCCCGGTTTTGTTGGATTTTATTGATATGTTCGAACGTGGCAAATCGAAGGAAGCAATTTAGTATTTCTTTGATTTTTTTAATGCGGTTCTTACATTTAGACTGATAGGTTTTGGCGCTTTTTAGTTTAAATATAAGATAAGGGATTGACTGAATTAAAGGACTTTTTTAAAGGAATTAAAGGACGCGTTGGTGGAACGTGGTCCTGAATTTTCATTTTCGCGAAACCTAGTTTTAATGCGTGTAAATTGTTTAATTTCGGCGAAATATCATCAATTTCAAAGCGCGAATTTAAACGAGTGTAGTGAAAAAAAAAACGGAATTAGCACGTTACCAACAAAATCTTTCACCTTTGAATGACCCGATCCGAGTACAACCAAAGTGACAGATTCGTGTCGCGGCACACTTTTTAATCATCGCGGCCTATTTTACGTGGTGTCACTCTGAAGCCTAAGGAATACTTCCATTTTTATTATATCCGTTCACTAAATATACCAAAGGAAAGCTACATTATTTAGGAGATACATAGGCTACTTATGATCCCGATATTCCCGCAGGATCGATACATACACGGGTAAAACCGCGGGCGCTGTAAATATCATTTTTTTTTCTTATATATTTTATCCAGTGTCTGATATATTTGAAGAAAAACAAGTAGGTAGCTACGTACTTAGTTTCATTTCCAAACAATCCCAAAAAATAGACGATAAAATAACATCACAAAGTCACGGTTACTTACAGGAAAGAGGCGACTTTATTAGTTTTCCATTTCTCTGAGCCGTAACTAATGTGTGAAACAAATAAAGGTGAGAAGTGATAGCTGTTCGTTCAGACTATATGAGTTGTTCTGAAAGGAACGATGAGGAGAATTTTCAATAGAATCGCAATATCAAAATCAATTTCAAAATATTAATGTTTTTCCTTTTTTTTTTGAGTTTCGTAATCAACAAGAAATATATTTCTTATAGCCCTTATAGTTTCGTCATGTCTGTCTGTCCGCCCGTCCGTCCGCAGCTTAGCTCAGAGATACTAGTCAAGTTTACACATTGATTTAGATTTAAGTAGTTTGTAGTTATTAAAGCTTGAGTACAAGTAACGGGAAACTTTAGCATGGAAACAATACCTACTAGAAAAAAACATAATTATGTATCATCAAAGCTTGCCATAAAGTTCACATTGACCTTAACAGAAATCTAAAATAGTAATTTATGCACCGAGGTACTAAAGCCCTGTATTATATTTTATAATAGAGGGTGTCATATTGAATCCAAAGCATAACGAAGGACTCTAGACTTAACTCCCGAGCGTACCGAGGGTGTCAAACAATTATATACCTATACCTACCTAGACTCCTGAGTGAAGCGCGGGATTCAAGCGCCCAAGACTTTATTATTGAGATGAATACTATAGTTTACACATCGACAAAAATTTGCATTTAATTAACAATTAAACCATAGATTGAGGCTACGTGTATATAATATATTATAGGTCTTTATTAATTATCAATGGTATATCATAATGACGAAAAAGCACCGGCCTTAGCAAATGAAAAAAAAAATTGGGCTTTGTTGTAACAAAAACCTTTTTGCCTGACCCTTCCATCAAGACAAAAATAGAAAAAAAACGACCCGATTTTTCATTTTTTTGTGTTGTCTATGTTGTCATTTCGATCTGGCCGTATGCTACCAGGGTCGTAGTGATTATATTTTATCCTCTTTGATCAGAACCTTCATGAATGTCAACGATCTAAATTTAAATACGCACTTTATGCCCTAGGGACATAACTAGCTTTGCATTGATTTTTTGGTCAATTAAAATAACTTTGTAGAGACGTTTTGTACACTAATTTATTCGATAAGAAAGGGGTTTTCGAAATCCTCACGGAATAGGGACTTCGATTAAAACCATGAGACACAGCCAGTAAATACATGATTTTATTATGTATAGCTACCGTACATTGTCCTTCGTCATCGAGACATTTTTTCCCATTTTCGCGTAGGATCCACTGTGACCGTATCGCTCAGTGGAGCGTGCCGAGCTATTTCCAACTTTTTGACCGGTTTTCCCAATAAACTCGAGTTCGTTTCAAGGTCTTCTGAATTAATTTATGATAAATCAAGTTTAATGAAATTAGTCTGCCCTTATTTTTTTTATAGATAAGTGATTCATTTTGTTCTTTCTTGGCTTAGATTATGTTTTTGGTCATTTGTACGGCATAATTGATTAATTAGTTAAAAGGATTGATTTAGAATAAAAAAATAATGAAAAGGTAAAAAGAGCTGTTTATTCAAGTGTCGATTTGTTCGGTAGACGAGTAGGTACTTTGTACTTTGCATTTTGTAATGTGAGTATTAAGCTAAAATCCGATTCACACACTTTCGCATAGTTTGTCCAAACGAGTTCACACATACATGAACATCCTGCTAAGGGTCTGCCCTGCGGAAATATACTTTATCTTAAGCACTTCTATACTAATATTATAACGAGCAAAGATTTATTTATTTGTTTGTCGATTGTAATGAATAGGGACCATAACTACTAAACCAATTTCAAAAATTCTTTCACCACTAGAAAGCTACATTGTCGATACTTCCACGCCCACGGTATCGTGACATACGCGCGCGTTAGGTTCGTGTATGTAGGCCAATACACTGAGCCTCTTTTGATGAACGACTCTTGTTATTATGCAAGTGCGGTCTTCAAACAACTAAAGGTTTGTAAAAGTAATTTTAACAACCTTATCTCTAACGTAACTAACTAGGTAACCACATACTCGAAAAGTAAAGTTTGTATCCGCAGGCAGTTTTCTATCCCTCTACTTTAGACTCACAATTCTAGGGAATGAAGAAACAGTGACGTAATTAGTACCTACTGCGAATTTAGTAGTCCTTCTTTTTAGAAAACTATACTAGCTATTTCCCAACATAGTAGTGACGTATAGCACTACTACGTTCTAATGTTAAAACTCATTTTAAATACTACGAAATTCGTTAATAAGTTTACCAAAGAAACTTTATTTTCATCACGTCACTGAACAACTCAGGAAGATGGTTTACAACTGAGTGGCAACACCGGTTTACGGATCGGATACGGCATGGATGGAGACAATAGCCACTGCAAAGGCCTTTCACCGAATTAAAAGTCTTCATAGTGAGAACTCTAGTCCACGGCAACTCATCGGACTTCAGGAACTGTTATTTCCTAAGAAACCTCCCTACTCCGAGCTCCGTACTGTATATAGAATTACCCTTGACCGATTCAATTGTACATAGAAATCACTATTCGCCCGTCATCGTCGAGCTTAATTACTAAATTCATAATTTATTTTGTTTATTTACTTTGTTTGTTTATTTAAATTGTCGTTTGCTTTTTTATTGTAATATGTGTGTGTGTTTGAAAATAAATATAAAAAAACTTATTAATTAAATTTTATGAATTTTAATTTGTTTACCCCTCCTTACTCAATTCATTGATTATATATTTTTTAAAGTGTTTCCTACACTTGGATGGCTAAATAAAGCAATGCTTTTTAAAAAAATTGCATCTGACAGGACCCGAACCTGCATCTTTGCGTAGTCCGGCCCCAACGCCTTATAACCATTTGGCCACAAGTGCTCGTCTAGTCGAGTTGAAATTTAGGATCGCATCTCTTTTTGTTTTTACGTTTAAATTCATAGACATAAATTTTGCTTGTTAAACTTTTGCTTCTATTCCATTGATCCGGTGTTAACAAGGGAATGTTGTTTCACGATACGTGTATAATAACTTCCACGTTAAAGTTAAAGTTTTAATTGTGTGTTTCCTCAATTAGCCCTACAAATGGGACGAACTGTGCGTGACTTTAAGCCGTCGCGTGAGTTTCCTCACGATGTTTTCCTACACCGTAAGAGCGATGTTAATAGCGCACATAAATCAATAAAATAAAGACATTGGTGCACAACCGAGATTCGAAACCACGACTTTCCGAATGAAAGTCGAGGCATCTACCACTAGACCAACACCGCTTTAACCAACTTCCACGTTAATAGAATAGGTACGTAAAAGCTATAAATGGCAGCACTTAGTTACGACGACGAAAAAAGCAAACATTAATATGCCATGGATTTGAACGGTGTTTTTGACCTTTTTGTTCACTGTGATTCGTGAACATAAATTCTGGTGATTTTTGTGATAATTTGGCAATTAGTAGCCAACTAGTTGTTTTTAACCGTCTGTTCGGTAAAGCTCTTTATTAAATAGATTTAAAAAATAAATAAAAGTTAAACCTAGGTGCAATTACGGATGCAAGATGCAACTGAACTTTCGCGATATAATTGTACCTACTATATCTTTATTATTTAGGTAGGTGATTAAAAGATAGGTATTAATTTTGTTTTTAAAATTTTTAAATTTCTATTTAATTGTTCTATCCTATGCAGTACATTGCTGCTTTGACGTAACGTGGTTTTTTCGGTGATTACCTCAAATCAGCAAGGTACTGCATAGTGCCTGTCATTTTCCAACTGTTTTCAGACGGACACTGGATAGATAATCTAGGGCTCTTCTTTTCTAAATAAAAAAGAAAAAGAAGACAGCGCTCTAAGAGAATGTTGGACACAATATTCAAAGTGCAATTTATTGTTGGACAATTTTGTAGGGAGATGGATTTATAATAATGCAGTCAGAGTGGCGCGCACTTACAGGCTATACCCACCCAACCCAGCTTCCGATGAGAAAACAGGGTTATCCCGTGAGATACAAATACTGTATTACAATAATAATTGGAATTGTCATCTATTATTTAACTCCCTTTGAGTATACATAAGCAAGCTATAGAGCGCTGGTATGCGAGTATGAACTGTAAGCACCGGTATGAGCAGTCAAAAATGACAAAGACGATGTCATCAGTCACCTAGTGTTGCGCGAGTTTACTGATTCTCTCGTTAGAATTTAGTCTAGTAATAAAATGGTGAAATGTTCAGTGTCGCGGTGTAAATATGATTCGCAAATCACTATTCAACCTCAACATTTAAATATCTATGTATACCTAGAGCATCTGCTTACACTTTGGTCAGTAGGCAAATACCCATAGGCGCGCTCTAGCTTGCTTATGTATACTCTAAGTTAACCCCCTTACTTATAAACGCTAATAAATGCGCTGCATAACTATGCATCGTTTGTCTTTTACTGTCATATGAAGTTTCATTGTTGACAGACAGAGACAAACGTCACATAAGTAACTAACTTAGTCATGTGTAAATAATATTTTATAAGTAAGGGAATAAATTATTTATACATCGCAAGCAACATTTATTACTTCACGCTATTTATGGTGCTGTTGTATATTTTATTTATACTGGATAGGTACATAATTATATCGATTTAAGCTAGATTTAATCAAAATTTATAAATAAAAATCTTTTATAAAATTTAATGTAAACGCGCAATTAAAGGGAAAAAGTCCAAAAAGGAAAAAAATAGAATTTAGAGGGGCACGTCTACCTGCATATAGAAATATATATATACTAGGCACCAATTAAGTTAGTCTAACTAGCTTGATGGAGTCTAACCAGCTCAATCATCATAGTTATTGGCAATGTCATGGATAGCTACAGAACCCTCGAAGTGTGAATTCAACTCGCAATTGACCGGTTTTTTTCTTTCTTTTAATTTCAATGTAATTTTACGTCAATTGTGACATCTTGGTGGGTTACATTCCGCTTTGTTGTTGTCCATAAATGTGCGATAGTGCATAAAAATGCATCACAAGCATTCACTTGTAATGTAACATTGTAACATGAGTCGTAATTGTATGTAATGCTCGAATCTGTAACATTCAGTGAACGGATATAAGCATGGAAGAAGCCTTTCCATACTAACACATACCAAAACATACTCAAATACGAAGTATGCATACACAAAATACACACCACGCTACTAGCCAAGCAATTGGACCTTTGTTTATAATATCACCAATTGTGTGTTAACAATGAGGACGGCCCGGCGGCAATACCGTGTTCACTTACGTGATTGGTTCTTTGAATGACCCGATCCGAGTACAACCGAAGTGACAGATTCGAGTCACGGCACACTTTTTAATCAACGCGGCCTAATTTACGTGGTGTCATTTTGAAGCGTAAGAAATACTTCCATGCTTATCTATCCGTTCACTGGTAACGTTACATTATCCGCGAATGTTCGCAATGAAGAAGCACCTTAACAAAACCAAGTAAAATCGAATATAAGCTTATTGAAATTAATACATTTTGTTTTCTTTTTCTCCGCAGATAACGCAAAGTATTAAAAACGACGTCTCCCAGAGGGTACATAAAACAAACATATCTGAACAAACAATCATATGAAGAACTCTCTAAAAAGGTCCATTATACGGGTATACTTCACCATAATTTGTAATCCCGTCCCAAACGATCTGAACAAATGAAAAAAGTCGAGCCTCATACATCAAAATGTAGGTAGATGGTACTCAACATTGTAGTATGTATTATTAGAGGTTGTTATTATATTCTTGAAATGGTTTTCAAGCTTTTTACACGATTTTTGTTTCAGGGTTCCATACTTTAAAATCAGGACGAAAGTTCGATTTACATTTGACCGGTTTTTAATTGAACATGTCGCCAGCTGTAGGTGTACAGGATACTTTAATTCTTCGAATGAGTGAAAGACCGATAGAAGATCTGATATCAATGATGATACGTTTTACTTCATATATTCAGTAAAGAAGCAAACAATATCAGTCGGATGATTGACGGATTTTCTTTCGTTCATTCGTTCGTTCGTTGAATTAAACTAGCAACCTTTGACATGACCATCGACGATTTAGTTCGACGATTTTGAGTAACCTTAGAAGACAAGAGGAAGACAGCCGTCTTCGTCAGTGGTTATACCGACCTAGGTGTCAAATCATCCAACAGACAATCAGATACCTGATACCTAAACAAGCAGTCCTCGTCAAAATACCAACGCGACGAATCGCAGGGCCGAAACTACGCAACAAGTGGTTTATTAATTGACGCACGTACTGGCCTTGGGACGCGCCTCTCCGAGCCTAAAACATAAATATTACAAGACAGTAAGTACCTGTAAAACTAACGCCACGAAGATGGAAGAAAACTGGAAAATAGAAAAATGTGTCCCCTGAGTCTTCTCTGAATTTCGAGTGCGTGTTACATACTAACACTAAGACAAAAGGCCAAAATGTAAGGCGATAGATTGGGCTTCTAGTTTAAGTCTACGAAAGAACTGAAAAAATCTGTCATCTAGAAAGAAAATCTGTCAGTAAATCAGGCATTATCTCAGTTTTTTTTTCGTTCGGTCGTTCGTTGAATTAAAGTAGCGACCCAGGATCATCATGTTTTTAAAGAGAAACAAAAAAGCATTTTAATGGTCATAAGAGTCATTTGCTGAATTCGCAGAATTATAAGTGCATTTTAGCGAAAGAAAACCAAATCACGGGCGATCGTAGCGTTGTAGCCGTTTTGCATCATAACTCCCGCCATCTGCATCTGAATCTAGCCAGAACTTCATTAAAAATTTATTAACTGTTTTTCCACGAAATACATCACCAGCCAGAATTTCTTTTTCATTGAAGTATAAAATTAGTCAGGATATCGAAAAAATATAACTTCGTACACATATTTCCGAAACTATAACCCGTCTAAAAGCTTCAAAAGACAAATGGATGATGTGACAGTAAATATTCACTGGTTTCACTAGCTTCTTGCTATAAATCATAGATGTAGTAGGCACCTACATGATGGTTTCATAAAATAGATCTCAACTCTTCCCTTTAGGGTTGACCACTGATTTCGAATTCAGATCTTATAAAAGGACTTGTTGAAGTGAGCAGGTACCGGAATCTTTCTGAAAAGGTTAAAAATGGAATACAAAAAGGAAGTTAAAGAACAGAAATTCTTATAGCTTTTCATTTGATTTATATTTATTTGCATTTTATTGGATAGGTTTAGACTAGGTGGTAGATATTTCGACTTCGTACTGCCGACAGCGTACTGCACACGAATGTCTTTTCCCTTGCGAAAAAGTTATGTGCGCTTTACGGAATAGAAAAACATCGTGAGCAAACCCAAAACTTAATTAGCTCCAGACATGTTGACCCGTTCTTTTCTCTGAGCATAGCTGATTAGGGTAAGAGGGTGATATAGGTGCTGGGCAAGCTTACTTTACCTTACAATGTCACGAGCACTACAGCGCCATACATAGCTTGAAATGGGCGGCCTTATCGCTATAAGCGCATTTTTCCACCTATTTTTTAAGGTGTGTTTGTTTTACTTTGTACGTATTTATCTATATTTGGTGTGTGTAATAAAGAATTTATTCATTAATTTATCCATTCATTCAAATACCTTGGATTAAAAATCACTTGCGCTTTATACATCAACTAAAATTAAATGAAAGAAGCATTTAATATTTTCATTTACAACGTTTAAAACAAATACAGCAACAGCATTATTTGCGTTAAAATTGTATCCTATTAAAGTATCTCGAATATCTTAAAGGGGTGATCACAGGGGGTGATAGATGTGCCGGTAGGTAAATACGCGGACTTGTGGCTCGACGACCGTTTTCGCCTGTGTGTCACAGACGTGGAGCCGAGTAAAAGATGATTTATACCAGACCGTGCCGGGTCCGAGCTTCGTTGTCCATTGCTCGGCGAGCAGTCGATCGGTCTGTTGCAACCGAGTGGCGGCCAACCAACAGACAACGTTGCTCGGACCCGGTACGGTCTTGTATAAATCATCCTTAAATTCGCGTTTTTATAAGATACGTACCACCCCTTTTAGATTGTTATAAAAATCCTACAATTTGAAGGTTGAAACACACCCTTATTTCCCCCTGAGAACATAGCAGAGTTCCATTATACATTTCACATAGAAACGATATAGGTGCCTTCATTATGAATACAGCCATATGGAGCTCCTTACTAACCTATTAGAAACCAAATCTACATTCAGAAATAGGCCCTATTACCAAATAATAGGGATCTAATTTCTACCCGCTCAACTTACACGTACGTACAAAAGCCCTGTCAAAAAGTTCAACAAATCGTAAAATTGCTCTCGTCTCACGTCTTCGACGGGAACTCACATTTCTGTGTCAGATAGCTCATTTGAAATCATTTACTGCGACTTAAATTGAAATTCGATTTTGAATTCGAATTCTTTAGAGGTATTCGAACGGGTTTGCTAGGTATTTGTATCGAAATTATTTTGTCAGTAGGTTCACAGGTGGGAGCGAGAGACTCCGCATTCCATCGCTGTTTGTCCATTCAGGAATCCATACCAAATAATAAAGACCGCAGACTGCTGAAATTAAAATTATTTAGCAATATTTGTGAACCAATGCCGATACCAATTACCTGTGGCGGTGCCGATTGTAATTTAGCCAGTAAACCTATACAAAAATCAACGCGTTATAAAATATTCCTTTTAAAAAGGCAATCGTATATAATTTATTTTTAAGTGTGTTAAATTTGTTATGTTTATTGTTGTTGATCAAATTAAGTATTCTAAATAAATAAGATCATTCTAATCGTTGATTTGTTTTTAGTCAACCATAGTATCGATAGACTGTTATTTAACGTAACTAGTTAAAATACCTAGCAACGCGACATGTAACGAAATCACTAGTTTCGACTCCAATTACAAGTAGTGATTTTTGTAATGCGTTATTCGCAGCTAACTTATTTCGTAGTTAATTCATTAGAACTACAAACACTTAGATAGTGATTTAATTTATGTTAACTTCCTAAGAAACTGTATAGTTTGTGAAGTATATATGCAAACAATTACAGTAGCTGAATCTAAATAACTAGTTACAAAAATCACTAGATATTAAACACGTGATTACGACCAAGTAACTAGTTTCGTTCGTTACGTTTCTAAAAAATGGCGTATCGTTGTTAGTGAACCAAGTAGGCGAGACTTGGTGATATCAAGACCGATAAACATTTATAACACTTCTAGTTTTATTCTATGTTCTGAGGCTGTCAACTATCGATCTACAGAAAGTCGGTGGTCTACATAACAGCGACTCTCGCAGTATCGACGTTGTGATCATAGCATGTCATAGGACCTTTACCTAGCTTGATAATTTACTACAAGCATTAATTAGATTAAGGGCGTAAATTATACACGGTTTAATAAGTAGTAGAATTGTATCCGATTGTAAGAATCTTGGATTAACTTTAGATTGGTTTTGCTTATTAAGTTTATGGGGGCTCGTATAGGCCGAGTGGGATTTCCGCAGTTGTTTTACGAGTCTAACCGGGGCCAACTGCTTAACATGCTTTTGAAAACATGGAAGAGAAAGTGTTTTTGTGTCCATAACTGTACTGCCAATGATGTGCAGATTACTATACTAATGAATACAGAAAAAACCAATGTTCAAATATATCTCGTTTCGTTGTAAAGTAAACAGAAGGATAAATTAAATACCAAAATATGGTAACCGTATCTTTTGTAACTACTGAGATATTCCGCTCTACCATTATCGTTTCTCGTTGCTTTGTCGTCCTTTTGTCGCTCAAAAAAATAAAGTAAATAAAAAATAAATACCCTGACTACTTTTAAAAACCACAGATAATTCAAAATAAATCCTTGTTTTATTTGTTTTTTTTAATTTATTATTTAATGTGTTTTTTTTTGCTGAACGATAATGCTTCGAACATTTTCAACTCACACGATTTGAACATAATTATCCCCTCCCCCCCTCGCGACCAACTCATTGTAACATGATCGAAACGTCGAGGTAAATGAATTTAAAAATAATAATGCGCGAATAAGACCCGGGAAAAATAATTATGATAATGCTTCGACTTCGCGACGACTTATAAGAGATGGATTATATTGACATCTTAATCTACAGATTCTTTGGTTCGTCATTTTAAATTATGGTCCTGTGTCACATTCGCGCGCGTATAGCGATTGTGTGGCGGACAGAGCCAGCGTCTCTGCCATCTCGCTACGCTGTTTTCCACACCCCTCACGCGAGTGTTTGACTGCGCTATAATAGTAGTGTGAGTAATCAAACCAGCCATAACAAACAATACGTTTTATGATCCAACACTGAATCGTTCATTTTATTGTTTAGCTTTTACGAGTGGTAATAGCCAGTCATATAGCTCTGCATTTCCATTAAAACCAGCAGGATGCAATAGATATATACATATTTTCAATTTCTGTAATTTAACATTTGGTAATCTAAGCATAATATTATTTGTGTAACATATGATAAACGTTACAATTTCAGGTAAAAAGCGTCAAGCCTTCACCTTTCCATTTTTATCTGGTCTGGGTGTCTTTCTATGTATAATGGGCCATACCATGATGTCTTATAAGTCGTCGCGTTGTCGTTCAGCTAAAAAAAATAAAATTAAAAACGCATCATATTATTAAAAAAAAAAAGAAAAACAAACTTCAAAAAAACTAAAAAGTTTTTTTTAATTGTCTGTGGTTTTTAAAAGTAGTCGGGGTATTTTTTATTAATAAAATTACATTATTATTTTGAACGATAAAAGGACGACATAGCAACGACAAACGAGCATGATAGCGCGGAATATGTATGTATTACAAATAAAAAAGTATAATATGTAGTATATCTGTTGTCTAGTACCCATAGTACAAGCCTAGTGCTTAGTTTGGGGCTAGATTGCGCTGTGTACAATGTAGTGCAATATATAGTGCAATATTTTTTGTGCGCACCGTAAACTGATTTTTATTTCGACGACAAAGCTGTTAACATAATTTTATAACTACTTTCAGCTGATTAAAAGATAGGAAATAATATAATAATAATAATAACATTGTACGACAAACACACAGCACACACACAGCGCTATCTAGCCCCAAACCAAGCACCAGGTTTGTACTATGGATACTAGACAACTGATATACTACATATTATAATTTTATTTTGTTAATACATACATATTATGATACATAGAATACACCCAGAACCAGAAACAAACATTTGTGGTCTGCAGAAATATTTGTTCCCGGCGGGAATCGAACCCGCAACCTTCTGCGTCACAGTCAAGGCGTCGCCCGTCGCGCCACAGAGGTCGTCAAAAGGAAAGTCGCAGTTGAACAAGTTCTAACTTGTCGTCTTTAGTGGCTGCACTGACCTAGAACACCCGCTTGGTCAAGTCGCGGCCAAAGTATCTCCAAGTGATGAGTTCGTCAGCACCAAGTGCCACATATGGTAGAAATATTCAACAGGAACCCTACAAAATTCTACTCTATTTTCTATACTACTTAGCAAAAAAACTATACTTACAAAATGTTGAAGCAGTCTATCCTACTAATATTATAAATGTGAAAGCGTGTGTTTGGATGTTTGTTACTCAATCACGCAAAAACTACTAAACCGATTGCGATGAAACTTGAAATATAAGTAGTTGGATACCGGGAATAAAACATAGGCTACATTTTATCCCGATATTTCCACGGGAACAGGAAAATCGCGGGGCGCAGCTAGTTTTGAATAAATATTTAATTTTATCATAGCTGATACTTGTAAGAGCCGTAACCCCGTTTCGTATTTCATAACTTCGTTTGTCGTTCGCGAAACGTATGCAAACTCAAAGCAAAACTGCACAATAGTATGCTAGTAACGATATTAAAATATTCATACAAATTCTATGAGTTTATATTATGTGAACTGAGCATACAATAATATGTTTTTTTGTATATCCACCTGTGAATTCATAAAGATGCTACGAATCGTATTGTTACCGTAGCAGTTCTACAAAACTCATTGACTACTGTTTGCTACGAAGTTCTACGAAATTTTTAAATTATGTTGGTTCCAGCTGCGCACGCGGTTTCACCCGCGTAAATCCCGTTCCCGCGAGAATTTCGGGATACAAAGTAGCTTATGTGTTATTGAATGAATGAATGAATGAATGAATACATACTTTATTGCACCAGAAACATAAATTAATAAATATTACAAACACAAAAAAAAAAGAAACTTAAAAACTAGTGTGGTACAATGGGCGGCCTTATCGCCTAAGGGCGATCTCTTCCAGGCAACCAGGTTATGTTATTCCTGGTATCCAGCTACTTATATTCTAAGTTTCTTCGCAATCGGTTTAGTAGTTTTAGCGTGAAAGAGTAACAAAGTCACAGACATACATACAAACATTCGCGTTTATAATATTAGTAAGATTTACTAATATTTTAAAGACAAAAGATTTATTTGTTAGTTTGTTAGGAACTCCAAAACTTAAGAACACAAAAATTATTTCACCAATAGAAAGCTACATTATCGAGGAGTAACATAGGAACAATTTTGATCGAGATATTGAGATTTGGACATTCTGGGATTTAGACATTTTGGGATATGGACAATTTGCATCCGCTGGACATTTTGGGTATGAGATATTATGAACCTAAACGATTTCTACGGGATCAAAATTTTCACATTTCATACATTGACTATACATATGTAACTCCACAACCATCAGCCCATAAACCGTCTCCTAATAGAAAGTAACAAATACAGTCACCGACAAAACATCGTGGGTCCGCCACAATGATCCCTCACATTTACTAAATACGAATCAAGCAACTCATCAACTTTGCCCCATGACTGTACATACCCATTGAATTACACTGAAAAAAAAATTGGGCAAACAAGTAACAATCTTGCTTGTTTGGAAAAAAAGTCATTGATTCCTTCAAAAAAATATTAAAAAACAACAATTTGCGGTTTGTTGCCCGAATAAAGCTAAAATGATTGAACATCTAATAAGACGAATGTTTTAAATTAAATATGTTCACTTTATCAATGTAGTATCTCATCATCAATTTATTCAGATTTATCAAGTTGCTTTATTATTACCACACATTTACAATAGTTACTTTAAAAAAGATTTTTATTGGTTTAAATTAAAACATATCTAAATCAAATATTATAAAACTTTTGATTTCATAGTTTCTTAAATTCATTATATTACTCAACTTATTCAGAACGAACAAGTGCCTATTTGAAAGAAATAGCTAAGTAGTTAATTCTCATAACATTTTTGATCGATTAAGAACGTGTTGCATTTCGGTCGTCTCTAAATGCTAGTAACGGTTTTACATTGCTTGCAGTCAGTCGATGTCCTAACGTTAATTTTCGTTTGTTTGCCAATTTCACTTTTTTGTGTGTTAGAACGAATATAATAAAAACATCTAGTTAGTAGGTAGTTATTGTTCTTTTTGGACCAATAGATAACTCTGAAAAAACTCTATTCTTTCAAATTTTGGTCAGCCCCCGCGCCCTCGCTGCCCAAAATTTGAAAGAATAGAGTTTTTTCAGAGTTACCTATTGGTCCAAAAAGAACAATAACTAAAAATGTGAAACAAAACTACAAGTTTCCAACGAGTGCCAGGACACTCTTCGCATCGGGGGTTCTAACCCAAAGATCAAAGAATATATTTTGGATTATTGGTCTACAACGTACAATACCTAGAATGTGAAACAAAACTACAAGTTTCCAACGAGTGCCAGGACACTCTTCGCATCGGGGGTTCTAACCCAAAGATCAAAGAATATATTTTGGATTATTGGTCTACAACGTACAATACCTAGAATGTGAAACAAAACTTTATTTAATATTTTTGGACCAATAGGTAACTCTGAAAAAACTCTATTCTTTCAAATTTTGGTCAGCCCCCGCGCCCTCGCTGCCCAAAATTTGAAAGAATAGAGTTTTTTCAGAGTTACCTATTGGTCCAAAAAGAACAATAACTAAAAATGTGAAACAAAACTACAAGTTTCCAACGAGTGCCAGGACACTCTTCGCATCGGGGGTTCTAACCCAAAGATCAAAGAATATATTTTGGATTATTGGTCTACAACGTACAATACCTAGAATGTGAAACAAAACTTTATTTAATATTTTAGTGCTAACCATTAGGGTTTATTAATTACAGACCTATTGGTCTAGAACGAACTATAACTAAAAATGTGAAACAAAACTACAAGTTTCCAACGAGTGCCAGGGCACTCTTCGCATCGGGGGTTCTAACCCAAAGATCGAAGAATATATTTTTTGGATTATTGGTATACACTACCTAGAATGTAAAACAAAACTTCATTGCTTGTTCCAGGCTAAAACCACGCTTTTGTATGATCATGTATTGTTATCATAGGTTTATTTAAATTTTTAACCTCCTGTTGTTTATAGTCATGTCAACTTCCATTGCGGTAGTATTTCTGTTATTTAATTAAGTATTTCAATTTTATACGTGCAACTTTTTTACAGATTTCAATAGTTTTAAAACAAACGAGGACCGATTAACAATATAATTCACGTAATATTCGACCAAATGTATTCCGTCCATATGAATACTTTTCGCCCATGGTAAGATCGTTTTAGCCAATATTATGAATTAAATCGAACAATCAGTCAGAAGATTAAAAAAAATATATTTCATATAATATTCGGTTGGTAAAGACCGCTTTTAAGCACCGCCAATGTGTGTTTGTAAGACCGCTTTAAACCGATATTATGAACCACATTTCGTTTTAAAACAATCAGTCGGAACAATCGAGAACCGATTAAAAATATAATTCATGATATTTCAGTCAAATAAACACCGTCTGTATGTGTTATTTTCGCCCATGGTAAGATCGTTTTAACCGATATTCATGAATTATAACAATCAGCCGAAAGATTCCAGTACCGATTAAAAAATATATTCCATATAATATTCGGTCGGTAAACACCTCCTATGGGTGTAAGACCGCTTTAAACCGATATTAAGAAGTACATTTCGTTTTAAAACAATCAATCGGAACAATCGAGCACCGATTAAAAATAAAATTCATATAATATTCGACCAAATGTATTCCGTCCATATGAATACTTTTCGCCCATGGTAAGATCGTTTTAGCCAATATTATGAATTTATAATAATGAGTACCGATTAAAAAATATATTTCATATAATATTCTGTTGGTAAACACTGCCTATGTGTGTAAACCACATTTCGTTTTAAAACAATCAGTCGGAAGAATTAATTACTTATATTCTTAAATAACACAAATCCACCGCGTACTTTTCTTGTTAACTTGAAATTAATAAAACAGAAATAAATTATATCTGACTATATACAACTGTTGGTTGTACTTTCAGCATTGAACTAATATTTAAATAGAAATTGATAAGTACGATACAAAATCAATATCTATCTAAATTTCGTACTTACATTTTTTTATTTTTTCCTAGAAGAATATAAACACTAAAACTTAAAAAACCACCACTAAAACAGTATTGCACAAAAACATAATGAAAACTGGGTGTTATTTCCCACGAGGAATCAGGCGGAGTATAATTTTGTACACCTAAGCGAACTGAAAACTTAACAGTTGTAAAGTCATGAGCAAATGTCCAGAAACACTTTTAACCGACTTAGGAGGTTTTCAATTTCCAAAAAATATTTGTTCTGGTAATGAAGTCATGCTATTCCAAGGAAGAGATAGATAGATAGATTAATTTATTTATTGCAACACACCACAATTGAATACATACAAAATAACTAAAATGTAGGTAACACAATGGGTGACCTTATCGCTTAAAGTGATATGAAAGTTAGGGTGTTTAGACAAGGAACACTACGGTACTTGACACATGCAAAATTATTAATTAATAATCCTACGATAAAATACGGTGGATAAAATACGGCACTTTTAGCATTAACTAAGCACTCAATGTCGACTCATCATTTATAAAACAAGTTCATTCTTGTTGTTATGAAAACTTACCTACCTGTATCATATTATCTTGGGAACTTTATTACGAAATCGAATAATATTCTTAACCGATTTAGAAAAAAGAAGTAGGTATTTGCTTTTTAGAAATCCCGAACTCATACCAATATCTAGATAAATAAACAAAATATTGCATGACATTACACACAGCACAATCTAGCCTCAAACTAAGCTCTAGACTTGTACTATGGGTACTAGACCACGGGTATACTACTTATAATATTATGCATAGAAAGAAACTTAGACCAGATAGGTACAAATATTTAGTTTTTGCGCATAAATATTCACAGCCTTCGGCGTTTTTAGACCAAAAAATGTAAACATAGAACTGCTAATCGAAGTACTTGCTGTGTCCCGCAGGACAACTGTGTAAGTCCAGATTCCGCGGAAATATTTTAAACATTTAAGCAAATATTAATATTAGCACGTCATTCTCTGGGCGTTGCTATCATTTTTCTTTTAGGCTTAAACATAAATTTCTTTAATTTCATAAAAATACGAAACGTATCAACTAATTGCCTCAGTTATTATAACTATCGTAAAATTAATAGTAAGTAAATTGACTACACATCTTAATTTGATGTTCTGTTATAAAGAGAAACAAAAAATTTTATAAACTTAGTTTTTGATTCTCTGAAAATTTTATTAGGCGTTTTATCGAATGTTAAATTCATATTGTTTTTTATTCTATACTAACTGCATCAAGCGGTTTCACTCGCATAAGTCTCGATCCAAAATTAATTTGATACCTTTTCTCTTAGGTTATCCCGTAAAACATTTACATTCTATCGAATAGAAATACATTTTAATCATTGTAAAAATAAAACAAAAGAATAAAATAAGTAAGTTTAATCTCAATTGGTTATGTAGTTTTAAGTTAAGTTAAGAGTAACAAACAGGCATACTAACTTTATAATATTACCTATAAAATAATTGAACCCACGGCTTCGGAATGGAAATTGCTGTTTCACTCGCATAAGTCTCGATCCAAAATTAATTTGATACCTTTTCTCTTAGGTTATCCCGTAAAACATTTACATTCTATCGAATAGAAATACATTTTAATCATTGTAAAAATAAAACAAAAGAATAAAATAAGTAAGTTTAATCTCAATTGGTTATGTAGTTTTAAGTTAAGTTAAGAGTAACAAACAGGCATACTAACTTTATAATATTACCTATAAAATAATTGAACCCACGGCTTCGGAATGGAAATTGCTATATCTACCACTATACCATTTAAGCCATCGACTAAAAAAAGATATTCATTTTTTAACTAATAGAGTAGACATTACATCAAACGGATTTGGTAGGAATCCAAACAATCTTTTACCTCTATCTCTACGATATTTATAAAATATATAATTTTGATGACATTTCAATTTTGTATTCTTTTGTCTTTTAGAAAATGATTCTTAATGGCTTTAAAATAAAGTAAGTAATAGTATTTTAAATAATTTTCTTTGTTTATACCGACGGAAAACTAATAAATCGATCAACATTCCACGTTTAACGTAATTTATTATTATTGATTTTATTACATGATTTTGTCGGTCGACTAAAAGTTTTTGGTTGTAAAATAATTATTTGCTGACAATTTGTTTTTTTACGATATAAATACGCTTTTATGTCATGAAATAGTCATTAAAATCTGGAAAATTGCGCCGAGAGCCTGCAGCTTACTTACCGTTATTTACCCTAGTTACGGTCGATAAGAAGTACTTCTTACTCTTCAAGCTGAAGCTGACCTCTAAGCAAGGAACAAAGCAGCTGAATCCAGCCACTTGTCTACTTTGAAGATCACATTTTTTTTCAAAGCTAAAAACAATCATGTAAGTGAGTACATACGATCTTTCTTTATTTTTCACGATTCAAAAAGTTTTATTTGATATGTGATATAATGTAATTTTTGTTTTTTTGTTTTTTTAGGTCTGATTACGAAAGCAGTTCTGAGGTCACAGACAGTTGGATCGCTGCAGTACCTGAGAAAAATAAGAAGCAGGCCAGCGTCAAAAAGGCGACTAAGAGGAAAGCCAGCAAAGAAACTTCTGAAGCCGTTTGTTCGAAGTAAGTTCCTGCTTAGTTTCTGTTTTATCATTGAAACTGAACGTATCGTAACGTAATTTCATTGTTGTACAACTTAAAACGTCCAGATGTATCCCCTCAGGTAGTCAGTCGATACCAATCGTTTTATACGGTTCCAGATAGCTTTGCGAAGTCCAATTTCATCTAACTAATTATTTTTATTTTTGTTTACAGAAAATCCAATATATTTTCTATAATTGATGGAGATAAAGCAACCTTCAGTGAAAAAGGAAAAACAAAGGCCGGCGGAGCTAAACCCCTGATCTCTGCTTTTGCGACACGAGTCGCAAATGGTCAAGTGTATCGTACTGCTGACTCCAGCGGTGATTATTATCTAGAGCTCAGGCTTTATAATAAGGCCGACATTATTAACGAAAAACCTGAGATACGGTATAAAAAAGCTTTATCGTCTTTAAAACTGATTTTGGATGAGGGGCACCCGAGTTGGGATCCACTCCAAAAACTTTTAGTCACATCTTTTGATGTTTTTAAAGCATCAGAGGCAAAATTTTTTAAAGATTCTAATTAAATTAGATTCTTTTTAAAGATTTAAAAATAATTATTATAATTTTGTAACACTTGAGGCTTTTTTATAACATCTTTATGACTTATCTTTTAAATTTTAAAGATTTATCATCACCAGCCCGTTAATTTGTCCCACTGCAGGGCAAGGGCGTAGGACATGTCGGTTTCCTCACGATGTTTGCCTTCACCGTAAGAGCGATGTTATATATATATAAGATTATAAGTTTAATATTGTAACACTGTAAGCTAGCTAGGCTCTCTATGCAATTTTCCAGATTTTAATCACTTATCTTTTACATCTTGTAAAATTTATAAGATTTACATAAGATAATAAATAAATAATTATTTTACGTCCTTGATCATTTACTCTATTACCATGCCTTTCTGTAAGACGTGTGACTTAGTAATTAATAATCAATCCTGGGTAGGTCATTTAAGAAGCAGGGTTCACAAACAAAAAATTTCAAGTCTTTTGGTTAGCGAGGGGATTGAAACCATTGAATCTGCATTTAAATGTAGAATTATATCTTATAGAATTTTGGCTCAGGAGACGAATCAATCTAGTATTGAATTATTTTTAAAATCGATTCGTGGTAAATTACAACGTCTTTTAAATGATTGCATAAAGTTACATATTTGCATAAAAGTTAATTTTGAACTTTACGCAGGTTTTATAACGTTTAAGGATGATCACATAGATATTAAATCATTTTGTACGAAAAATACACCTATTTACAGTAATTATAAATTCGATATGTTATTTTCTTCACTGCTTCAAACTTTGAAAAACCAAGTGGAGGAATTTGAAGGTCGTGACAGCGGCTGGTCATTTTTAAATTGTATTCACCTGGAGATTAACGTAAATAAATACGAACCGATCGGTGGTTCAACGTACATTGAATTACCTAATCAAATAAAAAGCAAAAAGGCTTGTATAAACGTTCGTAATACCGATAAGTATTGCTTTTTGTATAGTATTTTAGCTTATTTATATCCTACAAAAAAACATGTTGATAGAGTTTCATCCTATCCGAATTTTCGTGATGTGTTGAACTTACAAAACATGTCATTTCCAGCGACTTTTTCTGATATATCTATATTTGAAAATAATAATCCTGGTTTAGGTTTTATAATTTACGGATTGAGTAAAAAGAACACTGTTATTGGTCCTCTATATAAATCTGATAACACTGTTAATCGACGAATTATTCATTTACTTTATTTAGAAAATGATAAAAAGTCCCATTATTGTTTAATTAAAAACTTGTCGCGTTTATTACGAAATCAAATTACTGCAAATCATAAAAAACTGTTTCTATGTGATACTTGTTTAGTGTTTTTTAAAAGTGCCGAACTAGTAGACTTGCACACTTGCAGCGGCTTAGCTACTGTTTTGCCCGAAAAGGGTTCCAAAATAAAGTTTAGACATTATGACAGAAAACAAAACGTTCCGTTTGTTATCTATGCGGACTTTGAGAGCTTGCTTGAAGCGAGTTGTAATGAAGAAATTAGAGGTTTACATACTTCTACAACCCATCGACATGTACCTATTGCATTTGCTTATTACATTGTTTGTTCGGAGAATTCAGAGTACAATAAATTTGTAACATATCGAGGCATGGACTGTGTAGACATATTCGTATCTAACATATTTAACGACGTTCGCGAAATTCATGATATATTGTGTCGAAATGTGCCTATAATTTTTACTGATCTTGATGAGCATAATTTTAAAAACGCATCGAGGTGTCACATATGTAACAATTTTTTATATGGTGATAAAGTTAGAGACCATTGTCATATAACTGGAAAATTTAGGGGAGCTGCCCATAATTATTGCAATCTACAATACAAAATTCCAAATTTTGTACCAATTTTTTTCCATAATTTATCTGGTTACGACTGTCATTTATTTATCACAAAATTAGGTGAAGCTCCAGGGTCTATAAAAATTATCCCAAAAACTAAAGAGAATTATGTATCATTTACTAAGTACATGTCTTTTCCTGATGGAAAATTAATATTGTTGCGTTTCGTTGATTCCTTCAAATTTCTAAATACGAGTATTGATAAATTGGCGAAAACAATGCATAATGAAAAATTTGTGCACTTAAAAAAACATTTTTCGAATGATGCACAGTTTCACCTTCTTACTCGAAAAGGAGTGTATCCTTACGATTATATGAATAATTTACATCGTTACAATGAAACATCACTCCCAAATAAAAAAGATTTTTATAATTCTCTTACGAATGTGCATATATCTAAAAAAGATTATGCTCATGCGCAATTAATTTGGAGACAATTTAGATTAAATAATATGGGTCAATATACAGACTTATATTTAAAAACGGACGTTTTATTGTTAACTGACGTCTTCGAACAGTTCCGTATCACATGTAAAAGCTTTTATCAATTAGACCCAGCGTTTTATATTACCGCTCCGAGTTTATCTTTCGATGCGATGTTATACAAAACACAAGTCGAGTTAGAATTGATAAATGATGAATCTATTTATAATATGATACAATCAGGAATTAGAGGCGGTATTTGTTTAGTTTCACATAGATATGCCAGAGCGAATAATAAATATATGTTGGATTATGATCATTCGATTCCACAATCTTACCTCATATATATAGATTGCAATAACCTGTATGGTCATAGTTTAAGTTTAACTTTGCCGTTATCTGAATTTAAATTTCTATCTAAAGAAGAAATCACTAGTTTAGACGTAAATAGTGTACCGGATAACGCAGAATATGGTTTTATTCTTGAGGTTGACTTAAGCTATCCAAAATCATTGCATTTAACCCATTCAGATTACCCTCTAGCTTCACAGCGATTCATTGCACCAGGTTCAAAAACTGTTAAACTAATCCCAAATCTATATGATAAATTCTATTACGTTATTCATTACGTTCATTTAAAAACATGTTTGAAACATGGTTTAATATTAAAAAAAGTTCATAGAGTCATTACATTCCGTCAAAATGATTATTTAAAACAGTATATTGAATTAAATACGCGTTTGAGACAACAAGCTAAATCGACGTTTGAACAAGATTTTTTTAAATTACTTAATAACAGTATATTTGGTAAAACATTAGAAAACAACGCAAAGAAAGTGAATGTGAAGTTGGTTAATACATGGGACGATAGTCTAAATTTAACTAAAAAGAAAAATTCTGCAAGGAAATTAATATCCAGTCCTTATTACCACAGTAGCATTATTTTTAGCGAAAACCTAGCAGCTATTCAACTGAAGCCAACACAAATAGCATTAGATAAACCAATTTACATTGGGTTTTCGGTACTTGAACTTTCTAAAGCTCACATGTATGATTTTCATTATTCAGTAATGAAACCACATTATGGTGATCGATTGCAAATGTGTTATACCGATACAGATAGTTTTATCTATCATATTAAAACAAATGACTTCTATAAAGATTTAAAAGAACATTTTGTTAATTATTTTGACACTAGTAACTTTCCAATAGACAACGGGTATGGTTTATCTTTGATTAATAAAAAAGTACCAGGGTTATTTAAGGATGAAATGGGTGGTAAAATTATTTTGGAATTTATAGGATTACGGTCAAAACTTTATTGTTTAAAAACTGTCGAAACTGAAATAAAAAAAGCTAAAGGTGTCAAATCATGTGTCGTTCGCGATTTAGAAGTGTCTGACTATAGAAAAACTTTATTTTCTCAATCAATTTTAAGGAAAAAAAATAAATTGTTTAAATCAATAAAACATCAAGTTTTCACTCAATGCGTTGACAAAGTCGCTTTATCCAGTAAAGATGATAAACGTCTAATATCATCAGATAAGATATCTACAAAAGCACTGGGTCATGTTGCTTTTCTAGGAGTGTAAAACATTATTTTGTAGCTTATTATCGAGTTGACATAATTATTATTGTAACTCTAGTTATAATAATGTAGGCAAAACAATGCTATGAGTTATGAGTGGCTCTTAAGTATTCATTCTGAACCCTTTCCAAATCAACGTCATAAATTCAAAATTAAGAATACTATTTTGTAAAAATACCTACTATTTTGTGAAAATAAAAATACAAGGTATACCTATACCACGCATAAACTACCTGCGGTAAACTAAACGCGATGTTAAACCTATAAGTTATTTTTTGTAAAAATCAAATGGTAACTACTTTTTTGCTAGAGAGCCAGCTTTTAGAACAATACACGATGTTATAGCTATAAGTAATTATAGTTTAAGTTAAATAAGAATTATATTATTATATTATAAAAGCTGCATTTTATTTATCTCTTTCGAAATGAAATAATTATTTAGGTACCTATCCACTAATATTATAAACAAAGCAGTTTGATGATACCGACCAGCATGTTGCAACACGTTTGTTTGCTTTAAAGGAATGAAACTCGAGAACAGACACCTGCGCTGTTTCTTTGTAAAAATAGCAATATCAAGTATCATTGCATCAATGCATGATTTTGTCGAGTAAACACTAACTTCCATTAAGTGTTTATAATGTTAGTGGATTATTCTTTACTTGTACGTTACAGAGGCAAGACCTTTTGAGCTAATTAAATAAATAAATATTGCACGTTGGTAAGTTTCAAATTTTGACTTTTCTGTTTTCAATTCGAAATACTACCTATTTACGTATCTTAATGTGTTATTTTTATTGTTTCAGATAATGTCGGACATGGTACTAAGAAATGATGTGGAAATACAAGAGGGACTCTTAGGACTCGACACCCAAGATCTATTCTTTCAATGTGCGCAAAAATTTCCAGATTCGGATTATGAGGAAAACTTGCCTGTAAAAAGTTTAAAGAAAACACCACCAAAGCAGCTAAAACGAAAATTAAAGAAGACGACTAAGAATAATTACAGTAGCATCCAACGAAAGTCTTCATTTGTTTTGAACCGCGAGCCCTGTAAAGGGAGGCGGTTAATACAGATTAAAATAATTGACATTAGTGATGAAAACTGTGAAAATGAAAGCGACGTTGTTGTTTCGGCTCAATATGTAGTAAAAGATTTTGTGGACAATATATTAGACCAAACGGAGAGAGTGATCAAAAATATATCAGAAACTATAATCGATAATTAATTAATGTATATTTTAGTTAGTAAGTATTGTTTAAATTAATAAAGATAATCTGTTTTTAGTTAATTTTATTTAAAAATGTATTAGTCATAGATTATTTTGAAATAAATCCTTGCTTATCTGATTTGTTCAAATAATGTATTTTATTTATGAAATAGGTACCTTATTTGCATAGACGAAATAATAATAATACAAAAGTAATGATTGATAGAAATATATTTCAGTAAAAATATTAAGTACAAGATACAGAGTTAAAATATTTACATAAATTAAATTTAGTATGGTTATCAATATACCATTTTTTTATACACATAACATTTTTTAGAGCACACATTTTCTTATGATGAACACAATTTAAATTTACATTAGACTCCTCATATTGACTATATAATTTTAAAAGATTAGGACAGCCTAGCTTTTCTCCAATGTCAATTACTTCACAGTTCTCACAAAGATCTTTAATCCATTTGATCTTTTCAGTTCCTTTAATTAAAACATTTTGACAATTCAGATACGGTTTAACATTACGTTTGAATTCACTGTAGTCGATAAAACCTTCACTCCAATAAATTCCACGATTAGCTTCTATCCATCGTACCTGTTTCTTTTCTTCCACCGATAAGTGTTTAAAATGGAAAGGAGGTTTCACAAGAAAAGTTTGCGTACATTCGTTTCTTATAACGGCAAATTCTTTTATAATAAATTTATTATCTTTATCCTTAAATCCTTGTAAGTCCACAATCACAAATTCACTTGTGTTGGAATTCATATTTATGTTATCTTTTTCACTATGTTACTCAACGGTCTGTATTCAATGATGGAATCGTTTAAAATGAGACAATATGCAGCGGTGTGATCAGGTATCTCTGAATCGCATTCAAGCTCAATACGTACACTGACTACTGGACCGGACTTTAGGTTTTCACATTGTCTAGAGCAATCGATGACAAACAGTGGAGTTTTTTCATTAAATTCTTTTGGACTTAGCAGTGGTTCACTTCTACGTCCGTAATAGGATTCTTGGAATTTGATATATTGTTCATATAATAACGCAAATTTCTGATCTTTAAAACTTATATTTAAATTTTCATATGGAAAATAGACAGAATTAAGATACACTTTTACATCTCTCAAATTACAATGATCGAATCGTGATATATCTTTATCTGACGAGTTTTTTCTATTTGTTTGTAAGCCTAATACTACATATCTCGGTTTTTCAATCTGCGACGATGTTTTGATTGCCCAAGTATGCTTAGTTGTTTTTGGTACTAATGGATACTCATATAAATCCCAATTCCTAAAAGCTAAATGGAGGGGACGATCTTTTTCTAATATTTTTAATAAATATACTTTTTCTTTGTCAGACACTTTAATGTGTGGGACGCGCCAAACTAATTTTTGAATTGTAATGTCTTCGAGTGATTCGCCGGTTGGAATTTTCAAAGAATTTAAATCTGTATTGCTGCGTAATAATATTAGTTCATGTTTGCAGTTCATAATAATTTTCTTATAATCTTCAGCAAAGCCTAAAATGTTTTTCAAGGGTATTGAACAAGAAAAGTGTTCACCATGAGTTGTCTTTGTCCCGTTTACATCCCAACCCCAAGCTTTAGCCATTTTAGCCTCATTTTCATTTAAAGATAGCAAATTTTTCATTGTTGTTGTCATTCCTGCATTTTTTATTCTATCGATTTCTACTCCATTGAGTTCATAACGAACATCTTGGAACATAAAAAGAATTGGATTATTCGTGAACTCGATAGTATTAACTTTTTCTTTTCCAACACCTTTTACAATGTTTACCGTTCCTTCGATATAGAGAGTACTTGCTGATGGTAATATGTATAAATCCTGTTGGTTAATAGGGATGCGAATTTCGTCATTTCTGTTGAAACTTGTTATGTAGGGCTTATATGAATGATATTCTATACCATCTATGGTATTATCGTATGCCGGTGAACTCGTTATATCTAAGATGTTCATTTTAGTAGTCCGATTAATTTTAAGAACTGTTTATTTTCTTTTGTAATATTATTATTATTATTTTTCTTAGTTGTTCCTTTACGGATTGATCGATGAGTACTGATGTGTTTTATTTTCTTATTACCGTATTTATTAAAGTCTATCATTTTTTCTGATGTGCATATACAATTGAACTTCTTCACCTCGTAGATTTATCAAATTATTATTTATGTCTAACAATCTGATATTTATAGTACTTATGTTATTTTGATTAATAGGAAAATAAATTATATTTTTTGGTACTTCTATTATTCGATACCCTGGTGGAACGTTTGGAGCAAATTCATGAATTATATGGCTTGATTTTCCATTAATATATGATCCGCTCACTATGTCACATTCGATTCTTACCACTGTTGTAGATAAAATGTTAACTGGAAGCTGCGACTCGTGTATTATATTGGCTTTAAGAGTTTGTTTATCAAACCCTAATAATTTTCCAAGAGAATCATTTTTGTCGAATCGTATGTTTTTAGAACAAAAAAGAAAAGTTTTCAACGTGTTATTGTTACAAAATAAATTTATGTTTGTACCATTTTTTACGTTTGATTTTAAATAGTCCGAAATATCTTGGAGTTCATAAGCACCTTCGGGTATTTCTAAGACTTCATTGTTGTCATAATAAAATTTATTATTTCGTTTATCAATGTTAGGGATCGAATTGAATGTTGACAAATACAGAAGGGCACACTCGAATTCACCGTCAAATTGCAATGGTGGATAAAAAGTAGAAGATAAAATCGAGGTATTACCAGTTATAGACAACGTGAAAGACATTTTACAAATGAACGTAATTAAAACAATTTTATAATTATATAGTCAATATAATGATTAATAATCTATCACTAAAACAAAAAAAAAAAAAAAAAAAAAAAAAAACAAAAAAACACTCGTAAGTTAAAGAACCACACACTTAACATATAAAATTCTTGTTTGTTAGATTTACAATAGCGTACTTATCACCTAACTCTTCTTTCCAAAACGTTTGTAGAAACTTTAAACATAAATGACCGCAATTAGATGTATTAAAGTCTTGATATCTACAATAATTATATGTGATGCGATATTTCAAATATTTAGCCAACTCTAACGGTGGCTTTAAATCACCAAAGCTATCAAAATATGCACAATTTTCGAATAGTTTTACATAGGCTACCCAATGAGTTCCATCATTTTCTGAACTATCTAAATTAACAATCCCACACTCAATATCCTTCGATTTTGACGGAAGTTTATTTCTCATAAAAACACCCCTAAAGTATGGAACATGTTGATTAGCATAATCTAAAATGTCAAGATCAGTAAGTGCGCGTCTGGGTAACCTTTTAACTAGTTTTTTGATTTATTTATAAAAATACCATTTCCTGTCTTATAGGGTTTTATATAGAGGCCTTTCCCAAGAGCAATTGATTCTATCATTCTATTATGACGTTGAGCTTCTTCCAAGTTCTTTTTAGCTGATTTATGATCGTTTACAGCTTTCGTTATTCCTGCTGCGCCTCCAGCCATTGCGCCCAATGCGGATAGTCCAGCGAATATTGGAATGAGCGGTAAAATACCTCCTATTTTCGGTAACGGTATAACACGAGGCACATGAACTTTTTTCTTATTTTTAATGAGTTTTTTAGCTGCAGAATAAGCTTCCTTTATTGCTGCAGCATCACTTTTCGGTTTTGACCTTTTCAATTTTTTATGTATTTTTGAAACCAACGACTTGAATGATCTCCCGCCTGCACCGTACTTGACCTTAGTTTTCATCGTTTTGTTCACAAGCCACGAAGCCAATTTCTCACCTGTTCCAGCGTTTTTTGATTTCATTCTCTGTTTTGCAATATTTATGAGATCTAAATCTGCTTTGTGTCGATCTTTCAAACTGTTTGAATTATTATAAGCAATATCGTGTCTCATACATGCGTTATCAAGCTCATTAACTCCTTTATCCCCTCTTAGTAATCGTTTCTTTAATCGTGTACCGGGTCCACAATAATTATAACCAGGTAAATGCAATTCAAATGGTAATTTATTTATAATACTATTTACGAGACCTCTACCGCGCATAGCTGAATTATAAATGAAGTAATTTCTATTGTCATTCGCAATTTTATATTTTTATAAATCTAATAAAACAGAATTATAATATAGCTTGTTTATCAATCCAACTGTTTTCACTTTTAGAAAGACCCAACCACTTGACAAAGAGTTTATTATTCTTTTTTCTTAAAACTTTTTCAATAAGGTATACGTTCGGACAGTTGGTTTTCAGCAGTTCTTGTTCATAAAAACGTCCTAATATTGGATGGTGGTACAGATCTTCTATAGAATACGTAACTGGTACAGAAAGATAAACATTTTTAACTAAAAACAATTCTGTAGACCAGTTAGGGGTATATCCTTTTTCGAAGCAGCTTTTATATTTACTTATACGAACATGATCTCCGATTTTTAGTTTATTGGATTTTGTATGCTTATTATTAGAGTTCTGGAATTTCATAATATTTTTCATTACAGCATTTTGATTTGAATGGTTAACATCTTTAGGTTTATAATTTATTGTTCGATGTATTGTGTTGTTATATTTTGATATGACACTTGTCAATGACTCTCCAATCCATTTATAGTTACCATTAAAACTAAAAACTTTAAATAACTTATTTTTCAATGTCCGTATTAGTCTTTCAACTATAGAAGCTTTTTTAACAGAATATGTAGAGTAATGATTAATGTTGTACTTTGCTGTTACTTTTTTAAATTCATCGTTGTAAAATTCGGTGCCCATATCAGTTTGTAAATTAATGGGTTTTCGGTGGTTTTTATCTAATACACTTTGAAACGCATTTGCGATTTCAGTTTTTGTTTTAGTTTTAACGGGGATAGCCCAAGAAAACTTAGAAAAACAATCTATTATCACCAAAATATATCTATAGTCACGGTTATATCTTTTTAAACTTTGAAAATCAATTAGATCTGCTTGCCATAAGTCATCGATGCCCTTTAATAATACTGATCGTCGATTAAAATTCTTGCGAACAGCTTTATGAATTTCATTCACAATTTGAAGTTTACTCATTTTTTAGTTCTAAGTAAATCAGCTTTTGTACAATAATCTGCAATAATATTATCGAAATGTTCTTTTACAACTGTTTTTAAATTATTTACTATTGTTGTGATCTCTTCCTTCTTTATATACAATTCATTTTGTGTATCTACGTACTCCTTGTTGACAGCATCAGAATTTTTCAGTGGAATTATAATACCGGTTAATCTTGTATTATGTAAATCAAATTCTCCGCTTTCGGCTTTCATTAAGATTTTATCAAAACTTTCTATAAAATCTGGTAAACGCAATCGTTTATGAATGTGATGTCCAAACTTGTCCATCATGGTGAACTGACAGGTGTCATCGATAAAGTTGAAATGAAATAACTTTTTAAAGTCATGCTATTTATTATGGTATAATCCCGCTTTCACGCAATTCTTCTATAATAGAAATTATTTCATTATCCAACCCAGTGTTACCAGCATCTTTTGAAGCAATCAAAAGCTTTAATCTATCTACTAATTCATTAGGATCGTCCCAGTAAACGTAGTCAGCATTTTTCTTCCAAGTTTTCATAAGTGGTAAACCTTTTCCTTGATGTGTTGTATCAGGTTGACTACTATCAGTGCTTACTGAAACTTTACGTAATTTGAAAAGTGGTTTTATAATAGTCAAGTATTTCCGACCTTTATTACTCTTGATCGGTTGATTTGGACTAAAATTTCTTCGATGAGCATTTGTTTCTTGTAACATTAACTTATAATGAGTCAAATCTTCATTATTTATTACGTCCAAGTTAGGGACTTTTTTAAAAAGTAATTCTTTTATTCCATTCGTAAATTTGTACTTCTTTGTGCCAACTTGAATATAACCATCGGTCAACACCACACGCGAAGATCCCATCATGAGTTTATTTCCGCGATCATTTCTAACACCAAACGGAACACTATCTAAACTATCTGAAGCATCCGGAGTAAGGGACCACGAAGAAATATCTAAATTTGCATCGGTTGAACCCGAAGACACTGTTTTAAAAGATTCGTCTTCTTCTTTATCCATTTTGATTGTATCACCATCGTAATCGTCATTGTCACTATCCTGTGACTCACTATATTCTTTTGGGCTTATAGACGCAATACTATTTAATCCAACGTTAGATTGTCTCTTTAGAGTTTTATCGCTACCTAATGGACTTGAAGTATTGAATTTAACATCATTTTTTAAGGCTTTGGAAAAATTAAATGATTTTCTTTTGACCGGAGACTCTATTAATAAAGAACTGTCTACCATTTTATTAAGCGGTTCTGTGATTGGTTTAAAAACCGATTCCAAAATATTACTTCTTTCCATTTCAATATTTCGCATTTTTCGAACCTTCTTTTTAACAGCTTCCGCAGCTTCAACAATTTGTTTTTTTAGATTTTTTTCCATTGCATCAGAGTCGATTGAACTATTAACAGTATTCATGTGAAATGATAGCGTAGTTTATGTATTTAGCTATTTATAGTCAATTTCTAAATTTAATAACATAATATTATTTACATAGAAATACAATCGAATAAAAATCGCCTAGAGAGCCACAGCATGACCATAAGCAATGAATTATGCATTCACCCTTTCCTTTAACAGCGTTTATAAATCGTTTTTTTAATTTTTGTTTCATCATATTCGACTTTGCTGGTTGTAAGTAACCTCACAAAATGATAGTACGAGTAATATTCTCCGCTATTTATAAGGTATAAAAAAGATAGACTTATTAAAAAAATTACTTTTTTCTTTATTTATAAAAACAATCTAATAATTTTTTCGAATACTTTTCTACAAATCGGACATTTAACTCCGACAGATAGAGAACACTTTACACACGCCACAGCATGACCACAAGGTATGAAACACGTATTTAATTCTTCTTGCACACAAATTTTACATATAATTGACGATGGTATTGCGTCGACTTTTATTTGCAGAGTTTCAGGTTCAATTTGACTGCATTCTTCTTCGAATTCTTCATATCCTCCATTTTGTACATTTTTTACATAGTCTTCTCCTTTCATTACCAATACATACGGACATTTGTCAAACCAGCGTGCATGCTCTTCCCATGGTATATCGTGGGGGCCCCAATCTTTCATTCTTCCGCCGCAGTAAAAACAGATGACTCTGTCACCTCTTTCGGTATAAAAAAATCCTGCTTCAGCCATTTCTTTTGGTTTCTGTTTCAAACCTATCGGCCAAGTTTCAAAACTGCGTAAACGTTCCTCTTCATCAGCGAACCGACGAAAAAAGGGAATGTAGGACATTATTAAAAACACTGACAAAACATGTATTTTGAACCACGGATCGACGAACAATGATTTAAATAATAGCTATGCTATTCAGTTTCATAAGTCCGCTAATGAAATAAAACAAACGTATCAAATTTCTTTCGATAACAACCTTTGTTTTTTTCACAGTCCTTGTTTATTACAACATAACTATAAGGTTCTTTCCATATCTGAGCACACATTTCTCTGAATTCTTGCCATGTCATATCAGTATTAACGTGCTCATCATAAATGTGTCTCATGTTTATATCATCTTGCTTGAACAATACTATTAAATTTGCATTGTCTCTTATTAACTGTTTTGGTATTTTGCTATATGTCTGGTTTAAATAAAAACAGTCTATGTATTTGTGTCTGCCCATTGCAAAAAAATTACGCATACTGTTTTGATTTTCACAAGAGACATCATCAAAAATAATTACTGAATTACATTTTGCTACTTCTGGAGTGATTACTTTTTGATTTTCATAAAACTTTGAGAAAGTAACACCAGGAACCCTTTGTAATACCTGCTCTAAGTACTTGTACTTCGGTTGATAAAGAGTTTTTGAATATACATAAACGTTACGATATTCTAAACCATTTTCATGCAAAAGTAGACCTATAACCAAATTCGTTTTTCCACAGTTCGATGGACCGCATATTATACCGCGAACTGTATTTGGTAATAGTTTTCCATGACGAAAATTTTGTTGATCAGACGAAAAGTTGATATTTTCAAATTGTAAAGATACTGGTTGCTTAACGAACTTCATTCTAACAGTGCACCTAACGAAATGACTAAAGATCTATAATAACTGTAATTAATAAACCCTAATGGTTAGCACTAAAATATTAAATAAAGTTTTGTTTCACATTCTAGGTATTGTACGTTGTAGACCAATAATCCAAAATATATTCTTTGATCTTTGGGTTAGAACCCCCGATGCGAAGAGTGTCCTGGCACTCGTTGGAAACTTGTAGTTTTGTTTCACATTTTTAGTTATTGTTCTTTTTGGACCAATAGGTAACTCTGAAAAAACTCTATTCTTTCAAATTTTGGGCAGCGAGGGCGCGGGGGCTGACCAAAATTTGAAAGAATAGAGTTTTTTCAGAGTTACCTATTGGTCCAAAAAGAACAATAACTACCTACTCTAGTTACCTAGTGCAGTGAGTAGTGAGTTCGTAAGTAGGTACCAACTGTGAAAATGGATCTACTTAGAGCCTGGGGGCTCCCAGAGCTAGTGCATTACGTGTAATTTATACCTACAACGAATGAATAAAAACTATAAAAGTGTTGTTTCCGGAAGAAAGAATTACTCCTTATTATATTCCGCCGTTATCACACATCAAGCAAGAGGCAAATTTCTCAACCCATTGACACGGCGTAAATACCTAAAATTAGGTGTTCTGGATTCCAAAGAAATAAAACTTCAAAGCACAGGGTCTCCTGCATCACCCTCCCATTTCATACAATTAAGACTCCCAATAACACTGTAGAAGTCAACTTGGCTAAAAAACAGTTTAAACATTGTAAAATCTAAGTGGAAGGCTACTTTGTCACAGCATCTAATAAACTGAAAAAAGCCAGAATATTCCATAGAACTATACTTTGAGAAATACCCTTTATTACAAAAGCCTCAGGGATATAAAAATGGTAAGTGCATATTATATAGTACCTATCACAAAATACTATCTTGCTAACTAATATTATAAATTCAAAAGTAACTCTGCAACTCTTCATCATAAAAAGATGTTCAAGAATTTGATAGTAAATCTAATTATTACATAAGTACATAAAAGTTGTTGTCGATGATTAAATGAAAAAATATGATTTTGTGTACCTACTTACGTTGTTTTCTTTTTGTTTCAGCTTGTCAGACTTTAATCAAAGCTACCCTGAACATGTCAACAATTTTTATTATTCAAATGTTTCCTATCACAACAATAGACTCATAGAGTTGATGTCAAAGAAAACAACAAAAAGTGACTATACTCAAGCGGTGCAAAAAGTGATCCAACTGATCTCAATAATTTGGCAAAAGGTAAGTGTTACTTACTATATAGGGACTTTGTTATGAAAACATTAAAACAATAATTAGATTTGAATTAGAGGTCATATACCTAACTTTTTTAATTGTATCGAATACAGAATAACAGCCAGTGAGCATAGTAATTCATTAAAGTGAGCGCATTTAGGCCCTCTTGTCCCAGTAATAAAACACACTATGGGTATAATACGTTTGTTTTTTGATAACGATATTTGTGATTTCAGACACGAATGAAGAAAAAAGCTGTACTAAATTTGTCTGAACTAATCAGCCCCGCATGGTAGTACTGCCCGGTCAGTCTAGTTCAAGCCCTAGGCGACCCTCCATCATCTCAAAGAAGGAAAATTAAAAAAAAAAGATGGAAGCCTACAAAAGCCGAAAGCTGGGAAAGGTTTATCAGCAACGTTCACGATGACAGCTACATAAAATTATTGATAAATAAGAGACATGAGAAAGATTTACTTTCGCTTACGCCTCTTAGAAATGGCGCAAAATCTGGGAGCAGCGCGGTAGCTTTGCTGTGTCGCAATGCTTCCGTGCTGCTCCCACATCACAGTCGTATTAAGTCATAAATATCAATTACTTAATTATTATTTGTTTATTATTTTCGTTTCGTGATAAAAATAAATCGTTGAAATGTCATTAAATGTGTTTTCATTTAATTTGCACCAGGTTTCTCAGAAATACCACATCAGAGATACATAATATGTGATCAGTCAGTGAAACTTTACTTCCAGAGTTTCACTGACTGGTCATATTCTGACGCTTTGATCTGGTATTTCTGGGATATCCTGCATACTAGACCTAACAAAGTACAATATTGGAATATAGCATTATCTTAGTTGATTCTAATAAGATCACTTGATTACATTGAAAGAGATAACATTTATTTTTATCTTATGGTATGTTAAAAACAAAAAACTATACATATTGAACACAATAATAAACTTTATAAACCAAAACATTTATATATATTAGATCTATTATGCATCAGTATAGGCATAACTAGGTTTCATTATGAAAACAATTAATTTGTTCATTTGATTTTACATTCAAACAAGTTACTTGTTTACACTATTACTGTACTTAATTGAAGTAAATATATGACAGTATTTAGGACTATCAAGTCTTGGTAACAAGCGCAAAGAACAGTTGTTAAAAATAATGATTATTCTTGATTAGGCCGAGCATAACTTGTTTGAATGTGCAATGTCTATTTGTTCCGTTTCTCAATCAAGAAGACTTGATTCCCTTGATCATATAACTTTATGCGCTCGTATATAAACATTTAACTTGATAGCAATAAACATTTTTTTGATGTATTTTAACAAGTTTTTTTTTCAGTGTACAATTGAAAGCGCATACGTGACTTACAGAATATTCATTCCGAGGTTTTTCCCTGATTTCTAGAGTGCTTCGGATTAAATGTTATATTGTATTGTTGTTGTTATTTCTACCTACAGAGAAGGTGGGTAGAATTACTCTCTCATACCTTTCTCTTAATTAAAATATACAAAACCAGCTTCGCCCCGCGCTTTCACCCGCGTAAGTCCCGTTCCCGCGGGAATATCGGGATAAAAAGTAGCTTATGTGTTATTCCCGGTATCCAGCTGCCTATATTTCATTGCAATAGGTTCAGTAGTTAATGAAACAATTTCATTGCAGCGTTGTCTCCAAATGTTTCATTGCATCCATTGCACAAGCATTCCATCTCCAAAACAATCATTGTAAATGGCCGTCAATTTACAATAATTCCCTCGACTTGACTTTTACTATGACGACTTGACTGTTTCAACGCAAATGACTTGCAAATATTAATAATATTTGACAGTGGCTACTTTCTAAATGGCAATAATCGGTTCACAACCGACTTTTGTATAAAGAGTCACGTAAGCTCTCTGAAGATATATGGTTAAGATTTTGAATTTTTATGTAAGTAAAATTTTTGTGAGATTCTAAAGCATATATCGTATTAAAAGTATTAGTAGGTATGCGAGCTTACCTTATTTATTATGGATTTATTAGGCGTCTATCTACATTGCATAGTACCTTGCTTACTGCGATACAAGCTAATGCTTAGTGTAGAATCGATGTCTGTCGATAGAATAATATTTGTAATTTGAGAAGTGTCTAATAAGTTTTATAGTAATTAATTAATGAATATTTCATATAAATATTTTTTTTATTTTTTTTTTATTTGAATAATGAATATTTTATATTAATAATTAATATATAAATTTTATAGAATTATTAACTGTTTTCTGGAAACGGGGGCGTTGAAAATTAAAGTTACTTTTCACACGACAATGGGTCTATAGAGTCTAGGCGCAAAGCACGCCGCCGTTATGTGCGGTCGTATAGCCTAAGAAGCGACTTGGTCCTAACTACTAAGTAAACTGTGTGAGAAGACATATCTGACCTGGTAGGCGAGAGTTAGCACGGCGCGAGGTGCGGCCAACCGCCGTTGTCAACTCAGCGGCATTTCTCCCCCCACAAGCGCCGGCGTGTGGTGCGCTCACGGCGGCACAGCGCTTCGCTCGCTCAGCCTCGGTAACCGCACTACGCTTCGCTCACCCGACCGCACTTTGCTCACTGCTGCGCATAGCACAGCAAACAAAATTTTGCATATTTTATTTATTAATCGCACTAAAACACTTTCGTTTTCACTGCACTACACACCTGAAACAAGAAATAGTTTACGGTTAGCGAAGGCTCCCAAACCACTGGGCCGATTTTAAAAAATCTTTTACTAATAGAAAGCTACGTTATCGAGGAGTAACATAGGCTTTTGATCTTGATATTCCCACGGGATCGGGACTTGAAAAGGTGAAACAACAGCTAGATTTTAATTTTATTGTAACCTGATTGTAAGTTAGATTGAATTTGTACTCATGTAACAATGAACTTAATTTAAATAAAAATTTGTTAAACTCTTTCCTTCAAGCTGACGTCTAGACCCTCTTCATTATTTTCTTTATGTTCAAAGAAAACAGATGTTTGCCCTTATTTCTAAACATCAAGCAAAATGCGTATATATTTTCCTGGATTCTTTTTCTTTTTAAAATCTTAAACATTTGTATTGAAGTAACAAAATTGTTTACGTTAAAAATTATGCAAAATCTTAAGCAACTTATTATATAAAATTATCGTTCTATCAAGTTTGCACATGGATAAAACAAAACCAGGTTATTTACACCTTCAAGACAGGAATCAGGATAAATATTTGTATTTGGTCTGGGTGTCTTTCTATGTGTAATATGTATGTATTTACAAAAGCAAAATAAATATAAGTAGTATATCCGTTGTCTTGTCACCGTAACACAAGCGTACTAGCTTACCATGGGGCTAGATGGCGCTGTGTGTTGCTCACAGAATTTATTATCATTATTATTATATATATTCTACAATAATAACCCACGGATGACAATTAATATTATAAATTATGACAGTGCACCATCCTCATCCTAGGTCAAACTAACTGCCAACGTGCTGTTACATTTTTACATGGAAAGATAGGCTATAGGTATCATATGTAGGTATTTATTTATTTTCAAAATTATGTAAGTATATGCAGAATATTTGCCACTTTCCTCTATTTCCTATATTTCAAGCTTAGTTGCTTAATTTGGGGCTAGATTGCCTCGTTTGCAACATAACCTGCAACATATATTTTAAGGCAATAATATTCTTTAAGTATTTGTGGTACTTATTTCGCTTCTTAGCACAACATTTAGGATAAATTGATTCCTTTACCGCGAGCAGTCACTAGTAATGTAACATAATAGATTCGACTTTGAGGATTACATTAAAATACTACTTCCCTAACATGGTCGGTTTTCCTCCCTTACTGATGCTTGAATATATAACGTTAACTTACACGTGGTATTAGTCTAGTGTTAGATACCCCGACTTTCATTCCGAAGGTCCTTGCCAAAAGTTATGTGCGATAATAACATCGCTCTTACGGTGAAGGAAAACATCGTGAGAAAACCCACGGCATAGTTAGCTCGAGACGTATTCACCAGTTCTTTTTTCTGGGCATGGCTGACTAAGCTGGGAGGGTGGTATAGGTGCTGGGCAAGCCTACTCCACCTAATAATGTCCCAAGCACTACAGCGCCATAAATAGCATGGATTAAAAGTGGCTTGCGCTGAATAAATCATCTAAAAATTTGATGCAAAAGACCAATTATTATTCTTATTACATGCAAAAGCTCTTGGTAAGGGAGCACCAAGATAAGAAAAAAATATTGCACGGGGCTGCATTGATTGAGTTCCTTTCGACTTTACTTTCCACAGGTAACAAAAGGGACGCTCAATCGTAGCACGATTGGTTACGCTTGAAAGAGGAATCCGCGAACGTGGCGAGCTACTAACAAATCTTATTTTATAGAAAACTAGCTGCGCCCCGCAGTTTCACCCGCGTGAGTCCCGTTCCCGCGGGAATATCGGGATAAAAAGTAGCCATTGTGTTATTCCAGGTCCCCAGCTACCTAAATTTCAATTTTCATCGCAATCGGTTCAGTAGTTTTTGCGTGAAAGAGTAACAACCTCGCATACATACATACAAACTTTCGCGTTTATAATATTAGTAAGATTCTCGAGCCATCATTGCATTGTTAGAATGGAGACAAAGTACAATTGTTAAATAATTCGCAGTACTTAAGTATAAAATGTAGTCTTGTGCGAGTTTATGAGTTTATGAAAAAAATATAAGTTTTTTTTCTAGGAGTTTATGAAAAAAATATAACGATCGATTTTTCTTCTGCTTTCGCAACTTAAAACACCTGTTTTGGTTTAAATCGTGTTGTTTTTTTATCAGCAATGTTCCTACGTTTCGGTGCCTTTGCAGACACCTTGCTCGGGGTGGACTGACTGAAGGTCTGCAAAGGCACATAAACGTAGGAATGGCAATGCAACAATGCTTTTTGATCAAAAATAATAATTTTAGATAAATTGTAAAGAGGTGGGTTTTTTTTCTTCAAAAAATATTACCTTTAATCTCATGCAAATATCAAAAATTTGGCCAATCATTCATCCAATGTAACCAATAAGTCTGTCATTTCGATAAATTAAGCGAACATTGATTTAAGATGAAACCGTGAAGCACAACTTGTAACTAAATAACAAACAAATTGAAAAGTCTGTTGAACTGTGTACTAGTAATTAACTTACAATTCTGTCAAGTAAAACTATTGAGGTACATTCTACTCTGTAAAACTTTTAGCAGTATTCTAATATATAGGGTGATGATCATCCTAATAATAAATAAATATTCGAATAATAAAACACAACATCAACTGCGTTTTACTCGAGTTTTATTTAATAACGGCAATTTTTACAAAAGTACCGAGCTTTCGCTAACTTTACAGTTACCTTAAAATAATGCCGTTATTAAATAAAACGCGAGAAAACCTAATAAATATTAAATACGGTTATTATGGAAAATAGCGAAAACTTAAGGCAAAACTTAGTATGTAAGTGTTTGTATGTGTAAGTAAATTAGTAGGTTAATAATAACAATAATAAAGATATTAAGACATAGTTTTTTTTTTAATTATTTATTTATTGTAACAGAAAAAAAGTACATAATAAATTAACCCTACCAACTGCTTTAGCGTAAGCTCTGTTACTCCTTACTCCTATACTTACCTTACCACAATATATGTTAATCATTCACGTAAAACACTACTGAACAGATCACGACTGTAACTTGGTTTGCTGATTAAAGCCTTACTTTTTATCGCGATATTTCCGCGGGATCGGGACTTTCGAGTGAAACTGCTAGTCGCTGCTAGTACCAAATACCTTTTATATTTTTCTAACAGCCTGTACCCGAGTCGACTGCAGTAATTGGTAACTGTAGCCAGAGTCAGCAAACTGTAGCGATCCTACAGAGAGTTTATACGGAAAACAAGCTTTTGAACCGAGTTGTACCGGTGAGATGTAATAGGTAGGTAGAGGTGAATGTTTGTTTTGTAGCTCTACCTAGGTTTATTCGATCAACTACAATGTAGAGCATGGAGGTAGAGTATTGTAGAGTTGCTATTAAAAATAACACATCCTAAATCCATACCAAGTTTTATTTGAAAACGATGCTATGAAGCTTTATGACGGCACGGCGGACGACGCCCGGACTGCGACGCAGAAGGTTGCGGGTTCGATTCCCGCCGGGAACAAATATCTTTACATGTTTGATTCTATGTATCATATGTTTTACAAGAAAAAAGTAGAATATGTATGTGATATAACTTGGAATATAGGTAGCTGGAGATCTGAAATAACACATAAGCTTTTTTTATCCGATATTTCCGCGGGATCGGGACTTACTCGGGTGAGTCCGCGGGGCGCAGCTAGTTTAATATATTGATGATTATTTATTTGTTTATCTAAGATCACCTATTTTGCAATATTTTCTGCGGTGTCGAGCAAAACATAATACTACAAGTTTATCAAACCTTTTTGACGTCAAGGTTGAAATTGATTTTCCAAGAAACATCTCTTGGGTAAAATATTTGGTCACTTTACGGCTTTCCGTCACAGCTATACTTCAGCACGATGGTCAACCAACCTATCTATCTATCCCTTGAAATGGGAGGGTCTTTACTACCCCATTATGATAAAAATCGAAGCATGGTTCTGTGTAATAAATACGCTTCCATCGTTCGCTGTTTAACATGTAAGTTCTTGTATCAAATAACGACCTAGCACGCACACCTATACTTAGTAACGCACACTACAACTGTTAACGTTATGTGTGAACATCACTAGGACGTTATATAAATACCATAATGTAGGTAAATACTAGTAGGTATGGCGTCCGATCAGCGCTTTAACTTATCGATTGAAGATCGGCTTGGTTCGCATCAAAACATATTGGGTACCTTTTGAAATTTAACTCATTTTTTGCTTCGGTTTTCGCGACTTTGTATTTATATAAAAAACTTATTTCACGATTTTAATCGCGTTGTTTTTATTATCAGCAGTATTGCAATGCCGATGTGACGTTTTGAAGAATATTTAGACTCCTTTTTCAAGGTAGACGTGCGTCGGCATTGCAACAATGCTGATAAAAACAACGGGATACATTTAAAAAAAGAATAAAACACATTATTTACAGCGCTTACTTGCTTTTACTTTCGTAGCGAAAGCTTGTAACTTTGTAATAATGTCGTTTTTAAATAAAAACGCTAATAAAACCCGGTAAATATTGTGTTTTATTATGCCAAATCGCGAAAAGCTAAGACAAAATTACCTTTCAAAAGTGTCTTATTTTAAACTTTTTTTTTTAAATCTCTAAACGCAGTTTGCGGGTGGAGTAACTAATTTGGTAGAAATCGTACGTGTTACCGGCGGAACCTTTTACTACGCTCTACGTACTTCCACAACGCCTTGTAGCCGTGAGGTGCTTCACGATGCTGAATATAGGCTTATAACCTCTTGGAATAATAGCAAGGCTAGATTGTTAGTATTTATTTTATTATGAATAAAAATGTAACAACGGATTTTTTGCACTATGAGATTACGACGATGAGAGAGAGAGACATGGAGTGACATTTGTAGCATGTCACTTTTGCTCCAAAGCGTCCATATTTACAACAAAAAAAATAATTTAAAAATTAAAAAACCGACTTAAAAAAAGAACAAAATATAATTTAAAAATTTAAAAACCACCAAAAAAAAAGAATTGATAAACTAAGTACAATATGAAACCATACAGCCAGTTAAACTGCCCGACTTCAGATGATAAAACAGATTAATTAGTCGGTGGCGCTGTATGTAGAGGTTATTTTGGTCTTTTTTAACAATTCTTTTTTTTTGGTGGTTTTTAAATTTTTAAATTATATTTTGTTCTTTTTTTAAGTCGGTTTTTTAATTTTTAAATTATTTTTTATTTTACCCTTTTTAGTACCTACCTACCTACTTTCGTCTGCCAAATAAATTAACAATACCTATTGTTACCGTAATTTTAATTATTGAGGAGTTTGCTGATGAGAAGGTGGTTTTAGGTGGCCCATCAATCTGTACTTAGTTCTTTAGGGGTCTATTCTTTTTGGTAGAAGTCCAAAAACGAGTAATTTATTACATTTTAGGAAGCTATCCTGTCCATCATTCCGAAGATACTCATCAGATCCTGACCAATGGGACCACCACGGGGCTTCCACCTTTCCATTAAAAAAAGAATCATCTCAATCGGTCAAGCCACCTTCGAGTAATCGGTGAACAAGTGAATTGAATACAGGTTTTTGAGGAGCATTCCTGGTCCTTACTTCGAAGATCCTCATCAGATCCTCACCAAATTTTTATGAGACCACCTCGGGGCTTCTACCTTTCCATGAAAAGAAGAACCATCTTAATCGGTCAAGCCACCTTCGAGTAATCGGTGAACAAGTGAATTGAATACAGGTTTTTGAGGAGCATTCCCGGTCCTCACTTCAAAGATCCTCATCAGATCCTCACCAAATTTTTATGGGACCACCTTTCCATTAAAAAAAGAACCATCTTAATTAGTCAAGCCACCTTCGAGTAAGGGTTCCCTACGCTACTTCGAAACACTATCCATCGAAACACCTTTCACCGAAGACGATTGACCGAAAGATTACTTTACCGAATAGTTGTTTCACCGATTGTTCGTTTCCCCTATGGTTCATTTCACCGAAAAAATTTTGACCGAAGCTCGCTGTACCGAAGGCTCGTTTTACGTAACAAATGTCATTTCCAAACACGCAACCTCCTTTCATTTACTTGATACATGTGACCATAGAAATAAGAGGTAGTAGTACAACTAGAAAGTTCACTGAGGCAGTAAAAACGAGCAGAGGACTTAAACTTTACACGTCCTTGTCTGAATATAGCTCGAGAGCTAGCTCCAATGTTTGGGTAGGTATTTGACATTTTAAGTAGCCCTCTAATTTTAAGTAGCTCTTTAATTTTAAGAAACTTTCTTAAAATTTGAGCATATCCGTATATTAGGAGAGGTATATTACAAGTTTTCAGCTTGCTTCAAATACCTATTCAAATATTAGCGCTAGCTCTCGCGCTATATTCAGACAAGGACGTGTAAAGTTTAAGTCCTCTCCCTCGGCTCGTTTTTACTGCCTCAGTGAACTTTCTAGTTATACTTCTACCTCTTATTTCTATGGTCACATGTGTCAAGTAAATGAAAGGAGGTTGCGTGTTTGGAAATGACATTTGTTACGTAAAACGAGCCTTCGGTACTGCAAGCTTCGGTCAAACAATTTTCGGTGAAACGAACCATAGGGGAAACGAACAATCGGTGAAACAACTATTCGGTAAAGTAATCTTTCGGTCAATCGTCTTCGGCGAAAGGTGTTTCGATGGATAGTGTTTCGAAGTAGCGTAGGGAACCCTCGAGTAATCGGTGAACAAACAAAAAAAAATAAAAATATACGCGACGAATTGAGAACCTCCTCCTTTTTTGAAGTCGGTTAAAAAGACATTTGATCAAACGATTGGGACGCCATATCATGCTTGATAGGAGTGTAGAATTGATTTGTGTCTCCTTCCTTAAGACTAGGCTGAAATCTGTAGTGCGTACTTTAACTTTGCTCAGACCGAACTTAACAAAAACTATGCATAAACTTTAAATTGGAATTTAAGTCGAAATTCATATGTAATATACCAATAAAATAAAAAGAACTTTACAGTTAAGGCTGCCCATTGTACCTTTATTATAATTAGCTGTAAGTATTTGTTTATGTATTTTTTTTGTAATATATTTTGGTACAATAAAGTTTTATCTTATCTTATCTTATCTTATAGTTATAACAGAGAAGCAAAGTGTAGGTCATTATTTTTGATTGGTTTACATTCTACGAGTAAATCGACTTTAAGCAAAAACTTTGGATAAATACCAAAAATAGTCTTAAGTCAAAGTTTTTGTTTAGCAAAGTCAAAGTACGGACTATAGATTTCAGTCTAAGTTTCTTTTTGTCATTTTGGGTAATAATCAATCAAATCACACATAATATAGTCAATCAAATACACCTCCACTGATCGTACCCAGCGCAAAGCAGCCAAAGATACTGGCAGCATTGCCTCTTTGTATGGAAATAGCTATTCTTTGGCACCGAATAAGATCCGGAGCGGTAGTCAAGCCTGTAGAGTGATCCTCAACAAAGTGATTTGGGATTTGCCCCTGCTTCTCATTCTTGAAACCCTGGCATTTTTTAAGACAGCATTTCAGAGGACAGTCCAACAATCCTATCCTTCCTACTAATATTATAAAGCTGAAAGTTTGTGACTATGTATGAATGTGTGTTTGTTACTCAATCACGTAAAAACCGTTGAACCGATTGCGATGAAACTTGGAACATAGGTAGATGGAGACCTGGAATAACATGTAAGCTACTTTTTATCCCGATATTCCCGAGGGAACGGGACTTACGCGCGGGGCGCAGCTAGTAGAATATAGTCGTAGGGTTGTCTTCTATAAAATCACAACGTAACACGCACACCGCCACAATCACAGCATGATACCATTATCTTATCACTATCTATGTGAACATTAAGTTCAAAGTACCACCAACATGCGTCACAGTCAGTACGTACGTAGGTAGGTACTGATTTTACTGACCACTTGAGATATCCAGTCAATTATACAGCTTTTTATCGGGAGACCTTGTTTTATACAACGTCTGAATTGGTGCTCAAATGAATATTGTATGTTTCGTTGATCTTTATTGAAAAGTGGGTGTAAATGTGACGCTTTCATCACATTTACGAAGACTTTGAACTGTATTATAGATTTAATATAGAGCGAATTTAAGTCTATACCAATATTGTAAAGAGCAAAGATTTATTCCTGTTTGTGTGTTTGTAATTACCACTGAACTACTGGACCGATTTCAAAAATTCATTCACTAACAAAAAGCTATATACACAGCTAGTTAATTCATAACATATATACTTATTGTGGCTAGCCACAACTAGATACTACACTAGACTAGACAACACTAGATGTAACAGGTAAGCCCTTTTAATCCGAAAGGGGGTTGTTCTAGACGTCTAGGCGAACACCTTTTGTTCTACGACTATTGAAAATTCGAACTTTTTTTTTGAAAATTTTGAGATTATGTTTCACTGGAAAAACAGCTGTTTTTGAAAATAAAGGTAATTGAAGGTTTGATTGTAGTAGACCAAACTAAATGAAAGAACAACATAAGGTCAATAACCTCGAACTCTAAGAAACAGCTGATTTTCAAGAAATGAAATGAAATGAAATGAAATATGAAATGAAATGAAATGAAATGAAATGAAATGAAATGAAATATATTTGAAATATATTTGAAATGAAATGAAATATATTTATTCGTCTGAAGTAGGTTATACAGTTGGTACATACAATTAGAGTGAGCCCGTACTTCGTCGGATCCTCCGACATACGAATAGTGTTAGAAAATAAACAAAGTTTCAATTACATCGAATAACTATGTCAAAATTGTTATTAATAATAGTCAAAGCCATTGATTCAAAATTATACAAGTCATGTCAACGTTAGAATTAAAATGTAACTATTAGTTTAAAAAATAATTACAAATAAAGAGAAATAGTATTATAATAAGTATACATTATGTTAATAATTTGGTAATAAATCAGTCAAAGTAGTAAAAACATTTCTCCAGCAACCAATGTTTTAGTTTTCCAACAAATTGTCTATAGGGCAGTTCTTTTATGTCCTCCGGTATTTTATTATATATGGATCCACACATTGCAATACAATTTTTATGATACAGTGATAATTTAGGCTTTACAGGTAAGACAATTCTATTTCCATTCCTAGAATTTAAAGGAAACTTTTCTTTTGCAGTTAAAAATAAATAGGGATATTGTCTTACAAATTTTGCAGATTCCAGAATATACATACTAGCAAGCGTGAGTATTTTGTACTTTTTAAACAAGGGTCTGCAAGATATCCAAGGAGGAATTCCGGCCATTGCCCTAATGCACTTTTTTTGCGCACGAAAAGCTCTCTGAAAGTCTGTAGAGTTTCCCCACAAGATTATACCATAGACAAGGACTGACGCTATATATCCATGATATGCTGATAAAAGCGTTGCCAGTGCCGAAGTTCTTCTAAGTTTGTATAATACATAGACAAATCTGTTTACTTTACCACACACTTTGTTAACGTGTGCTTTCCAATTAAGGTGTCTATCCAGCACAAATCCCAAGAAAGTAGTTTGATCAACTTCTTTCAACTTTTGACCTTTACAGCTAATTTGAAGTATATTGTTAGTTTTTCTGTAGTTTGCAGAATTAGTTTTGTTTATATTTATTTGTAGATTATTTTTCTCCAACCATGTCACTAAGTTATCTATTTCGGTATTAATATCAGAAGAAAATTTATTCATGTCAGATTTAGCATTAGTAGTCAAAACAATCGAAATATCATCAGCAAAAAGTGTGCAGGTATTATTGGTTATGTCAGGTAGGTCGTTAATGTATAATAAAAATAGAATTGGTCCTAGTATGCTGCCCTGTAAACTTTACACCTAAAGTTTTCGAAAAGTACTTCGAATTTTCAAAAGTCGTAGAACAAAAGTTGTTAGCCTAAACGTCTAGAACAACCCCCTTTCGGATTAAAAGGGCTTACCTGTTACATCTTGTATATAGCCAGATTCGTGTTGTCTCCAAGAGAGAAAAATAGAAAACGTTGTTTCAAAAACTTTGTATGAGGAAGTAACATAGTAGCTAGCTTGTATGTGGTTTCTGTTGACTTCATTGACACAACTTAGCAGGGAAAATTAAAGATCATTTTGTACAAATTATTAAACTACTCTACTTTTTGTTTGCAATAAATCAATCTTACTATTAGTAAAAACAAAAAAATTAAACTACTCTAGAGTAAGAAGTTCTATTTATTGATCGATGAAAGATCGTTTCAGTTGAAAGGTTTTTCATTAAAATTTCAAAATTTTCAAAAAAAAAGTTCGAATTTTCAAAAGTCGTAGAACAAAAGGTGTTCGCCTAGACGTCTAGAACAACCCCCTTTCGGCTTAAAAGGGCTAACCTGTTACATCTTGTATATAGCCAGATTCGTGTTGTCTCCAAGAGAGAAAAATAGAAAACGTTGTTTCAAAAACTTTGTATGAGGAAGTAACATAGTAGCTAGCTTGTATGTGGTTTCTGTTGACTTCATTGACACAACTTAGCAGGGAAAATTAAAGATCATTTTGTACAAATTATTAAACTACTCTACTTTTTGTTTGCAATAAATCAATCTTACTATTAGTAAAAACAAAAAAATTAAACTACTCTAGAGTAAGAAGTTCTATTTATTGATCGATGAAAGATCGTTTCAGTTGAAAGGTTTTTCATTAATCCCTAGTAGGTCTTAAGAAAATTGGTTCTAGCTAGAAGCTGATATATAAAAATATAATATAATGACCTGCTAAGAGGAAAGTAAAATAATTGACATCCATAATACAAATATAATAAATTAAACAAGTCCAGTTATTATTTTAAACTTGCTGCGCCCCGCGGTTTCACCCGCGTAACTCCCGTTCCCGCGGGAATACGGGATAAAATGTAACCTATTTGTAACTACTTATATTTCAAGTTTCATCGCAATCGGTTCAGTAGTTTTTCGTGAATAAGCGCTAATTAATGCGCTGCATAAATATGCATCGTTTGTCTTGTACTGTCATATGAAGTTTCAAAGTTGACAGACAGAGACAAACATCACATAACTAAGTCATGTGTAAATAATATTTTATAGGTAAGTAAGGGTGTGAGTAACAAACATCCATACACACACACTTTCATTATAATATTAGTAGGATAAGTAAAGTCTATTATATATTCACTAAAATCGAAACATTGTCATTATGAACATTATCAAGTTGTTATCTCTGATAGCAGTCGTAAGGTCAAGTTAGAGGCCTTAGGGTGACCTGACTAGGTAAACTGTCAAACTGACTAGGCTGACAAGAAAAGACGAAGAACAAGAGAAAAAGAAATGCATTACTATTCTTCCAATATATGTATCGACGAATGGCATAGCTGTAAATAAACAAGTGTGTGCCTTGTACCACGTCACGAGAAGGGATGGTCGTGGCTCGCAGGGAGCATTGGATTTTAGAAAAAAAAGCATTTTATAATTTCTTCTATGGTTTTCGCGATTTTGCATAATAAAACACTTCATTTATCCGGTTTTATCGCGTTTTTATTCATTATTTGACCCGAGCTTTCGCCAACTTTACAGTTGGCTTTTTCAAGGTTGACTGCGCTGAAAACGCGATAAAACCGGATAAATAAAGTGTTTTATTAAAGCATTTTATCTTAAATCCGTGTTTTTATTTCGGAACTAGGGTCGCGTAAGTTATAGTCATCTTTGCAAAAAAAAAATGCATAGCACCGGCTTTGTTTACGGGCTCGTTATACTCGCATTTTATTTATTAACGGCATTGTTAAATGTCCCGGGTCTCAATTTTTGAATCGCTCGCGCCACTTGGAGTGATTTTAAAACCTGAATTTCTGCTAATTTTCGTTAGCTTTATGTCATTTTTCTATGTGAATCGCACGACCGCAATAAGTGGTATCAACCACTCGCCGCAGGACTTAGAGATCGAACGATAATACTCAGTAGATATCGAATTATTTAAATCGCCTGACGAGCAACGAGCGATTCAAAAATAAGGCTCCCGAACTTTCGTTTACTTTAAAAGTAGCTTTTTTAAGGTTGACTGTTGATTAAGCAAAAGCACGGTACATTTAACAATGCCGTTAATAAATAAAACGCCAGTATAACCCGGTAAATATTGTAATTAATTATGCAAAATCGAGAAAAGCTAAGACAAAACTAATAAGTATGATAAAAAAGTAAAATAGAAAGTTTTGGATTTTTACTAATATAAATGAACGTATGCCGAAGTTATGTTAGGTAACCGAATATTTCTGCAACGTGTATAGTTCGTTAGTTAGTTATTAGTTCGACGTGTATCTAGCTTGTTTCATTTCGTTTGCAGTTTTACAAAACTAACAAACTAATGTTTATTAGACTTTTTCATTAAATTGTTGAAGTGAACAGTTTTTTTTTTATAGTTCATATTTGTAAGTCTCTCTACGTAGGTTATTTAAACCTATATACCTATTATTTGCATCCGTCGGGAAAGGGTTTTTAGCATTCTACTTGATTAATGTTAACAAATATTGTTAACACATTATCAGCTCACAATATTAGAGTATTACGTTCTAACAGTTGTATCAATATCGTTATTGAAGTGGAATTCTAATAACCCTTTCTCGGAAAATGCAAATCTTATCTTACTACTTACTAATATTATAAACGCGAAAGTTTGTATGTATGTTGTGACTTTGTTACTCTTCCACGCCAAAACTAGTGAACCGATTACATTTATTACAGGTATCAGGGTACCATTAATAATACATAGGCTGCTTTTATCCCGATATTCCCGCGTGAACGAGCCTACGCGGGTGAAACCGCGGGACGCAGCTAGTAATGATGATATAGATTTATATGACCTACATAAAGGTACTTAAAAATTTGATTATCAATCAAATATGAGTCTTACCTCATTGACTGAATTATTTACTTTCAGCCGGTACCCACCGAATAATATTTATGTTTTGAAAACATAACTTTATGATGCATAGCTGAAATCGAAAGAGTCGTGGCCTGAAATCTATAGTCCGTCCAAAAAAAGTCAAAACTTTGCCAAGCAAAAACTTGAACCTATTTGAAAAAAAAAATATGACAATTTTTGGTATTAACAAAGCGATCTACCCAACTTTCGAAAAGTTTTTGCTTAGTAAAGTTTAAATTTTATAAAATTAGAATGTAAATGAATAAAAAATAATGGCCTAAACTTTGTTTCTCTGTTATGACGATGAAGTTCTTTTTATTTTATTCGTATATTACAAAATTAATTTCAACTATAAATTCTAATCAAAGCTAAAGGTTAGGTTTTGCTAAGCTCAGTCTGAGCAAAGTCCAAGTACTAGATTTCAGTCGTAGACTCTTTCGCGCTATGAAAACCATCTACCACTAGACCAACACCGCACCGGAAAGAGGCTTATAGAGTGCACCACGGACCATACACAAAGAGGACATGCACTAATGAAAAAAAAAACTATAATATGTAGTATATCCGATGTCTAGTACCCATAGTACAAGCCTAGTGCTTAGTTTGGGGCTAGATTGCGCTGTGTGCAATATTGATTTATTAATTTTTTATTTATTTATTTTATTTCATCGGGTAGGCCTCGTGACACTCCAAGACGTAAAGGCCTACTTACTAAACTAGAGTTTGGGATAGTTAAAAAACCACGGAGCCTGACCACGTTTTTAATTTTACTACGTAGTAAAGTGCAAATAGGCCGAAGCAAGCAGTTTTGCTATTGACTTGTAGATGAAAAATAAAAAGCCGATGGAACTTAAAGGTGAACGCAGATTTGACAGACACATACACACCTACACGCACACTGCCACAACAATTTCATTTAAATATATAAAATTCGATTTCTTCGGCGCCTTCGGCTCGTATCAATCTGCGTTCACCTTAAATCTCACACTCAACAGCAATTTGTCATGCGTTGTTTCATAGAGAAATCTGAATACAACATCTCTACTCTATACAAGGTGTAACAGGTAAGTCCTTTTAATCCGCAAGGGGGTTGTTCTAAACGTCTAGGCGAACAACTTTTGTTCTACGACTTTTGGAAATTCGAGGTACTTTTCGAAAAATTTAGGTGTAAAGTTTACTTGAAAATCAGCTGTTTCTGAGAGTTCGAGGTCATTGACCTTATGTTGTCCTTTTATTTAGTTTTATGGTTTACAATCAAAACTTCAATTATCTTTATTTTCAAAAGCAGCTGTTTTTTCAGTGAAACATAATCTCAAAATTTTCAAAAAAAAAGTTTGAATTTTAAAAAGTCGTAGAACAAAAGTTGATCTCCTAGACGTCTAGGCGTATTTCGTCGCTAGACGTCTAGAACAACCCTCTTTCGGATTAAAAGGACTTACCCGTTACAAATTGTATATTACTCTTCTATGTATGTTCTTCTTTCTCTTTCTATGTATAATATGTATGTATTTACAAAAGAAAAATAAATATAAGTAGTATATCCGTTGTCTAGTCACCATAACACAAGTTAGCAGCTTACCATAGGGACTAGATGGCGGTGTGTGTTGGTCACAGAATTTATTTATTATTTATTTATTTCTGCTCTGTGGAGTGCACATCCACAGAGCGCAAGGTCGTTTTAAAATAAATAAAACTAAATGAAGTAAATACAATATTTCTAAGTAGATGTACATAAAGCTAGTAGGCATTATAAAAGCAGGAGAATTATCAACGTTTTATTTTTTACTAAATGTCATCTTTTCAGATGGGCTAAATGTCATACCTAATTCTGTTACAACAAACATTATTTATAATGGTTCTTTTTATATTTAATAGTAACTTAACCTTTAAACGTCGACATTGCCGTCCAAAGAGATAAACCAGAGTTTTTAATTCCCCCCCCCCCCACCCCTTCAACCCTTCAAACAGAATTTGAATTTTTAAGAAGAAAGTTAGCGATAATTGATTTAAGTATATATAACTAGTTGGTGTTTATTATCCTGCTATCTTACTTCTTACTAATAATAAAATTATAAACGCGAAAGTTTGTAGGTCTATTTGTGACTTTGTTACACTTTCACGCAAAGCTACTGAACCGATTGCGATAAAATACAGGTAGCTGGAGACCAGTAATTATACCTAGGGTACATATATTCCAAATTTCATCGCAATCGGTTCAGTAGTTTTTGCGTGAAATAGTACCAAAGTCACATACAAACATACAAACTTTCGCGTTTATAATATCAGTAACATGTATAACTATAGATTTTGTGACATAATTAAATGAAAACACTATTACTAAGTAGTGGGATGTCTAAAAATAACTCTTAAGGAATTAAAAATGAAAACAATATAATTTGTGTAATTAATTTAACTGTGTAGATACGGTAGACTTTAACCCCTTCAGTTCATGTAAATTGAATACGTCGGTATCAACGTAATTATAATTAGACTAAATTATACACGTCAGGTTATTATTTGTGTCGTGTCTTAGATATAGGTACGGCATAAGTACGTTTAGGCATTATGTAGGTACCTTCAAAGACAATAAAGCCAATTGACTGATCATCCGCGATTTTTCTACAAAACACAACTTACCGTTGCGGGCAGGAGGTGAGGCAACGAGCTTTGTGATTCGCCATTGCGTTACCTATCTATACCAAGACTCTTTTAGCCTTATTAATAAAAAGGGAAATAAGGTCGGAGTAGTAACAACATGCTTTTTTTAACCGACGAAACAACGGAGGTTTCAAGTCGACGCGTATATTTTTTTAATGTACCTACCTATGTCCACACATCACTTTTTACAGAGTTGTTTGAGTTGGATAATCCGATGAGAATATTCGAGTGATGAACAGAATCCTGCATCAGTGTGCAATTTTCAGTTTTCAAATACTACCAGTAGAAACGTTTTATAACAATTACTAGCTAAGGTCGGCTCATAAATTAATAAAATAAAAACTTAATATTTCGTAAATTTGTTTTTATTGCTCAAGGCATATTTACTAGAAATATTTTTAAAGGAAAAATTCTTCTTCAAGAACTCGCGTCCCAGGGACGCGAGTTCAAATCTCGCCGCAAGTGAATTTTTAAAGATGAATTTTTCCTTTAAAAATATTTCTGAATAAAAACTTTTTAACAAAAAAGAAACAAAAAATAAAAAAGCAAAAAAATATATAATTAAAACCGAATTCAAAAAGTACATAATAACCTCACCTACAGTGCCACCTTCTTCTTCTTCTTCTTTAAAAATGGCTTTTCCTTTCGGACATTTGCCAGTGTCAAGTATTATCAATATTTGCAAGTTATTTGCATTGAACAAAACAGTCAAGTCGTCATAGTTAAAGTCAAGTCGAGGGAATCATTGTAAAAAGGGGGCCATTTTTTACAATGTTTGTTCACGGAGCTTTGGAGAAAACACTAAGCTAAAGTACATGTTTTGCACCGGTTTTCACTTTTATTTACACTTGTACACCTTCACGAAACTAAATTGATTAATATGCCCCCGAAATTAAACATTTTACACGCATTTGAACTAAGTTTCACAAAAATGAAAATTTAGCAACACATCTCCTTAACGCATTCCCGCCAAAACTCCTACAGTGCCACCTACTTATCTGTTACCTGAGTCTAACTTCTTCTGTTATTTGAATCTGACTTATATGTCTGAAGTTGGGCTGCCCTACTTCAGATAAAATAACAAGTAAACCGGTGACGTATGTAGGTGAGGTTATTTTTTTTTATATTATGTTTTTTTTACTTATCAGTTTTTTCGTCGGTTTTTTCCGTGACAAATTTTCAAACTTGACAGAAAGAAACAAAAAGCAAAATAACTACTTCGGCCTTATTCCCCTTTTTATTAATAAGGTTATTTGTGATTGGCCGTACTTGCACGAGAGTGCTACAACAAAGGTAGATACTGTTTTCATGAGGGAGAAAAACTTATGAGCAGTCAATTGGCTTTATTGTCTTCGTATATGTATCACGAACGTATTATAAATAGGGTTCTTCCTAAACCGCGACAACACCTTGTATGTAAGTAGTTTCATTAGGTTGGTACATGGCACGTATTCTGTATGCTTTAACGAAACCCTAACGACGCTGAAATGATTTTGAGACAATTTACTTAGAGAATAATGTTCGTTAGTCTGATTTCGTTGAACATTTAAAGATAATGTTTGTAGTTCAACTGAACTTCAGAAGTTTTTATTAATTATTTTTTAATAACCGCGGGCCGCAGCTAGTAAACCATATAAAATAATATGGTTTACTAGCTGCGGCCCGCGGTTTTACCGGCGTAAGTCCCGTTCCCGCGGGAATATTGGGATAAAATGTAGCCTATTATTCCCGGTATCCAGCAACCTATATTCCAAGTTTCATCGCAATCGGTTCAGTAGTTTTTGCGTGATTGAGTAACAAACATACAAACATCTAAACATCCACAATTTCACATTTATAATATTAGTAGGAAGTAGGATAAACAAACAAAAAAGAAAGCTTAGATCATAATTCTAACGTTCAAATTTTATTCCTACTAAAATGATGTATGAGTAATTTCCCGAATAATTTGACTTTGTAACAGATTAGGCGCGTTAGGGCCGAGTTTGAAATGCTTCACTGTCAAGCGACCATTATTCTTCTAGTCTTTTATAAGATACCTGTTTAAATTCTTTGATTAAATGAGTATTTCTAAAAACTGCAATGTAAAGGTGTAAACTAGAAATGAAAATACCATTAATGAAAGCGTAGACAGAATGGAGCCGATTTGCATAAAGATTCTTAAACATGTTTATGCTTCATTAAGGACTGTCAAAATATTAAAAATTGTCGATACGATAGCAACTATTATAAATTAAAAACAACTGAAAACCCACGTTTTTAAATGTCCTAAAGAAGGAAAAACAGTCATGCGGGGCGCATCAAAATCTTCATGCATAGCTTACATAGGTTTTGAGTCGATTCGCCCCACGTTTTGAGTGGCCCCTCGTTTGGCCCCGCAGGTTTATTTTACTCTTTTAACACATTTAAAAAAGGTGGGTTTTTAAATTTTTAAATCATTATTATTATTTTTTCTATATTTCTCGTATACCTATCTATTGTTGAAAGTAGCTTCAGGTTGCATTGTTCTGAACTACTCCTAAAGTTTCAGCCCGCTAGCCAGTCAGGAAGTGCCTCAAATTGAATTTGCAAGATTCCGCCCGATCCGACAAACAAACAAAACACCAAGAAAATTGAGACTATAAAACGTGGGAAAATAAAGTTCAATGTTCGAGTTTCCGTAAATTATTTTAAATTGATTTAGATATTTTTAATAGGCTTATGCAAATCGCTCTAAGGCCGGCTTGCATAAAGGTTCCTAAACATGTTAAAGCTGTTAAACGTGTTTAAAATCTGTCAGAATGGCAAGAACTGTCCATTTGTGGCAACATATTATCAATCGTCCACTTAATGAAATAGAGTCCAATGTTCGATTTCCCATAAATTATTTTAAAATTGATTTAGTTAAATATGCTTTTTAAATGGTTTTATGCAAGTCGCCCTAAGTATTAGTCGTAAGTATGTATTATAGGTATCTAATCTTGAATGTTTTCTAGACCAAACAGAAGGAATAACACAAAACTAAAACATCAGAACAACAAAAACAACTGTCCAAGTTTGTCCATAATTAATGGTCGAAACGTCCACACAAAATGACCCTTTAATTTCTATTTTCCTTGTCACTATCCGTAACTACATTAGTGTCGCCTATATTTTAACCGACTTTTAAAGAAAGAGGTTAACTATTCGTACGGTTTTCTTTTAAATTTCTAGGTATTTGACGAATTAGAAATTTCTAAATCTGTGGCGCATCAGGCGAAGACAATGCAATTCAGAAAGTTGCGGGTTCAATTTCTAGCGGGTGCGAGTATAATATATTATGCTTATAAATAAAATTTTGTTACAGGTCTGATAATATTTAATAATAATAAATATTTTATATATTTTTTTTATTCGAAATGTAATTTACTTTTGTCCCTATGGTGTTGTTCTTGTTGTTGGTTTTAATTTTACTTTTAATTAAAATAAAATGATTAAATAAAAATATTGCTCCGATCACATGTACCTATGTATTTACAAAAAAAGTATAAAATGTAGTATATCCGTTGTCACTTGTCTAGTACCCATAGTACACACCTTAAGCTTATTTTAAGGCTAGATTGCGTTGTGTGTAATGTAGTGCAATATTTATACTTATTTTGAGAGAGAGAGAGAGAGAGAGAGAGAGAGCTCTTACGGTGAAGAGTTTTCCTTCATCGTAAGAAAACCCGCGTCTTAAAATCACATAAAATCCACCCTACAGTGATGTTTAATAAGTCGTAGCGAAGGTGCCGTGTTGTCGTTAAGCTAAAAAAATTAAAACATCAAATAAAAATATAAAAAAAACAACTTAAAAAAGTTTTTTAAAATTATTTGTGGTTTTTAAAAGTAGTCGGGGTATTTTTTATTTAAAATTTACTTTATTTGTTTGATCGACACAAGGACGACAATGCAACGACAAACGATCATGGTAGCGCGGAATGTACCTATACTTAGTCCAATTATGTAGGAAACGCCCTGCGAAACCTGAAACCAACCTTTTTATGTAAAAATATTTCTTAGATTGATTCTCGTATTAACCAGTCTCTGTAAGGACGGTGAAGGTTGAAAATTAGCTTACGTACACGGGATAGGTACGCTCTGGGATTTTACATAGGGACGAGTACATACACACATATAAGTACCTATGTACTAGGTATATAAATGGGTACCTATGCATATAAATATCTGAGCAAAGTTCTGGACTGTTCAATTAGAGATTAGGAGGAGAAAGGCCGTCTGATAGTGAAACTTTTGTTTCTCGGACTGAGTTTTTACATTCCAAAGTTAAACTGTTTCGAAATTTACTTACACACTTTTAAAAAAAAACATAACACTTCCTTTGGCAGTCGTGTAAAAAGCAGACGCAAAATTCGAAAGTCGTTGTTCTATTAACCACCATCTAGGAAACCTAAGTATCTAACAGTTCTTTCACTAGGTTACGAATAAAGTTACCTACAAAAAGAAAATTAAAATTTTCTTCGAGCATCTAAATTTACTTAGGTAAGATTTTTATGCAAAGACATTTACAAACTTTAAGAGAAATGAAGTCTGAAATGTTACTTAATTTTATGAGCTACAAAAGATTTATTTGCTCTGTTTACAACTTTAGTTAATGATCAAAGTAATTTATTGGCTGTCTTAAATAATAATTAAATTTCAATTCAATTACAAAAAAAACTTTGATTTACACAGTTATTTATCTTTTAGAACCTTAATAAAATTAAAAAAAAATAGACTCGTGACACCGTTTTTTATAACTCAACAAAGACTTGACCGATTACGATGAAACTCAATGTGTCGACAGCTGAAACGTGGAATACTACATAGTTCCTACTTCTTTTAGATCGACATTTATACACAGATAAAACAGGACGCCACAGCTAGTTAATTAACAAAGAAAAATACGCACCATAAACGAAATTGGAACTCCTTTTTGAAATACCAACAAAACACTAGCACTGGCCACACATAAAACTCACATGCTTCTAAATTTGAATGTCCCGCTATAAAAGGTTCAACAAGGAGGCCGTAACGCGGTTGCCAACCTCACGTCAACAGGTCGCATCCCACACTGGCGGGCTGTATGCCCGGCCCGATCGCGCTCGCGCCAAAAATAATACTCCGAGGAGGACATCGTAGGTTTTCAATGACCCTGTTGCTATTGGAAAATGGCTTTCAGCGATACTCCATTGTAGACTGAAGCTTACTGTGTACTTATTTTGATTTATCACCTGAAGCTCTACAAATCTGTCTGAAAACACAATAAAAGGGGAATTATAGGATAAAGGTATACCAAAATTTCTTTACGGAAAATAAACCTTAAATTTTAATAAGATAAACTATGCCGTAAGTATGGGATACTAGAATATAAAACATAGGTAGGTACCTATTTAACATTTCTAATTTGTTTATGTCCTTATTTAAACGTTATTTAATTATTTTAACCAGCCTCGTTTTAAAATTGCTGTTAAAAAATTCAACGCTCTCTCTTTTTGCTTTCAAGTCAAACTCATTTACTATATTTTTAAAAGTAACACATAATCAGTTATTATTTGCTAAGTGAATATTAGCTGTGTAATTATCCTATCTACTAATATTGAAAGGGTAAATTGTTAGTGCCTTTGCGGTCACAGTTTGCCGTTTCAAAATTACAAACAACTGAACGAATTGCAATGAATTGTAGAACAATACCCATATACGATACTTTTTATCACGTTGTTTGATAGATCACGGCGTACCTACGTAATTCAAACCGCGGGGATAAATGAAAAACACCCATTACCTTACATTACAATATAATTGAGTTCGAACCACACCATTTCACAGTGGTATCTACCTACATATAACTAGCCGATGTTGTTTGCGTTTGACATGCATTTACACATCCAATATGACACAATCCATTACCAGCCAGGATCAAAGGCCTTTAATGAAAAATCCATAGTTCGTAATCTACACTGCGGGTAATAGAATATTCCCACTCCTCTGGAAACTTATAAGTGTCTACGTTCAAGCCCCATTTATTACCCGGCTGCAAGGAAAGGGTTATGTTTTTCGCAACTATTTTGTACCTTGTAATATTCTTCCTCTGTTCGTATCTTCCAAACCACTTGATGGATTTCTTTAATTAAGATATCGTTAGATTCGTCTCATTTCTCCAATTGTATTTTACTTTAACTTAATTTACTTTAACACTTAACACTTATACTAATACTTAACTTTACTTTAACAGTTGGGGCCCATCAAATATCTAGAATCTAGACTCTATCATATTCCCATCATTCTAATAATGGGTCCCGACTGTAAAAGTAGCTGTGTTTTGTGGGTACTTGACTTATTTTATTTTTTAGTTTATATTATCTTTTAAGTTTTTACATAATTTTTAAGCAGGTAGGTTTTTACTAGAAAAATTTTAAAGGAAAAAATTCATCTTCAAAAATTCACTCGCGACGAGATTTAAACTCGCATCTCTGCGTCCTTAAAATATTTCTGGTAGATATGCCTTGAACAATAAAAAAAAATTACGAAATAGGTATGTTGTTTTTATTTTTATTTATTTTTTATCAATGATGAACCCTCATGAGTTTGTTGTGCAGTTCTTTGTGTTAAAATTATGTTTGTTAAGCACTATTTTTCTATTGGTATAGTGGTTGCTTTATAATACATAATAATATAACATAGTCAGCTACAAAATAGAATTCGGTGCTCTGCTCATTACAAAGCCCGCCAGATTAAATAATTTGTACGTCTTTGCTATATGCCCAAAACCTACATACCTTTTTAAAATTATTACCATGCACGTACTTTACATAATCTTAAAAAGGTACATAAACATTTCCTAAACATCGGCCATTTCATTTTACGATCTTCGCATATAATATCACATGATGAGAAAAACCATATTTTTTCTAACACGAGCCTAGCAAACGAATGAGAAATAAGTCAGAGTAATTTTTGCTTCAAATCATAAAAGAGGGAAAAATGACGTAATTAAATTTCATACGGGCCGTTTTTCACTGATGTTTTATTGAGACAAGTTAAATACGTTTCATGTGAAAATCACCGTACTTTACTTGTCACGAAAAGCTAGTTATGTATTTGATTTAATTTTTTGAGCTGCATAGTTACCTAACATCATTAATCGTCAAACTTTTCCTTCGTAGAACTAGACTCGTCTCTAGTACAGACTGGAAGGAAATAAACCGATAATGAAACCTTTTTATATACGTTCCATTATTAAACTAAATATGTGGGAATTTACCTTTAAAAAGTTGACTCAAAATTCGAACGACGTTGTTCTAAATCCACCAACCAACGGCCCTAGCCAACATTCTTATCGAATAACCAAATTGCCAATCGACAGATTTTTTGTATGAAATTAACATAAGGTCACGCTTGATTTTTCGCGAGCTTATGTCAATTTCATACAAAAAAATCTGTCGATTGGCGATTTCGTTATTCGATAAGAATGTTGGCTAGGGCCGCTGGTAATCTAAGTTTCCCTTATTGATTACGATTTACATATCTAAACTAATTTAGTAAAAGAAAACGCGCTTCTACCTAATCTGAAGTCTACAAAAAGCCGGTCACATCAATAGCTACGTACTTAAGTGTTTTATTTGAAAAAAAAAAATCTGGCTGTAGGCGGGTGACACCAATCAGATTGGGTCGAAAGTCGAGTTGAGATACTTTCAGTGTCGGCCCCTTGATTGATTACCTTCCCGCACGTTATACACCTCTGTAAGTGAAATTGTTTTATTTTATCTGTTACAGACTGTGCACAAAAGAAAAAGGTATAAAAGAGGTACTCGATGATTACCTTTTGTTGGGAAGTATAGAAAGCTAGGCGTAGGTGCCTATCTTAAGTTAAACTTTTTAAATTCACACGATTTCGTAACATATTTTCATTTTACGGGGTCATAATAAAGATTCGGTAAAATGTAGGTACCTATTCGTAATGATATTTTTTTAAAGCAATGCATGCTGATAAGTACCTATACACCTATGGTGAGAAACAGTGGAAATGCCTTCACACCATAGCTCCTACCGTATCAGAATACGGTATTCGAAACGTGATGTCGATTTTTAGGTGTTTATCGATTGTACCTTTCGTTTTAAATTGAATGACACGTTGCTAAGGCAGTATAAAGAGATTGAAGTAGTGTTTGACGTGACAGCATTTTATACAGGCTGTTTTGTAAGTGGCCAAACGGTAACAACGATTCTCAGTCATACATAAGATGTCGGCTAAAAATTAAGGCTTAGAGACCTAAGAGATAGAATGTATTTGTAAATACAAGAAACGAATGAAACAAATCCTAGGAAATGTATACAATTCCAAGACTATTTAAGAAATGTGTAAAATATTGTTTCCAAGATTATATAAAATAATACATGAATTAAATTGCTAATTAGGTAAAACTGTGTTACCAATATGAAATGGAGTAATCTGCATAATTACCTAACACAGGAAAAGCCAACACAATAAATGATATCCCGTTTCGTTGTAAAACGAAAATCTATGTTTTTAACCGACTTCAAAAAAAAGGAGGAGGTTATCAATTCGTCTGTATGTATAATTTTTTTTTTGTATGTTCATCGATTACTCGAAGACGGCTTGACCGATTAAGATGATTCTTTTTTTAATGGATAGATGGGAGCTCCAAGATGGTCCCATAAAAATTTGATGTGGATCTGATGAGGGTCTTCGGAGTGATGAACGGAAATGCTCCAAAACGCATTAATCAATTCAATTGTTCATCGATTACACGAAAATGGCTTAACCGATTGATATAGTTCTTTTTTTAATGGAAAGGTGGAAGCTCCGAGGTGATCCCATAAAAATTTGTTGAGGATCCGATGAGTATCTTCGGAATGATGGATAGGGTAGCATCCCAGAATTCAATCAATTACTCATTTTTGGACTTCTACCAAAAATAATAGACCCCTAAAGAACTAAGTACAGATTGATTGGGCACCTGAAACCACCTTCTCATCAGCAAACTCCTCAATAATTAAAATTACGGTAACAATATTGTTGATTTTTAGGTAGGTAGGTATACTAAAAAGGGTAAAATAAAAAAATAATTTAAAAAATAAAAACCGACTTCAAAAAAGAAACAAAAAATAATTTCAAAATAACCAAAAAAAAAGAATTGATAAAAAATACCAAAATAACCTCTACATAGGTACAGTGCCACCGACTAATTAATCTGTTTTATCATCTGAAGTCGGGCAGTTTTACTGGTTGGTTCCATATTGAACTTAGTTTGGCTGCCCGACTTCAGATGATAAAACAGATTAATTAGTCGGTGGCACTGTACCTATGTAGAGGTTATTTTGGTATTTTTATCAATTCTTTTTTTTTGGTTATTTTTTGATTCTTTTTTGATGTCGGTTTTTTAATTTTTTTAACGATATGTTTTTTGGAAAAAAATGCATTCCAAAAATTTCGCGCCTGACGGACTTGAACCTGCATCTCTGGGGATCCGTCCCAACGCCTTTTTCGTGGCCAAATTGGAAATGGCGTTGGAACGGATCCCCAGAGATGCAGGTTCAAGTCCTGTCGGGTGCGAAATTTTTAAAAAGCATTTCTTTAAGTATAGTCATCCAAGTGTAGGAAACACTTTAAAATATATCAAAAACAGCTTAATAACGTAAAATTTATTACAATAATAAATAAACTAAGTAGCTCAATACCCTCTAAAGATATGTACACGTCTGTAAGTAAACCGTGGCATCTAATTTACTATGTCAGTTCTGAAGGCTCGAACAGAGTACAAAAAACGGCTGAATCCGAAAGCTTTCAGAATGGCGCGTCGTCATAGCGGAAGGAAGTTTGTTGGAAATTGACGTAATTTTTTAGGAAAATTCCTTTTCCACGACTGGAATTTTAATACTTTATAATCAAAGAGTTACTTTCATTATTATTATTATCACTTCGAGTCTAGATCGCTTTTGCACATGTTTTTTATATTGAATTTTAAATAACCAAGACGTTTCGACAAACGGGTTACACCGGCCGTGGTCCTGAGAAGACAAAAAGCGTGTAAGTTTCAACCGTGCGATTTACTGATTGCTATATTAATATTGTTAGATAATGAGGTATTTACCATGTTTATTTTTATTTACACGGAACTCGATATTTCGCCAGTAACTTCGACCAGCTTGTTCACGAAACTAGAGAATGCGGTCTCGTGAACAATATCAAAATTCGTTATCTAATAATATTCATAGTGAAAATAATCATGTAAATTTAAAATCGTATATTGCTATTATATAGTTTATTATAGCAAACTAATAGCTAACCCACCCGACCTTGCTTGGGTGTAACTGAGAATTAAGCTCCTAACGCACGTACAAACCTACCTTACCCCGGAGCTATTTCGGAAGCGTAAAAATTTGCAATGTTCAGGGTTCCTTAAGCCATACCCGCACTGAAGCCGGAGTCCCTTCCCTCTGGGTATGTTTTCTATGATTTAAACTATCTACATACGAGTAAACCTTCCGGGCAAATAAAATAGGTATGGAAATCCATGATGTGCACTGAAGAAGCTTTCTTCGAATCATAAAAAGCCTTATTAATAAACTTGGAGTAAGGTTGGAGTATTGAGAACATGCTTTTTTTGTTTCCGTGACAAGAATTTTTAAAGGTGATAGACAAAAACTAAAAGAGGTAAAATTACTCCGACCTTACTCCACGTTCATTAATAAAGGTTTTAGAGAAAATAATTAGAAGGGGTAGTTAAACTCATTTGACGACCTCTGTGGCGCGTCGGGCGTACGCTTGGGTGCAATGCAGAAGGTTGCTGGTTCGATTCCCGCTGGGTGCAAATATTTACGCTTAAAAATAAATATTTGTATCTGGACTGGGTGTATTTCTATGTGTAATATGTATGTATTTACAAAAGAAAAATAAATATAAGTAGTATATCCGTTGTCTAGTCACCGTAACACAAGCTTAGCAGCTTACCATAGGGGCTAGATGGCGCTGTGTGTTCTTCACAAAATTTATTTACTTTATTTAACTCAATACTACTTTTAAAATTTTAAACTTACTTATTTTAGTTTACCTACTTAAAGTTAAAGTTTTTACTTTTACAGTTAAAACTTTTACTTTTAACATCTAAATGAGTAATACAGTAAGCATACTTGAAATAAATTGGCTAGTGCTAATTCAACAGCTGCGGAAATTTAAATTTTCTTTAAGTGTTTTCTTTTTTAACGAGCGTCTAGAAATTAGCTGTGGGATGAAAAGATGTCATAAGTCGATTGAAATATTCAATGAAGAAAATATTTTTAAGTAAATTCGACTATTATACTTATATCTTGAGTTTTTCAAGTAACTTTTTAGTTATACTTAAAGAAATGCTTTCCAAAAATTTCGCACCCGACAGGACCCGAAAGCATTTATTTAAGTATAGTTATCCAAGTGTAGGAAACACTTTAAAATATAATAAAAACTTTCAATTGTTTAGCATGATTATGTAGCTTTTGGCAATACAGCAGTAGTATAGTGGTTTTTAAGACTGCTGCAGGTTCTAGCGCCTGTCGGGAGTGGCTGTAGAACCTTTCAATCGCCTTTAAAGCTATAGGTACGGTACTAAAAAGTTGTGTCAGAGGCTTGTTGTTGTTGAGTAGCGAATTTCTTCGTGACTATCACCTTTTCTAAAGCTACGAGGCGATATATGCGCCCCTGCTACTACTTATTAGTACGCGTAAAGCTTATTGCTTCGAATATATATAATGAGTATTTGTTTGATTGATTTACTATTGTAGTGCGGGCTCCAGTCTCCGCAGTTTGAATTTGTATACTTCAACCTTTTTGTTGCTTAATAATAAGTGAATTTATCCTAAGATTAGTATCTAAGTTTAAAATTGTGGAGAACTTAATAAATATTTATTTAATTTCTTCTATGGTTTTCGCGATTTTGCATAATAAAACACTTTATTTATCCGGTTTTATCGCGTTTTTATTCATTATTTGACCCGAGCTTTCGCCAACTTTACAGTTGGCTTTTTCAAGGTTGACTGAGATGAAGCCAACTGTAAAGTTGGCGAAAGCTCGGGTCAAATAATGAATAAAAACGCGATAAAACCGGATAAATATTTATTTATTATTATTTTTATTATAATTTATTACTATTTGATTTTTTTTTACTACTATTTTAAAAATATATTTCTTAGTAGTATTTTTCGCAAAGAAATATATTTTCAATGAGTCCCCATGACAGGATTCGAACCGGCGCCCCCTCGCTAACCGGGCGAGCTCTAACCACTGAGCAACACAGGAATCAGTGGTTAGAGCAATCATACCATGAAGATTTTTTGTAAATATATTTCCTTGCGAAAAATATTTCTTAGTTTAATATGCCTTGAGCAATAAAAACAGAGAAATGTTAAATTTATTTTCCTTGAAAATTATTTCTACTTGTAAGAAAGAAGAAATATCAAAATTTAAACCGAATTCCATTTTTATATATGCTACCTTCTCGCTTTTAAAAACCCTTTCATATCCTTGCAAATCGCAGGGGAAACCAATTCAAATTAGCAAAAGTAATGAAACTTCCCTTATTAAGTAGATATAGGATATAGGTAGGTACCTATATACACAATTTCCTTGAAACACATTGTTGTCAATCTATTATTATACTACCAGTGCCCGCGGTTTTGCCCGCGTATGTCCCGTTTCTGCTGAAATATCGGGATAAAAATTAGCCTATATATTATTCCAGTTCTCCAGCTACCTATATTCTAAGTTACGCTGCAATCGGTTAAGTCATTTTTGCGTGAAAGAGTAACAAAGTCACACACGTACCTACAAACTTTCGTGTTTATAAAATTAGTAACAAGATGTATTTGATAAACAATTCTAAAATATAAAATACTAGCTGCGCCCCGCCGTTTTATCCGCATAAGTCACGTTACCGCGGGAATATCGGGATAAAAAGTAGCCTATGTGTTATTCCTGGTACCTATATTCCAAGTTTCATCGCAATCGGTTAAGAATTTTTTGCGTGAAAGAGTAACAAAGTCGCATAGATACATACAAACTTTCGCGTTTGTAATAATAGTAAGAAAGATAGTAAACGTAAGATTCGGCTCTGTAACACTTGGTATTTCTAATCTTAAAGCAAGCCAAATTTCATACTTCACGATAATGGACGTATTTCAATCTTCAAATATAATCGCGTGGTACCCAGTCATTGTGGGGTGGAAACACCCTTATTCTAGTTTATTCGACGAACAGAAGTAGGTACTTATAGAATAGGTGAATATATTAAAACTTCTTATAATCATATTAATATGTATTAATATTATAAATGTGAAAGTGTGTGTGTTTGGATGTTTGTTACTCAATCCAGCAATAACTGCTGAACCGATTGCGATGAAACTTGGAATATAAGTAGTTGGATACCGGAAATAAAACATAAGCTACATTTTATCCCGAAATTCCTACGGGAACGGGACTTACGCGGGTTAAGAAACGGGACTTACGCGGGTAAAACCGAGGGGCGCAGCTAGTAATGAGGTTAAGTTAGGATGCCTACTTTCAGAGCTTATGTGTAGCTACCCTTAGATTACAACTTTGAATAAAAATAGCCTTAAAAAGCCGTTTATTAGAAATTTCCTTTAAAAATCAGTTTTATGATCACACTGATATGTTTAGATATCTGTGGATGAGACAGAGCTTGTTAGCAGTTGCTCAAAGTCTGTTACTACCCACCAGCGCCAAATATACCGCCCGTGTTCTGATATGTAGACCGGTGTAGTCACTAAGGAAGTCGGGTCGGATCTTGTTCCAGCTACTCACGCTGTTGCTGTTCTAAATGAATGTGCTACATTCTAGACTGTTTCATCATTTACCATCAAGTGAGATAGCGGTAAAACGCTCCACTGTCATTATCATGAAAAATCCGTGTTAATAGACGAAGAAGCGATTTAATAAGGATTACTTTTATAAAAAGTAAAAAAAAGGGTTACGTACAACGAACTCGCATGTATATATGGAAGTAGCAATCCTTTGAAATCATGTTCCACGCAAACGGTGGTTGCGGGGCCTAAAACGATGATTCGACCGCCCCAGTCTGTCACTAAAGATCGTCCGCCATTGGTCGATCCAATTAAAGTTCGATCATACGTAATACTGTACGGAATATGTCAGTGTGTGCATCTGCTGCTGTGTGACCGAGGAACATGTTTTCATCGAATTTAATAGAGAAGTTAGATCTCTATATTCTATTTTTTGCTCGTAGGTTACGTACTACAAAGGGAAAAAAGTTTTTTCCTTGAATAAATCCGTTTCCGTGATACAGAATAGTGGCGTTGAAGGCGAAAGGTGGCTATCGGGAGTACAATACGGAAATTGCGCCCCCAAGAAAAGGGGCTGATCTAATCTAGCCGTTGCGTGCAAAGCTCGCCATCATTAGCGGCATCCTATCATAGTGTACACCACTTTCTACACACTGCGTTCAATAGTTTCAGAGTTAGGTCACTTAGTTTAATAGTCTGTCTGCATGTCTGTGATATTTTGTTCCTATATCGATCGTCTTTTGTTTTCACTTCGATCGTCTTTTGTTTTCTCTTCCATCGTCATTTATTTTCCACCAATAATCTCTTTTATTAACTCTTTTTTACTTCAAAATTTACCAAATCTTTTTAACTTCAGTGATTTGGGGCCACTAGAGAATATTAATAGTGTTGTCTAGTTTAATCGTCCCAACGTCTAAGCTACCGTTGGGCGCAGTTGACTATTATTAAAATTCGAAAGGGTACAATTGGTCCGACTTCCTTCCTAACCCATTTTTATTTTCAGTATTTAAATTGTCTCATGAATTGAACCATCTCATATACTTCGTAGGCAGGTCGCAGGCGTTCATTTGAGCCTTATTTTTCAACCGCTCAATGCACTTCAGGCGATTTAAAAAAATCAATATCTACTGATTTTCATACGATGTCAGACTTTTGCGGCGAGTGGTTGATATCACTCGTTGCAGTCGTGCGATTCACTTAGAAAACTCCCTGAATTCGAACAATAATCGGTACTTGGAAAATGGAGGTATTAAAATCGCTCATTTTATTCAAAAATAGCACCAAAGAGGTTGTAAGTTGTAAGTGTAAAATATATGGGTAGGTCAAGGAATACCATTGTTTACCTAGTTGTTGGTGCACCTCGACGCTGTGTAGGTAATAATTACTACAAATTTGGTTGATAGGATATCTGATTTTTATATAAATCAGAAATGCTTAAATTATCCAAATAATCCTTCCGACGTTTGGCTGGAAAAAAAAACAAGTTTATTGCATTTATTGGCTATGGTGCACTGTTAAGTACGTGGGTTATACACACACAATACATTATTACTTTTTTTTGTTCATAAATTTAAATTTATTTTTTTATTATATCAAAAATCCGTTTATTTTTCAGTTCCACCAAATTATAGGTTGTATCCAAAAACATTGTTCGTAATACTCATTCCCCAACTGCGCAGCTTAAGTCGATGCCTAAATTATTATTTTTCTCGAGCGTTAAATTATGATCGCGTGAACGGAACCCTAATAAAGTCCGGCTTGGCTGGTTTGCGTCCAATTTTTGTAAAGTCACCAAGGAAAGTGAATTATAGACTTTTGTCACAGTACATAAAGGGAGCAGTATGGAAACTGCACACACAAACGTGCACACTTGTCGTGACACGGCACTCAGTACTGAGATCTACGCGAACCCCCTTAGGAATCGTCTCCACGAGCTTTAAAATCGTGGCGATATTATCGTCGAGCCACTTCTTATCTTATCTTATCTTACTGTTTTGCTTATTTGTTTGTTTGTTCTCTCTTTACGGTCAAACGGCTAGGCCGATTTGAATGAAAATTTGCATAGGGATAGTTTAAATGATGGAAAGTAACATAGGATACTACTTTGATCCCGAAAATCCCGCGGGATCAGGATTTACGCGGGTGATAACTATTTAGAGCTAGAAAAGATTTCACGACCCTACAGCGACGCGCATTCGCCACATCATATCAATGGATCACACGCAAAAGGTCAAACACGCAAAATGTCAAGAATTGTTAGTTTACGTATAGCTTTTAAGGGAAGTTACCTTAGCTTGCCGTTTTTAAAACAAGTGGGCATAAAAGCTGCCATAGTTTGCTATGGACACACATGTATAGTATGAACACTAGCTTAGTAAAGCGGAGCTGAGCTAAACTAACTTAGTTTAGTAGTTGGAGGACTTTCAGTATAAGACTCTACAACTTACAGCAAAATACAGAAACGCCACTTAAAATTTGAACAATACTGAAATAATTGAGCAGTCTAAATTTAAAATTAATATCACCATTTCTGAGTCTGATAGCTGCTTACTTCTTTAGCTAGATCTCAAATTTTGAGTAACGTTTGTGTATTCGGCTGTTAACTATCGAGAATAACCTACAAATTACCAGTCATTCGGCTGTTAACCAGAATTAAAGATAAGATATTATTTAATTAGGGGCATAAAATTAGAGAAAATGGTGGTGACTCCCGCTCCAGCTTGTTTCTGGGGCAAAGATTAGCCATCGCCATACAGCGCGGCAATGCTGCAAGTGTGATGGGAACCTTTGCACCAAAGATAATATGATCAATAAGCTTTGCACCAGGAACAATAAGGGGTGGGTATTTCATTAATTAGTTTTGAGTTTATAATTTAAAATGAAATTTACCAAGTAAACTATGATTTATAAAAATTGAATAAGGGTAAACATTTTAAACTCACACGATTTGAACTCATAATTATTTTACCCGGGTCTTATTCGCGTATTATTATTTTTAAATTTTCAAAGGTCGCGAGAGGACTACAAAAAAAAATACGCATTCAAAAATAATAATACGCGAATAAGACCCGGGAAACATAATTAAGGATTAGGTACTTACACAATTTCCAGCCAAGTTGAAAAATATTGCAGGTAACGGCACCAAGATAACATCCATCCATTCAAAACTAATTCAAATTCCGTAACAAATCGTCGTCATAGCACCAGCCGAGAATATTTTACGCGGAACACATAACTCGTATGTCTATTTCAAAATCACAAATCACTTTTTCACGTCTCGTTCACCAATCTTATACCGATCCCGTGGGACCGGCTCATCCCTTCTGCAAACGTACGGAATAAGATCTCGCTCCACTTGTTCAAATAAACCACCTTTTATATTATGAACAAACATAATATTATGAATGTTTATCCCATAAATGTTTTAGTAGGTAATGGTTCGATATATATTTCTCTGTAGAACTCGCCTACACTCATTTACACCAACCAATTTTTACTAAAAGATGTATTGAATACACCCAATACCTATATAAAAAAGTAAATAAATGAATAAATAAATATTTCACTACATTACACACAGCGCAATCTAGCCTCAAACTAAGCACTAGGCTTGTACTATGGGTACTAGACAACGGATATACTAAATATTTTACTTTTTTTTTTGTAAATACATACATATTATACATAGAAATACACCTAAACCAGATACAAATATTTATTTTTAAGCATAAATATTTGCACCCAACGGGACCCGAACCCGTAACCTTCTGCATTGCAGCCAAGCGCTCGCCTGACGCGCCACAGAGGTCGTCAAATACTATATAATAAATAATAATAATAAATAAATCCTGTGACGAACACACAGCGCCATCTAGCCCCGTGGTAAGCTGCTAAGCTTGTGTTACGGTGGCTAGACAACGGATATACTACTTATATTTATTTTTCTTTTGTAAATACATACACATTATACATAGAAATACGCCCAGACCAGATGCAAATATTTATTTTTTAAGCTTATATATTTGCACCCAGCGGGAATCGAACCCGCAACCTTCTGTATTGCAGCCAAGCGTTCGCCCAACGCGCCACAGAGGTCGTCAAATATACTATATACTTCGTCTATATACCTATATACATCTATATTACCAACTTTACCTTATAACATTAGTTAGATATAGTTAGTAGGTCTGTATATCATACCATTGTCATAAAAATAAGAAATTACGGTGATAATATCAAGCCACAAAGCGGATACCTACTAAATTATTATTTTTATGCTTGTGAATAAAAATAAATATGGAATGTTATAAAAGTTAATGAAACTTTAATAATTAATAAATGGATATTGTAGTTTTCTTAATTAAACGGCTAACAGTTTGAAAAATACGCCAAAACATTTTAGATTAAATACAAGGGAAGATGAGGATACCCTTTTAAGCCGAAAGGGGGTTGTACTAGACGTCTAGGCTAACAACTTTTGTTCTAAAACTTTTGGAAATTCGTAGACGAAATTTTTTAGTTTAAGTTTACTTGAAAATTAGCTGTTTCTTAGAGTTAGAGGTCATGGATCTTAAGTTGTCCCTTCTTGTAGTTTGGTCTACTACAATCAAAACTTTGATTGCGTTTATTTTCAAAAGACGTCTAAAATAACCCCCTTTCGTGTGGTTTAGTTTTATTTAAAGTTACCGTAAACTACTGCCACATGGCAGTAGTTTACAGTAACTTATTAGAATATTAAAATAGACGAATTACATCTCAGTCACCTTGAAAAAGCTAACTGTAAAGTTAGCGAAAGCTAACTATTTTGTAATAATGCCGTTATTAAACAAAATGTGAGTAAATCCCAGTAAATATTGTGTTTGCATTAGATAAGTAAAATACCTACACACCAAGTCACACCTACTATTGCCTATTGATATTTTGTATCTCAATAAGTATCGAACTCTCTCAATAAAACTCGCTACCTCGCACCTATCTTAAATCAGAAAAGAGTGAACCACTCCCCAGCAAGAACCAATAAAGTTAGTGAGTAAAGTTAGTGACTTGCATTAACTAAATCCAATTTATACTTAGACAATATATCGTTATGAAATAATATAGCTGGTAAATCACTTACCCTTAACATTGGACTCTATACCTATGTTAAATGTAGTCTATGGTCTTCTTATTGCAAATTTACTTAAAAAATTGGCACTACCCTTTATCTCTGAATTTTATTAATAGTTTTTTTGGCACTACCCTAATCCCTTCATCTATGAATTTTATTAAAAGTTTTTTGACATGTAATGATTAATCCCACTAAAATATTATAAAGCTGAAAGTTTGTGAGTATGTTTATTAACACATACTACACAATTATGTGTGTTTGTTACTCAACCACATAAAAACCGCTGACCCCATTACCATGAAACTCGATTTAGATAGCTGGAGACCTGGAATAACATATTATATCCCATTATTCCCCCGGGAACGGGACTTACGCGGGTAAAACCGCGGAGCGCAGCTAGTTAACAATAAATGAGTATTTGAGTCATTAAAGGTCCCATCAAGAGTGATGGGACCTTTAGGCCTTGCAATAAGGAAACCATCCCCATAATGCAGGACGTAAATCGTCCTGCTAATAAAACATAAATAAATGATACTTCACTTCAACTTAAAATACTAAAAAAAACATCAACTTCAACACTAAAATAACAGCAGCGCCCCTCAATTTCACCCGTGTAAGTCCCGTTCACGCGAGAATATCGGGATAAAAAGTAGCCTATGTGTTATATAAGGTTTCCAGCTACCTATATTCCATGTTTTATCGCAATCGGTTCAGTAGTTTTTGCGTGAAAGAGTCAAAATTCCCGCGGGATCGGAACCTAAGCGGATGAAACCGCGCACCTTTACAAAATTGTCTTGGTCCATGGTAAGCGGAGGTGTGGCCAATGAACATCAAACAACATTTATTACCCTCTCTTGTTGACATCGTCTTCATATTGTCAATCATCATTAGACGATATTAACCGACGACGAAAACTGATGAAAGGGTAAATCACCATTACCATAACACCTAATAACCTAGTTACCCATTTACTTTTGTTGGAATATACATACATTTAACTATATATATACAAATATCCAAGGTCAGTAAAACATAGACTAATATGTTCACTCGATCGTTCATTTCATTCTCTCATTCACTCGTTCAATGTTCAATTCAATTTCATAGAGAAATCAGTTTCTGTCATTCTATTCGAATTATAACCGTCATACCGAGCAGACGTCTTTCAATTATTACTCTCACCTGAATCAATTTACAATAGGTTCTGGGCTCAGGCCGTTTATCTGTAGTTGAAAGTAACACTATTAAAACTAAACTTACGTTCAACCGATTACCTATACAATGGAATCGCGCAACAAACGAAATATTCAACAATTTAATGGTGACCGATACAGTACGTGGAAATTTCGCATAAAATCGTTACTAGAAGAACTTCAAGTGCTGAGCGTTGTTGAAAATGCTACACCAGAGCAACCCGACGCGGAATGGATCAAGAAAAACTCCATCGCTAAAGGTACAATTGTTGAGTACTTAAGTGACGCATTTTTGAATTTTGCCAAGGAATCTACCACCGCTAAAGCTATATTCGAAAATTTCGACAAGATTTACGAACGAAGAAGTTTGGCAACTCAATTAGCATTGCGTAAACAATTGTTAAACCTAAAATTACAACCAGATGTGACATTATTGCAACATTTTACTAGTTTTGATCTTTTGGTCACCGAGTTGATTTCCGCTGGTGCAAAACTGGACGAAATGGACAAAATATCGCATTTATTGCTCACGCTACCCACCTCTTATGACGGCGTCATAACTGCGTTGGAAACTCTCAATGAAGATAATCTCAACTTGGTTTTTGTGAAGACACGCCTATTAGACCACGAAGTGAAGTTAAAGGCTGAACCGCTGACGGAACTCAAGGCCCTACAAACTGGCCACAAACATTTTGGCGCTCAAAAACCATCAAGATTTTGCAACAAACAAAATACCTACCCCTATAAGAAGACCAATAATCAACCTGGAAATTCATTGCATAAAACAATATCAAAAATGTATTGTGAACATTGCGGCCGTCGGAATCATTTCAAAAAGGACTGTCGTTTTATCAAGAAGCTGCAGTTTAACAGTAAATCTACCCACAGTAAAAGTACTGCGAACAACATTGAGACCAGCAACAATGACGAGGACAGTTTCGCTTTTATATTTGAAAAATGTAAGTTACCCACAAATTATCTTAAAAATGATACGATTTGTTTTCTTTTAGACTCTGGTGCAACGGATCATATTGTAAAATCTTTGGATGTTTTTACGTCGTACGTCGAGCTGCGTACACCATTAAAGATCGGCGTTGCTAAAAACGGAGCTTCTATACTGGCTTTTGGTAAAGGAAGTATTGAGGTAACAACTAATTTAAATTTTCAAGGATCAATTGATGAAGTTTTGTATTCACCGGAGGTACGTTATAATTTGTTATCTGTTAATCGCATACAACAGAGTGGTATGTCGGTATTTTTTGGTAATAATTGCGTTAAAATTTTTGGTACAAATAAAAAAATATACATGAGAGGTGAGACTATTAACAATCTTTTTACAGTTACTTTCAAAATAAATAAATCTCTGCATACTTTAAATTCAATTAAAGAAATTCGCCAAGACTATGCAAAAGATTATAAACTATGGCATAGTCGTCTTGGTCATTTAAACAAACAAAAATTAAACTTGTTAAAGAACGTAGTTCACGAAAATGACTCTAAAATTTTTGACAACTTGATAATTCCTGCTGACGACTTATGTGAGCCTTGCATACTTGGTAAACAGGCTCGTTTACCGTTCGCTAAATGTAAAGACAAGTCAAACAATACCAGACCACTATTTATTATACACTCTGATGTGTGCGGCCGGATAACACCTACTATAGATGATAAAAATTATTTTGTAACCTTTATAGACGATTTTACTCATTATACCGTTACTTACTTAATGCATGCTAAGTCCGAAGTGCTGAAATGTTTTCGAGATTTTGTTGCTAAGAGTGAAAATATATTTAACTTTAAAATAACAAATTTATATTGTGATAATGGGCGAGAATATCTTTCAAATGAGTTTAAAGATTATTGTGTTTGCAAGGGAATAACCTATCACTTAACGGTACCCTATACACCACAACAAAATGGTGTAGCGGAGCGCATGAATCGTACGTTAACCGAAATGGCTCGAACATTGGTTTCAAGTGCGAAATTAGATAAAACATTTTGGGGTGAAGCTATATTAACATCCACGTATTTAACAAATAGACTACCCACAAAAGCGCTACCGAATAATAAAACACCATACGAAATGTGGCACAATAAAAAACCGAAAATAAGTCATTTAAAAATATTCGGTTCGACTGCCTATGTCCATGATAAAACTAAAGTTACGAAATTTGACGAAAAATCTTTTAAGACCATATTAGTTGGTTACGACCAAAATGGTTACAAATTATTTAATACTGAAACTAATCAGTTCCTTATTGCGAGAGATGTCGTATTTGACGAGTTCAATTTCGAAAGTTCTAGGCCAAGTACCGGTTCAAATTCCCGCCGAAATTAATAAGCCCGATAACAAATCGACAAAGTTAATAGGCAACAAACACACAAATAATCAACCCACTGAAAATAGCTCAGAAACTGGACCTTCGTCTAGTAAACTGAGACGCAGTGAAAGAATTCTCAAACTACCCTCTATAGATTATAGTAAAATTAATAACCCTGACTACTGTTTATCGCTTACAAGTGTGAAATCGCTACCTAATACTTATGAAGATATTTTTAATAGGGATGATTCTAGTGATTGGTTGAAGGCGATAGAATGTGAGTTAGACTCTATTCGTAGAAATAATACTTGGCGTCTCGTAGAAAGACCTAAAAATGTAAATATAATAAGCTCTAAATGGGTGTTTACTATTAAGAATAACGAGTTGGGCGAACCTACACGATATAAGGCGCGATTAGTGGCTCGCGGGTTCACACAACAATACCTACAAGATTATGACGAAACGTTTGCTCCTGTAGCTCGAATTACAACTTTCCGATTTATTTTAGCTCTTGCAAATCAATTTGACTTACATACCCACCATATGGACGTAAAAACCGCGTTCCTAAACGGTACTCTTAAAGAAGATATTTATATGGAAATACCAAAGGGTGTTTCAGCAAGTTCTAATCAAGTTTGCAAATTAAATAAAACATTATATGGTTTGAAACAATCTTCTAGATGTTGGTTTGAGCGTTTCGATCATACTCTTAAGGCTATAGGTTTTAAAAATTCTCAGGTAGACCCTTGTTTATATATACTAAACAAGAATAGTATAGATAAAAATGTATACATTGTTTTATACGTAGATGATTTGATTGTATGTACTAAAGATAAACACAATTTGTTATTGTATAAAAATCGTTTAATGCAAGAATTTTGTATGACAGATTTAAATGAACTTAAGTTATTTTTAGGCATAAAAGTAGAACGATTTGAAGGTAAAATAACTCTTGATCAATCCATGTACCTTAATGATGTTTTAAGCAAGTTTTCTATGAGTGATTGCAATCCTTCTAAATCACCATTTCCATCCAAATTTGATCATGTCGCCTTAAGCTCTGATGTATATTATGATGCTCCTTGTAGAAATGTCATAGGATGCCTTATGTACGCTATGCTTTGTACACGACCAGACATTTGTGCTGGGATAAGTATTTTAAGTCGATATCAAAGCAAAAATAATGAAGAGTTATGGCGGTGCTTCAAACATCTTTTGAGATACATAAAAGGGACTGTAAACTTAAAGCTGACCTATGTGAAATGTGATTATAAACAACTGGTGGTTGGATATGCGGATTCTGATTGGGGAGGCGACCTAACTGATAGAAAAAGTACAACAGGGCACATATTTAAAGTGTTCGATAACTGTGCAGTTTCGTGGAATACACGTAAACAGAATACAGTCGCCGCTTCCTCAACAGAAGCCGAATATATGGCCTTATTTGAGGCTGTCAGAGAAGCTATTTGGATAAAGTCATTGTTAAATAGTATTTCAATTCCTGTAACGCTTCCAATAACTATATTTGAAGATAATAACAGTTGTATTAGTATTGCTAATAACCCTACAAATCACAAGAGGTCTAAGCACATAGATATTAAGTACCACTTCACAAGAGAACAAATTGCTAACAAAGTAATAAAGTTAGAATATATTTCCACAGGAAATCAACTAGCTGACATCTTTACAAAAATGGTACATGCAGCAAAGTTTATAGATTTAAGGCAGAAATTAAACTTGATTTAAAATATTATTTAATTATGTTGAATGAGTTGTAACAAAAATGTAAATGTTTTGGTTTAATCAAAAGTATAACCTGATTGTATAATTATGATTACCCATTGAATATTTGAGGGGGACTGTTGGAATATACATACATTTAACTATATATATACAAATATCCAAGGTCAGTAAAACATAGACTAATATGTTCACTCGATCGTTCATTTCATTCTCTCATTCACTCGTTCAATGTTCAATTCAATTTCATAGAGAAATCAGTTTCTGTCATTCTATTCGAATTATAACCGTCATACCGAGCAGACGTCTTTCAATTATTACTCTCACCTGAATCAATTTACAATAACTTTTGTTTGCCCGCAGACGCATAAATGTACCATTTGTACGATAAAGGTGAAGCATTGATAAAACTAGTCATTCATATTTCCAAGTCTCTTTATGTAGGTTATTTAAACCTATATACCTATTATTAGATGCTCCGGGAAAGGGTTTGTAGCATGCCACTTGAATAAAGTTAACAAATATTAGTAAATATACTTAAAGAAAAGCTTTCCAAAAAATTCGCACCCGACAGGACTTGAACCTGCATCTTTAAGTATAGTCATCCAAGTGTAGGAAACACTTTAAAAATATATCAAAAATATTGTTAACACATTATCAACTCACAAATATTAGGGTCTAATTTAAGAAGCCTAAATTGCCTTACGTTCTAACAGTTGTATCACTACCGTTATTCAAGTGGAATGCTAAAAACCCTTTCTCGGAGAATACAAATATCTTACTTTTTACTAATATTATAAACGCGAAAGTTTTTATGTAAGTATGTATGTCTGTATGTGACTTTTGCTACTCTTTCACGCAAAAACTACTAAACTGATTGCGATGAAAAAATTCAAAATTTCTTTATTTAGTTGGATGTATTCGATCACTTTAAATACGTCGAGCGTTCTTACAACTATGACTCTAACTCTAGTGTGGCTTCGAAACGCGCTCTCCGATGAGAATAAGCCACAATATACGCAGAAACTTAGAATATAAGTTTATACCGATATTTCCACGGAAACGGGACTTAATACGCGGGTGAAACCCGCGCACAGCTAGTTGATAAAATAAAAAGCTCGAGATTTGACTTTCGTCAACGCCAAAACAGAATTTCTCGTTTAATTTGTATTATGTTACTTTTTTTAATCCTTAATTAATAGGCTAGCATTTGACCTCATCTCACCTGATGGAAGCGACGATGAGATCGACGATGTAGCATGCTTACCTTGAAGATTCACTCTTTACTTGAGGACTCCAAGGTTGTAGTTTAGGGAAAACAGCGGAGCGGGCAGCGAATTCTACTTTTAGGCAGTGCACACGAGAAAGGTGGAGGCGTGACGCTTTGACCGTGAAATTGGAACGTTTACCATAATGTGGATGGTTATCAACCGTACCCCTTGCGGTATTATAGTAAAAGGGGCAAGAGGGAACCAGCTCATGCAGTTCCTGCGAGCACTCTCCGAAGTGAATTTGGCAGAAGACCGACAGGCTAGCAACCACGTGACGGTGCCCCAAACTCAAAAAGCGCGACACGACAAGTGAATCACCCCCAATCAGTCTCCTGGCGCGTCGATCGATGGAGTCAAGAGCATCAAGTTGGCACTAACTACAATTATTATCCAATTATTATTTAATCGTACATGTTCCTAACTAGCTGCGTCCCCCGGTTTCACCCGCGTAAATACTGATCCCGTGGGAATATTTAGATCAAAAGTATCCTATGTTGTTTGTGGATAAATGCAGTTTTCTATAGATTTTTTAAATCAGTCCTGTAGTTTCGGAGACTACCTTCCGATATACCGATACAATATTTACCCTTTTCGTTTTACATTCAAAATCTCTGTTATTAATGAGTTAAAGTTAAATAAAGAAACGAATTGTGTAAACAAAACACCAAAGTGAAGAGCCAAAGAAGGATAAATGAAAATATCAAAATATAGTTTCTGTATGTTTTTTAATTACTCAGATATATTAGGGGTTAAAGTATGAAATTGCCGATTTGTACTGAAAATCTTAATTGTTTATTTTTTAAATTTTTAACAAATTTATTTAATCAAAATAGTTGCCATTATTATCTATACATTGCTGCCATCTAATGGGGAGGTTATTAATGCCTTTGCGATAGAACTCCGACGATCTAGACTGCACAAACTGTGTGAAAGCATTTTGTACTGCCTCCTGGGAAGAAAACTTCTTGTCACGTAGATAATTGTCCAAATCACGAAAAAAATGGTAGTCCGTTGGAGCAAGGTCTGGTAAATACGGAGGATGACGAATGGTTTCTAAGTGCAGTTCCTGAAGGGTCAAAATGGTTTCTCGTGCTGTGTGAGGTCTCGCGTTGTCGTGGAGCAATAATGGTGAAGATCGATTCATGAGTCGGGGCTGTTTTACTGCTAGTTTTGTCAACATGGTTCGGAGTTCGGCACAATAGACATCTGCCGTAATTGCTTGACCAGATCGAAGAAAACTATAGTGAATAACACCATGCTGAGACCACCAAACAGTTACCATTACCTTTTTATTGGTAAGTTTTGCTTTAGGACACTGTTGTGGCATTTGACCTGGGGTCAGCCATTGCATTTTTCTTTTCCGGTTATCATAAAGAATCCACTTTTCATCACATGTTACAGTTCGATCCAATATTCCTTCATTTCTGTACCGGTTCAACAAGGCAACACAAGTTTCAACACGCGTTTCTTTCTGCAGATCAGTCAAATCATGAGGCACCCATTTTTCGTATTTTTTTATTTTATTGATTTGACGCAAGTGAGTCAATAAAGTGGGTAAGGTAACGTTAAACCATGCCGCTAATTCCTGGGTAGTTTGACTAGGATCGGCTTCCACTATCTCTCTTAATTCATCGTTATTCACCTGTGTGGGCGGTCTTCCTCGTGGCTCGTTCTTTAAGTCGAAATTTCCATCACGAAAGCGTTTAAACCAAAATCGCACGGTGCGTTCATTAGTAGACCCCTCTCCAAACGCAGCATTGATATTGCGGGCTGTTTCTGCCGCGTTAGTTCCGCGTCGGAACTCGTATTCAAAAATCACTCGAATTTTCGCAGTATCCATCTTTCTTGTCTAAATTGAATAACAAAAACAATTGAAAGTCGATATTCAAATGTTTCACATTTTTTTAAAAAAGAACATCACAGAAACCATTTGAAAAAAGTTTCATTCGAAAACCTCAAACCATGAAGATTCTATGTCAATTCAAAGAACCTATTGCAATAAAACGGCAATTTCATACTTTAACCCCTATTATTAACATCAAAACTACGAATTCTATAATTCGTTATCATAATTACATTAGGATATAGGTGTATCAAATCCAGTTACCAATCATTACCATAAAAAACGCACTTAGAAACCGATACCAAACAGACAATGTAAGTCAATAATTAGGTATGTGCGGTATAATTATTAAATCATTGATCAATTAGTAATTAAATACGACCAATATCGAATGAAGGTAGTGTAGTGATTTACCTACAATTTCTAATTTTAATTTCATCGAGTTTTTCTTTGAGCTTTTAAAAAAAACGAGTTTAAAACTCAGTGTGACAAAGATGAATGGAAAGTATTTCGCTGCAGCCCGTAGGCAATGATGCGATATAAAATGGAGCATGTAATTAAATAGTTTAAGGTCTATGTATTCGATCCGATCTAATGTATAAATAGTAGAAAATGGTATCAATTCTGCAGCCTTATTTTTGAATCGCTCGTTGCTCGTCAGGCGATTTAAATAATTCAATATCTGCTGGTTTTCGTTCGATGTCTGACTCCTGCGGCGAGTGGTTGATACCACTCGTTGCGGTCGTGCGATTCACATAGAAAAAATACAGAAAACAAGATAAAATCGGCAGAAATAGAGGTATTAAAGTCACTCGAAGTTACGCGAGCGATTCAAAAATAGAGCCCCTGGTATTCATTTACCTAAACTAAACTAAACCTTAAGTTGTTTAATTTTAGTTTAGAAATCCCAAAAAGCTATTCTGTTGTTACGCTGAGTTAAATATTTTATATATACTAAGAAAGAGCTATTAATCATCGATATGATAAATAATATAAATAAAAAATAACAATTACTTACATACACAGCGCTATCTAGACCCCAAAATAAGCACTAAGCTTGCACTATGAGAACTAGACAACTGATATAGATACTACATATTATACTTTGTTTTTTTTTTTATATAAATACATACAAATTATACATAGAAAACACCGAGAACCAGAAGCAAACATTTATGATCAACTGAAATATTTGTCCCCAGCGGGAATCGAACCCGCAACCTTCGCGTTGCATTCCGAGCGTCGTCGCCCGCCGCGCCAAGTTTCGGAGTTAGGTAAGATCGTCTTTTGTTTTCCACCAATCTCTTCTATTAACTTTTTTTTACTTCAAAATTTACCAAGTCTTTTTTTAACTTGAGAGTGGGACCACTTCACCCCTAGCGAAAATTAAATGTAGTCAACTCGTCCCCATGTCTAAGCTACCTTTGGGCCCAGTTGACTACTACCGAATTCGAAAGGGGTCAAGTGGTCCCCGGTCCCAGTTTTGAGGGGGACGACTTCACCCCTAACCACTAGGCTAGGCCACTAACCTTAAGCTTGTTGCAAGATTATAAAACAAGAGTTATATTAGAATCGTTCCATCAAATGCTGGGTACCATCAATAATGTTTGCGTAGGCGTAAACTGCTTTCACAATTTCGTATAGCAACGGAAAAATTTCTGTCGTTTTTCCGTTTTCTTCCCAAGTTATTACCTAGATAAAAACTACGCAGCGGATAATATTCATTCGATTGAAGAAACCTTTTGAATTAAGAAAAAATAAAGCACTTATAAATAAAGATTGTCCACTAATATAGTCTTATTAATAAACGTGGAGTACCTAAGGGCCGCAGTAATTAAACCACTTTTTGTTTCTGTCTGTCAATTTAGAAAATTCATGTCACGGAATAAGACAAAGCGTGTCCTCACTACTCAGACTTTACTTTAAGTTTTAAAATAAGGCTAATATAGTTTTAATGGGTATATACGAGCTAAACTGAAAATCTATGTCGAGTTCATCGAAAATTGTTGATTATTTTATAACGGAATTTTAATATTTCTTTTTTGTTTTTATTGCTCAAGGCATTTTAAACATAGAAATATTTTTAGCATGTTTGATTCCTGTGTAGCTCAGTGGTTAGAGCATTCGCCTGGTTAGCGAAAGGACGCAGGTTCGAATCCTGTCATGAGGATTTTTTGGAAATATATTTCCTTGCTAAAATATTTCTATGTTTAACGGAATTTTGTTAACATTTTCATTTTGGTATTGATTTAGGTTACATAAGTACATTATAAAACAATTAAAATACTTACATATAAATATTCAACAGCATTTCGTAATGAAAGAATCAACAATTTTCGATAAACCTGACTGTGATTTTGAGTTAAAAACTCGTATAAGTATAATGAACTAGTATTTTAAAGAGGTATAATAAAGTGGGTATCATATTATGTAGGTATGTATTTTTTGGGTAATCTCCGAAACTACTAAACCGATTTCAAAAATTCTCTCACCAAAAAAAAACTACATGTATGTATGTACTTATGTACTAGCTGCCCCCGCGGTTTTACCCGCGTAAGTCCCGTTCCCGCGGGAATATCGGGATAAAAAGTAGCCTATGTGTTATTCTCGGTATCCAGCTACCTATATTACAAGTTTCATCGCAATCGGTTCAGAAATTTTGCGTGATTGAGTAACAAATATCCAAACAAAAACCCTTTCACATTTATAATATTAGTAGGGTTAAACCGCAGTTTATGCAGGACTAGCTGCGCCCCGCGGTTTCACCTGCGTAAGTCCTGTTCCCGCGGGAATATCGGGATAAAAAGTAGCCTATGTGTTAATCCAGGTCCCCAGCTACCTATGTTCCAAGTTTCATCGCAATCGGTTCAGTAGTTTTTGTGTGAAAGAGTAACAACCTCATACATACATACAAACTTTCGCGTTTATAATATTAGTAAGATGTATGGATGTGAGTTTGTTACTCTTTCACGCAAAAACTACTGAACCGATTGCGATGAAACTTGGAATATAGGTAGCTGGATACCGGGTATAACACATAGGCTACTTTTTATCCCGATATTCCAGCGGAAACGGGACTTACGCGGATGAATTATTTGAAACCTATTTTACATATTAGTTTTTTGTTTTAGTCGTGAAATCCTTTAATTGGCTTTCAGTTGTTAATTTGTGTTGTCTATTTTTTAAGTTATAGCTGTTGGATTTCCTAATAAATGAATAAATGAAACCGCGGGGCGCAGTATAATATAATCATAACAAAATGTAAAGTCGCTGAAGAGCTACCTACCTAATTGTTCGTTTTCCAATTTTCCTTATAGCGTTAAAGAAATGAATATAATGTGATAACATATTTTTAGAATAAAGTTCGGAGTAGCCAGCTGGCTGAAGTGTTAATTATCATAATGTTTTTTGAAGCGAAATCAGTTTATCTCAGTCTTGCCCGGGATATTAAAAAGCTGGGAATATTGTCGTAGTCGACAATTCGTTCTGAAAGCCAGGCATTCTAGATATGCAATTATGCATGCGGTATGGATGTCACCGGAAAAAAACAAGAATAAATTATAAATTTATAAATTGCCTAGGATTTATAAACTTTCATAGGATTCTAAACGTGAGATAAATTGTATTATTAAACGACCACATTTTCGTAAATTTATAAACTTACCGAACTCATGCGTAAAATAATAAGTGATCGTCAAGTGCGCTCTGATTGGTTGAACAAGTCACGTATTCCTTTTCTTTCTGATACATCACGCCTTTTTTTTACAGAATTAGGCGCGTGTTATCATGTTCTAACATAAAGCTAACTTATCTTAATCAGGGTGCATCGTATAGTTTTTTCGTGGTTTTAGATATTCTAATACGTACCTCAGTCGACATCGACCAATTAGAGAGTTTTTTCCTTTATTTAAATTTTCCTTATTAAAGAAGCGTAAAATTAAAAACTTTTCTGTTACTTGTCGAACCGTTTATACCTACGCTTACGTCGTAAGTTTGTAAATTTACGAAAATGTGTTCGTAAAAAAATACAATTTATCTCTCGTTTAGAATCCTACGAAAGTTTAAAAATTTCCTAGGAAATTTACAAATTTACGTTCTTATTACTCTACGGTGACATGTGTACCATGGGGCTCACATGGGGTAGGCTTAACGGTTTTTATGAGTCGATAGAACAAGTGGGGGTATTCAGAGAGGTTCGGTCCAAATCCGATAGCGGAAATGATATCTCTATCTCGCTCAGCGCGATTCAATAAGACAGTGACAGGCATATCAAGTAGATCTTCGGTTTCCTCTTTAGGTTCTCTCTCGGAACCTATTATAAGCGTTTGACCACCACATCACCTGCTTAATTTTGCCTTAGGTTTTCGCGATTTCACATACTTAATAAATCACAATATTTAGTAGGTACCAGCATGCTGTGGATTGACTGAATATCAATAGCACACTTACATGAGTTGCTACCTATTCCATAAATTCTACGACTCCACGAACACGGTAAATAAAATTCAATTTTTTTTATAATGAAATATAATTCAACTATTAACTCCGCTTCTTTAAAATTCAGATTTAAAGGCTACTCGTTTCGCCACATCCCTTTTCGAAACACAGCTTAAAAAATAAATACAGTCCATTCTCGAATCCATTACAAGACAGCGCAAGACGTTTCAAAACAGAGAAACAAAGGGCCTGATAATGCGACACTAATGGATTTCTGAACTCCCATGTAAGCCGGGATGAGCCGAGAAGCCTAAGGTAATTGCACATTGTTCCACACTACCTTAGTCTACCTACGTAACATAGGTACCTACCTGTTGCACAGTTCGCTTTGATCAAGATAACATGGTATACATATGTGTGGATTAAACTTGTAGGTATGTTCTGTGTTTGAATATAAAGCCTTTGAGTTGAACTATGAAATTCGGTATGCCAAGTTATTTGAAACCAGGAAATTCACTTTGATTTTGAAGTATTGTTTTGCGTACCACGATATTTTGATTAGTTATGTTATTATTAATGTGTTATTGATAGAGCGGTGTTGGTCGTGGTAGATACCCCAACGTTCATTCCGAAGGTCGTGGTTTCGAATCTCGGCTGACCGCGCACCAATGTTTTATTCTTTAAGAAAAAATCAAAGTCGCTATTTACATCGCTCTTACAGTGAAGGATACCATCATGAGGAAACCCAAAACTTAAAGATGGAAATGAAAAATTATTGACGAAACCTAATAATTATTTTATGAATTACCTATTCAACGATACCCCATTTGACACTGTCATGCAGTTCCCTGTCAGTCCACTTCTTCTTCTTTAAAATGGCTTTTCTTTTGGATATTTGCCAGTGTCAAGTATTATCAATATTTGCAGGTTATTTGCATCGAACGAAACAGTCAAGTCGTCATAGTTAAAGTCAAGTCGAGGGAATCATTGTAAAAAGGGGGCCATTTTTTACAATGTTTGTTCACGGAGCTTTGGAGAGAACACTAAGCTAAAGTCCATGTTTTGCACCGATTTTCACTTTTATTTCCGCTTGTACACCTTCACGAAACTAAATTGATTAATATGCCCCCAAAATTAAACAATTTACACGCATTTGAACTAAGTTTCACAAAAATGAAAATTTAGCAACACATCTCCTCAACGCATTCCCGCCAAAACTCAGTCAGTCCACTTTCATATTTTTATTTAAAACAATATGGCGCCTGGTGGTCGCCATTTTGTTTTTAGTTTTATGTCACCAATTTAAGTACCATTGGAGAAATGTGACGCATTTAACGATATCTTAATTAAAGAAATCGATTGAGTGGTTTGGAAGATACGAGCTGAGGAAGAATATTACAAACATAGTACATACATACAAGATAGGCGCGAAAAACATAACCCTTTTCTTGCAGCCGCGTAAAAAGGCCCAGTTTTAAGGCTAGTTGCGAAAACACACAGTAAAAACTTTAACTTTTAGGTATGTTATTGGTCAAGTACATTTTATAAATGTGCCCGAACACATCATTATTATTCGATCTTAGCACTCATGTTGTAATGTAGAAATATCCCGTTAATGTAGGGAAACGAGTTGACTTCTCAAAAACGTATTGCATATCATTAAATGCATGAAGTAAGTACTTATTATACTAGGTAGGTACTATATCTATTCTCAATTAAATATTGGTTAGTAAAGTACTTAATTTGCTTAAAGGTAAACCAACAGGATTAATACGAAATAAGGGACTTAACTATAATTAATTTCCTATTTTAAACTAACATGGTTATTTTCATACACTTAATAACGGGGTATTTACCATGTTTAATAATTTATTCGCGGAGCTCGATATTTCGCTAGTAATTCCAACCAGCTTGTTCACGAGTCTCGTGAACAAGCTGGTTGGAATTACTAATTAATAATTACTGATTAAGTAATTTTAGTAATTAATTTCCTTACTTAAAATGATAGTCTTGGCTCATCAATTTTCGAAGGCCCGTACCATTAAGAAACCCCAAGCGCCTAATTCGTCTGTTTCAATGTTTTCCATCTGATTAGTTCCCGAATGTTTGAATTGTATTATGATATTTTCTTTAAATATGTAGGTATGTACTATGTTTTGTTTTTCTATGTTCTATTTCCTTTTTAATCACTGCATAATCGGTCATTTAGAATGGCCACAAATAAAACTGGCTTATTCAAAGCTGTCCCTTTTAAATATACTTACGTAAACGAAAGAAAAAAGTTTTTAACATAATTTGTCCCTTTCAGCAGAGCTTGTCTAGGTACAGCCTGCTGCTTAATCCTAAACAGAATAAATAATAAAAGTTCAAATCTTTATGCTGAATCCTTTGAAACTGAGATTAGGTACGATACTTTTATGTGACTGATTAAAAACGCCGACCGAGTTTTAACATACTTTTTCTTCTTTTCATATTTTTAGTGACTAGCTATTTTTATGTGGTCATACAAAAAGCGTTTCCAATCACGTAGTGTCATAAATGTCGTTAACAGTTGATCTTACTAATATTATAAACGCAAAAGTTTGTATATGTAAGTATGTGTGTATATAATAGGGGTTAAAGTATGAAATTGCCGTTTTATTGCAATAGGTTCTTTGAATTGACATAGAATCTTCATGGTTTGAGGTTTTCGAATGAAACTTTTTTCAAATGGTTTCTGTGATGTTCTTTTTTTAAAAAATGTGAAACATTTGAATATCGACTTTCAATTGTTTTTGTTATTCAATTTAGACAAGAAAGATGGATACTGCGAAAATTCGAGTGATTTTTGAATACGAGTTCCGACGTGGAACTAACGCGGCAGAAACAGCCCGCAATATCAATGCTGCGTTTGGAGAGGGGTCTACTAATGAACGCACCGTGCGATTTTGGTTTAAATGCTTTCGTGATGGAAATTTCGACTTAAAGAACGAGCCACGAGGAAGACCGCCCACACAGGTGAATAACGATGAATTAAGAGAGATAGTGGAAGCCGATCCTAGTCAAACTACCCAGGAATTAGCGGCATGGTTTAACGTTACCTTACCCACTTTATTGACTCACTTGCGTCAAATCAATAAAATAAAAAAATACGAAAAATGGGTGCCTCATGATTTGACTGATCTGCAGAAAGAAACGCGTGTTGAAACTTGTGTTGCCTTGTTGAACCGGTACAGAAATGAAGGAATATTGGATCGAATTGTAACATGTGATGAAAAGTGGGTTCTTTATGATAACCGGAAAAGAAAAATGCAATGGCTGACCCCAGGTCAAATGCCACAACAGTGTCCTAAAGCAAAACTTACCAATAAAAAGGTAATGGTAACTGTTTGGTGGTCTCAGCATGGTGTTATTCACTATAGTTTTCTTCGATCTGGTCAAGCAATTACGGCAGATGTCTATTGTGCCGAACTCCGAACCATGTTGACAAAACTAGCAGTAAAACAGCCCCGACTCATAAATCGATCTTCACCATTATTGCTCCACGACAACGCGAGACCTCACACAGCACGAGAAACCATTTTGACCCTTCAGGAACTGCACTTAGAAACCATTCGTCATCCTCCGTATTCACCAGACCTTGCTCCAACGAACTACCATTTTTTTCGTGATTTGGACAATTATCTACGTGACAAGAAGTTTTCTTCCCAGGAGGCAGTACAAAATGCTTTCACACAGTTTGTGCAGTCTAGATCGTCGGAGTTCTATCGCAAAGGCATTAATAACCTTCCCATTAGATGGCAGCAATGTATAGATAATAATGGCAACTATTTTGATTAAATAAATTTGTTAAAATTTTTAAAAATAAACAATTAAGATTTTCAGTACAAATCGGCAATTTCATACTTTAATCCCTAATATTATGTATGTGAGGGTGTTACTCTTTCACACAAAAACTACTGAACCGATTGCGACGAAACTTGGAATATAGGTAGCTGGGGACTTGGATTAACACATAGGCTACTTTTTATCCCGATATTCCCGCGAGAACGGGACTCACGCGGATAAAAGCGCAGGGCGCAGCTAGTATTAAATAAGTAGGTATCTAACTTTTTTGTAACTTATATCCAAAAAATATATTTGGTTTTATCATGGGTACCTATGCATTGGATACCGGAAGACCAAAACGTCGAAATCGAGACAGGTAGGAGAGACCTACAAACCAAAATAATAAAAATAAATTAGAATTTTAAGAAATAATTAGGTATTTCTCGACTTTTTTTAATGTCGATAATTTAAATTGAGAAGTTTAGATATCAATAATGTAAACGACTTCCTATAATTTTGTAATTAATTAGTATTGTTGTGTATCTATTGTAGTTTGATTTTGATTTTGTAATTTTATGTTTAAGTGATATTACTCAGTCTATATTGTCCATAATGTTATTGAAGAAGTTGATGGTTATCTGGTCTGGTTTGTTAAAGTTTTTCCCGGTCGAGTTCCAAGACTTGTCCATCTTCGGATCCCATCTAAGACAAGCTTTTAACCTCGAATCTCTAAAGGCATTTATCAAATTATCCCTTCAAGTTCTGTTAGGTACCTGTTGATGTTTTACCTATTTATCTACCCACAGATATTGATATATATAAGGAAAACCAGATGAAAAGAGACTATTTTGGTTAAGAAGTAGCACTATGACCTCGAAGATTGAAAGACAGTAGTGGAGAAGTTTGTACCCTTCCTTTCGTACCTGCCTACGTATCGAAATCCTACTAATATTATAAAGCTGAAAGTTTGTGATTATGTGTGTATGTGTGTTTGTAACTCAATAACAAAACCGTTGAACCGATTACCATGAAACTCGGTATGTAGATAGCTGGAGACGTGGAATAACACATAGGCTACTTTTTATTCTAACATTACCGCGGAAACGGGACTTATGCGGATGAAACCGCGGGGCGTAGCTAGTAGACTATAATAGTCAATATTTTTTATATTTATTGGATTACGCTTGCCACCATTCAGGTCTGAGGCAGTGGGTGGAGGCAAATCGCTGGCGAAACCTCCGGCAAAGAAAAAACATTGCTATAAAATCTTAACGTGCTCCCCCTGACCGCAACCATTCACTTGTAACGTAACATTATAGATTCGACTCTTCTTCTTTAAAAATGGCTTTTCCTTTCGGACATTTGCCAGTGTCAAGTATTATCGATATTTGCAAGTTATTTGCATTGAACAAAACAGTCAAGTCGTCATAGTTAAAGTCAAGTCGAGGGAATCATTGTAAAAAGGGGGCCATTTTTTACAATGTTTGTTCACGGAGCTTTGGAGACAACACTAAGCTAAAGTACATGTTTTGCACCGGTTTTCACTTTTACTTACACTTGTACACCTTCACGAAACTAAATTGATTAATATGCCCCCGAAATTAAACATTTTACACGCATTTGAACTAAGTTTCACAAAAATGAAAATTTAGCAACACATCTCCTTAACGCATTCCCGCCAAAACTCCTAGATTCGACTCACAAGGTACGCGCTGTATGTAATGGTCGAGTCTGTAACGTTACATTACATGCGAAAGCTCGCGGTAAGTGAACACCTTAAAATATATTTGAAATACAAGTAAATTATATTTAGCTAGGAAAATGAAAATACAGGAAACCCACTCTGCAAAGATAAAATAAATATTGAATTTCACTATCTAATATTCGCAGAAAATATAGTAACGAGATGCTTCAGTGCTGTAGGTACAGTTTATTATTATTTACACAGAAATCCTACGCTTTTAAAGGCACTTCGCAGAAATGGAACGCATTTTCTGTTTTAGTTTTATTAGCATCCAATCATCGACACTCAGGTGCGATGGTAAATAAATAAAAACATTGGTGTGTACGGTAGAAAATGTAAACTGATGCAACAGGAGAGTCATACGGAAAATAGGGAATAGATTTTTTCCGGTTTTCCCGCAGTTTGTTTACCTGCTCCAAATATTGAATTACGAATATATATTGAAAAAAAAATGTATTCTGTTTGTTTAACAAAGAAGTACGTATGTATAAAATATTATAACACGAACTAGTATTATAACAAAATGTAAGGGTTACCTGTGTCCGAAGTCACAGGTTTTTAACTATTATATGCGATTATTGTACAGCATTCACAAGTTTTTGCGAAAATACTACTATGTTGAAGTCACGGAGATAACAACTTGGACCAGCTGCTTAACGTACCTTCGGAAGTACGTAGCATGTAGTCGAATTAACCCATGAAGTCAACGGGAAAAAGGAAATACCTACTGTGATGTCGTTTCTAACCCGACTCTAAATCTAAGACGGCCATATCGAGCTGGAATGAATGTTATAAACACTGGCATTTTTTATTACACGACTGCCAAAGGAAGTGTTATGTTTTTGCCGTGAGTGTATGTATGTATGTATGTATGTGACCTATTTTTGTGCCGTCGTAGGGCCTAAACGGCTGGGCCGATTTAGATAAACGATACGTCGTTAGATTCGTCATGACCGTGAGAGTGACATAGGGTACATTAAAATAATAAATAAATAAAAATAAAGATTTAAAACGCTATAAAGCAAGATTTGTCTTGACAATAAAAACCGAGCAAAGACAACGGAACGTTCCTTAAAAACTTTTCGATTTGACTTTCACGCCGAGTTTCAACTTTTGAAGGAATTTGAATGTTTGATTTGTCAGTTTGTCAGAGATAACATAAATAACAATTACTATGTTTACAATAATTAATTAACTAAAAATTTGAAATGTCGCGCTGTGGATAATGGATAGCAAGGCTAATCCGCTAGGACAAGAAACCGCCAGCCTTTGTATCACCAGTCGCAACGAAGTTTTCGGATTTGGTAATTATATTTTAAGATGAATACCTGCCTACTTCATAGCCATCTCAGAAAAACTCAAAAAGAATAGCTATTATAATATTGAAGGCTTTTAGATAGCCTATCTTTAACCGATTTCGAGTCCTCGCTACTGGAGTATACACATCCAGAGTTAATGAGTTTCTCTGGTGTAATTGTATCTAATCTCTAATAACTAAAAAGCAATAAAAAAAATATTAAAAAAAATAAAAAACCCGACTGCCGTTAAAACTGAAAAGTAAAAAACAAGAAGATACCTAAAGGTAAAGAATGATGCAGTCGGGTGGGACTCCTTTTAAAGGTAAAGTATAATGACACCAAATTGTGTTGAAGTCCCACCCGACTGCGTCCACAATTGTTTAAGGCTCCTAGATGCGTCGAACGATTTTTAAGGTTTCTTTACCTTTAGGTATCTTCTTGTTTTTTACTTTTCAGTTTTAACGGCAGTCGGGTTTTTTATTTTTTTTTTGTCTAAGTGATGTGATGACTCGACCCAATGAACTGATAAGCATGGAGGTATTTATTTCAAACTAACTCACCTCAAAAAATAGGGCCAAAACTTACTCAAATACAAAGTATGCATACACAAGCTACACACCACTCTACTAGCTAAGAATTGGACCTTTGTATATATTTTCATCAATTGTGTGTTGACAACGACGGAGGACGGTAATACGCTGTTCTTTAACATGATTGGTTCTTTGAATGACCCGATCCGAGTACAACCGAAGTGACAGATTCGAATTTTAATCCTCGCACGGCCTATTTTACGTAGTGTCATTTTGAAGCCTAAGCAATACTTCCACGCTTATCCGTTCACTGACTCGACCACACTGATTTGGAGGTGTCAATTGAACCCATGGTATTTGACGTAATGGGATAAATCGACACATGATCGGCGTTCTTAAAACTCTTAAGACATGGAGCGATCGATAGGTAGGTACTCGTGTTTTAAATTTTTATATTTGTAGCATATATAGCAGTCTAACGGAGGAACTATTACTTATCATAATTATTTATCCTAAACGGCGAATAACGGATTGGGGTCCTTCTGCTAATTATCTTAACTTGGCTTCTTTGAATGGTAAGTCATCAACAACAAGACCATCCCAACGGAAATGGTGAAAAGCCGCCAGCCTGGTCGTAATTTATAGGTACATAATACCGAGGCGTCCACTATATCTAGGTAAACTGTAGTAGGTAGTATAGTTTTCTTTTCCTCTATTTTTTATCTGTTTGAGACGCTTTCGGTTTTCTCACCGCGCTATAACTAGCATAAGTTTACAAAAACAAAAAAGATACAAACTTTTCCCAAATCCGTAGCTATCTCGTAGAGGTACGTACAAATTGAGAGAAAGAAAACACTGCGTCACTTCCACGTTCTAAATTTATCGAAAAAATATTCTACCTTTACATCACGTACTAATTTCAAAATAGAATTTGACCTTTATTTTCGCGCGCAAACAGCATGTTTACGTTGATGAAACACGGGGCTGACTGACGCGCGTCAGTCAGCGAGGTTTTAAGCTCAACTCGACTTGCATCTGTTGCTTTGCTTTGACACGTAGATTGCTCTGCAATCTGCATCCCCTTTGAAAGTATTGCCTATGGCGTACTGCATGAAAACATTATACTGTCCGTGTGTAGGTCATTCTACGTTGTACGAGTTCGCTCTTTTGCCCATCTGCGACATCGGCAGACATGCATATGTATACAGGGTTGGAAAAAAAGTACCCTTAATATTGATGATGGCAAAAGATACCCTTATTTTAAAACATAAGGTAAACAACATTTAGATTAATTTAAGTGAACTATTTTCGTAACAACGTAACTGAATTTTACCTTTCTTCCTTTGTTTTTAACAGACATGATGTTTATTATTATTTTTATTATTAAAAAAGACTAGAAATACAACACATCTGTGTAAGTAAGTTACCTACCATCATACTTGCTTATATTTTAGATGTTGGAGACAAAAATTGTCCGATCCAATTGGATCGAAAGTAGCAAATCGCATTATGAAAGAGTCCCAGGTGTGTGTAGCCAACCACCGCTACCCTATCGAGCAATCGACCGACCACTCGGCTTAAGTTATGATTAATGATTGCAGCCAAAAAGAATTACTGGCCTCAGCCCAATGAATCACAAGGGCCGGTGACCGATTTACATAAACATGCCTTAGTTTTTCATCGATATTAAGGAAAAGATAACAAAAATATTGGTGAACGCGGACCTAAATGGGTTACTTCGGACAATTTAAAAAAGAAATAGGTTAGTAGCTCAACAGTGTAGCTGTTAAATTTACAGGGTAGTAAAAAAATAACCCTTCACACATGACAATAAAGTTTAGTGCAGTTTTAATGGGCTGTAGTATACTTACAGTACGCGATTCTGGGCTGAGATTTTGTGGGTCTATTTTTGGAAACAGCTATCCATTTATGTTTTAATGAAATAAGGATTATTTAAGGAGTTAACTGGTTTTGAGTCTTCGTTGGCTTGGACACCTTGATTGTACGGCTAAACTGATAAAGATAAAAAACGTCGAAGGCAAACACACCAGTAACTTTTGTAAGTTACTGCCTTTTCTTTGCTTAAAAATATTGGTTTTGAAATTTGTTCTTGAGTGGATAAATTTTTGACACTAGATACGTGCTTATTAAATCAATAATAATAAATAAATATTGCACGACATGGTACACAGCTCAATCTAGCTCCAAACTAAGCATTTAGGCTTGTACTATGGGTACTAAACAACGGATATACTACATATTATACTTATGGGTGTATTTCTATGTATAATATGTATGTATTTACAAAAAAAAGTATAGTATGAGTATATCCGTTGTCTTCGTAGTACAAGCCTAGTGCTTAGTTTGGGGCTAGATTGCGCAGTGTGTAATGTCGTGCAATATTCATTTATTTGTAAATACATACATTATACATAAAAAGGTAGGCAGACCAGATACAAATATTTATTTTTAAGCATAAATATTTTGCACCCGCCGGGAATCCAACCGCAGCCTTCTGCATTGCAGTCGAGCGTTTTTTGGAAGATCCCAAAAAGATCCTACGCTTCTGGTCGGAGTTGGGTTGGCTGGAATGACATCACAGCCTACAGTCACGTACAATGGGTCCACTGGAGGACCTAAGTGCGGAAAATGGGAGCCCAAGAAGACTGAAGACTGAAGACTGAAGACTGCAGTCGAGCGTTCACCCGACGTGTCACAGAGGCCGTCAAATGTTTAGTAACTGGGTTTATGAACTGATCATAAGTACCGTTAGTATTGTTAGGTGATTGGGTTTTGCATCTACTTTTAGATGATTTATACAGCGGAAGCAACTTTTAATCCATGTTATTTATGGCGTGCAGCGCCCGGGATATAGTTAGGTGGAGTAGGCTTCTCCAGCACATAAACCACCTATTGAGTCCAGTCTAGTCAGAGTTATATTCTTGAACTAGAATGCTCACGTAGAACTAAGTGTTCCGCTACATTAGGTTTAAAGAACTTTATTATCTAGAAATATTTTAAAGGAAAAATTCAACTTGCGAACTTGCGTGGCCGAGCGGTATAGGCACTGGAATATTGATCCAGGGACGCGAGTTCAAATCTCGCCGCAAGTGAATTTTTGAAGATGAATTTTTCCTTTAAAATATTTCTAGTAAATATGCCTTGAGCAATAAAAACAAATTTACGAAACTTTATTATCGACAAAGACACAAGTGTCACTTATGTGATAACAATAACTTAAACTTTATGTAGGTACTTATGAAACATTCATGGTTCGCTAATTTAAATCTACACATTGATACCTAATTTTAGCGGACAAAATTTTAGTGCTAGTTCTAGTAGTAAAATTTATTTCAGCCATACCCAGACGGGACACTACTTACCTTCTCCCTTACTTATAAAATAGTATTTACACATGCTTGTTATGTGACGTTTGTCTCTGTCTGTCAACTTTGAAACTTCATGTGACAGTAAAAGACAAACGATGCATAGTTATGCACCGCATTAATTAGCGTTTATAAGTAAGGGGGTTAAAATAAAACACTATATTTACCGGGTTTAATCGCGTTTTTATTCATGATTTTTAAAACGAACCGAGCTTCGCCATCTTTACAGTTGGCTTTTTATTGGTGTTTTATTATGCAAAATCGCGAAAACCATAGAAGAAATTAAGGGGGTTAAAGTTTAGGTAGTTTTATAAAAACGGGTTTATTTAATAACCTTCTTAATAACGCACCTTTTTAGGAAAAATCAAGAAAAACGTGCCAAAACTCAGAACAAGGGACTACCTATAATTGAAATTGTGACAGAAACTTGTCAGAGCAGAATCGCTTAGGGACCGAAGTTATTGTATTTGCTTGTATTGTCAACGAATTTACGATATTAAGGGCCTTTTCATACTGACGGTTTGCGAGCGTTTTCAAAGTGTAAAGAATGCAAAATGTTAAGTAGGTACCTACGTTTAAGGCTGGTATCTATATTCGTACTTTGACTTTGATAGACAAAAACTTTGAATTCAGACAATTTTTGGTATTTATAAAGCGATCTTCACAACTATCCAAAGTACTTGCTTAGTAAAGTCGAAGTTTTCAAATAATTGATTGTATTAGGCGTTACTTTTCGGAACTCCATATCAACTATATTAATAATTAATACCTATTTAGTTTTTAGTCCCGATACCTGACTAGTATCACTACGTATCATGCGGTCTGCCGCGTGCAAAGATTTTTATATAGTCGAAGTAAACCAATCAAAAATAATGACCGAAACTTGCCTTCCCTGTTATGACTATGAAGTCCTTTTTATTTTATTCGTATATTAAAAAATGAATTTCGACTACAAATTCCAATTCAAAGTTTATGCTCCATCTGACTCGTTGGTAGATGAACTGTTAACTCTGTCTCTTTCTGAACTCTTCGTGCGTTTAACTCTGTCTCTTTCTAAACTCTTCGTGGGTTTAACTCTGTCTCTTTCTAAGCTGATCGGTTTTTGCTAAGCTCAGTCTAAGCAAAGTCAAAGTACGCACTATAAATGTCAGCCTTAGTAGACCACACATCATCGCGTCTTGAATATTAAAATTCATTAATATTCTAGATGCAATATTCTAAAAAGAAGTTTTTTTTAATATATATTTATTTATATAATCATTTATTTATTGACGGCATCCGTGGCGCGTCGGGTTAAGGCCCGACGGTCGACTGCAGCGCAGAAGGTTGCTGGTTCGATTCCTGCCGGGTGCAAGTATTTATGTTTTTTTTATAATTGATAGGTAGGTAAGCATTTGACCACTATCGCACCTAATGGAAATCGACGATGTGGTCTAAGATGTTACACGCTTATCTAGGACATGTTCACTCGTGACTTGAAGATCCCCAAGTTTTAGACAAAAAAGCCAATTAAATAGCAAATGTATGCCTAACAATAAATATTAAGTTACGTATTTACAAAATAAAAGTATGATATGTAGTATAACCGTCGTCTATACTCATGGTACAAGCCTGTGCTTAGTTTGAGGTTAGGTTCCGCTTTGTGTAATTATAGTGCTGTTATATATTTATTTTTTTATTTTTTTATTAACCGATATTGTCCCACTGCTGGGCAAAGGTCTCGCCAACATCCTTCCAAGCTGTCCGGTCCTGGGCTAGATTTGGCCAATCTCCGTGAAATGCATCGAGATGGTCACGTCACCGTTTTCGGGGTCTGACACGATTCCGACGTCCGTCTTCTGGAACCCATTGCGTGACGATCTTAGCCCATCGGTCAGGATGCATTCGATTGACGTGGCCCGCCCAATCCCACTTAATGTTGGCAGTTTTTTTACTTACATGGGCTATCCCAGTCTTTGATCTCAGAGTGGTGTTCCTTACGCGATCGATCCGCTTCTCACCGAGCATACTGCGCTCCATAACCGTCATTATTTATAGCCATTACTTAAGGCGCAAAATGACTGGGCAACCATGTAAAAGCTACACTACATCTCCACGGTAATTTCTTACAGAATAGCTGCCCAGGTTATTACTTACTAAGTTTGCACTTTTCTTTTTAGAATACCCAGTCAGTTGAAGCGAAGCAACACTACCGTCGAGCACTTGAATTAAAATTATTCAAGAACAAGAAATGTGGTTTAAACGAAAGTGGTTCTGTAGGTGTTTGATTTATGGCGGTTCTTGGTATATAGACCGTCGAAATAAATGTTATTTCGACGGCTTTTGTAGCGCGTCGGGCAAAGGCTTGACTGCAATGCAGAAGGATGCGGGTTCGATTCCCGCCGGGAGCAAGTATTTATGCTCAAACTTGGTGTTGGTGTTTTCTATAATGTACTTACAAAAAAAGTATAACATGTAGTATATTCCTTGGCTTGTATTATGGGTACCAATAACAGGCACAGAAAATCAATCAGCAATCTAGCCCCAAACTGAACTGTTTGGGGCTATATTGCTGATTGATATTCTCTGCTTATACTCGTATTATGACGACTACTTACTTTGTTTTGTGTTTGTGAAATACCTTTTACGTCTTATAGCCTGTTCTCTGCTCCTAGTATTTACTTAGTTAAGTACTTGTGACTTCAATATTATATTATATCAAACCTCAAATTTTTTGTTTCCGCCCTGCACCTAGCAAAGACTGTCTGGAAGAGACGGCTTTAGGCAATAAGGCCGCCTATGTGATGTGTTAGAAAAAAGACCTAATCTATCTATCAATTTACGTGAACCGTTGCACTATTAAGGGATGGTTTATATTAAACCGTTTCCCGGCCGTGCCGGGTCCGAGCTTCGTTGTCTGTTGCTCGGCCGCCACTCGGTTGCAACAGTCCGATCGACTGCTCACCGAGCAATGGACAACAAAGCTTTTCCGGCTGACGGTCTAATATAAATCATACTTTTCCGGTACAAATGTCCATTCTACGGATCTCTATAAACATGTTGCTACTACGACGTAGCCCTTCTAGGAAGCTATCCCAAATGAAACAAATTACTTATCTTGAAAAGATAAATTACTCAACTCATTTTGTAAAAATCCTTAAGTACCTATCACGGAAGAGACTGTCTCCTGACACAAAGAACACCGGAGAGCTTCGGAGACAGGTTAACGATAAACATTATAATTCTAGGCCTTGTCATGTAATTTTTTAGATGGACTTTATATAGCGCAAGCAACTGCTCCTGCAGCTGCTCGCAGCTGCTCCATAAAAAGCATGTATTATTTTACGTAGTATATATTATTTATTGTAGCATGTATGTAGGCAAGCCTACTTCACCTATGTCTCGGGCATCCGAGACGTAGGTGACGTATCGTAGGTGAATCACCTATACCACAGTACATAGAGGGAGCAGTATGGAAACTGCGCACACACGTGCACACTCGTCGTGACGCGGAACTCAGTGCTGACATCTTCGCGAGACCCCTTTAGGGGCTCGTCGACGCGCATGTTTGTGTGAGTGAGCCCCGAGCCGTTTTCAAACATTTGTAGGTAATTACCATACTGCTGTGCCCCAGGCCCCATAGGGTTTCTTTGTACTGTGCCTATACCATCCTCTTAGCCTAGTCAGCCATATCCGACGAGACGTTTAGAGCTAACTATGCCATTTCTCACGATGTTTTACTTTAACGTAAGATCGATATTGATAACGCACATAACTATTTCGCAAAGAAAAATAAGTGTGTGTGTGTGTTTGGATGTTTAGATGTTTGTTACTCAATCACGCAAAAACTGCAGAACCGATTGCAATGAAACTTGGAATACAAGTAGTTGGATACCGGTAATAAAACATAGGCTACATTTTATCCCGATATTCCCACAGGAACGGGACTTACGCGGGTAAAACCGCGGGCGCAGCTAGTATTTTAATAAACATACCTAAGTCCTGTTCCTGTCGCCGCAGACGTGTAGTACAAAGATAAAATAATCACTACGTTTGCGTCGTACTTCAGTGGAAGCGACAGAAGCTGTTTAAAGGGTATTTTTTCCCGTATTTGCGAAAAAAAAGTGCATGATCCGCTCCTATTGATTGTAGCGTGATGTTATATAAGCCTTAACCTTCCTCAATAAATGGACTATAAGACACAAAAAGATTTTTCAATGCGGACGAGTAGTTCCTGAGATTAGCGCGTTCAAACAAACAAACTCTTCAGCTTTATAACATGATAAGTATAGATTTTGGTATTGATATTTACAATACCCTGGGTATTTCTTTGTTTTTATTGCTCAAGGCATATTAAACTTAAAAATATTTTAGAATCCCCGTCATGGGGATTTTTTGAAAATGTATTGCCTTGCGAAAAATATTTCTAAGTTATAAAAACAAAGAAATAATATCCTGGGTTTTTTCATCGTTATTCAATCTTTTTTTTTTTAATAAATAAATCCTGTGACCAATACACAGCGCCATCTAGCCCCATGGTAAGCTGCTAAGCTTGTATTACGGTGACTAGACAACGGATATATTACTTATATTTATTTTTCTTTTGTAAATACATACATATTTTACATAGAAATACACCCATACCAGATACAAATATTTATTTTTAAGCATATGTATTTGCACCCAGCGGGAATCGAACCCGCAACCTTCTGTATTGCAGCCAAGCGTTCGTCCGACGCGCCACAGAGGTCGTATTTATTCATTTCTGATGCCAATATTCATACGCAGTAGGTGTTCCTGGTAAACGGCGTTTATTCCTATTATTCCCAGTTGTCCCCTCTAGCCCTGTCCCCCGAGGGGACAGCTGGAAATTATTTTCCCAGATGTCCCCGGGGTGACAATTCGTTACGACTGTCCCCTTTCTATGCTAGTAGAGGCTACGTGTGTGTACCTTCTCCTTACACACACGTAGCCTTATCTTATGATCGGATATTCATAGAAATATCGAAGGTAAATATTAAATCGTTCTATAAAATGTTCCGCTTCCACGGAATCCTAATAAAAACGAAGCAATCAAAAGTGCATTTCCTCGAACGTGCTCGGCTAAAGCTTGGACTGGGAAAGGTAGATATGATTTTTAATATAAATATTTTTTGTTTTATTTATTTTTTATTACGATTTATTAAGAATCACGGCTAAGGCACGTAGTTTATGTGTCCCTAATAATCCCTATCTATATATTTGTATTATTTCAAAGTAGGAGCCCATAACACACAGTAAGTGTTAACAAGCGGAGAGCGGGCAAGCTCTCCCGTGTTTACCTTTGTATAGTACGTTTTTTAATTTCAGTCTATAATCAGACGTTTTGGTTCGTTGTTTTTTATTTGTAATTATGGTATAATGGCTTTCAGACGTTTACGCGAAAGTTTCCATGTATATTTGTATGTCTGTGAGTTTTTTACTCAATCACGCAAAAACTACCGAACCGATTGCTATAAAACTTGAAATATAGGTAGCTTGGGACCTGGAATAACAAATAGGCTACTTTTTATCCCGATATTCCCGCAGGATCGGGAAAAACGCGGGTAAAACCGCGGGGCGCAACTGGTTATCTATAAAATACTTTGTTCTGTCCTAATTGAGGCACAGCCTAAACCGCTGATAGTCGAGTTGTAGTGTTCTTTATATTATGATGTGGGCATCGAATAAGGTTTTCGAGTCCCCGGCGGAATAGGGTATTACACGAAACGGAGTCGAACGCGTATCGGGTCCTAATCGAGAGAAACCGCGGGGTGTAGCCGTGTTAGATATAGGTAACTCGAATCAATAGGTTCCTAAATATTCTATATCCTAACTTTTAGAAGGCAGACGTAGGTCGATTTCGTTAAAAAAGCAATGAAAAGATAAGAATAAAATTTCGAGAATTTTCAGACGTTTATCTGTTTTTGTTTGTTATTCTTATAAAGTTTAATGATCGGGAGGTTTGTGATAAAAGAATTTTTAAACTTTTTCTTCCTTTTCTCTTGAAAGGGCATAACTTTGATGTAACTTTCTTTTGAAAACAACGTTATAAAGTTCAAAGAATCAAATACTTCCCAAGTTATTCAAGAAAGTTTACTTAGGTTACCTACATGATTAATGAGTAGATAAATGCACAATTTCTAAGGAACTTTCTTATTTTTAGGGTTTTTTTCTAAAATCTCTGATTGCAGATTTCTCGGGAATTAATATTATAAATTAATTTATAACATACTTAGTATAAAACAAAGTCGATGCCTTTACCCCACGTTTCTAACTGATCTTTGATAACCAGGTCCGAACATGAAACTTTTTTCTTGGTTGATAATCAGTTCCGAAAACAGAATTTTCTCGTCGTTTTCGTAATCATAGTTCATAACCAGCTACGAAAGTGGTGTTTTCTTCTCTCTGTTCATTACCGGTTATTAATAAGGAATATTTTTTTCTACTTTCGTAGTTTTTTAGGTTTGTATTAAGTACGTTTAAATCTTTAAAGTTACGTAACAGGTTTTGATGCGGTTTTTTCTAGGAGATAAAGTGATTCAATAGGAAGGTTTATATGTATAGTTCTATACCAAATTATACATAATAGGTCGGCTAAAAAGTTTCTTCTCATTTTATATAAAAATCTAAAGGTTTAAGGTTAAAATTTATTTACATTTGACTAAAGTATGTAGGTAGGTACCATTTTGTTGGATATAGATGTATATATTATATACTTATATATTTACTTAGTTTTGTTTTTAAATAGACAAAAGCGACGTGCATCTTTGATATCAAAATTTCCGGATTGAAAGCGCTTAAACAAAATTTACTATACTCTCACAGATACTGCATTAGGCCTATAAACATCACAAATATTTTTCGCGGCTTGTGTTGCATTTTCCTAACTTGAATTTGGAATTCCCTTCTTTAAAATTTAAACTTTTTAATGATAACATAACCAGCTAGATACAAATTGTATAGCCAAAGAAATTTTATTACAAGTTCATACATACAAAATACGAAAAGACTTTTTAGCCGACCTAATATTAACTAACTGCATTAGCATTCTACTTACGATGAATTAAACTTTATCTATCTACCCACATAAACAAGACAATTAATTCCTGACAAAATATTGTTATAATAACGTAATTTACGCGGGAATTCCCTGCGCTCAACCCACGGCGTCCTGCGGGATTTATATGTGACCCAATTTATTTTACCGCTACTAATTGCTTATTGACTTAGTTTTCGACGCAAAGGAATTAGATAAGAGTTTCTTTATGTTTGTTTCCAAATTCCAATTACCTACGAGCTGTTTCCCGCGGTTTTATCCGCGTTAGTCCGAATCCGATTTAATACTAGGTACTACCTCACATTTTACATACCTACTTACAAGCTAGTCTTGCACATTAATTCAATCATTTAGTCAAAAATATATAGGTTTTGGTCGAACAGGGTGTAAAGTTTACAATACCATGAGTTTCTCTATATTGGCCATTCGGCATTATCAAGTCATAGTAGATTCTGAAAACAAATTACATACTTACCGACTACATGTCAATTATATAAATCCGTAATTCAAACATACACAACACATAATCAAAGCCATAATAATTATCCAACGTGTTTGTAGTTAAATTCGTAAAATGTCAACAAACAGAAAATAAATAAATATACCTAGTACTTAATAACAAGTCCACACCAGCCACAGATTTCAAAAATCTCGGGAGATTTCGGAATCTGCCTGATTCTGTAGGAAAAAACTGCGTAGTTCCGCTGTAGACTACCTACTTGATCAATCTTTAACAAACTGTGTCACGGACTTTTTTAAAACGTGAACGTTCTGGAGAACCGTGTGGATGTCGAGATTCTGCACGGTTTTTCTTACAGAATTATTCTCTATATCGTACAAAATCATATTGGAATAACAGAGAAAATTTCGTTTTTATTTATGTTACTGAACCGAGTGCGACGAAACTTGGTATTTTTTTTATAATTGATATTTAAGCGTTTGACTACTATCTCACCTGATGGAAAGCGACGATGTGGTCTAAAATGTTACGCGCTAACCTAGGAGATACCTGTTCACTCGTGACTTGAAGACCCCCAAGTTGTAGACATCCGGGAAGACATACTCAGGCAGCCGCTTTCATTCGCCTCGCAGTACGAATAATGAATGACGATGCGAAACGCTTGGTTCGGGTGACTTGCTTGGGTATGTTATGAAATAACTGTAGATATGGGCCCTGATTCTCTAAAAACATAGCATGCGACAAACAGGCGGGATGCATGAGCAATGCAGAAGTCGATTTATTGCAGGAGTAAAAATAACTAGCCCTTAATTTTGAATGCTACTTAACTAGTAATTAAGTAAAATAACATTTTCCAGAATACGAATAAACGTAAATCTCCCTTAATTTTGAATGTTACTTAACTAGTAATTAAGTAAAATAACATTTCCAGAATACGAATTAACGTAAATCTCCTGCACGTCGCCTGCATTCTGCATGCTATGTCCTTACCGAATCGAACCTCTGGATTAACACAGGTTACTTTTCATTCCGATATTCCCGCGAAATCAAGAGCCACGAAAAGCACCAAGCGTGCTCAGTTCGGTCAGTCACGAACATTCTAGTGAGGGCCTCGCTAGGCTCTATGCGCTAAGCCAGCCTCCAGTCTCTGCAGACTTAGAATGAGAATGCCCGCTTTTCACTGCGAGCGGAACGGTCCCTTACGGACTTCGCTACACTCGTAAAAATTATTTTCATACAACTCGTCTCCGCTTTTGTGGAAGCACTTGTATGAAAGTCATCTTGCAAGTTGCGAGTATAGGAGTTCGAATGGGACCCTTCCACTAGGAGTGGAAAGCGGGCATTACACACCTAAAGTTCCTGGCCCTTTCAATTTGAATTTGACGTTATCCGAAAACCACAATAAAACAAACAAATTAAACTACTAAATTTTAATCGCATCCAACAAGTTATTCTTAAGCGAAATACTTAAAATGAATTCTTAATGTTAACTAAAACATAATCGCTAAACATTTCATTTTTTTAATGTCAGATACAAAAATATGTATATCTTTATAACAACCAAAATGCACACAATCTGTGATAAACTAACTGAAAAGGTAATTTTATCGCACTCAATAAGGTATACTCTGCTCATTGTATTTGTCCGCACCCATAAACACTGGTATCACTAAATTATTCACAAAAGCCAGTGGCATTTCAGCTCTCAATTTGAAGCCGCAATATACAGATCACTCGTCTGTTTGGAACATCTGAAATTAACAGATAAAATGTTAATTTACGAACTTTGAACGTAGCATTGCAGCAGGTCTGCAGAATACAGTAGATGATATTATATTCCTGGTATTACATTCATTAAAGTTTTATAGAAAAAGGGTAAATTAAACTAAAGTTAATAAATGAACAATACCTAGAGGTCCAAGCTACTTGTTAAATATTTATCCAAGACTTCACCATACGTCATTTACAAACAACTGAACCAGTCGTTTGTTATTCAAAAGTCGTTGCAACGTCATTTTGTTTAATCTAACATGGTGGATTTCCAAAATTAGGTAATTTATTTATCATTCTCGCTCTTTATTGACGTCATTTTTGAGTAAACAAACGACTAATAAGAAGCAGAAACCTTTGACGACTTTGTTTTAAACTAAGAATGCTTAGAGCTGATTTACATTAGGTCAGTAATAGAAGTCAGTGCCTTAGAACTTCCGTGGTCAGTCACTGACTTGGTCGAAGTTGTATGGTTCTGACTTCTATAACTGACCCAATGTAAATCAGGTCTAAGATTACCTAGAAGGTGGGTAATAGAACTAAGACATCATAGAACTTGAGTCATCATTCTTAAATGTGTGAGCAAATTTCCAAACAGTATTAACTTTAGAACATATGAAACTCGGCTATCTGGGGCTGACATAAAAAAGATTCACCACACGGTCTTTCTCCTAGTCCCTGATAGAAACCAATACAGGGCTCTACTTTAACTTTACGAACAAACGAAATATCTATTATATTGCATACTTTAATGACAGATTCTCTTCCTGGATAAAATCGTAGCCATTTTTACTACAACCTTCTATCGCATTGCTAAAAATGTTACAAACGATTTGATAGTACACTATTGAACACGTGAAACTGCCTCAAATTGTTAGCCATAACTAAGAAAATGAATGAATAAATGACAGTTATGAGTTTCGTTCATTTGTAGAAATTAAATAAGAGGCCCAGTTCTATGTACATATGTAAAGGAGGAACACTAACCACCAAAATCTAAGTATCGCTCTTCCACAGCTTGATTGTCTTATCGTTCTCTAGTGCCGCGGAAGCGATGATGTTCTCGGTGGGATGGCAAGCGGTGCACAGCACTGTGTCGGTGTGGCCGGACAACCGCTGTACGATCTCCTTTGACTGCAGGTTCCATATGTAGACCAGGTTGTCTTCTGAGCCAGATACTATCCACTGTGGATTAGAGATATACATTAATAGCTGCACCCTGCAGTTTTATCCTTAGTCCCGTTCCTTTGTTAGACGATTGAAACGTCGAGGTAGGGAAATTAAAAAGTAAAAATCACGCATGACCCGGAACAATTTGAAATTATGAATCTACTCCATGGTTTTACCCGCCTAAGTCCCGATTCATCAGGAATATCGGAGTAAAAAGTAGCTTATGTGTTATTCCAAGTCTCCAGCTAGCTATATTCCAAGTTTCATTACAATCGATTCAGTAGTTTTTGCGTGAAAGAGTAACAAAGTAACATGCATACATACATACATACATACAAACTTTCGCGTTTATAATAGTAGTAAGAAGTAAGATTATACAGTAATAACTGAAGATATTATTATTTTTTCTGTTTTCATGACTTTGTATTAAAATAAGACTAATTTTACAGTATTAATAGCATTGCTTGTTTTTATAATCAGCATTGTTGCAATACCGAACCGACTCCCGACGTTTCGAAGCCTATTTCAGACTCCTTTTTCAAGGTAGTGTTTCGGGGTTATTTTTTCAAGATTTTTGTAAAGAGTTATTATTTTAGTATAATAAATGTTTTTTTAGTTAAACTTACTTTGCCTCCAGTAACGCTGAAGTTAGCGAAGATACAATACTTTTCGTTTTTATGTCCAGTGTATGTCTTGAGGCATTTCCCTCGACTGTAGTCCCAGAGCTTGAGTGTGTTGTCGAGTGTTGCGGCCAGGATGTATTTGCCGTTCGGTGAGAACTTCACGAAGGAAACCGGTGGATTATCATCGTCGATTAGAGTTTTGAGGCATTGTCCCGACGCTGTGTCCCAAATTCGACTGGAATAAAAAACAGACTGGTAAAGAATAATGATCGGAGGCTGATAAAAGACGTCAAAAATCAATATATCTTTGTATATTTATTAGACAGCCTTATGGGCTAAAAGTCGTCCACATATATCGTATACTCTCCTATTGCATAGTAACCTAACATTATAAGATGTCTGAGCAATCACCCCTGAGTAAGTTCATTTATTTCTTCGTAAATAACTAATTTACATTTCGTAGTATAAAACAAAATCGCTTTTTGCAGTTTATAAGGTTTATATGTACATAACACATCCCGATATTCCCGCGGGAAATGCGCGCGTGGGCGCAGTTAGTAATTGATAAAAAAAACACTAAATTTGATACCTCCTAGCTGATTTTGCTAAAAATTTCGATTAAAATTGTTACTTTCATGTGTCATTTCATTACACTATAAATTACTAGCTGCGCCCCGCGGTTTCACCCGCGTAAGTCCCGTTCCCGCGGGAATATCGGGATAAAAAGTAGCCTTTGTGTTAATCCAGGTCCCCAGCTACCTATATTCCAAGTTTGTGTTAATCCAGGTTCCAAGCTACCTATATTCCAAGTTTCATCGCAATCGGTTCAGTAGTTTTTGCGTGAAAGAGTAACAACCTCACATGCATTCATACATCCATACATACATACTTACATACAAACGATCGCGTTTATAATATTAGTAAGATAAGATGACACCTGCTGGCTGATTTTGCTAAGAAATTTCGATTGAAATTGTTACTTTCATGTGTCATTTTATTACACTAAATAATGACACCTGCTGGCTGATTTTGCTAATAAATTTCGATTGAAATTGTTACTTTCATGTGTCATTATAAGATCTATAAATATAACTGATTATAGAGTAAAACACTTACCATAACCCATCATAACTTGAGGACACGATTAAACTTCCATCCCTATTGAAATGCACTGCGGACACTGGATCTGAATGTGCTGGTAATGTCTTTAGACATTTTCCTGGAAAACAATAAATAATTCTTATATAATTTATCTAAAATTTATGAAAAACAATGTTTCCTAAAGAAGATAAGAGAATTAGCCATCAGCGTTGAATTTGCAAAACACTTAGGTTACAAAATTCGGGTTCGAATCCTGGTTGACAGCAAACCTTTTTTTTTAAAGAATAATAATAATAATTGATGTGCTCAATTAACATCGCCTTTAAGATGAACGCAGATTGATCCGAGCCGAATGATACGAATTTTTGTTGTTCACGGGATACGGTACCTTATATTATTACTATTAGAGATAAAGTCCATTACATTTACACTTCGCCAGCGTCGGCCGACTCTGATGACGTCATCGGAAATATAAATCGCTCCTTTAGAATTATAACCATAGGTATTTGATAAAAAAAACTGTAGTTGCATATTTCATATGCAATAAATATGTTGAAATAAGTCCCTATAATTCTAGAGGAACGAAATGTGTAAATATACTTTATCTCTACTCGAATAAGGTATTGTTTCCCATAGACAACAAAAATTCGATTTGTTTGACTCGGATCAATCTGCCTTCACCATTGTGAGGAATCCGACATGTCCTCACCATGGTCCGAAAGCCCGGGACATTCGCCAATCCAGAGTAGGATAGGATGTCATACCATTACACTGTCTAAATACTCAGAGGCAGCCGGCATACAACAATGGGATAATTAATTAGAGGGCTTACAGAAAAGAAATGTTGACCTACCTGTTCTTACATCCCATATTCTGACACTCTCATCAAAGCTGCCGGAGACAATAAGATTACTCTGTGGGTTGAAGTTACAGCAAAACACGTAGTTACTGTGTCCTTTCAGGGTCTTCAAACACTTGCCCGAACTTAGCTCCCAAACCTGAAACACAAACAAAACTTTAGGTAAAGCCTGGGCAAGTGGGCATTTCTACTAGAAATATATCAAAGGAAAATTTTAAAAATTCACTCAAAAATACCAACTAGACTACGCGAGTTAGCAAGTGAATTTTTAAAGATGTATTTTTCGTTTTAAAACGAATGTTCAATAACCGCTAACCTAACCAACCACTGCAGCGCGACGGGCATAACGCCCGACGTTTATGCAGAAGGCTGCGATTCGATTCCCGTCAGGTGCAAAAAGTCTAACCTACCTTTGGGCCCAGTTGACTACTACCAAATTCGAAAGGGGTCAAGTGGGCCCCGGTCCCAGTTTCGATGGGGACGACTTCACCCCTAACCCCCTTGTGCTTAGTTTGGGGCTAGATTGCGCTGTGTGCAATGTCGTGCAATATTTATTTATTTAATTTTGATAAATTTTGTTATAGAAATAGATGGGGGAAGGACATAGGCCACGATATTCCCGAGACTTACGCGGTTGAAACCGCTGGGCGCAGCTAGTTAAAAATAAGTCTAAATACCTATTAATGACCAGCCCATGAAATACAAAATGCACCTGTCTCATGTTTGAATAGAGTAATGACATAATGTAGTAATGTCAATAAACTTAGGCCAAAGCAGGTGTGATCCAGCTGATAAGGCTAAACTAACACATTTTTTCCTTTGTTCTAATGGAATTTGTATCACTACGCTGACATATAATTTTGAAACTATTTTAAATTAGCCAATTCGATTTTTTTAAGACTTATAAATACTGACATTTAATATTGTAAAGGTGTTTACTTTGTCTTTACATAGTATGAAACAAAGTAGCTTCCCGCTGTCTGTCTGTTTGTTTGTATGTGTGCTTAGATCTTTAAAACTACGCAACAGAGTTTGATGCGGTGTTTTAGTAGATAGAAAGATTCATTGGAAGGTTTATACGTATAAGACATCCCGATATTCCGACGGATTCGGAACCTAAGTGGGTGAAACCGCGGGGCTCGGCTAGTTTTATAATATATACAGGCTTATATAACAGGTTACCCTATCCTTCCCATTACGTGTCGTAAAAGGCAACTGAAGGATATAGGGTCGACTAGGGAACCTGGAGAACCTTCCCAAGGAGGCTTGGTGGCAGGCAAGCAGGTGGTAGTAAAAATACTGCCTAAACTATTAGGCAGTAGGTATTGTGTCAACCGAAATAAGTTAGTATAAAGGGTAGAAAGAATGGTTATAGGTGGCTGTTGGCTACCTCTGTGGCATGGAGGACCCACAGCTAATGTAAGGCTGAAATCTATAGTGCGTACTTTGACTTTGCTCAGACTGAGGTTAGCAAAAACTAAGCATGAACTTTGAATCTATAAATAACAAGAACTTCATAGTCATACTCATAACAGAGAAGCATAGTTTAGGTCATTACTTTTGATTGGATTAGGTACATTCTATTTCTTAATTTGAAAAACTTCGACTTTACTAAGCAAAAACTTTGGATAATTGCAAAGATCGCTTTATAAATACAAAAAATTGTCTTTAGTCAAAGTTTTTGCTTAGCAAAGTCAAAGTACGGACTATAGATTTCAGCCTAAGACTGGAGGTGCAATAACAGCCTTAGACTGGAGGTGCAATAATCACTGTACCACAAAAAAGAAACAAATCATGTCTGAACGTAATAAAATAGCAGTAGTAAGTTCAACAAACTTTTCTGTGCCATACTTTAATATCTCTAAATTCTCTCGTTAATATGGTAGCTATCTTATCCTAACTGATAGATAAGGGACAAAGCGTGAGAAACATTTTAACTGGCACAGATTTCATGTGACACTCCGTAAACAAAATAGATAAGCTTCTACTCTCACAATTTGGACTAATGAGAGATAATATACTTTTGGCGGTACACCAAAAGATGCATATTCAAATTACAGGTTCTACATTCTACATTAAGCCACGGAGTATCAGAGATACCAATATAATATTGTACCCAGATAGCATTTAATAACCTGGTGACCAATTTTTTACAGTTTCAAGATAGAGTATTCAGCTGATAGTCATGACTATTGGCTACTTATTTATAACCCAACATAACAACAGCAAGTACTTCGATAAATAGTCACTATACCCGTATTTATCCAGGGTATAAAACTATTACCTTGATTTATCCAGGATATAAACCTATTACCTGGATTTATCCAGATACAGAGGGAGGGTCAGCAACCTTATAAATTTGCTGTTGCTGTAATTTAGTTAAATAATTGAGCAACATCAAAATTTTAAATTGGTATGCCAATTTTAGTGTTTAGGTACTGCTGCTTAGCCCTCAAATTGTGAGAGTATATTTAAGTATTTGACTGAATTACTGCCCGTGTCTCACCTTTAATGTCTTGTCATCACTAGCGCTAACAATCAGCCTGCTGTCGGAAGACCAGGCCACGTCACTGATCCCCATCTTGTGTCCCGATATAGTCTTCTCAAATTTGCCATCATAAGCGCCCCACACCTTGATAAGTTTGTCTGCAGCTGTAAAATAAAGATTGTAGGGATAAACTAACATCATTAGTTATCTTTACTAATATTATAAAGAGGAAACACTTATTTGTTAGTTACTTTGTAATAAATAGGGCGAAATTATCAGACTAATTTCAAAAATTCTTTTACAAATAATAAGCTATATATTATTGAGGAGTACATAGACTACTTTTGATCCCGATATTCCCAGGGCATAAGACTTATGCGGGTAAAACTGTGGGATGCATCTATATAATAAATATAAACTAATTTGTAATATATATTATCAATAAATATATGAATATGAATAACAACATGGTGTCTTTAACTAGGTACTAAAATAAATGAAAAGTATTTAAAAGGATACCTATTTTACATGTTTTTAATCTTCAAAGAATCATCAATATAAGTCACTAGCCTTTGTTGAGTATTTTCGCACATGGCATTTTTTTTCTAAATGTAATTACACCTACCTCTATAAAATTATATTACAAAATAATACAAAAGTTGATTTCATTTTATTTAATTTGACTTCAAGCAATTAGTTTTCATCTACAAGTAAAGAAAATTTCTTTACTTTACTTTAGTTTTTGTCTTCTTATTTATAACTGGTATGGTATTTTGGTTAATACATTTTGTTTAAAAAGTCATTTTGTTGCAAAAATATTCCATACCAACATGATATTATCTACCTAAGATGTGATAATATTATATGTAAATGTATTTTAGAGTGTTTTTTACACAACAGTTTAACGGTTGCTATGTGACCTCATTATTAAACGCCTTAGCATTTCCAAGTGAAACTTTTGTCAACCATTGTATGGTGTATATTACAGCTATCAAATAATGGAGTTTTTCATCACAATTGATTCACTGATTAATTTAATAAATAAAACCTTAATGTTGGATGCCATTAGGAATATTCCACTAAGTCTTTACATTGTAATTTTATTTGTAGTTCAAGGAAGTACCAAAATCTAAAGTAGGTACCTACCACATGGTCTAAAATTCAAGTCATATAATGAACTCTATGTTAAAGGCAATAAGAACTAAAATAGCGTACCAGTGTTGTAACCTTCGATTTTACTTTATTCATGCCCAAAATAAATTGTACCTAGGAGGTACTTCCTAGGTAGGAAGATTTCACAACATTAGCAGACCATGGGAGAGTCAGAGGAGCTTTCATTATATGCTAATGATTCAAATAAAATGCAAAGTTTATTGTAAAATGACGATTAGAATACGTAGGTACAATAATAAAAGCTAATTTATTTAGCGCGTAATTGATATACTTACAGGAGCTAGCCAGCCATTCTCCATTTGGACTGAATTTCACAGATGAGACAGCCTTCGTATGGCCAGCAAGGGTGAATTTGAGGGTATAATTCGGCTTCTGGAAAACCGATAACTAAATTAGCGCCAAATCGCACGTGCTCGAACAAAGTTGAAGTTACATAAACATGTGCCGCCCGCCTGACTGATGCAAACGGTTGAAATACTGAGAATGCACTATACTCACCGCCGCCGAAGATTTGTTTGATTGCGGGGCGCTTTGAGATAGCGAATTTGGACCGGACAGATTGGCGGAGGGCCCACCGTGAGCTTGGTGTGCAGCAGGATGGCCTGGGCCGGGACCTAGCGGCACCATGTTTCAACTGTCGACGCACTCACTATTTTATGTTTGTCACCCAATGCAATCACAAAAACACACAGAAAAACAATGTAAATCCAATTTGGGAACAGTCAAATCAAGTTTTTCAACACCCACTCGCGGTTTTCTATAAAAATCAACGTAGATTTTCAAAGAACATTCCAAATCCGGGCGTCTCGATGCGTGCATTTCGCGAAGACTTGACAGGGCTACCAACTTTTTAGCTCAAACTGGCCCTCCCGCCCTCCGTGGTTTTTTATTATCTATAGTTGATTACCTCTGATTGCTTCGTCAGTAATTGTCTATGATTGATTCAAAATTCTATTTCCGTTTCGCAGTACAACGTTAAATTATAAAGTATCCAGCACAAATCCCGCAAAATAATGTAGCAAAAAAAATGTAAAAAAAACATTTTTACAATCAAAGACATTTTTTTTTTATTTTTACAGGTGGCAATCTTTTTCATTTGACCTCTTTGACATTTCCAAGGTCATATTTGTCAAATTTGATCTTGCTTTTACAGCCGGCTGTGCAATTGGATTTTTTCGTGAAACTGATAAATATTTAACAAAATGGCATTGAACAAACTCAGTATTGACTCAATAAACCTTTCTGGAAAACGGGTGTTGATGAGGTAAGGTCTTCTTTCAGTTTTTCGTTATAAACCTCGATTTACTTTAGTTGCATTTATGTCTAAATTATTTAATTTCTAGGGTTGATTTTAACGTTCCATTGAAAGAAGGTGTAATAACAAACAATCAGCGTATCGTTGCCGCTTTAGACTCGGTCAAATATGCTCTGGATAAAGGTGCAAAGTCGGTCGTCCTCATGTCGCACTTGGGCAGACCTGATGGTCAACCTAACTTGAAATACACTTTGAAACCTGTAGCAGAGGAGCTGAAGAAGCTACTGAATAGGTAAGTACAGAGCTAGGTGGTAGGCAGATGTTTAAGCTATAGATGTGTGGCTCCAATACCACTCAGTGTTGGACCATATCTTTTGGAGATTTATTTTTTCCTAATTATTTCTAAGTAGGGAAGTAGAAAGTCTAAATCTCGTGAGAATATTAATATATTAAAGAACTTGTGTTATTTCTCAGCCAAATTTTATTACAATCAATTCAAGTTTTTTTTGGATGATGGGCCAATAATCATTCGCACATAATAATACTTCAACTTTTACTTCTATAAATAGATACTTAGGCTCTCTTATCAGTCTGTATTTATTTGAATATTTTTGTTGCTGTTGCTGGGTATTTCTTTATGTAAAATTAACATACTTTACCTAAAAATTCTTACTTATAGAATTTCTAAAAACACTATTAGAATAGGACACTATTTATGTACTTACATAGTATGTATGTATTTGTGTACATAGTATGTAAGTACATGAATTCTTATCTTAGCCATTATAATATACCAGTTCTGAGACCCATATCATAAGCAACTATAATTTTGGAGATAGATGGTGCTGTCATACATTAATACATAGTAGGTATCTACTAGCTACACTCCATAGATTTTCCCACACATGTTCTAATGCCATAGAATTGAGAGCATAAAAAGTGAGAGAATTCACTATGCTAGATCTAACACATATTATTGTTCTATTCATCCCATTCTTCTAGCTATCTACTAATGTTTCACTGCAATATGTTCGGTAGGTCTTCTGTCAGTTGCATGTCTCTTACAAAATACTCTTACTCCTACATATCTGATAAATAATTTACTATCCTTAAAATTTATATTGGTTCTTTATAGTAATTTCAATAGTAAACATTATTATTAATTATGTTTTTACTTCAAAATGCAGTATCTAGTGATTACCACTAGACAACAGTCAAAATCAGAAATGCAACTACTTTTAGCATCTTGCCTTATTTATTTGATATAGTTTAGAAAAATCCCCTGAATGCCAGTCTAAATAACTGTATATTTCAATTATAATTTTACAAACTTATTATTCTTTTAATCAATAATCAAATAAATCGTAATTTTATTGTTATTGCTCTAGCCATTTTGACTGGAAATATTTTAAAGGAAAAATTCCGCAAGTTTGGTAAAAAATGGACATAGAAAATATTTTTTTAAGTTCGCCTCTTGGAGTGAGAATTCACGTGTTCCAGTTCTTTAGGACGCTATTAAATTTAACGCTATTTAAATACTATAAAAATAATCATTCAAAAACATGATCACCATTTTTATCTCCATTAAGTAAAGTAATAAAACATTCTATTTCAGAGAAATCACCTTCCTATCAGACTGTGTCGGTGCAGAGGTTGAAGGTGCTTGCGCTGACCCTCCTGTTGGCTCTGTCATTCTCCTAGAAAACCTGAGGTTCCATGTCGAGGAGGAAGGCAAGGGTGTCGATGCCACTGGGGCTAAGGTCAAGGCTGATCCTGAGATAGTTAAGGCCTTTAGAACAAGCCTGAGGAAGCTTGGTGATGTGTACATTAATGATGCTTTTGGTAAGATACTTTTAGATTTTTCTTCCGTTTTCGCGATATTATATTGAAATAAAACATATTTTACGGTATTAGTCGCGTTGTCAGCATGTTGCTATGCCGACCTGACATTTAAAAACAAATCAATTATTTATGTTGTTCAGGAACTGCACACAGAGCTCACAGCTCCATGTTAGGAGATGGGTTTGAGCAGAGAGCCAGTGGGTTCCTTCTCAAGAAAGAGCTCCAATACTTTGCTAAAGCCCTTCATGAGCCAGAAAGGTAATTAACGATTTGATTTTATATAATATATAAGAATATAAATAATTGCATAGGCCATCACATCTCAACCCATAAATTAATATTAGGGGTTAAAGTATGAAATTGCCGATTTGTACTGAAAATCTTAATTGTTTATTTTTTAAATTTTTAACAAATTTATTTAATCAAAATAGTTGCCATTATTATCTATACATTGCTGCCATCTAATGGGAAGGTTATTAATGCCTTTGCGATAGAACTCCGACGATCTAGACTGCACAAACTGTGTGAAAGCATTTTGTACTGCCTCCTGGGAAGAAAACTTCTTGTCACGTAGATAATTGTCCAAATCACGAAAAAAATGTTAGTCCGTTGGAGCAAGGTCTGGTGAATACGGAGGATGACGAATGGTTTCTAAGTGCAGTTCCTGAAGGGTCAAAATGGTTTATCATGAGGCACCCATTTTTCGTATTTTTTTATTTTATTGATTTGACGCAAGTGAGTCAATAAAGTGGGTAAGGTAACGTTAAACCATGCCGCTAATTCCTGGGTAGTTTGACTAGGATCGGCTTCCACTATCTCTCTTAATTCATCGTTATTCACCTGTGTGGGCGGTCTTCCTCGTGGCTCGTTCTTTAAGTCGAAATTTCCATCACGAAAGCGTTTAAACCAAAATCGCACGGTGCGTTCATTAGTAGACCCTCTCCAAACGCAGCATTGATATTGCGGGCTGTTTCTGCCGCGTTAGTTCCGCGTCGGAACTCGTATTCAAAAATCACTCGAATTTTCGCAGTATCCATCTTTCTTGTCTAAATTGAATAACAAAAACAATTGAAAGTCGATATTCAAATGTTTCACATTTTTTAAAAAAAGAACATCACAGAAACCTTTTGAAAAAAGTTTCATTCGAAAACCTCAAACCATGAAGATTCTATGTCAATTCAAAGACCTATTGCAATAAAACGGCAATTTCATACTTTAACCCCTATTATATAAGCATATAAATAATTGCTTAGGGCATTAGTCAACCCATAAATTAAAATAACATAAAACAAAAAAAAAAGGAAACTCCACATATTTTTTCATCTATCGCATATAATCCTATAAATAAAAATTAAAGTAAAACTGGTTGAAATGGTCCCAACATTAGAGAACTGATCAGCCGTCTGGTGCTTGCGCTGGCGTCCGCTACTATAAATAATAAAGCACATAGTAGAAGAGCAGTGTTGGTGCAAAGGTAAATACCCCAGACTTTCATTCCAAGGATCATGATTTTGAATCCCGGCCAATGGTTCACCAAAGTCTTAAAGGAAAAATGTGTGTGCTATTATACCACTAGACCAACCAACGCTCTTGGTTTAACTATTTCCAATATGATTTGCCAGGCCGTTCCTTGCAATCCTGGGTGGTGCAAAGGTAGCAGATAAAATCCAATTGATTGAGAATTTGTTGGATAAAGTAAATGAAATGATCATCGGAGGCGGCATGGCTTACACATTCTTGAAGGAAACACAAGGGATGGCTGTAAGTATGAAGAAATGTTTTCCAAAAATTCCCACCTAACAGAACTTGAACCTGCATCTCAGGCGTACCGTGCCAACGCATTCGCCAATTCGGAAAATATGGTTTGTATCTCTTCGTTTTTTAGCACAGTACTCCAGGGATACAGGTGTAAGTCATGTTGGATGCAAAATTTTGGAAAGCATTTTTATACCCTTGTACATAGAGGCAATGCTGCCGGCAGCGGCATCCTTTGCTTCGATCAATACCCTAAACGGGAATTTAGCGTCGACATCGTCATCAAAGTTCGCATTTTAAGCCGACGCCGTCGATTTGAACTGTCGTTGAAATCGACCTCTCTTGAGCTGCTGCTCTTTCGTAATAGGGAATACTTATTTAAGTATTTTAATTTCATAAATACATTATGAAACAAATGTTAGTTTAAATGAATATAAAATGATGTGCTTAATACTATTTCTAGATCGGCAATTCTCTATATGATGCGGAAGGAGCTAAAATTGTGGGGAAGTTATTGGAAAAGGCCGCCAAGAACAACGTGAAAGTCCATCTACCAGTGGACTTTGTTTCTGCTGACAAATTTGACGAAAATGCTCAGGTACAATAGTAGATTGTTAGATATGGGTTGAATGTCACCCATTTCACCTCAGATATTTCTAACGCTCGAACGAAGTGAGATCGACAATAGTTCGAGGGTGAAATGGATGACATTCACGCGAGCCATATACTTTACTTTGAAGAGTAACTCAATTATCATGGCGAACGTAAAAATTAAAAAAATATCTTTCCACCCTAGGGATGAAATGAGAATCTTTCCATCCGGCTATCCTTTAAAATTAAAATTTCCGAACAGGATATATGAAAAATTCATTTCTATTTTCACTTTCCTGCAGAGGTAACATCCAGCCACAAAAAATATTTGTCAATTGACAAAAAAGTTCCGTTTCTTTATCCCATCGTTTGAGAAAAAGAGATGGTCATTTTTCATATGCTACCACTTGACTGCTGCTGATTTATATTTATCATTTCTCGTTTCAAACTTAATCAAACGTACTTTAATTCCACTGGAATGGGAAAAGCCGCCTGAGACTGAAACTTTTTAATGTCGCCCTGGAAAGCCGAGTTGAATGAATGAATGAATTAATAAATTCTTTATTATACACACCAAATACAAATACGTACAAAGAAAACAAACAAAATTTAAAAAGCCAAGTTTTTTTTTTTTTTGTGTGCCGAGTTTCATACGTTCCACAGTTAAACTGTTCGGAAATTTACTCACACATCTTAAAAAAAGTTGACTTAAAATTCGAACACCATTGTTCTATTACCCACCATCTAGGTAATCTTATTGTTTATTTAGGTGGGATCTGCTACCGTCGAATCTGGCATCCCAGAAGGATGGATGGGTCTCGATGTTGGTCCTAAATCGAGGGAACTCTTTGCCGAGCCTATTGCCAGAGCCAAAGTCATTGTTTGGAATGGGTAAGATAGCTATTTTTTTTTAAATAATTATGTTTTCCACAAATTTACACCTGACAACCCGACTTGAAGCTGCATTTCCGACCTTCCGTGCCAATGCCTTTGCCAGTTCTGCAACAGGTGCTCTTTGGCCAAATGTACAACTGTAGGAAACACTTTAAAACTAAATCATGGGTAACATCGTTTTTACCTTAATTTAACTATACTAAAAATATTTTTAAAGAAAGAATTCATCTTCATAAATTCACTCGCCGCGACGTTTGAGTTCGTTGTTGGCCTAGTTGGGGTAAAGATCCAGAGAGACGCGAGTTCAAACCTCGCCGCGAATGAATTTTTGAAGATAATTTGGAACTGGAGCAATATTCTACCATAATCTTTACCAACCCAAAAAGTTCGAAAGTATTTCTGTCTATTGGTTATAATAGAAATAGGAAAAAAAAAACTCAACCGCATTCACAAACACACAACCCGCCCAACAACATCCGACCCACACCGGGACCCGCTACTGGAGCTCCATGAAGCCATCTTTACTTTCCCTTCCTACAACAGGCTTGGTAACTTTAACATACAAAAGCTGAAAGTCCGTGTGTATGAATGTATGTATGTATATACTTACAAACTTTCAGCTTTATAATATTAGTAGGTGTTGACCTTAGAGTAATAATTATCTATACTAGGTATATTACTCTAAGGTGTTGACACAGCCAACAGCGTCACGACGGCGAGTAGATAAAACTACCTAACTTCATTGAATTAATGATAAGCGCCATCTCTATTCGAATAGGAGAGGTTAGCATTTCGTAATGTTGGCAGCCTTGAAATTCTATCTTGTATTGGCGAGAACCCCTCGCCACTCTCGAAAAGAGTTGGTATGTACCTACTCTTCCTCTTTCTACGAAGGTTCTGTTACTGTATCACGAAAAAATTGATCACAAAGTTTTCGTGATATAGTAACAGAGCCTTCGACGCCGACTATCATGGAGGCAAGATGTAACTCTAATAAATAATTAAACTTTTATAAAATCAGCTATATATTTGTCTTTCTTCCGGTCCCCGTGCATTCAGTAGGATAATAGTTATATTTGACTTACAGACCAGCGGGTGTGTTTGAGTTTGAGAAGTTCGCCGGCGGCACGCGTGCTATCATGGACGGCGTCGTGAAGGCGACCGCCGCCGGCAATATTACTATTATTGGTAAATAATAATTATGCTACTCACCATAGCACGACGTTCTTTTATATATACTATAGAAGATATGACCAAAGCAGAACATGACTAACGCAGAACATGACTAACGCAGAACATGACTAAGATAGAACATGACTAGGATAGAACAGGACTAAGGTAGAACATGACTAGGGTAGAACATGACTAGAGTAGAACATGACTAAAGCAGATTATGACTATAATCGAACATGACACCCAATAAACAACCCGCATGAACTATCTGTAACTGATATGTCAGGGATATGCCCTGACGGTTCAAGTTAAATTTCAAGTTTTTATTGTGTGATACTACTACACACCTAGGCCTACGCAACGCGATGCCTGTGCGCGCAACTTGCCCTACAACTGGGCCTTTTGGCGTGACTTTAAGCCGTGGGTTTCCTCACGATGTTTTCCTTCACCGTAAGAGCGATGTTAGACGATGAAAATGACAATCGAAGCGCGGTCAATAACGTTGTGTCTTGAGATGTGTTGCTAAATTTTCATTTTAGAGAAACCAAGTAAAATGCGAGCAAATTGTTTAATTTCGAGGGCAAAATAATCAATTTAGTTTCGTGAAGGTGTACAAGTGTAGTGAAAATAAAAATCGGTGCAAAACATGGACTTTAGCGTTGTCTCCAAAGCTCCGTGAACAATCATTGTAAATGGCCGCCGCTTTACAATGATTCCCTCGACTTGACTGGTTTGATGCAAATTGCAAATAACTAACAAAAATTAATAGTACCTACTTGACACTGGCTACTTTCCAAATGGCCATAATCGGTTCACAATCGATAAGAAAAAATACAATTTGATGATGAATTCCGCCAGGCGGAGGCGACACGGCGACGTGCTGCGCTAAGTGGGGCACGGAAGATAAGGTGTCGCACGTGTCCACCGGCGGCGGGGCTTCCTTGGAGTTGCTTGAAGGTAACATCATTACAACATTTACATATAACCACTGACACCCTTATTATTCATCCTAAGGTCCAGCGGGGCAATCTCGACTTCGGGAAATTTCGACTATTTTTAATAAGTTCCACATTTTACTTTATTTTAAAAAGTGCCATCTATGATCGGATAGCGCAAAAGCAGTTTCATAAATTTCTACATAGATGGCACTGTCATATGTGGACTTTATACACGTAAAATTCAAATTCCTGCTTGACTCACTGACCGATACAGGGTGAGACATTTCAATGAGCTTACAAAACTAGACAGCAATCAAAAATATAAGGAGTTACGTCCTCGATTTTGGCAAAAACAAACCCGCCATTATTACATTTTTGGACATTTAACCACCCCATCCAGGAATAGAATACCCTTGTTTTTTGCAAAAATAAAAATCCTCTATTTCTCTATAAGTGTACCAATCGATAATGTCATAAAAATCAGATCCTGGGAACAAACATAGTGTGTTAAACCGAGGAAATTTCTATTTTTTTTTTATTTCTTCCAAGCAACCAGGCAGAATTATTTTTAATACGTTTAAAAAAAATCTGCCTTTTTTTTGCACCATAAAAACAAAAATGGATTTTACGACGACAGTTTTGCTTTAGACGCTTTCTCGCTGTTTTAACCCACACTCGCTTTTTATTTTAATATGACTGTGAAATATACGAAAACCATTTAAATTTCTACGGTAAGTACTTGGCAACACATTACTAACAAACCATATTATATAATAGTCTTGAATACCTTACTTTATTTTACTTCATTTCCTTTTCAGCTAATATTTTGGGTATGTTATAAATACTTTTAACTCTACTAAACTCCCGTAGATTCTTGTGATTGCTTCTAAATATAGGGATAACGGAAAGTTGTTAGCATTCAGAATTCATATATTTTTCGTGTAGATATGGTTCACCTAGTGTTAGAGTTTTCAGGTCGCCCTAAGGCTCTACTTGTACCTAACGACTGCTAATAATATCAAAATATAGCCTGCTTTTGTGAAAGTTCATAAGTATGTTAGATACTACTTTACACAAAAACTACTGAACCGATTGCGATGAAACATGGAATAAGTATAGATAGCTGGAGATGTAGAATAACAAATAGACTACTTTGTATCCTAATATTCCCGCGGGAACAGGACTTACGCGGGTAAAACCGCGAGGCGCTGCTAGTAATATTATAAAGGTAAAAATTTGTACGTAAATAAACGAGCATGTTCGTTACTCCTTTACCCAAAAACTACTGAACCGATTACGATGAAACTTGATATGCAGATAGCTGGAAATCCGCACATGTGCTACATTTTAACCTAATATTCCCGCAGGATTTGGACATAAGGAGGTCAAACAGCGGCGAAAAGAAAAGCGTTGCGTTTTGTTTCTAATAATAAACTATAACTTGCGTTTTGTTTACGCTCCATTTAAACTTAATCTATCGTTTTTATTACAGGAAAAGTGTTGCCAGGCGTCGCTGCTCTCTCCGATGCATAAACTAAATAGCACACTATCATTTTCTCTTAGGTTTTCGCGATTTTGCATAATAAAACACAATATTTACCGGGTTTCACTCGCGTTTTATTCAATAACGGCATTATTACAAAGTGCCGAGCTTTCGCTAACTTCACCGTTAGCTTTTTCTTTTAAAAAGTATCGAGCTTGACATCCAAGACCTTAACAAAACTATTACCGTATTGTAACGTTAGCGAAAGCTCGGTACTTTGTAATAATACCGTTATGAAATAAAACCCAGTAAATATTATGTTTTATTAGAGCAATATAGTATAATCTATATACATATTATTATTATAATAATTATAAACTTAGTCGTAGGTGAAACCTATATTATTGTACCAAAAGACGAAAAATATTAGGAATAATAAGACCGTAGCCCAGCTACGCTATAATAAATAATCATAAATATCTGTGAAGAACACACAGCGCCATCTAGCCCCATGGTAAGCTGCTAAGCTTGTGTTACGGTGACTAGACAACGGATATTCTACTTACATTGATTTCTCTTTTGTAAATACATACATATTATGATACATAGACATACACCCAGACCAGATACAAATATTTATTTTTAAGCATAAGTTTAGCACCCGACGGGAATCGAACCCGCAACCTTCTGCATTGCAGACAGGTATTCGCCCGCCGCGCCACTGAGGCCGTAATAACGTTTAATCCTTATTTTCATCCCGATTCTATAGAAATTTGGTATATTGGTAACATCTTTTAACCGACTTCAGAAAAGGAGTAGATTCTCTATTCGTCTGCAAGTGTTACAACAACATAGAAATAAGTATTTTAAAGGAAAAATACATGTTCAAAAATGGTTTAAACTCGCGCTTCCAGATCAGTACTCTGATGACCTTTCAACTATCTTGGGCGTGTTAGCTCGCGTAGCCTAGTTGGAAGGGCACCAGAGTACTGATCTGGAGACGCGAGTTCAAACTTCGCCCCGAGTGGATTTTTAAAGATGTAATTTTCCTTTCACATATTTCTGGTAGATATGCCTTGAGCAATCAAAAAACAAATTATGAAATGATTCAACAATATATTCAACTATGAAAGAAAAATAAAATATTATTAAGAAATGGTTCAGAAAATACATTTCTGTGCAAAATGCTGCCGCTGGTGCTGCTTGAAAAACACGTTGCTTGTTGAAGTCCCTAATATTTTTATCGCTAAATTGCAATATCAATCGAAATATTTGTGATTTCAACAAGCGAACCTTTAAGAGAAATGTATCGTATGGATGTATGAAGTTTTAATAGAAAAGTCATGTGTAAAAGTTGTATCGAATAATTCATTGAGGAAAATAAATCAATGTTGTTACCTAAATGTACCTATTTTATTACTTTTACCCTACGAGGACTAAATCGAATGGAGATCTAACTTCTCTATATCTTTATTAATCAAAAACACACACATATTACAACAAAAAAGCAAACGACAATTTAAATAAACAAACAAATACAAAAACAAACACTTAACTAAAAAAGAAGAAGCCATCGTCGACGCCTTCACGAGGCATAGTTCCCAAGATGCTGGCAGCATTCCCTCTCAGTATAGCGAGACTAACTCGCTGAGAAAGGAACCCGCCAGCCCTGGGATCACCGGTCGCCTCGATCAGACTTCGCGACAATTCCCTCATTAATCTGATGGCACTGGAATCCCTCTTCTCTGGAACTTCTCTATTAAATTCGAAAAAAACATGTTCCACAGTCACACAATGAAAATGAAATGAAATATATTTATTCGTCTGAAGTAGGTTATACAGTTGGTACATACAATTACAGTGGGCCCGTACTTCGCCGGATCCTCCAACATACGAAGCAAAGCACAGCAGCAGATGCACACGACATTGCGATTGCAACTCAAAATGTATGAAAATACGTATAACGTGCGCGTGGTTTGCATGCAATGGAGTATCACATCTTATCTTACTAATATTATAAACGCAAAAGTTTGCACGCAGGTATCTCTGTATGCGACTTTGTTACTTGATCACTCAAAAACTACTGAACCGATTGCGATGAAACTTGGAATATAGGTAGCTGTATACCGGTAATACCGCGGGTGAAACCGCCGGGCGCATCTAGTATTTTCATACACGGGAAAGCTAAACCAAGTAATGGAAAAGTTTGTAGGTAAGCAAATGAGTAAGAACCGACTATGTTTGCTACGAACTTCTAAGTCAATCTGGAGACCTGCATTACTTTTATCCTGATATACCCACAGAGCATGCACACACATATACACGTAGTTATTTTTAAATTTAATTATAACTAAAATATAGAATAGAATGACGAAATTATAGATAGAAAATTGTGAGGTACCCTACCGCGTAACTCCTGTCGAGTTCAACTCGACGTCGTTTTAATATCTTACTAATATTATAAACGCGAAAGTTTGTATGTATGGAAGTATGTATGCATGTGAGTTTGTTACTCTTTCACGCAAAAGCTACTGAACCCATTGCGATGAAACTTGGAATATAGGTCGCTGGGGACCTGGATTAAAACATAGGCTACTATCCCGATATTCCCGCGGGAACGGGACTTACGCTGGTGAAACCTCGGGGCGCAGCTAGTATTTTATAAGTAAGGGAGTAAAAGTCATACAAAGAGCTATGGAACGCATCATGCTCGGAATATCACTAGGACTTTTGTTTTTGACTTAGCTTTTGAGGTAGCTGGGGACCTGGATTAACACATAGGCTACTTTTTATTCCGATATTCCCGCGGGAACGGCACTCACCCGGGGTGAAACTGCGGGGCACAGCTTGTAAAATATAAATATTGCTCGACATACACACACTAACACGCTTTGGGAATACGATGCTGTCGATAATCCGGTTGAAAAAAGCTACCGAGCAAAGAACGAGCAAAAACTGTTGGCGCGGTAACTTTTTTCAACGACGTCGAGTTAAACTCGACGAATGTTACGCGGTACCCAGTTAATCCTGTCATTTCGTATATTAAATTAGAAAACGACCTTTATCAGAGTCTGCTGCCTGCGAGAGACAAATTGAATGTGTCCCAAAAATAAATGACTTTGACACGAAAATTAGATCAAGTCATGCCTAGAACGGATATTAGACTTCTGCTCTTAATGAAATCTAATTTAATGGAAAGTTAGGTACCTACTTCAAATCTCATTTATTTGCCCGACCTCATCAGAGCTTATATTTTAACTGAATTAGTGACCCGTAGACCCGTAGCCGTACCAGCGATGGAGTATTAAAGTTTAAATTAATTCGAGCTTACGAAGGACACTAAGCTGTGTAAAAGCTAATAGAGAAATTTCGTTTCTAAGGATATTTAATGACATAGAGTATACAGACCTCGATTCGGTAAGGACATAGCTTGCGGAATGCCGGCGGACTGCAGGCGACGTGCAGAAGATGGGCGTTAATTCGTATTCTGTAAATGTTATTTTACTTAAATACTACTTAGTTAGTTAAGTAACCTTCAAAATAAAGGGCTACTTAATTATTTAAAAAGCTCTTGTTTCTCAGCCAATCAGTATTTAAAGAAGTTACAGAATAGCTATTTTTTTTATTCCCGCAACAAATCGACTTCTGCAATGCTCATGCATCCCGCCTGCTATGTTTTACAGAATCAGCCCACTAACTGCGTCCCGTGGTTTTACCCGTGTAAGTCCCGATCCCGGGACGGGATAGCCCATAGGCTACTTTTGATCCTGATATTCCTACGGGTTATTACTCTTCAATAATGTAGGATCAGTCTTTAACTGATTCCCCAACGGAGCTCTTTGGAGTGACCTGCGGGAACAGCGGACCCTGCATGGTAAGCCTACTGATGACCGTCAGTGGGGACGCTATAACGTATATAAATGTATAACATAATATATAAATAGAGTTTCAGTAAGAGGTTGATCTGTCCTCCACAGCCCTTAGTCGCCATTTACGATACACACGGGAAGAAGTGCCCGGCATAGAAAATATAAATACGGTTAACCTAACCGTACCTTATCTCTAAAGGCTAAATCTACAATAAACAAAACGAATTGAAAGAACCTGATTCAATAACGAGTAAATAACCAAAGGGTTAAAATATTCTACGAGCCAAATGCTAAAGTTTGCTCGACAGACAGTTTGTTCATTGACCCGTAATAAAAGGCAGGTGGCGCCGTCATGCCTTTTCATTCCTAAATATGAATTCGACGATCTTGCTACTAGGTATGTAAGAAATGGGAAAGTCTGTCATTTTGTATATAGGTTTGTTGCTCTTGAGCTTTAGATGCTGACTGACGAAGACTGAATTTCGATGTATGGTTTGGAGAAATAAAGGATGAACGAACCTAAGCAATTAAACACTAGCCTCGAATAACAATTTAGGCTACAACAACAGCGGCTATACTAATAAACTTCCCAACCTACTTGATACTTGAAATTTTAATGTTTCTCACTCGCAGAGCAAGAGAAATCTCTGGACCGAGCTAGTTTTCCGTCAGGCTCTTGAGACGTAGGCTATGCTTTGCGACCGATTTTGAGGTTGAACCCACCTTACCTACCTAACATGAGCATAAACTAAAACCTATATAAATTTCTTTTTTTATTCCAGGATTTTCTATTCCAGTATTTCTACGGCATCTAGATAGGCAAGTGAAGTCACAGAGTACTGCTAGTCTCGAATAAACAAATACAATCTCAACTTTATTGACGTATTGGGAAAGTCTTACTTATTTGTTTCTTTGAATGAATATTTCCTGAGCTATACCAATGCCTTATCTAATAGTGAATAGAACTGTTTATTCCGCTTTGGTTTGAAAGTACACCTGTAGAAAAATAAGGTGTCCTATCGATCGGTTTTACGCGCAAGCGTTGCTAAACTTGGAAATATAGAATTGGGTAAATATAAGCGTAGGCACTTATTACCTTATTTATATGCTCGGTTTATTAAGTCAAGAAGGCTTTAATTAGAATTTTAGAAGGGGTTAATTAATGAGATTTTATTAAGTGTTTGTGGTGTAATTTATTGTACCTACAGGTAAGTATGTTGTACGTGAACTTTGGTCCAATTGGCGAAGGTCCACGCATGCTCTGTAGACCTCCCTTGCGTTCTTACCGACTGTTCCTACTATAAGCAGTGATGTAAAGGACATCTCCGCCGCCGGTTTACCGGCAGGCGATAAAATGTTTCTGAAAACTGATTAGGATTAATAGAACCCAAATACGATTAGTTAAGTGGATGTTTCAATGTCAATTGTTTAGTTTAAATAAATAAACTTTTATAGGACTGTGTAGCTAAATCTACTAAAAGGTAAGTCTAAGCTTTTTTTATAAACCTTCGTAATTTTGAAGGTTTAGTTGTCAAAAAACAAATTATATCATTGTTATTGTTGATTTAAGTTGTCGGCTTAGAGACGGGGAAAATGCTTTAAGCATAAGGCTAACTGTTAGTAGTCAGTACAATCAACTCGTCAAACGTCCAAATAGCCAAACGTTCAGTCCAATTTCGAAGTGAGTGATTGATTTGGGTGCTGAAGTTCTTAATCGATTTATTATCTCGCTCTGTTTACCGACATACCATTACCATTATGTTACAGGTGCTACAGACGAATATACTGTTTAGGAGTAAATTAGACTCTACTTAAAACGTAAAAAAAAGCGCTTCAAATAGTTGTGTGTAGCCGTGTAACTTTTGTTTGGCAACATATGGTACCGGTAAAGTGGGCTGTGTAACCCCGACATAGAATAAGGTTATTCGTTCTCTTGCCGTTGGTGTTAAAAGGCGACTAAGGGATCTAGGGGATGCTAGCAAACCTTGAGTTCTCACCGCGCGGTGGCGAATAAACTTCTTGGTGCTTAGAAAGAAGGGAGGAGAAATATTGCCAATCCTATTTGCAGTAGGTATGATCAATAATGGATGACTTACCTACTGTACCGACTCCAAGTAATTTTGCGAACCTCGGACTCCCGAGAGTGATGCAACCGAGAACATCGCTCAGATCTAATAAAGGATGATTTATACTAGACCGAAACCCGGCCGTGCCGGGTCTAAGCTTCGTTGTCCATTGCTCGGCGAGCAGTTGATCGGCCTGTTGCAACCGAGTGGCGGTCGAGCAACAGACAACGAAGCTCGGACCCGGCACGGTCATCCTTAATGCATTTGCTACACATCCATACATAGATACATACAGGTAGGCGCCGTTAAAAATACGAACTAAAGTTCATAAATAAATTCAGTTGATCTCAATAAAAGCCAAATTTACCTTAAAATTGGCTGGCTGACCTTAAAGTCGGTAATGTCGCAAATAATAGAAGCTATTTTATGTAAAATCTCATGACCCATACATTTACCGAGGAGGGAAAACACGCGATTCCGATATGTATAATGTATTTTATATCTATCTAATAAACTAAGGTCACGGGCGAGTGTTAGGGGAGTAATATACCTACCCACCTCTATGTGCGGTTCAGAAAATAAGAGAAAATACTTGTATTTACTAAACAAGCATACGGCTGCACATACAAGAAACATATATCAAATCGGTACCTACCTACATATCTAAAAGATTGAAGTTGTCTCGCAGAATATTTTTTTCTTTTGAGGATTAGTCCTTTTGTCAATATTAGTCAAATATGAAAATATCATCGTATTTTTAAGTTTCTGATGTCTAAGATAAACACTTGTTAGATAAAATAATGTCAGGTATTCTAACGGATAATATTATTCTTCCTTGCGAATAATATTATCGGCTGGTAATATCGCATGTGTTTTAGTACATTATTGTATTACGATGGCTACGAAGTTACAAGGGGACAAGTTACAAGGGTTACAACTTACAAAGGGGGGAAGTCGTCCACCTCAATACTGGGACCAGGGACCAATTATTACCTTTCGAATTTGATAATAGTCAACTGGACCCAACGGCAGTTTAGACATTCTCTAGGCGTGTATTGCTCCCAATAAGATGCGTTATCTCAAAAATGCATGCGATATTATCGGCCGGTATACAGTTATGTGGTATAGCCTTCATACTAATTTTCTGGAGATTTTTAAAGGCCGTTAGAACTCCAGTATCTCTACCATGAGTTGGTACATAAATACGTGCACTGTAACGTGAATAGTTTGTTATATTTACTTTTCTTTTGTAAATACATACATATTATACATAGAAAGACACCCAGACTAGCTGCAAATATTTATTTTTAAGCATAAATATTTGCACCCTCCGGAAATCGAACTCGCAACCTTCTACAGTGCAGTCGTGCATTTGCACGACGCGCCAGAGGGCCCTACCATGATGTCTTATAAGTCGTCACGTTGTCGTTCAGCTAAAAATTGAAAAGACATCAAATAATCTCGAAAAAAATTATAATTGTCTGTGGTTTTTAAAAGGAGTCGGAGATTTTTTATTCAAAATTTACTTTATTTTTTTGAACGACAAAAGGACGACACAGCAACGACAAACGAGCATGGTAGCGCGGACAGAGTGCGTATTTAAGTATCAACTCATGGAAGGGGTACAGAAACCGAGTATAAATTATCCTGGCTTCTTAACCTCTCTGTTGTTTCTAATTTTAGTAAATCAAAAATGCCGGACTCTGCTTGGATGTTGCTGGCTGCGTTATTGGGGGCTCTCTTCACGCTGACTGTGGTGGCTCTGTTTGTGCTGTATTATCTATACATATACTTGGAGCAGAAGCCTGCTGTGCAGGACTACACCCTACCTCTTACTTTACCTATGGTTAGTACAAATATTTTCAAAGTTTACTTAACAGTTGGTGTTGGTGCCTCGGCTGTTGGTGTCATAAAGTACCTAGTTTTTTTAGCTTTAGATAATAATGCACGATATTAAACACACAGATCTAGCCTTAAACTAAGTACTAGGCTTGTACTACTACTAGACAACGGATATACTACATAGTACCTTTTTTTTTGTTATTACATATGATTCATTGAAAGCCACCCTATCCTTACTTTGTTTGTTCGACCGATTTGGATGAATATTTGCAAAGGGATAGTTTAAGGGATGGAGAGTAACATAAGATACTTTTGATCCCGATAATCCCGCAGGATCGGCACTTACGCGGGCGACAATTCGAATAAAAATCGACATATACGTAGGTACCAATAACGTAGGACGACAAAGCAACGACAAACGATCATGGTAGCTCGGATTATCTCATTACCGTTTTGAAATCTGTGTTTTGAAACGTCAGCCAACTACTGACTTTGGAACGCGACCTCTAAATGAGTAAAAGACAAGAAAGTCGTGGTTTTTTTTACTTATTTCATACTAGCTGTGCCCCGCGGTTTCACCCGCGTAAGTCCCGTTCCCGCGGGAATTTCGGTATAAAAAGTGATATGTGAAGAAAAAAAGTCTTATGTGTATTTCAAGGTCCCCCAGTTACCTACATTCCAAATTTCATCCAAATCCAATCAGCCGTTTTTGCGTGATTGAGTAACAAACATCCAAACACACACACTTTCACATTTATAATATTAGTAGGATGTAGGTAGACTATAGGTATTATATACGATAGGAAAATATTGTATAGTGGGATACAATATTTTCAGGCTTAACGGATTTGTCTGGAATTCGACCCACAGGTTGATTAATATAACTTGATATTAAATACGATAGGAAAATATTGTATAGTGGGATACAATATTTTCAGGCTTAACGGATTTGTCTGGAATTCGACCCACAGGTTGATTAATATAACTTGATATTAAATACGATAGGAAAATATTGTATAGTGGGATACAATATTTTCAGGCTTAACGGATTTGTCTGGAATTCGACCCACAGGTTGATTAATATAACTTGATATTAAATACGATAGGAAAATATTGTATAGTGGGATACCTACAATATTTTCAGGCTTAACGGATTTGTCTGGAATTCGACCCACAGGTTGATTAATATAACTTGATATTAAATACGATAGGAAATTATTGTATAGTGGAGTGGGATACAATATTTTCAGGCTTAACGGATTGGTCTGGAATTCGACCCACAGGTTGATTAATATAACTTGATATTAAATACGATAGGAAAATATTGTATAATGGGATACAATATTTTCAGGCTTAACGGATTTGTCTGGAATTCGACCCACAGGTTGATTTATATAATTTGATATTAAATACGATAGGAAATTATTGTATAGTGGAGTGGGATACAATATTTTCAGGCTTAACGGATTGGTCTGGAATTCGACCCACAGGTTGATTTATATAACTTGAATTCTCAGATCGGATACTTTTATTTTGGGAACGGAAACTGCCTGGATTAACCCGCGGGACATAACTAATCACACACAATAAAATACCCAAGAGAAAGACCTAGTTTAGAAGCAGAACGAACTAGTCGCAAACTGCCAAGCTAGATACATCACAAAAACGGGCCTAAAGGTCACTGAAAGTTTCCAATGTTGGGTCGAACAAATATATTTATTGTAGGCATTTCGCGCTACCATGATCGTTTGTCGGTGCTTCGTCCTTTTGTCGCTCAAAATACAGTAAATTTTAAAATAAATATAAAATACCCTGACTACTTTTTAAGCAAGTAAATTTAATATTTGTTACACATAATTTATTACAGCTCATTTAATCATTTTTTTAGTTGGTTTTAGTGTAGATATATATTTTATTATTTGATGTGTTTCAATTATTATTATTTTAGCTGAAAGACAACGCGGCGACTTATAAAACTTATAAGACATCATGGTAGGGCGGAAAATCTGTCTGCTAAGTAAACTTTCAGTTCATACTTGTATACATTAGATGGATGCTGAATATAGGTATATATCTGTTGTTGTCAAAAAATTAAAAAACAGTAAATTTTAAATAAAAAATACCCCGACTATTAAAAACCACAGATAATTATTTTTTTAAGTTGTTTTTTTATTGTTATTTGATGTTTTAATTTTTTTTTTAGCTGAACGACAACGCGGCGACTCCGCGACGACTTATAAGATATCATGGTAGGGCGGAATTTAGCTAACGTGACCATTTATTTGTTTGGCCAGAGCGGGACATCTGCGAAATTATATATTAAAAACAGTTTTTAGTGTATAACAAGTTTTTTGAAGTTAGAACTTCTTTTGGCGCACCGCACTACACAAATTTCTTGATCGGTTGAACTCGGGACCGCCCCACTCATTCTTTTTACCCACGACGGAACGGAGCAGGGTATATGTGTTTGGGGTGAGAGGTTGTGTTTATTATAGAAGATAGAATAACACAAATTAATCAAAGCACTAAACACAAAATAGTTAAATAAGCACAACTTTCTAAGTGCTGTATACTGTGGACTAATTAACTTCTATGTCGTATTTTTGTAATTTGACGGCTAGTGAATAAATTAGTTTCAAAACATTTAGTTTTTAGAAAAGTGTGGATTTAAATTATAGTTTCAACTGTGTGCAAAAGCGAGACTATGTGGCATCGCTGGGGAGACCGGGACAGACTGCCTGAAAGCGGGACTGTCCCGCTCAAAGCGTGACGTATGGTCACATTAAATATACCGTATTAATTATAACATTCTCTTTCACTAATACCCCTTTATCAAAACAAATTGACCTCTACTCTGTTACGTGAATAAATTGCCTTTAACTATCCCCCAATAAATAAGACTAGACCAGCAATAACGACGTAACTGATGTACATCATATTTTACGACCATGTATAATGGACGGCAATATGTAAATGTATGCTACTATAAAAATATATCGGCTGAGTTACTAGTTATTATATAGGTGCTTTAGGTACCTCTGCTTGATGACTCGGCTTGTTCTAATGATATGGAAAGTATTTGATAATTTTTAACCGACTACATAAAAAGGAGGATGTTCTCAATTCGTCGCGTATGTTTTTTTTTGTTTTTAACTTTAGGTCCGGCGGAGTAACCTCGCCTTCGAGAAATTTAGACTATTCTTAATAACTTCTGTAGAAATGTATGAAACAGCGCTATCTATGTAGAAATTTATGAAATTGCTTTTGCGCTATCCGGTCTTAGATAGCACTTTTTAAAATAAAGTAAAATACCAAAGTAAAGTGCCCAGCTGGACCTTACTTTGTTTTTTACTTGTAAACTTTTTCAACGATTTGTCACTTCTTTCTAAGGAAAAATTGTCAAATACAATAAAGCAAAAAGCGTAAGATTATAGTCTGAAATTAAAAAACTTCTATAGACTCGATCCAGTATAAAACTCACTGAAGTTTACTTAGGGGATTGTTGCCTCAGTCTTTCATGGATTACTGGAGTTTCACTTGTTTGTATACCACGACCTTCCTTTAAAACAGAGCTATTCTACAGTTGAACCATAAAAAATTAAATGCATAAATAAGTAAATATCCTATCTTAGTGGATATACACCCTCTAAATTGCACGTTTCTTGGACCAGTGGCTTAGGCTGGCCGAGCAATTTTAATTTCTTCTATGGTTTTCGCGATTTTGCATAATAAAACACTTTATTTATCCGGTTTTATCGCGTTTTTATTCATTATTTGACCCGAGCTTTCGCCAACTTTACAGTTGGCTTTTTCAAGGTTGACATTTATTTATAGTTCAGTCAGTCAGCAGTCAAAACTTTCAATTGTATTATGTAGGTACAAGCTGCGTTCCGCAGTTTCACCCGTGTAAGTCCCAAGGACTTACAGGGGTGAAATGAATTAATTAAATGTATTATTATTATTTATAGATATAATTAGATTTATTACCAAAGTTTAGCTGGTAGTTGTGCGTTTAGGCTCCATCTGATAGCCCTGATATACAATGTGAAGATATGTATATCTTAAAATTGAACACACTAAACCCTTTGTCTGCCACTCCCTTTTTTCCTACACAAACCACGTTGACGACTGTAAACGTAACAACATTAGTGGTTTTATATAAAGCTTTATCACTTTAATGTCACATGACCTCGTTCGGATACAAACATAATTAAACACACCACGGTTTCACGTCAAATTGAGGCATGTGTCCAATTAAGTAGGTGGGCACGTTTGAAGATGATTTTGTTTTACTAGTTATGTATTTTATTTATTTTCGTGGAGTTAGTTATGAGGGGAAAGTCCCCTAACGCCGAACGGCAGGTAGTCCCGAATACGAATGCTGTACTGGAACTAAGACACGATCAGTCAGTTAGCTAGTTGGGCATCGAGTGGTACGGGAGCTCACTGTTGCATTCGCGGTGTGAGCTACGACGATCGCAGTGGATTTTACCCTGAAATCAGCGTCGGCTGCAAATTTTACCTTGTTAGTTGTGACCACCACAGTGCCCTGAATTATATATTTGTCACCGAGTCTCCATTTTTATGAGTGTAGGCCATTATGTACCATTTAATATACACGTTCAGTACTAGGTGCCACAATTTAATCATCCAATAATTTACACTAATGGGAAACATGTTCAAACATTTAATTTGAATATTGTTGTTTGTTTTGTTTATTAATATGAGTGTCTATGATTGTTATTTACGGAATAAATCCCATTTTATGTTTGATAGAATATCTGTTTTTGTTTAACTGCCATCCAAGCTTAGGTGTTCAGTACTATAGGACTCCCCTACTTGTTACTAAGTATCTTACCTGTATCGGAATATAGTGAAGCACTCACTAATACTTTTTCATTTTGTATAGTGGTTTGACTCACCTAGTGTTAGACTATTGAGTTGGCCCTAGGCTACTAACTTGACCTAACGACTGCTATCTCTGATTGATAACAACCGGGACACACTGCTTCACGTTTCCTTCCCATTTTATCGGTCGCCCATCAAAGTTATGATCGTACCTAACGTTGCTAAAGCCGTAGGATTATTACAAGATCATTGTGCAGCTAGGCCAATGAGCGTCTCAAAATTTCCTACTTAACATGTATAGTCTGCGTAAACACTTGTTTCTGGCACCCATCGAACCCCCAACCCTTTGCATCGCATCTGAGATTCACCCGACGCGCCAAAAAGGCGGTTATTTCATCTCTACATGCATTTTGTCTCTACATAGATCTAAGGTCGTGTGTGCTTTAATTCTTCAGCCATCTTTAAAAGAAGGGCATTTTAAAACCAATAAGTATTAACATAATTCAGTGTTAAACTTCCCGACCTCTTTTATAAAATATTTTCCTCAAAAACATACACACAGTTTAGTATTTTAAATGGAGAGCACTTAAACATGTTTTTCATCGTTGTATAAACAAATAAAAACACTGAATCAGTCCGCGTAAAATCTGAAAAACGGCACACAGAATGTTTTTTTCAACACGTTCTTATTTTCGTTCTATATTCGTGTCGCTTGTTATTATTTATTAAAAGCCATCAGACGGTTTAAATATTTATGGATGGAAAATTCCTAAATTTTTCCTTTTGCTGTAACTTATGCGTAATTTTTCAAGTGATCTAATCGAAACATTAAAAAAAAATGTAATTTAACGAAACGTCCCGACGAAACGGTCTTATACCTGCTGTTTTGAAGGTAGTAAAAAACCTATATAGGTCCGTTCAATAGCGTGTTAGCAACTTTTCTGTTCGCAGAACTACCAGTCTAAAATCGGGGCTAATAATACCTAACTAAACGTTATTTTAATAACATATTTAATTTGAAGTAAAATACCTTTAATAAAATCAATTAAATTACTCCCTTTTTCCTCCCAGGAAATAATCAACGAATTGACGAAAGGTGCTGGGAGCTCGCCCGAGGGTGCTCTCAATGCTATGCTGCAGTTCATCTTTCAACAGAGCACAGCTGACACGCGCTGGCTTCGACGGCGGATGGCCACTGAATTGGCAGAACTGCTGGCTAAAACGTCTTCGGGGAAGCTGTTTGAATCTTTAACTGTGAGTTATTTCTATATAGCTACTTGCTGTTGCAGTCTGTTGCACCCGCGTAAGTCCGGATCCCTCGAGAATTTCGAGATAAAAAGTAGCCTGTGTGTTATTCCAGGTCTCCAGCTATCTATATTCCAAGTTTTGTCGCGATCGGTTCTGTAGTTTTTGCGTGAAAAAGTAACAAAATCACACACACAATACAATTTCTACATTGATGGCGCTGTTTCATATTTTTTATCCCGACATTTCCGCAGGAACGGGACTTGCGCGGGTGTAACCGCGAGGCGAAGCTAGTATTTTATAATTTTTGTTGTTGTCATTTACCGAACATCGATTTCTTTAAAAGCCTTACAAAGCTATATAACGTGTTTCATGATGAGTTGAATGTTTCGATGTACGGAATTAGAATCCATTAAAGCTATTAATAGAGGTACATTTGAGTTTGATTATGAGTTACTTATATTTAAAACGAAAATTAGTCTGAGAAATTTTGTATAAATATTTTGAATAATATATAAATTATTTATTTATTTATTCTAATATTATAAAGCTGAAAGTTTGTATGTATGTATGTGTGTTTGTTACTTAATCACTCACAAACTATTGAACCGATTGCGATGAAACTTGGAATATAGGGACTTAGCTGGGGACCTGGAATAACACTTTTTATCCCGATATCCTCGCGGGATCGGGACCCACGCGGTTGAACCCGCGGGGCGCAGCTAGTAACATATACAGGTGAACCATTTCGATGGGCTTTAGGGGGATATTCTAACTACAAGAGATAGCGAAAAATGCTGAAAACTAAAGCGACTAAAACTAAAAAGGCATTATTAGGCTTTTAAAAAATTAAAAAAAAAGCCAGGAATCGAACCTTGTCTTTTTGAAAAAAATCAAACACCCAAAAATTTTTTACCGACCGATGTTGCTAATAGAGATCAAATCCTGGAAGCAAACATATTATGGTAAATATTAACATTAAAAATTCTGCTATAACATTAAAAATTAATAATGCTTTTTACCTACTCTATTGCATTGGGGGATCCTGTAAAATAGCTGTAGTTGTTTTTGAAATAAATAAATAAATAAATAAATAAATCGACAGAATGGTCTACATTTTTATAAAATATAAAATAGTCAAGTATTCTGTACCAATACTCGTTAGCAGTTACTAAATAATACTAATATACATAATAATATATGTTATATGTAAAGTAAACAAAATAATTAAATTTAAAACTTTCAAAAAGAAAGATACCTAAGCTTTTTTATTATTTGTGGTTTTTTAAAGTAGTCGTATTTTTTATTTGAATTTGATAATTATTATTGCTTTGAACGACAAAAAGACGATAAAACAACGAGAAACGATCATTTTAGGGCGAAATGGTATCATTAATCTTGATCATTCCCACAACATGGGTATTCCTGAGGGATAGGGACTTACAAGGGTGAAACCGCGGGGCGCAGCTAGATATACATTTTTAGATCTGGGAACTGACTAAGGTAACTTTTTCCTGCCCATGAGGTTACTTTATCTTTTGCTACGTAACTAAATTAAAATTTAATATAAAATAGCCGCGGGACATGTCGGCTTAACACAAAGAAAGACGATTTAGGTTAACGAACGCCCTTTGATCCTATTTAAACTTAAATCTGTTACCAATCATACTTCTTACTAAATATCTTACTTCTTACTAATAATATAAAACGCGAAAGATTGTATGCATGTAAGTATATAATATGTATGTGAGTTTGTTATTATTTCATGCAAAAACTATTGAACCGATTGCCATGAAACTTGGATTATAGGTAGCTGGTACCGGGAATAACACATAGGCTACTTTTTATCCCGATATTCCCGCGGAAACGGGACTTTTTTATAAAATAAATAGGTATATAGTACTTATCTGACTGTATACCTAGTAATAAATAAGAACAGGAATATATTTCTTATGTTTATTGCTTAAGTTATTTTTATAGGAGATCGCATCTTCAATAATTCCCTCGTGACAGAATTCGAAGTATAAGTAGTAGGACAAGTTGTCAATATCAGTCTATTACTATCCATTAATAGCTACGCCCCGTGTAAGTCCCGATCTCGCGGAAATATCAAGATTTATTTAGTTGCATATCAAGTCCAGTCGACCTAAAAAAGCCATATTGCTAGCAGAATTGCTATAAGGAACCTTAAGGTTCCTTATAGTACCACAAACATATAAACATATAAGGAACCTTAAGGTTCCCTATAGTAATTCTGGTATTCAATTCAATTAGCAATATGGTTTTTTAACAGATTCACAATAACCGTGCACATAGAACAAAGCCGTGACAACCAGGTGCACATTTATCGTGAATATGTCAAAATGCAATATTGCGGGCAGAATTGCTATAAGGAACCTTTTTAGGTCTACAGGCCAATTCTGTAAACCAAGTTATATATGCATTTGCTCACTGCAGGGCATATCTCTCCAACATCTCTCCATGCTTTTCTATCATCAGTCTTCCTGGACCACTCTGCACCGGCATTAGTTTTTATGTCAGCTCTCGGTCTCCACTCTAGAACGTATTTGCTCCACCTTCCTTCACCCCTTCGCCATATGTCCTGCCAAGCCGCCTTTAGCTTAGCGACGCGGTAGGTACCCACATCTATAACTTTGGTGCGTTTCCTAATGAGTAATTACAGTGTTGCGCACTTTATCAAGTAGTGATATTCCATTCATTTTCTTAGTTATGGCTTATCTGTCAGCATTAAAGGACAATTCCAGCCAGTTTCACGTGTTTTATAGTGTACTATCAAATCGTTGAAAATAATTTTAGCAATGTGTGAAGGCTGCAGAAAAATTGGCCAAGATTTTTGTCCAACCCCATGGAACATTTATTTGTAACGCGCTAGTTCCGTGTTTGGTACTGGTATTTTTATTTTCACTGCACTCATTGAACTTCGCGTAACTAAATTGATAACATGCCGCCGAAATTAAACAATTACCACATTTGTTGTTTTTTATTTTCAACTGAAAATCAAAAACAACAAAACTATAAGTCAAAAACAAAAGTCCTAGTGATATTCCGCGTTCCAAAGAGCTATGGAACGCATGATGCGTTCCATAGCTTTTTGTATGACATTTACTCCCTTACTTATAAAATACTAACTGCGCCCCGCGGTTTCACCCGCGTAAGTCCCGTTCCCGCGGGAATATCGGGATAGTAGCCTATATGTTAATCCAGGTCCCCAGCGACCTATATTCCAAGTTTCATCGCAATCGGTTCAGTAGTTTTTGCGTGAAAGAGTAACAACCTCACATACATACATACATACAAACTTTCGCGTTTATAATATTAGTAAGATAGTAAGATAAGATTATTTACACATGACTAAGTTATGTGACGTTTGTCTCTGTCTGTCAACATTGAAACTTCATGTGACAGTTAAAGACAAACGATGCATAGTTATGCAGCGCAATTATTAGCGTTTATAAGTGGGCAAATCTACGGATTAGTTTGACACTCAGCGGACAGGTTTCGCAAGCGTACGTCATTGTCGGAAGCACAAATTGGTTGAACAACCTTATTTTCAAGGACTGTGGTAGTTTCTTGGATTTGAATACCAAATTTAACTTTCCAAACGCTGCTCATGCCATTTATAATCTACGACTTATTTCCGCATCAATAGACTCCTTTCAGAGAGCAATCGTGAAGGAATAACAAACATTAATACTTGTTTAGATACTAACTTAGACACAGACTTTTACATTTATTATATATATAGGATATACGCACGAAGTCAGAAAAATACTGACATAACATAATAAAACCAAGGTATGGAAAAATACTCGTAATCAGTTCGAATCAGCATCCACTCGAGTTGTCAAAAGAGCGCGAATAACAGCGAATTTTCGGTTGAAAACGTTGAAAATTTTCCGTAATGAATGTCAGGCGAAATATACCTATATTATTACTAGCTGCGCCCCGCTTCTTCACTCGCGTAAGTCCCGTTCCCGCGGGAATATCAGGATGAGATACATTTAAAACATATTGAATCACTCTTTCTATTAAAAAACCACATCGAAATATGATCAAAATTCGTTGCGTAGTTTTAAAGACAAACAGACAGCGGGAAACGACTGTTTTATACCAAATTAAAAGATAGTATGACACTTTTTAGTTTAGAAACTGCTTAATTGTTTAAGTGGCACTCAAATTTCGAGTAGCGTTTCAATATTCGACCGATTTGTGATTGTGACTCAGTTACAAAATTAACACGATCTTAAAAGCAATTGGCATTACTTATACCTACTTAATTACATCAAGAACTCTTGTAGTTTCTTTATTGTTTGCACCGACCATAATCTGTAATTAAGCCAGTATATTTCCTACATATTATTGGAATCGCTGATGTAATCTGACTGAGAGGAAACGATCACGTAACAAAGTTTTATGAATGGTGTTATTAGCGCGAACACCGGTGTTATATCCGTGCCTGATGAGGGTCTAACTTTGTTCATTAAAAAACCAAATTATAACAGCTTTTGTTGTGTAATTCCATTTCATATGACATTTTATTTTGTGTGTTTATTATGTAAGCATCGTTTTAGGGTTTTATTTATTTGAAGTTGTGTTGGCCTGTTGGTCTAGCTAGTGGTAGATACATGCTTTCACTGCCGGCTTTCATTTCGAGGGTCAGTTCGAATCCAGGGCGACCGTGCCACCAATGTCTTTTTCTCTGGGAAAAAAATATATTTGTGGTGTCGATAGCGACCGACACAAATCTAATTTCTTCTATGGTTTTCGCGATTTTGCATAATAATACACTTTATTTATGAACCGTCAGTCAACCTTGAAAAAGCCAACTGTAAAGTTGGCGAAAGCTCGGTTCGTTTAAAACCATGAATAAAAACGCGATTCAACCGGATAAATAAAGTGTTTTACGACACAAATCTGTCAGAATTGATGTCCTCCGAGTTTTGGTTCCGATGGAGAACACCATACAGGTCGAGAATTGTACACAAATATCTTAATTGACTCCCATAATTATTTACCAGCTCCGTTCTCTAGAAGTGGGCAGCGAGTTCCCGAGTATAACAAACCTCCGCCTCCTTGGAGGTGAACTAGAAGATGGCGCGAGACTACGATCCTTGGACCTGAAGTTCGACCTGGCTTACGACGGCAACTTCAGGATAGATGTCGATGCAGTCATGCTTTTGGGGAAGATAGCTAATATTTCTATTACTGGTAAGTTACTACGTCTGATCTAAATCTAATAGCCTTACACTTTGCCGTTACACAAACACAAGCTTAGCAGCTTACCATGGGGCTAAATGGCGCTGTGTGTTGGTCACAGAATGTATTATTATTACTAGCTGCGCCCCGCGGTTTCACTCGCGGAAGTGAAAAACGCGTTAACACGGGCGTGGGCGGCCAAGCGTTTCTCGAGCGGCTGCACTTTTTCGTTCCTTACTCGGGTTCTACTAATTGGATTTCGATGCAAAGTATACCACAACCTTCCTCGAAAATAGAACTATCCAATACCACATTTCAATCGAATTAGTAGTTTTTGATGGTGTAAGGAACAAACAGACAGACACGAGAATTTAAAAAAATATATTTTTTATTTTACTTATTATTACTTATCCTAAGTCCCCTAGACCACTTTTTTTTAATTTACTTTTTGTCCTCTCTTCCTTTATTATAAGTATAGATTATACTTACTTAGGTAGACGCTCGGTACTGGAAAGGCATTAAATATCCAAAGATAAAGAACTTAGAACCACATCGGAACTTGAACCACGCATCGGATTTGAATGATATGTCATTCCATTCAACTCAAAGACGATAAAATCAGTTGACTGCTCATAAGTATTCAAAATTAGTACGTCTCTTGAATAACACTCTCGTGTAAGAACGGCAATCGCAAAGAGTCTAAGTATTGATAGGTAACGCAATGGCCATTCACAAAGAGTCATATAGATAGGTATGCATTGGCCAATCAAAAAGTTTAATTATTACCTCACCCCCTGCCCGCAACAATTCTATCGAGAATATTGTATTGTTTCGTGTTTTCACTGTTCGTGCAAATACTTAAAGGTCGAAAGATACATTCTAATCAAAAAAAATCCTGTGTGACTCATTTCGAAGTGGGTAAAATTTACATTTGAAAACGCCTTTAGCCTAAGTGATTTTTGTGTGATTAAGTGGTTTTTTTTCTGTAAAACTTTATACTTAATTTAACTTCTTTAAAAACTGTATGGAGTTCAGTAAAAAACTTTAAAGTTCGCCTCCTACTTCTTCGTTTAACCTTTCAGTTGAAAGCTTAAGCGGCAACGTACGTGTCATGCTTCGAAGAAACCCATACACGCATTGGGCGCTCGCGTTCGAAGTACCACCGAAACTTGAACTGCGAGTGCGTGGCAGGTTCCAAGGGAGGCAGCTCAAGCCTAGACTGGCCGCGTTGGTAGCAGCACATATCAGGAGAGCAGTCGCTCAGAGGCATACTTTGCCTAATTATAAGATACGGTAAGGTTTTACAGCAGAGATTTGTATTTAGGGTAAGACTTCCTAGTGCAGGGCAGATTCCAGAAGTCAGGTAGTTCAATCATAATCATCGCGAAAACAGATGAAAATCTTTGAATCTCCGCGTCCGCAAAATCAAACATTGTTTAAGGTTTTGGAATAACACATAGCTACTTTAAATCCCGATATTGCCTCGGTTGTTTAGGATTTACGCGATATTCTAATCTTCCTCAGTTATGTATCAATGGCCCTTCAACGGCCCTTGGTTATTCTAAATCGTCAAGGGCCAGGAATAAGCAGTTAATTGTCGTAATCCCCACTAAATTTTCCACACTAGTGGGCATTATGACAATTTCCAAAAAAAATACAGGACCCGGGCCAATGAGTTCGCCAGAGATCGCAGATTCAAGTCCTCTTGGAGGCGAATTTTTGGAAAAAAAGAAACAGTCTTTCAAGTGTAGGAAACACTTTAAACTAAAAATCAAGGTGACATTTTTTTGCTCTATTCCAGGTACAAACCGTTTTTTCCGAAGTCAGAGCCGGGAAGCGCTGACGGCGACGAAGGGCCAACTCCTCACGGGCGGCTGACGGTGCGACTGGTAGAAGTGACGCGGTTGCAGTGGTCTGGATCGACGGGCACCGTGCGCGCCGCCTTGGCTGTCGACTCACATGGATGGGTAAGGCAACTCCTCACGGGCGGCTGACGGTGCGGTTGGTGGAAGTGACGCGGTTGCAGTAGTCTGGATCGGTCGGCACTGTGCGCGCCGCCTTGGCTGTCGATTCACATGGATGGGTAAGGCAACTTCTCACGGGCGGCTGACGGAGCGGTTAGTAGAAGTAACGCGGATTCAGTGGTCTAGTCCGGCCGGCAAACACTTCCCTGGATCTAGACCTGAGACCTGGGTGGATCTTAAAAAATTGATGGCTGGGGTGCTGAAATAAAATTATTTTTACGGTTTAATCGCGTTGTTTTATCGGACAGTATTTTACATTGTTGCAATTCCGATCTAATGTTTTAGAGCCTAGTACAGACTCCTTTTTCAAGGTAGACAGGTTATTTGAAGTGTGTTATTTTTGTATATTTTTTTGTCGTTTGTCAAGTAAAGTATATTTATTTATCTATGTATCTTTCTATGTTGTCCCCAGGTATCCCTCCGGCGAGGCGTCCTAGTCCTCGACGTGGTGTTGGGAGCAGTGAGCGGTCCGCTCGGCATCGTGTGTTGTCAGGGGGTGGGCTCGGTGCTGGTGGACACTGTGGTGCCCATGTCGCCGGCCTACAGAGCTGATCTCAGAAGAGATGACGTCGTGCTGGCAATTGATAACAAACCTGTCAATAACACCGCTCAGGTGAGAGCATGCTTCAAATCAAAATATTTTATAAACGTTTTTTATTTGTTAGCCCCGAGTATCAGAAATGGTAACAACAAATAAAAATAATGGAGCACCTGACGGACGGACCCGGAATCTTTGGAAAGCGTGCGTGGGGCCGAAGCCAACACGTAGAGGCCTGTTTTAGAAACATTTAATTTCACATCTTTTTTATTATTATTATGTGCCATCGACACGAAGAAATCGAAATGTACCCTCTCTTCCCCAGGTGGTAAAACTCCTGCGCTCAGTGGAGCGTCGCGCGGTGACGGTGCGCGTGCGGCGCGGCGGCGCGTGCGCGACGCGGCCGGGCGCCGGCGCCGGCGCGGCCTCCCCCTCCGACCTGCCCGAGCCCAAGAAGATGAAGACCAACTTCTCCTTTCGCAGGGTCTCCGAGGTCATGGAGGGCGTCCGCCTGCAGACCATGCGCCCCGCTGCCAAGAGTAACCAACAAGTAAGACGCACTATGTTATACAGGGTAAATAAATAAATCCTGTGACGAACACACAGCGCCATCTAGCCCCGTGGTAAGCTGCTAAGCTTGTGTTACGGTGCTAGACAACGGATATACTACTTATATTTATTTTTCTTTTGTAAATACATACATATCATACATAGAAACAATGAAACAATAGACTTTCAAAAGGATATCTTACCTTATATATACTTACAATAAAGGAAGAGAGGACAAAAAGTCTGTACTTGGAAGTTAATAAAAAAAACGTTGTCTGTTGTCGTCCAAAAAAAGGGGACTTAGGAAAAGTAGTAGAACAAATTGTATAATTTTTAAAATTCATGTCTGTCTGTCTGTTTTTTGTTCCTTATACAATTAAAAACTACTAATCCGATTGAAATCTGGTTTTCAATATTGGATAGTTCTTTTTTCGAGGAATCTTGTGGTATACATTGAAATCACTATTTACACTATTCTACAAAGAAGAAGTTGCGGGTAACAGCTAGTCCTTACTAAAATAATAAATCTAAAAGTTCGTTTGTTTGTTTGTACCCTTTTCAAGGTCAAACGGTTCAATTGATTTAGATGAAAATTTGCATTTGAACGAATATTATTTAGGAATAGATGTAAGGTTGCCGGAAATAAAAGGCTATTTATTATTTATTATTTTATTTATAAAGTTGTATATGTTATAGTTTAGCATACCCCCCTTAAAGCCTATTTAAATCGTCCTGTCTGTATTATAGACGAAACACTTTTTGTCCATTGTTTTTAGGAATCAGATTCATCACCAGCAAAGACTACAGAATCAGCAACCGAGTCCGAACCACAGAAGAAGCTCGAGACCCGCCCACACAAGGGCGCCGACAGCTCCCCATCCAACTTCGGTCTGCGCAAGCGTCGCTGCTCCGTCGAGAACAAATCCTCGGACAGTTCCGCCGGAAGTACCCCCCCTGCTTCCGGCGCCAGCACGCCCTTACGACAAGCTACAAGTATTTAACCAGATTTCATTTACTAGTAATATTTTAAAGAAAAATACATCTTCAAATTTTGTGAAAAAAGTTAATTTTTGGGAGCTCGCGTGGTCTAGTCTAGTGAAGACGCTTGTACTCAGACTAAGAGATGCGAGTTTAAACCTCGTCGCGAGTGAATTTTTAAAGATGTATTTTACCTTTACAATATTTCTAGTGGACATGGACATGCATTAAGCAATACAAAAAAATACGAAATATTTAAGTTTTAATTTGATTGTAATTATTTATAAGAGATATTTTTTTTTGTTAGCTCTAGGAAATAAATCATTTTGAATTTTGAGCCATTTTCGCCTCACCAGATACATTGCTTAGTTCCGGCTTACATTGTGTTACTTAGATTTAAATGGAAATCTAGACTTTAAGCAATTTTGTACTCAATATTTATTTTTATATTTACAGTCACCAACAAAACCGGGAAACACTCCGACATACCCATCATAAGAACAGACTCCTCAGAGTGTAAAGAGAAGTCGGAATCAATCTTGGACGATGAGGAACAAGTCTTCGAAACGGGAGGTCCAAGACAAACGGAACACGTCGAAATTTGCCAAATGTATTGGACGAAATGCACGCAGCTGAAGCCGATTATACCGTTCGATGAAGAGACGGAGTTTAAGTTGAATGAAAATCATAAGTATTTGAATATAAATGTGTGGGCGACTGTACCCGGGGAAAGGGATGAGGTGTTGTTAGGTTTGTATTTTGTAAATAACCGGCCAAGTATGAATCAGACTCAATTCTTTTCGTGTAGTGTTGTGGCTAACCTAGTGTTAGAGCTTTCAGGTCGCCTTAAGGCCTCTAACTTGACCTAACGACTGCTATCAGAAATAACAACCAACTGCCTTAAGTGCCTCCCGAAGCACAGAGCAGCTCAAGAAAGTGTTTTTTTGCCACAAAAATTATCGGTCACCCACCCAAGCAATGACCGCGCCAAGCGTTGCTTAACCCGCACGACGATTCAAAATCGGCAGCTGCAGAAAGGCTTTTTTTTCTGTTATAACGTAGTTATATACCTATGAAACGGCAACATAAATACATCATTTCTCATGCTCGTATGCTACCACTGCTAATGATAAAATGGATCTATGAAGTGTAAAGGAAAGATTTCATTCGAAAATTCAGCAGTGGACAGCAGCAGGGCACTTACACTAACTGGAATATAAAAACACTAGCTGCGCCCCGCGGTTTTACCCGCGTAAGTCCCGTTCCCGCGGGAATATCGGGATAAAAAGTAGCCTATGTGTTAATCCAGGTCCCCAGCTACCTATATTCCAAGTTTCATCGCAATCGGTTCAGTAGTTTTTGCGTGAAAGAGTAACAACCTCACATACATAGCAACTTTCGCGTTTATAATATTAGTAAGATGTATGTTTCATTAGGTTATTTGAATATACCGTTGACGGCGCTGTTAGCTGAGTGTCAGGACTCGACGGTACCGCATCACATGAAGAGGTACCAATTCTTGCCGCCAGATGTCGATATTAAATTCAGGTATGCACTTCATTATTTCTATTTCAGCGAATAAGTGATAAAAACTCCCAATTTACCATAATTTAGAAGATAATGTGAATGTTTTAAATAAGTGTACATAAACCAAACTTGACTCCTTTTATTGTCCGTGATAATGGAGATATTTTAAAGGAAAAATAAATCCACAAAAACACTAAGCACGTTGACGTAGACCGGGATTCGAACCAGCAATTCATCTCAACTCAATCCAGTAGTAGCGACTTGACCAATTAGTCAACCGGCGTCGGTGACTCATACGTCGATTCTTTGCTACTGTATTTGTGCCATCTACTACAACCAAACACAATAAGGCCAGTTGACTGATCATACCGCGATTTTTTCTACAAAACACAACTCACGGTTGCGGGCGGGGGGTGAGGTAATAATCTAAATTTGTGTTTGTGATTTGCCATTGCGTTACCTATCTATACTTAGACTCTTTGTGATTGGCCGTTCTTGCACGAGAGTGCTACTAAAAAGTCGTACTACTTATTTGACGTGAGAGGGAAAGACTAATGAGCAGTCAACTGGTTAAATCGTCTTTGACTACAACTTAGGTTGCGAGTTTTTGGCGGGAACGCTTTGAAAAGATGTGTGCTAAATTTTCATTTTTGTGAGACGCATTATAAAATGCGTGTAAATTGTTTGATTTCGGGGCCTCATTAATCAATTTAGTTTCATGAAGGTGTACAGTGTAATGAAAGTGAAAATCGGTGCAAAACATGGACTTTAGCGTTGTCTCCAAAGCTCCATGAACAATCATTGTAAAAAAAATGGCCACCGGTTTACAATGATTGATTCGACTTGACTTTAACTATGACGACTTGACTGTTTCGATGAAAATAAGTTGCAAAATATGAATAATACTTACTTGACACTGGCTAATTTCTAAATGGCCATAATCGGTTCACAAACGATAAGAAATAAAAAAAAACTTGGTACTGCACTAACCATGTTTTGCACCATGAACTTACGAGTCTAGGTTTCGGACGGCACTTTGCATTTAAATGTGTCTTAATATCCATTGTATTTAAATGACAGTAGTCTAAATAATCTATCCGATTAATGTAGGTTTGCGTTATCTTGACTGACGACTGTTCGTTTGTTTTAATTCTCTCAGTAAAAGCCACAAGTTATCATCCCACGCGGGGTTCGAGCCGTGCCTGTGTTTCGGCGACGCACTGGTGTGGTGGGAGTGGGAGGGCGTGGGGGGGCCGCGCGCCCACGCCACGCCCGCGTCCGCGCCCGCGCCCGCGCCACGCGTCGCGCGCTCCGTGCGAACACACGCCACGCACGACTTCATCCGGACGCACTTCAATAGATCCACGCAATGCGACTTTTGTAACAAGAAGGTTAAATATTTCGTAATTTGTTTTTATTCATCATCATCATCATCATCATCAGCCTGTTGCAGTTGCAGTCCACTGCTGGACATAGGCCTCTTCAATTGCACCCCACCTAGATATTTTTTCCGCTTCTCGAATCCAATGTTGGATCGGATGTTTTTATTGCTCAAGGCATATTTACTAGAAATATTTTAAAGAAAAAAATCATCTTCAAAAATTCAGGGACGCAAGTACAAACGCGAGTGAATTTTTGAAAACTAATTTTTCCTTTAAAATACAAGAAGGTTAGTACACTTTTCTCGGGTCTTGGTCGCAAAAGGTCTCCTCACTTGTACGCAAAGAGGGGTAGGTACTAAATATCTCCGCACTATAAGTTTCGATTATGATGCTTCTTTTTTTATTTATAAGGTTTTAACTTCGAATTTGTCTCATAAAAATTTGATGATGTGAATAGTCTTGGTCGCGAGGGGACCCATCGCGGCCAAGTCTGTTGTGACATAGTTTAGGTTAATTTCTAGGCTCTAGTTTATGTCTCACATAGCTGATTTAGGGATGATTTATATTATACCGTCACGGGTCCGAGCTTTGTTGTCCATTGCTCGGCGAGCAGTCGATCGGTCTGTTGCAACCAAGTGGCTGTCTAACAATGGACAACGGCACGGCCGGGTGAAGGTGTAGTATAAATCATCCCTTAAAGTACCTACGCCATATCGATGGAATGCTACGTCGAAAGGACGCCATATCGATGGTATGCTACGTCGAAAGGACATCATATCCATGGTACCTTCACTACATCAGCAAAGCTAAAAAATCTACGAGACAGTGTATAACACTTATTTGAACAATACCAATTATTTGAAGCAGTAAGTAAGTAAGTAAGTACTTTCAATGTAACCGTTATTAACCGACTACGAAGCATTTGTAATAGAACCTGTTATTAATTTTGATATCTTTCACACAGAGCGTATTCTTTAAATTAGATGTATTGTACAATAATTGATGCAATGTTCTATTTCGTAACTACATTCTTACAAGTTCTGAGTTAGGGGCTTATCAAACTTATAGCTTTGAAAAGTTATTAAATATAACTGAAAACACACGTGAGAAATTGCCTATTTCAAGTTTTTATTCTAGAATCATTACCATATGAATGATAGGATCTTTATTTTTAGGGTTTCGTATTTGTCATGTCCATTTGTCCGTCCGTCCGTCCGTTTTTTTTAAATAAATAAATGCATAATGTAGTAACAGCGCGTGTAGAAAAGCCGTATTTTTAACCGTTGGGATTTTGTAACCGCAGAGCGAATGAATGAATGAATGTCTAAAACACTTTATTTATCCGGTTTTATCGCGCTTTTATTGATTGTTCTAAACGACCCGAGCTTTCGCCAACTTTACAGTTGGCTTTTTCAAGGTTGACTGAGATGTAATTTGTCTTATTTTAACATTCTAAAAAATCATCCATCATCACCATCATTTATCATTTCATTCTTTTTTTTAGAATGAAGCTCGGTTCGTTTAGAACAATGAATAAAAGCGCGATAAAACCGGATAAATAAAGTGTTTTATTATGCAAAATCGCGAAAACCATAGAAGGAATGAATGTCTGTCATTTATTTGCACGAAATATGGTCACAACAGTTGTAGCAACGCGAGTAAAATGATATAAGTAAATCGTTGATATAAAAGTCATTAAACAGTTTTAATAGCATTGTTTTATTGTCAGCATGTTTGCAATGCCGATCCATCGTTTCGGAGCCTATTGCAGACTCTTTTTTAAGGCAGACACCACCTTGAAAAAAGGCGATTAAAATCGTAAAACGAGGTTTCTATCAAGTTTCAATACAAAGTCGCGATAACAAAGAAAAAAACTGTATAAATCGTTGACAGATATGGCTGAAAGACGCGATGCAGTGTAGGAACTGCGCGCTGTGCTGCCACAAGAAGTGTGTCACGAAGTGCCAGGAGTCCTCGCCCTGCAACCCCAAGCAACATCGTGGAGGTAAGTTCACTATAGATAGATACGAAAGACGCGATGCAGTGTAGGAACTGCGCGCTGTGCTGCCACAAGAAGTGTGTCACGAAGTGCCAGGAGTCCTCGCCCTGCAACCCCAAGCAACATCGTGGAGGTAAGTTCACTATAGATAGATACGAAAGACGCGATGCAATGTGCAGATAGATAGATAAATAGGTAATAATAATTAACCGGTAAATTTGTCCGACTTCGAGGCAATGGCCTCATCTTAAATAGGTTAGGCTTAAAGGGATTGGCGAATTTGCCTCCGTGCCATATTATGCCTTCGGACCGTGGTGGGTCCTAAGACATGTCGATTTCCTCACGATGTTTTCCTTCACCGTAAATGCGATGTTAAGCGTATATTACTACTCTTAAAAAAAGACATTGGTGCACGGTCGGCCTGGATTCGAACCCACGACCCTCGGAATGAAAGTGGGGGTATCTACCACTAGACTAACACCGCTCTTAGATAGATAGCTAGGTAATACATATATCTTTATCTGTACAATGTAGGAAAAGAGAACAATTGCAAATACAAAGGGTAAAGACCAAGCTTTAAATGTAAAAAGAACAAATGTACTTATCGCTGAAAGTGATTTCATCCCGACAACCTTTGAATGAAATAGATATTTTTCTGCTATAGTACCCAGTGTTACCGTTAAAATCGAAAGTCAAAGACCACTTAGAGATATATAAAATCGCTAAACATCAAAATGAGGACAAAAATAACAAATTTTAAATATAAGCTCTCCATATTCTTTGTTAAAAATAAAAAATACAAGTGAAAGAATTACTTCGATACGTTAATTCGTTTCCGATTTATAGAAGTAAACGTGCGATGGGGACTCGTACTCAGGTGTGACGTCATCTCACATTTGCTCGCGCTATATTTATGTGTCGATGTCACAGTACATGTCGTCTAACGTTTTGATTAGGGGAGCGAGCGTTGTAAATGACGTCACGTGATTGATAGCGAGACTCAAAATTTATCGTAAATTTGAATGCCTGTAAAATCAAAACTAATGAGTATTTTTGACTACAACAAATAACTAGTATATATTTGTATACATACAAGCTTTACTGTAACAAATTTTCAACCGATTTGGCATACGTCTACATTCTAAAATGAATTGTGTCAAAATAGGACATACATTCTGAAAATAAAAGAGTAAACATTTACAAATCTTTCCTGCTTTGACACCACACAAATATGATGTATAGCAATTTTACAATTTTGCGGTTTGTAGCTGAGTTGGGGCGTCAGGGAAAAGGGTCTGGACCCCCGATCGGGGCTCTTTTTATCCCAGAATATATCGCTGGCGATTCAACGAGGTAATGCCGCCAGTGTGATGGGCATTTTTGGACTCAATGGTCGTTCACCTTAGATTATTAATATTATATATACATATACTTATATTTTAAACAATTAAAAATTAAATACCTTCAATTTATAGAGATGTAAAAACAACATAGTTACATTTTATAAATGTTTAGGTGGTAAACCACTGTTGATGCTGACAATACGTATAATATTAATGGCATTCCCTAACAAATATTTTATCGGTCTGTCAATTAGTCTTCTTATTAATAAAAGGTCAGAGTATTGAGAACATACTTTGTCTGTTTCCGTGACAAGAACTTTCAAAGTTCACAGACAGAAACAAAAAGCGGAGTAACTACTCCGACCTTATTATATTCTCCTTTTATTAATTAAGCTAAATAAAACGAACTTCACTGGATGATTAAAAGCTAACACAACAAAACGTTGAAATTCTGAATACACTTTACAAAGTCATGTATTTTTACATCGCGCTAAAATACTTTGTTTTAAAGCGTAAAGTTTCAGTTTATAGTCATTTAAGCTTCAAAAGGACTATGTTTTCGTTTGTAATGTTGCCAAAATCGCATGTCTTCGGTCGGCGACCTTCATGACTATATTTTATAAATTGTTATTGTACCTTCAAGCTTACATTACGTAGTTTAATATATTAATAGCGAAGTCTATTCTAAACACGTCGAAACTGCGTGTTCGTTAAATGCGCAGGAGTAGAATTGACAATGCGTATCTGGAGTAGATTCGTTTTAGATTTTTCTTCTGTTTTGCAACTGTCAATACAAAATCGCATTAAAACCGAAATATGGGGTTTTATGTCAATACATAAAACATATTTTCGGTTTTAATCGCGTTATTTTTATCATTAGTATATTGTTGCGGTGCCGTTAGAACGTATAACGCGATAAAAACTCGAATTGAGTTTTTATTATTCATTTTTTTTTACTTACCTGCTTAAGGCATTTAGCCTCTTTTTGTATTGTCAGACCAGAGACATGTTACATCGTCATCATCACTCCTAGACGACTGCACTTGACAACTTTTGAAATATCAATTTCAATCATGTTCTCTAACTTGGAAAGCATTTCTTTATAAATGTACGTAAAATTATTAAATAACGTTACTAATGAATTATAGTATTAAGTATTACATTCACAGCAACTAATGCAACAATACAATGAAATCTATTGCACACGAGCGGGCAAATTCCGTCATTCCATACTGCAATACAGTGTCAGTTAGTTTACCAAGTTATGCGAGTAGACAGATTTTATTGGAACTAAAATTTTGCAAGCATTTTGAAGTTTCACAAAGACGGTGGCGCCACTGTTAATAGCGTAAATAAGTTGGATAGTTAAAGGCTACACATACGAACAGTTTAAAATGGAGTTGCGTGCGCGCAGACACTTGCGAATGTAAGCCGACAAAATGCGGAAGAAATGATATGATCCAATTATGTTCTACACAAATTTTAATTATTAAACTTCAACTAGGTATGTTCGTGGAAAAATAATCAAATTAGTTAAGTAGGTACATATACTCCTTCGTAAGTAATCATATTAAAAAAAACTGTTTAGCAGATATAAAGATGTTTGTAACTACTTACACTTTTTAGCGAAAAGCGACCGCTTCCTACGTAAATTACTGAAAGAAAAATAGGTAGGTAAAGTAGGTATTTGTAGTAACAAAAATACTCGGACATCAGAATCTGTTATCTTGTTTTTTTTAGGATTTATTTCTTCCATTTTCTCTTCAAATAATCGTATTTACAAAAAGTAATGCTGCGCAAAATGTAGAATAATTTAGATAAGTACATATAAAATAATATATTTAAGTATATCAGCCTTCACAATTTTCACATGATTCTAGATAGGTTTTATCTACCTACTTTAGTTGTAAATAGTAAAAAAAACGCAAACAATTTACGGCTACACCTAAGAGAGGTAAAGTTTATAAAAGTTAAAAGCTTCAGTATACAGACGAAAAATAAATCCCATTGAGTTCTAAGCAATTTATAGGTAAGGTTAATAAGAACTTACCGAATAAAAAAAGGCAGACAAATGCGGTAAATAATAATGATGATATAACTATGTAGAGATAAGTAGGTTACTTAATAGAAACATGTTAATATTTTAATTCAAATAATCAATCAAGCAGTTATACTATAGGTACCTACCTATACTTAATTCAAATTAAATAGCAGGGAAAAAAATCTAGAAATAACTAATGAATATCAAAAAATCTAAATTGGAGCTACTTATCTTCGTATTGGATTAATCTAGTTTCGTGGGAAAATATTATGTTTACCTACTAAAATCGATTCGTCTGTTTCGTGGAAAAATAATGTTTACTAACATTTACTGCGTTGTTGATCGTGTAGCGACAGTTTGTCTGTCTCTCTAGCCTAATAGATAAATAGCCGTAATAAATATACCCATACGTGACAATAGTTTCAGTTCCTTTATTAATATTTTACGAGGCGTGATATACGTCGTTTGAACATTATTTGTATTAACTACAGATTAGGGTTAGGTATTGCTGTAGTCTACTGGACGTACAGCGCAAATGTATAGCATTAAAAATGCTATACATTTGCACACGTATCATCTAACTAGTTGAAAACTCAGTTTCCTAGCAACTTATGACGATGTGTGTCTGTGGTGTGTGCGTATCAAGATATAGAGGAACTTCGTCTCTAACTGGCGAAGTACTCCCAACCGCAACTTATTATTTAAATAGGTCTAATGTTTCAACGTTCTCCAGATCACCTCTCCGGGCTCAACTGTCCTCCTCCAGAGCTAATAATGACCGAAGCGGACTCCATCATCGACCCTGACTCCGACGAGGAACTTGAGAGGAAAAACTCCTTGGAAGTTCATGAAGAAGGTATTTTCACTACAGTGTCTTACTTGCCCAAATTGCTTTATATTTTACCGCTTATACAAATGTAAAAAACAACAAAGACTTTCCTCATCTAGTTATTTTTAAAATACACTTAGGCTTCGGCACACTCAGCGTTCTTTTCAACACATGAGCGGAAAGTAGTGTTGTAGTCCCAAGGATTGAAACTTCGACACTATTTGTCTTGGAACATTACATTACTTAACATAAATAAAAATAATCTTGACGGACTACAAGTGTTCTTCCCTAGAGAATTATTTATAGGTACTCAGAAACAGTCACTTCACACCCGTATGGTTCATATGTAAAGTTATACTTTTCAGCCCATGAGTAGAAATTGATAATATTCCGCCCTTTGAAGATAGCACCTTTATTCGATTAATGATTTTAAAAAATCGTTTTACGGTCTAATCTTATACCTATATTTTTTCTATGAGTATCAACTCATTACCTAAAATTGAATAAAAATAAGCATAAACTAGAAGAATATATACTTTTTAATTTCAAACGAGATTTGTTATTTGTTAACTCACGACCAAGCCCATTGTAACACACTCGAAAAGTCATGGTATAAAAAACTAAATAGTTATACGCGATTGTGACGCAGTACAATGTAACTTTGGTAGAAGAAATATTGTAATAAGAACAGAGTTGCAATGTAATTATTTCCCCTAATGACACAATACTATTGCGTCTTCGGTCTACGTACGAGCAACGATGTTGTTAATTCTCACGCAATGCTAAGAACGCGTCTTGTGTGCCAGAGCCCTTACACCATTTTCTTTGTGTACAGACGAATTATTCGAATGCTGACGAAAGGGGCGATTACAGTCCATTTATCATCCGGATATTCCTGATGACTGACATAAACCAACACAGATTCTTAGGTACTAAAATTAACCTTATTGAATAATTTACATGTAAATGTGAAATTGTCCGGGACTGTACCTTCGTTAGTTTTCCTTTTGTCAACTAATTTGGCTAAGAGTACCTGTGTAGATGCTCCTTTATGTGCTGTATTATAGAAACGAAATAGAAACCTAAGAGAGAGAGATTTACCATGTTTGTGATTAAAAATATGGAAAATATCTCGTTGTCATTTTTTGTTATTATGAGCTTTAATCACAGCCTCAGTAAATTGTATTATTATTACCTAATATGTGCAAACTTACCTACATACCTCCCCTTTCTTGATTTCTTCTCCATTCAAGGGCTGCCTAGAAGAGTTCTCTTTAAGCTATAAGGCAGCCCACTGATCCACCTAGTTTAGGATATTAATGTTGTTAGTTTTTTTTTAATATTTGTGGTGTGTACTGTACAGTCATCATTATCATTATTAAATAGTATAAAACAAAGTCGATTCCCGCTGTCTGTCTGTCTGTTTGTATGTATGCTTAGATCGTTAAAACTACGCAACGGATTTTAATGTGGTTCATTTTGTTAGATAATAGGAAAGTTTATACAGGGTGCTCCGACGACGACCATTTAAGCAGAAAGGGGGTTGTTGTAGGCGTCTAGGCGAACAACTTTTGTTCTAGAACTTTTTTTCAAAAATTTGAAATTGTTTTTCCTAAAAAAACTACTGGACCGATTTCAAAAACTCTTTTTTACCAATATAATAGGAAACTACATTATCGCAGTATTTAGCTACTTTTGATCCCGATATAGGATCGGGACTTGCGTAAGTGACATCACGGAACGCAGCTAATTTTACATATAAATTTTGATATATCAATGATCAAGATTCACGGCACATTTTACGTGTAAAAAAGTGATTGTTCTTCAATAATATCTCAGTCTCACCTTTCCCTTGCATTAACTGTCCTTTTCCGCTCTGTTTGTTGCCAAGGATGGCTCAGAAATCATCGCAACATGTCTCTAAGCTGACTATAACTTACTTTTTACTTAGGTAACATAATTAGTGATGATGTGGCGTAATTACTGAATTAATAGGAAAATATTTGCACGATTTCTCGCCTTGCAATGCAGATGAAGATAACGCAAGATTTCTTACTGCGGATAATTTGGTGCCAAATCTTGTTTTTAATGGTTTTTACGAGTATAGGCTACTTGCTTACCGTTATACCACTCCACTGTCTATCACGCTGTACCTCATAAACCATGTTACCTAGACAGTTGAAGTTTTAAGGTTAATTTGGACCTTTCAGATTAGTGCCACCATTCGAAGCCGCGGCGGACATTTGAACGATGTTATATTCCATACAAAATGGCATAAAGTTAAAGTTTTAATTGTGTGTTTCCGCAATTAGCCCTACTATTGGGCCTTTGTGCGTGATTTTAAGCCGTGGGTTTTCGCACGATGTTATTCCTTCATCGCAAGAGCGACGTTAATAGCGCACTTTTTTTTCTTAAAGAAAAAGACATTCGTGCGCGGCCGGGAGTTGAAACCACGACTTTCAGAATGAAAGTCAAAATGGCATAAATGGGCCTTTTAAATAAAATTAAAAAATCGCTAATAGATCACACTCAGCTTGTATTATTCAATGTCAACATCGACCCGTCCATAATGAAAGACCCTTTATAGTAATAAATTACAGATAAAAGAATTAAATAGGTATTTTAAAGTATATAAATAACTTGCTTATTATTCAAAGTAGCTAATCTAGGTTTTCATTTAAAATTTAATTAGTAGGTAGTGAAGTCCATTAACCCTCATCATTATTTCCGTTTCCCGCTGGAAATGGAATGGTCTTTTGTGCCAAATGTTACAATGCAAGTCATTGGATTCTATTCACGGTCAACCGTTGAACACACTACATTGAGTTTACATTGTTAGGACTATACAGCATGTTTCGACGATGACCATTTAAGTCGAAAGTGTTGTTCTAGATGTCTAGGCGAACAACTTTTGTTTTACAACTTTTGAAAATACGAAGTACCTAGTTTTCGAAAATTTTAAGTTTAAGGTTTACTTGAAAATCAGCTGTTTCGTAGATTTAGAGGTCATTGACCTTTTTTTGTTCTTTCATTCAGTTTGGACAACTACAATCAAAACTTTTATTACCTACCTTTATTTTCAAAAACAGCTATATTTTCAGTGAAATAATAACTCAAAAATTTCGACTTCGTCGAAAGTTGTTCGACTAGGCGTCTAGAACAACCCCCTTTCGGCTTAAATGGTCATCGTCGGAACACGCTGTATATGTAGTTGAAGTCTTGGTAGGTATGTTTAAGGGTATGTAGTTTTAAAGATATATACTTAGTCCATCACTTAGCTCTTGAATCTTCTTTCATTCATTCAATAGTAAAATGTTATAAAATTTAGCAGTTGGTTATTCGCATTAAACTAAGGTATCTCAATATTTCTTAGTAATTACAAAACTCCGAATGTTTTGTTTTATCGAATACCTGTTTTGGCATTTTACCTTCTTTTTTTATCTTCTTCTTTCTTTTAACTCGTTTAAAACAGAAATTATCATTTTACAGCTAAACGTGACGTAGTATTAAACCTCATTTTTTCTGTATTAAAGCATAATACCATACACTTGAAATTGTTAGAACAGTTTTACTAAATTTGCAATTGTTATCATGTTAATAGTAATTGTTCCATTTTACTCACTAAAATATTGCATAGTCGCATCTTACGTCCTTCTTTTACACATCAGAAATTTGCTAACCCTATCCCTGGCACGTCATTGAGTGACGTCACTGTGAGAATATTTTATGGGATATCCGTACATAATACTCGTAGTATGTATACACTACATCGGCTGCAATTTATTTATTACATTAAGTACTAGTAGTGTAATTAATAAATGAAATTAGATTTGTATTTTAAATGTTTTTGTTTAAATGTCTTTTTCTTAGTATTTAGTTCAGTTTGATTATCCGAATTGACCGGTTTTCCCAACATCCATGTCCCCCAATTAGCTAGGATAATCGGCGCTTTACTGTACATACAAACCTTGATTTTATTATTAGTTTTTCCTACACTTGAAATACTGATTGGAAAGTATTTGTTCAAAAATCAGTATATACATATACAAACCTAGCAACTTACTTACATTCATTCTAACTCAACATAATATAGTTGAGCTATAGGAACTTAAATACCAAATCCTCGTCCTCAGTATCTTTCCTAAGACTCCGAAACATTGCTCACATATGACCTATATTCTGTTACCCTGTTTCACAATCTTAGATCAACAATGTAAACTTAGTTATAGTTCAACATTATCAAAGGAGAAAGCGTAGGCAGAAAGTAAACAAAGAGCTGTTCTCTTTCAATGTGATGAGTGAGTTTTGGCGGGAACGCGTTAAGGACGCGACTCATGTGAAATCCCTTCCGATTGAATAGTTTTCTTCATAACCGGTATTAAATAGATCTTTAAACAATGTATTATGTTATTGTACATGATACAAAAAGTGTCCCCTTCATTTCAAAAACAATAAAAAATAACTTTAAATACCACTATTATACAGGCAAAGTTACCCCTGTTTTACAAAATAAATCAATTTTTCTTTTAAATCCTTAACCGCTATATTTTCTTATAGGCATATAGGCATCATAATATTAGAAAATACAATACCTAGAACCTCTTCATCGCATTTTATAAAAATATTATTTTAATCATCGGTAATGATTGATTTTACGAGAAATTGTAGATTTTTTCACGCAATTCTATCCCGCTCATTTATATGCAATCGGACAAGGACCGATAATTATCATCTATCGCTGCCTTAAGGCAATGTGTTGCTAAATTTTCTTTTTTGTAAAACCTAGTTGAAATGGGTGTAAATTGTTTAATTTCGGGGGCATATTTATTAATTTAGGTACATGAAGAGTACAAGTGTAATATAAAGTAAAAATCGGTGCAAAACATGTACTTTAGCGTTGTGTCCAAAGCTCCGTGAACAATCATTGTAAATGGCCACTAATTGGAAATATTAAAAACACTTGACACTGGCTAATTTCCTAATGGCCATGATCGGTACACAACCGATAAGAAAGAAAGAAATAAATGTATGAGTTTTTTGCTTACATTTTTGATGATTTTGAACCTATACATATACCTCACCTACATTTATACCTACATCTCAATAGAGCCCTTAAAGCGTGAGTAGTAAAGCTTGTTTTGCCTCGTAGTAAGTGTGACGTTGTGACTAGGTGGCGGTGCGATGAGCGCCCTGGTAGCGGGCCTGCGCCGCGCCGGCTCCGCCCACTCGTTATCAGCGCCCAAATCCTGCGCATCTTCCCGCTCCTTGCCGCCTTCGCCGAGCCACACGCCCAGGTGAGGTCTCACCACTTTACACACCTAAAGACCGTTGAATTGTAGAATATATAGGCCCAGGGGTTGTGCACAGCATTTCAGTCCCATACTGATCGATGAAGATAAACTTTTTAAATTTTGAAAATTTGGAGAATTTGTTTGATGCTTTCTTTTAGTTTTTAGGTACCTTTTGTATTGTATGTGTGTGTGTGTGTTATGTTTCCTTTTTACGTATATGTAAGATTGTGAATTGTAGAATATAGGTCCAGGGGTTGTGCACAGCTTTTCGATCCCATACTGATGGATGATACACATTTTAAACTTAAAAGATTTGTACTATGATTGATTTGATTTACTTTTAGTGAATGTGTTTGTTGTTTTCTTTTAATGTACCCATTTAAATATTAGAGGTTAAAGTATGAAATTGCCGATTTGTACTGAAAATCTTAATTGTTTATTTTTTAAATTTTTAACAAATTTATTTAATCAAAATAGTTGTCATTATTATCTATACATTGCTGCCATCTAATGGGAAGGTTATTAATGCCTTTGCGATAGAACTCCGACGATCTAGACTGCACAAACTGTGTGAAAGCATTTTGTACTGCCTCCTGGGAAGAAAACTTCTTGTCACGTAGATAATTGTCCAAATCACGAAAAAAATGGTAGTCCGTTGGAGCAAGGTCTGGTGAATACGGAGGATGACGAATGGTTTCTAAGTGCAGTTCCTGAAGGGTCAAAATGGTTTCTCGTGCTGTGTGAGGTCTCGCGCTGTCGTGGAGCAATAATGGTGAAGATCGATTCCTGAGTCGGGGCTGTTTTACTGCTAGTTTTGACAACATGGAGTTCGGCACAATAGACATCTGCCGTAATTGCTTGACCAGATCGAAGAAAACTATAGTGAATAACACCATGCTGAGACCACCAAACAGTTACCATTACCTTTTTATTGGTATGTTTTGCTTTAGGACACTGTTGTGGCATTTGACCTGGGGTCAGCCATTGCATTTTTCTTTTCCGGTTATCATAAAGAATCCACTTTTCATCACATGTTACAATTCGATCCAATATTCATTTCTGTACCGGTTCAACAAGGCAACACAAGTTTCAACACGCGTTTCTTTCTGCAGATCAGTCAAATCATGAGGCACCCATTTTTCGTATTTTTTTATTTTATTGATTTGACGCAAGTGAGTCAATAAAGTGGGTAAGGTAACGTTAAACCATGCCGCTAATTCCTGGGTAGTTTGACTAGGATCGGCTTCCACTATCTCTCTTAATTCATCGTTATTCACCTGAGGTCTTCCTCGTGGCTCGTTCTTTAAGTCGTCGTAATTTCCATCACGAAAGCGTTTAAACCAAAATCGCACGGTGCGTTCATTAGTAGACCCCTCTACAAACGCAGCATTGATATTGCGGGCTGTTTCTGCCGCGTTAGTTCCGCGTCGGAACTCGTATTCAAAAATCACTCGAATTTTCGCAGTATCCATCTTTCTTGTCTAAATTGAATAACAAAAACAATTGAAAGTCGATATTCAAATGTTTCACATTTTTTAAAAAAAGAACATCACAGAAACCATTTGAAAAAAGTTTCATTCGAAAACCTCAAACCATGAAGATTCTATGTCAATTCAAATAACCTATTGCAATAAAACGGCAATTTCATACTTTAACCCCTATTATTACAATAATCTCGGAGGTCAGAGAAATTATAGATTACAATACGTGATTTATGCCGATGATCTACGTGATGTATGTCTGTCACTGTCTTATTGAGTTGCATGTTGCGAGACGGAGATACTGTTTCGATCTTCAGTATCGACCGAAGACTGTGAATAACCCTGCATTACAGTAACTAGATCGAGCCATTCTATGCCAGTCCAGTAACCGATCGACTGACTGTCTGTGATTGACAATTCTAGTGGGTTTTTTTTTTTAATCTTAGCTATGACTTTTTGACTGGATTGGCTAAGTGAAATGGCTCGAAAATCAAGCACATCCATGTATCAAAATGCACAAAGTAGTTACGTTACTTTAGTCGTTCATAACTCTTTTATTAGCAGTAAAAATATTCTTTGATTAGGGTAATTATCCGTTTCAGCTTATAATGGTAACTTCTCATAACGTCAACCCGACAAAAAAAAAACACATTTTTGATAACTAAGTATGTAAGTACTAACTAACTAGCTGAGTGTAATGGCATGAAAATCAAGCACCATCCATGTATCAAAATGCACAAAATAGTTACCTACTTTAGCTGTTCATAACTCTTTTATTAGCAGCAGAAATATCCTTTGATAAGGGAAATTATCCGTTTCAGCTTATAATGTCAACGTCAATATCTTAAAATATCATAAGACAATCGTTACGATTTTACCAACCCTAAAATTTATACAAGTCCTACAAAATTATATTTATAAAAGAACCAAATTCAATTTTATTATTATCGAGAAAACTGTAGAGAAGTTTGTCGTTTGAAGTCACTGACGATGTACTTTCAAATACTTACCTATATAAAGAACGGAAACTAGAAAGTTTACACGCTATTAGCGGCTGTTTTGGCACCACTTTATTGCGCCATCGTCATAAATTGCTAATTTTAATCATAACTAATAGTCAACCCCATTAAACACACGCCATTTGCCACGCCATTTGCATTTGTATTATAATACTATTTGATTATCTAAAACTACCACATTGTAGGTGATTGGTGAATCACCTAAAATCTAATAAGAATACGTTATCGTGTGTCACGGGGTCCGTGGCCATTACACTTCTTTTTAATAGGTATCTCAATATGATCACTATTAATTATGTACTAACCTAAAGTCTAAATAGTTATAAACAGTCTGTCATAATTCCTTATTTGACAAACGTTATTATATTTTCTTTGATTAGCACCATTCATTTATTTCTTTTCCATCCAAAGGTTGCCTGGAAGAGATCGCTTTTAACGATAAGTCCTACCTAGTCTTTTTTTTTTAATATTTAAGTGTATTCTCGAAAAAAATGTGTTTTTTTTTTATGGTTATTTAAATGTTTTTATTGTAATTTTTAATTTATTACCTACGTCTGTTTGTTTTTTAATTATTTTGTTTGTTTGTAATAATTTGGTACAATAAAGAGTTTATCTAAACTAGAAACTTACAAATTTTGTGCCATCACGACCACTAGCAACTAATGAGTAACGAATGAGTCGAATGACTCACTTTTAGTAGGTAGAGGAAAATCCTTTAAAAAATATGTTCACATCAGTACTATGTTGATCGGTATAGCAGACTTATCCTGCTGGCCGTGAGAGATCGTTGACATTTTCAAGACTATTTCGATCACAGAATTTGATCATGAACTTTGGTAATGGCAAATTCTTTTCAATGGGAATGACGATCCATTGTAATCGAAATGCATTGAATTAAATGAAATGCTTCGGAAGGCACGTTAGGCAGTTGGTTCCGGTTGTTATCTCAATCTCTGATAGCAGTCGTTAGGTCAAGTTAGAGAGCTTAGGGCGACCTGAAAGCTCTAACAATAGGTGAGCCACACCACTATACGAAAAGAAGAAGAATAAATGCCGACACACTTTGTTATAAGTTTATAACAAAACGTATGTCCCTACCTAATATAATACGGCTTATTAATTAAAACCATGACAATAGAAAAGTCAAATAATAGCCATTTGTAGCACACTTAAAAATCACAGTAAGTAAGTAACTTTTCACTGTTCTACAAAATAAAACTAACTTTATTCCTGTATTTTTTATTCATCAGCCCAAAGTTATTGAACCTAAAATCATGAGTCATGTCGTTTCAATAGAATAACTTTAGCTGCTTCCTTGAACTCTCGTTTATAGATATACTACTTTTTATCGTTGTCATGTCAAGGAAGCTTGGTACACAATGTTTATTAATTGATCGATCTTGGCTTTAAGATGTATTGCTTTGTTCATAAATGGATATTCCATGTTTAGACACACAAAGAAAAGTTGTTTAGACTAGGTTAGCCTAGTCTAAACAACTTTTCTTTGTGTGTTTGTAACTTGTATGATATAGTTACATAGAGGTCACAGTGCCGCCAGATTGGCGAACGTCCCTTGCCTTCAAACCCCGGTTTATTCCAGGATAGTTCGGTTTGCATGAGTACGTTTATTGATTAAATACGTTATTTTTGCATTTAAGTTATAGAACATTGGCAAGATTAGTGCAATTCAGGGTTATGTCAAAAACATCTGGGGCTCTATTTTTGAATCACATGAGCCACTTCGAGCGATTATAATATGTCGATTTAGTTCTACTGATAGTCGTTCGATTTCAGTTATTTTCCTACGTAAATCGCACGACCACAACAATGGTATCAACCACTTGCAAAAGTCGGATATATTGAAAACTCTTGAAGTGCAACGAATGATTCATAAATAAGGCTTCTGAGGTCTTAATTTAATCTAATAAATAATTGTAAATAACAGTTTAATTGTCTCAAGAAATACTCTAAAAGTTTTTTTTTATGTAGGTACTGAAGGTAAAAAAAAAAGTAGTTCATAATTTAGGAAGAAGAGCTTAACCGAAATTTTGATAAATTTCCAATAAGTAAACACTATCCTAAGACGCTTGAATTACAAGTAGGTATGATACAAAAATACCCCAAGTATTTCTAACATAAAAATAAAAGGCAGACTCAAAACTATTCATATCCTAATCAAGAATCAAGAATCACGAAAATTTATTGAATAACTGTGTACATTAAAGTGACATTAAATATTAAAGGTATCAACAGTTTGTCCATCCCGGACATATAATATAGAGTAGAGAGTACTTAGGTACTTAATTTAAGCACTTCTTTAAAATAAAAACAACAAAGCAAGTTAATTATAGTAATTGAAAAACTCCTCCTATATTGAAGCCGGTTAAAACATAATTTGTATCATTTCTCTCTACTATTAAAACCTGTGAATTACAAACAGGAAACAGTCGCTCGAACAGGCCGGCAACCCGTTCTCGTGTTGCGGCGCGACGTGGCTGCAACGCGGCGACGTGACCGCGATGTTGCAGCCCGCGTTGCGCAGCGCGTTGCCGCCGGATGCGCTACTAGCCGCCGCCAGAGACTCCGCCCCCGAGCTCGCTGCCAGGCTCACACATCAACAGATACATGAGATGGTACGTTGCTTATAATTAAGGATGATTTATATTAGACCGTCACGAGCGCCGGAAGGGTACGCCTTGAAAACCTGTAGTATATAGTAGTACATATCCGTTGTCTAGTACCCATAGTACAAGCCAAGTGCTTAGTTTGGGGCTAGATTGCGTTGTGTGCAATGTAGTGCAGTAAAAAAATCGGCTTTCTAACATTAATTTGTTGCTTGTATATGGTAAAATGTTTTTAGTTAGATATATTCATCCAACTGTTTTGATTTATTACGCGGCGCCCTCTAAGCAATTATGCATATAATTTTTGTCTCAGGTTTTCGCGATTTTGCTTAATTAAACACAATATTTACCGGGTTTTACTCTCGTTTTATTTAATGACGGCATTTTTACTAAAGACCGAGCTTTTGCTAACTTTCCAGTTAGCTTTTTTTAGGTCTATTTTAACATTCTAAAAAGTTACTGTAAAATACCGCCTCATAATTTAATTATTTGTATCAGTTAAATTACTTCAAGGGACTTTACTTTTTTCTATCGACGAAGAAGCAGGAGGTTAAAAAAATAGTGCAAACTACGAGGAATAAATAGAATAGAGATCTAACTTCACTATTAAATTCGTAAAAAACATGTTCCACGGTCACACAGAAGCAGATGCACACACCGACATGTTCCATACAGTATAACGTATGATCGACCTTGGATCGACCAATGGCGGACGATCTCCCGGCTCCCGACACAGGCGGTCGAATCTAGGTTCTAGACCAGAACCACCGTTTGCATGGAACATTTTTTCAAAGAATTGCTACTTCCATAGATATATATCACTTCTCATCAAAAAAATCGATACAGCACTACAATAACTATTGGATGGGATGAGTTATAGTCATTTTATTTCCTCTTGTATAGCATGAGAGCAGTCATTAGAGCCCGGGGAGGCAATACGAGATATAGAACTAACATTTCTTAAATTTTTCTTTAAGGGTAAAATCGTACCCGTTGGACTAAATACGTTAGCTAAATAAATTAAATTTCGTTAAACGTTACCTACCTTATAATATACGCAACAAACTGGCATTATTATAGTTTTATTTGTTTAATATAAGAATAAGTTAAACTCTTTCAAACTTATACTTCTAAGGTGTTTCGATTTTTTGATGGGAAGTGTATACAAGATGTAACGGGTAAGCCCGTTTAAGCCGAAAGGGGGTTGTTCTAGACGTCTAGGCGAACAACTTTTGTTTTACGACTTTTGGAAATTCGAAATACTTTTCGAAAATTTTAATTGTAAAGTTTACTTGAAGATCAGCTGTTTCTTAAGAGTTCGAGGTCATTGACCTTATGTTGTCCTTGCATTAAGTTTGGTCTACTACAATCAAACCTTCAATTTCCTTTATTTTTAAAAGCAGCTGTTTTTTCAGTGAAATATAAACTCAAAATTTTCAAAAGTTGTAGAAAAAAAGTTGTTCTACGACGTTCTACGACTTTTGAAAATTCAAACTATTTGAAATTATGTTTTACTAAAAAACAGCTGTTTTTGAAGATATAGGTACCTAATTGAAGTTTTGATTGTAAACCATCAAACTAAATAAAAGGACAACATAAGGTCAATGACCTCCAACTCTCAGAATCAGCTGATTTTCAAGTAAACTTTACACTTAAATTTTTCGAAAAGTACTTCGAATTTTCAAAAGTCGTAGAACAAAAGTTGTTCGCCTAGACGTCTAGAACAACCCCCTTTCGGATTAAAAGGGCTTACCTGTTACACCTTGTATTTGAGTTCGTTGAGTTCAATTAAATTTTAAATTAAATTAAATTTTAAATTTCAATTAAAATTTAAAACACAATTGGGTTCAATTAAATTCAATGTTTGTTTGTTCCCAGTTACAATCAGTCCGCGAGGAGTTATCAGCGGACGACGCGACAACAAGCGAGGGCAGCGGCGAGGGGCGCGCGTACGCACTTACCGCGCTCATGTTGCACTGTTGCGCCGCGGCGCAGCTCGCGCAACAGAAGGCGGAAGTCGACGCCATCGCCAGCGCGACAGACGCGCCCACTTGATGAAAATGAATATATTGTTGTTTCATTGTATTATATAAATCGTTTTATTCTACACATTTTTTAAACTTACCCAATTTTTGTTCATTATAATTTATTAGAACTACGCGGGTCTAGCTAGGCGCTTGTAGACATTTTAAAATTTGAATTACCTCGACGCTTATGGTCGTTTATGGAGTAACAGCTGGTGTTTATATTTTATTCATAAAACACTTATTTACCTGGTTTAATCGCGTTTCATTCATGATTTTTAAACAACCGAGCTTTCGCCGACTTTACAGGTAGCTTTTTCAAAGTTGACTGAAATGTAATTCGTCTATTTTAACAGAAGAATATTTTATTTTCTGACGGATGGTAATGGTACCTTGAAAATTACAAATATTCTTTTTGAATGTCAGTTTTTTTTACGTTCGTTCATTTTTATCAAAAGTTAAAGTAGAAGCCCTGGTTTTATTCTAATCGCCTCCCTTCAGTGGCCCATAGGAACTGTATAGCTGTCGAAATATTAGACTTTTACTAACAATCCCTTAAATTGATATCTTTGGTCAGTTATTTTTCTTTTGAGTTCAGTTTAATCTTGCTGCTTTTGTTTTAAATCTCCTAAATATTCGTAACCGTAAATCTTCATAAATTCAATTTAAAAAAATGATACGTTTTTTTTTTATTTTCATATAAGATATTAATGCAGTGCTGAATCCTGTTATAAAGGTTAAATTTAAAAGTCACTTGACCGGACAATCGTCTGTTTATAATAAATTAATCAACTAACAGCTCCTTAAAGATATATAAAGTAGGAATAAATATCCTGTTTATTTAATATAAATATGCTGAGAAACATTTTGATGAAAAACTTCGATGTGGTTGCTAGCAACATTTGCAACACGCGTCATTTGCCGTAGATCACTGAATGTTCCCATTTTAAATGCAACGCAAAATAACGCAGGACTATTACGAGACACTAAGCAACCTCACGGAGTTTTACAACCCCTTAAATATGCGTGCTTTTGTCAAGTTTTTGTTGATTATCCCTCACAAGAGCAAGACACAGTATTAAGGGCGTATATAACCCTAATAGCATTCATATTTTATTGATTAAATAATGTAATATTGATTGACTAATTGTAATTCTGTTATACCATCTAAGGAATATTCTTGTTACTAACATAGCTATAAGTAATAATTACTAACAAAATAATGGATCTTTGACATCTGATTTAAATAAATGAATTGAATTGAATTGAATAGCGTGACAGGGATAAAGCTAGCGAATTTCAGATGTGTAAGTAAAGAACGTAAGATGCGACTATGCAACATTTTATTCCGTAAAATCAAACAATTGCTAGTTTCAAGATAACTAAACGTTAATCTTCTTCTTCTTCTTAAAATGGCTTTTCCATTCGGACATTTGCCAGTGTCAAGTATTATCAATATTCGCAGGTTATTTGCATCGAACGATACAGTCAAGTCGTCATAGTTAAAGTCAAGTCGAGGGAATTATTGCAAAAAGAGGGCCATTTTTTACAATGTTTGTTTTGGAGAGAACACTAAGCTACAGTCCATGTTTTACACCGATTTTCACTTTTATTTTCCCTTGTACAAACAACTTCACGAAACTAAATTGATTAATATGCCCCCGAAATTAAACAATTTACACGCATTTGAACTAAGTACACAAAAATGAAAATTTAGCAACACATCTCCTCAACCCATTCCCGCCAAAACTCAAACGTTAATCTTGAAATTCAAAACATTCACTGCCTGTCAAGACAGGCAGTGAATGTTTTTAATTCCAGCTTAGCTCAAGAGCTAAGTTAAGTTCTAATACAAAGTTTTATTAGTTTTCGTACAATATTGACTGAGTAATATCACTTATTTGTACAATTGAGAGGGAAGTTTGGAATTTTTTTCTATCGAGAAAACAGAATTTAAATTTCAGGAATCGTGTTTTCACGACATTCACGTGTTAGTAAATATCCTCGACTTTAATAAATATGGTTTGAATTTTTTTATTTCAAATAACTTTTGTTGTAATTCACCCTAGAAACATCAGTTCTGGCTTACTACGGCCCCTTAAGCCATTGTGTCGTATATGATTAAGGTTGGCTGCGTTAATAGTCATTTGGTCTCATATGTATTCGTAGTGATATAAGTCAACTGCAAATTTATGCAGAAATACATCGCCTAATTCATTAAAGATGCTAATACTTCTACTTTTAAAATGTGCGTAAAAGCTATCAACAATCGGACAGCTGTTGATTATTATCCTATGGCTGAACTCCCATCGCGTTTTCTCTATAAACAAAGAAAATTTATGTGCAGTTGAAAACAGCAGTAACAAACAAAAGTGATAACCGAAATTTAGCATTTCTCATCAACAAAATAAGGTGTATATTTGTTTATCGAAAAAGCGAGATCAAGGAACCTTTACAGAGGTACTGCGTCGAAGTTCGACCGGAGAGAAGCTGGCTCGTGTCCAGATTTTCCTGAAATAGCACAAAGGATCGACCTCAACTTTCGCGGTGAAAAAACTTCTGCGAAATGTCAGCGTTCCCGGCTCGGAAAATTTGGTGCGTCACCGACCGCGTGGCTGCGTGTGCGCAACCAACACGATTGACGAATCTTTCAATAACTATAGTGAAATCGCAATTAATAATAAGTTAATAACTCATAATTTTGGTCTAATTACTACATAATTATCTGGCGAATTTAAAATTGCGTAAATTTTCCGCTGACTAACTAAAACTGCATTAAACGGTGGGTAGGGTCTTTAGATATTTATTAGACAACTTGCTGTTACCCGCGACTTCGTCTACGTAGAAATAGTGCATGACCGACTTTGTCATTCATTATTCGGGTTCTAATAATTAGATTTCGATGTAAGTATATCACGACTTTCCTCGAAAATCCAATATTGAAACCCAGATTTCAATTTGATTAGTAGTTTTTATTTGTATAAGGAACACACAGACAAACATTAATTTTAATAATTAAATAATTTTCTTCTAATACTTTTCCTAAGCCTCCCAGACAACTTTTTTAAAATTTACCTTCAAGTACTTACAGACTTTTTGTCCTCTCTTCCTTTATTATAAGTATAGAAGAAGATAGAATAGATAGGTATAGATGTAATGAGATTATTAAGTTATTTTAACATTGATTGGAGGTAAGTATTCAAATATATCATTTCATATTTTAAATTGCATAACATTAAGAAAGGAGCATTAAGCTCACTGACAGTCGAACTAAATGTGTTGTTGAGTTATTTCTGATTTCCCCGAAACAGAAAATCTTTGTTCTCATTCGAATGATTCAGGCCATGACAACATCTCAATATGTAGGGTTTTAAAGACAAAAAGTAAAACTAAGCAAAAAATGTATCAGGTAGGTATTACAAAGTTAATTTCAGCTATCTAATATCCTACTAATATTATAAAGCTCAAAGTTTACACGTATCTGCATATTTGGTTACTTAATCACACAAAAACTACTGAACCGATTGTGATGAAACTTGAAAATATGGAATAGCACACAGGCTATTTTTTATCCCGTCATTCTCGCGGGAACAGGACTTATGCGGGTGAAAACGCGTGTACACGCGTAGTACAAATTGAATATAATCATTAGGTACGTTTGCGTCGTAGTTCAGTGCACGCGACAGAAGCTCTGTAATGTAACATTTTTTTTTCGTTTTTGCAACATTTTTCATGGATGGTCGTAGCGTGATGTTATATAGCCTAGAACCTTTCTCGATAAATGGACTATAAAACACAAAAAAAATTTAAGACCAAGTAGTTCCTGAGATTAGTGCATTCAGAAAAACAAACAAACTCTTCAGCTTTATACCTAATATTAGTATATAGATGGATTTTAAACAGTTTGAATACACATATTTCTACAGTAACATAATTTTCCCAAATTTTTCCCTATGCCATTAATAAAACACTTTATTGGGTTACGAGAACTATTTCGTAGAATAGGTGAATAAGAAACTTTCCGTATACGAGATCGTAAGTAATAAATTACCCAACATAATATTCTACTTACGCAGATGTTTTAAAAACCGGGTCAAGAGAGATGAGTCTTGTCTTCTACCTAGTCGATACGAGGTCGCTGCATATAAAATTAGCTAAAACACTTATCTACTTATGTAAATAAACAAAACTAACGAAATCTGCTGTTTACTAGACAAAATAAATAAAAATGAAAACGGAAAGAAAAAAAATACAAAATTGTGTAATTTGTTGTTAAAAGTAGGTATAGCGATCTATAATTGCTTTACTTATATAGGTTTACGTAAAATTTGAACTATGCGATCGAAAATGTAAGACAATGGGTAACTTGACATAGATTTTCGTGAAAATTCTTACAGTTTACCTATTGATAAAACTAAAACATGTAATTTAATTACAATAAAACTATAGAATTTTATTAAAACTTTTGTCATTTTAAAAATAGAAATGTTTTTTTACCAAATCCTATGAGATTATTTCGTAAAAAAAAACGATTAGGTACTTAGTAAATCTGTTTTCAGTTATTTTTGATGCCAACCGTACCCTTTTGATGTTTTGTTGTGTCTAATGTATATTCAGACGCTAGAGCTGGCGAAATTATTAATAATAAGTACCACTTCTCAACAAAAACCGTTGAAGAGTTGTCCTCGAAATCAAATAGGAAGGTAGGTACCTAGAACCTATATACCTCTAGCGCGAGCTGTGATATTTATTACTAAGTTCCTTGTTTATTTTCATAACAAAATACTTATTCCGATAGGTGAAAATTAGAGCACGGTAGTTTGGAAAGCGCCTTACTGTTTTTGGCAACATCCCAAGGTTATTTATTGAAAATCTGCGTCTCTCTTTGGCCAAGATGCAGGTGATGATGCCTTTCGTTGAGCGGATGGGAAATTATACCAACGTCAAACTTTTAAACTATTGACGCAATGCCAAATGACTGATTACCAGCACAGATACAAGTATAATACCACTTTACCTCGTTATTATGTGGATGTACAGATATCTACAAAATTGTCTAGTTTAGGAGACAGGGACTCCATGTCTTATTTGAGTCTACATTGTTATGTGTGAACCATTTCCCTTATTTACCTTTACTATATAGCATATAAGAATAAGTTATTAAAATTACCTTACACTGCTTAAGTTCAGGGAATCCTCCACCTTTGTTATGACAAATTGTAGAAATTATGAAATAAAGTTTTATTATTATTATTGTCTGATCAAAACCGTCCATTTGCCAATGAATCACCGAATACTACTACATACCTACTTACTACATTTTAAGCCGTATTTTCACTACGAAAGTAGTGTCGCGAAAGTTGTAATCAACTTCACAAAAAATTTGCTCGACATAGATATATCAAAAATCGCTGGTGCTACGCATTTCTTTTTTGCAAAAAGGACTATAACTCTCGAGACACTAGTTCCGTAATTAAAACACGGATTTATGCTACATCTCAATTGCTTGTGGAGATAAGTTCGTTTAATAACCAAATTATTAGGAACAGCTAACAATAACACATTAACCGCATTTTTTTTATTTCTCAGTAATTGATTCGAGCTAAAACGTTTTTTTAGGAATCTAACTAATACACATGGCATGAACCAGCCATGTGTAGCTTAGAAGTTTAAAACAATTTCTGATAAATGACTATTTAGGAATTCGGTTAGAAAATTGTGTTCCACCACAGTATGTCTTTCAAATAGTTTGACAAACATACTTAATTGCTGATTGTGATTATCCAGCCACAAACAAAGAGATCTGATAATCATTTAAAGATAATCGAATCGAATCCAACCACCCGAAAACAATACCTCCATTGATTATTATCTCTACGTGACAATGCATGGCGCTGAAAATCTAATGGGGGAATTGTTTATTCAAGAAGTAAATCCTTTATGAGAGAACCCGTTCGTCCGTGGCGATTCTTGATCTTCTCATATATTTTCCCGTGTGCTTCCGCCTGAACGTGCGTCAACTGCGCAGCAGACAGTGCGAGCGCGATAGCCGTTTGTTATTGTTGCCGTCTCACTCGTGACCACGCTTCTTTGTTTTGGCAACGATATAAAGGCAGGGTGCAAACGCGGAGCACGAATTTTTGCAGAGTGCTGCCGTGGACCTAGGCGCGTTGCGTTTCGGTGCGGCAATAGGTGACACGCATATTCACTCGATACTTTCAGCTGATGAAAGATTTGTCTCGTGTATTGTAGTGACTTTGAAACAAGGAAATTTGTGCAGTGACTGTTTTATAAAGTGCAGTGATGAGGCCACCTTCGGAATACGATGGAAATACGAGATTGCCTGCCGAGGCGGAGGAGGGAGATCCTCGTGCACCGGCGATGATGATCTGCGCGCGGCTTGCGGGACGTGCTATCATCAGAGTCGTGGGAAGATGCGAGGATGCTCAGGAGAACAGCCAGCTCGGTAGGTGTTCACTCGAATAATTCCTTAGACGCTCACTTAACAACATTTGCGTTCAATGCCCCAGTAATTCATAAACAAACTACGAGTAGACAATTAAAATGTGCGAATTTCAAATGCTAATAGAAGTATATCGGCTATCAACCTAAACAAAGGAAAAATGTAACACTGAGTGTGTCGCTACCCTAAAAACCTAGATTTTTGTTTTCAAACAACTAGACAAACAGCTGTATGAAACAAACTAGGACCTAGATAAGTTTTTGTTTTGTTATTCAGGTTTTTTATCTTATCGACATCATTGTTATAATTGCGTTGTTTACAGTTAAGAACTTCGTCTACGTATAGCTAATAATATAATCAACATACAATGAGTTGACAAAGAACCTATAGATACCTTGCGGACTTAGATAAGTAACCTATGTAACGTATGTTCAGGCGCTTTCCATGTAACGGGAAAGCGCCTGAACATACGAACAATTTCTTTGGTTGCCTGCTAATCACCGCATCAAATGACTTTTGCGATGAGGCCGGAAGGAAAGGAAAGAGTGTTCTTATATTGATATGTCTATACTTCGGTCCATTGATTGGGGAGTCCAAAACTATAAAGCAGTAATTGGGTGTTCATAACTGGATTTCCTATGTCCATATCATAGGTACAAATTTTACATAGGTACAATTTTAAAATGAGATTTGCCAATAAAGTTATAGCTTTATGCATAATATATTTGTAGCATTGGCAGATAAAGCATCCAATACTACAATGATCTTGCCCTATGATTTTGTCAAAATTAGTAAAAAGTATGGATGGAATTGGTAAAAATGGTGAAATTTTTTAGCCTTATACTGTCCATAACTGGTGCATTTACGTTATTTATATGTTAAGTTCTCCACACCTTAACAAAACTAGGTAGGTAACTAACTACTAATCAGGTTTAGAAATCCTTACCTAGGTATTTACTAGGTTTCAAATACTTATCAGTGTTAAATGTTAATTGTTTACTTACCTAATATGATTTGTGTATAATATTTGCTTACCTACCTAGATCCAATTAAATGGTACTAAATTATTACGAAACACAACCGGTCGAAAGCGATCAAAACATCGCACACACTATATTGAGGCCATGAACCGAAACTGTGGCCATGAGAAGATCATTAGAGACATCTACCAAATCTATGTCGCATTATCGTTGATCTAATTTATATTCACTTTTAATATCAGATTTAGGTCGTGAGTATGTACCTACCTATCCAATTATAGTTTAGTTACCTATTAAACTAGGTAAGTACGTATTTTCATATGAAATAGAAGTTCATTATTCTGTCTGATTATGTGTGATACATTGCACAGAGATAATTAGTACGTACCTAGGTAATTCAAATAGCTGAGAGTTACCTACAAGCATTTGTAACAATAATGCAATGCACAGCACAGTCGCATGGTCAATGGTCATTGCGTCATTGAAAATGTTACAAAACAAAGATCAACTTAATCACTAGCTAAGTTAAGCGGTACGTAAACGTGCTAGTTAGGTCCTATTTTTATAATAAGTAGGTAAGTAGTTGGAAATTAGAAGGAACAAAGCAGTTTTTTGATCTTTGATTTTGATCAAACGTTAAATTTATTGGATTCCATTGTTTCAACTATATTATGGTTCGTGCCCAATACGAACTAGCGTGCGAGCTGTTGCTTAGCCAGTACTCGGACTACTTGGATGCTACTCGGAAGCCAGTAGCTCAGCTCTTCTCAGTTGTCAAGTAATCATTACTTCACACCACTGGCAACATTCGAGTTACTTGTACGTTCAGTTCAAATAGTGCGAGCTGTGCGAGTCACTGTAATGTACTTAATTACTAAACAGACTGACTCGTACGTAGCTCCGAGTAGCACGCACTTTATAAAAAAAGATAGGTAGGTACCTACATATGGTTAATTTTTAAGTTTTCCTATGTTTTGTTTACTTGGTTAAGTCACATTAGGCAATCCGCTATTTGGTAATCAAATAATCCAAGTCGAAAGTTTCTGTGACTCTACTCTATGACATAACATAAGTATCGCGACTACGACATGACATATTAATTTGGTTAATTACGTGAAAAAAATAGGTATATTTCGAAAGTAGGCAGGTTGTTTGAATGAGTTTGTTGCAGTCTGCTTTCGTAAACGAAGATACTCTTATTGTGAAACTGACCGAGGTTAGAAAAGGCAGTTAGGTACCTACTTACTTCAGTTAGTTCTTTTTGGGTTTGTATTTCGCGATGTAATGTTTGTAAATAAATACCTACTGCGACGTTAGTGGCTGCTATGGTAAAGTATAAAGTTAGGTTGCCTGTGGGATGTGAAATTGCACGCCACAACAATGTGCTTCCTCCACAACTAAGAATATCAATCCGCGTAGGTATCTTTCAAATCTTACCTAGGTACCTATATTATTCTTTCACGAACTCTTGTGATATCTGAATTAGTATATTTTTGGTATAAGTACCTACCTACTTACCTACGTTAAAATTTCATCGTGACGAAATCTTCTGAGTACCTTACCTGCCTATTTACACGGTTACAAATTCAGTTTTTTTTTTCATATTATGTTTTGTACCTAGGTTAATTTACATACTTATTTTTTATGAAACACAGGTACCTACCGAGTACCGACCTACCAACATTCCACTTCACAATTAGGTATACGTACGTACAACTTAGTTTAATTTTGTGAATTTTAAACTGTATTACAGACTTCAGTACGTAAAATGTACCTACCTACAAGAATCTGAAGTCTCTTTGTGTACTAGTCCATATTGGCACCCGGAAGGTAATTCCACCACTATGTGTTCGCTAACACGCGGAAGGCACACGCACATAGTACTACTATTTTCCGTGCTATAATCGTCACAAAGTGGTTGAACTATTCCATTCCATTCGTGACAGACAGATAGATTAGCCACCTATTATCTATCTATTGTTTGGTTGCACCGATCATGAATACACTGTGTTTGGTTGATTAGAAATAAAACAGCACAAATGTCATACACCATTTATTTTATTTTAACAATACCTAAATACAGTACGAATGCAATATATTGCAGTTAGGTTTTAGGTTTTCATATTAGTTAAGCATAGACAAAAATTAAACAAAAAATTTATATTCAATATATTTATATAAGTAGGTGTATTTATATAAACCTATAACTATTTTTGTATGGTTTGTATTGTACTGCCAGTAGCTGCGTGCGAACGAGTACCTAGATATAATACTCGTTGACCTTACGCATTTCATTTGATCCATAATTGGATTAACCTACCTATTGAAAGTTTAATATGATTCCATAACCGGCTAACGTATCGTGATTCGTTCATGGACGGACATAAATGTAGGTACCTAGGTACTGTATTTTCGTGAGATTATCATAGGTCATTATTTAATAAAATAAACCCGTCCCGTCAGTAAAAAACAACTAAGACTAGTGTACCAAAAGCTTTTGGAATATTAACTTAAGTATACACCATCTTGTTAACTCAAGTTTTTTGTTCGTATATCTTTGAAAACGTTGCTTGTTTGCATTATGTATCTTTGATTCTTAGATTGAAAAGTACTGTTAATGCCGCGAAAATGAAAAGTAATGGCCGACCAATAAAAGAGCGCAAAGCAGGAAGCCGAAGAGGGACTCTGGCGCAAATTCTATGCACGGCGAGGGCGCAGCGTGATATTTAAAATTATGTGCTTTTTGTGCAAACATTTGTGTGCAAGTGGCATTTGAAGGTAGCGAAAATACAAAGTATGTCAGTCTAATAACTCACTTTTTGTTTTAGTGTAATCAGAATAGTGCCGAATGCCCCTTAAAAAAACTAAAATTGACTTTGACAACGACGTTTGTGCTAAATTGACAGTCAGCTGATACAACCACAACAAAAATGTTTTGATTTTACTTTGATTTAAATAAAGATTTGTGTTGAAATTGAAAGCTCGTCACTAAATTGTTGGATGTTACTATGTAGTTAATTAATATATTTTATTAATAAATAGGTAATATAAATACCTTACATACTCAAATTGAGTAACAACAAGCGAACAAGCATTTACCCATTTACCTCGCAACTGTGCGGTGCGTAGTTTCAATTTCTACCATTCTCGAGTTCCGGGGCTAAAAGTAGAACATTATAAATAGATATTAGCGAGCACATGCTGTAACATACGCGGTTTAGAGACGATAGTTGCGAAATAACAGTGAAATTGAACAATGGCTCTAGCCGTGACTCGTGTGGTACTGAGATGCGAAGAGGCTCAGGAATCACAAGCACTAGGCAAGTACCTAATATTAGGACAACTAAGTTTTTTCTCTTTGTGTGACTCAACAATGACGCAATTGATGTTGCAGTTTGAAATATGTTTCTGCACTAGTAAACTTCAATTACTTAGATTTATGTTTATTTTATTAATTTATGTGTTTATTTTACACATTCTATTACTTTATAACGCTCTACAATCTTAGAGCAATTTATCGTAGTATAAAGCATAGTAGCATAGTTTGAACTTTGTCCAAATGCTTTCCCCAATTATTGATGTGATGTGTGTAGGAAGCTCTAAGGAAGGAAGTAATTCTCTATGTTTTAACATATCCTCATACCAAGTCTTATCAAAATTGGTGTATTCTAGGCCATTACAGATAAGAACCCTAAGTTTAAGTTTATTTTGCTGCCTTTTATTAAAATTAATATCTCAAATTAAGTCTTGACTATTTTATAAAATAAATCATTTATTTAACTATTGCACATACAAATAGGTTTTGCCTACCTCTAATGTATTTGCAAAAAAAAGTATTTTACTTGTATGTAGTACATATGGCCTAGTACAAGGGTTGTTGCGTAGATTGGGACTAGATTTATAACACTTTATTTACCACGATTTTTATATTCATGATTTTTAACGAACCGAGCTTTCGCCAACTTTACAATTGTTTTTTTTTTTAAAGTTACTGGACAGAGACTAAAAAAAAAACAAATTTTGTGTTGAAGAATGTTAAAATAGACAAATTACATCTCAGTCAACCTTGAAGATGCCAACTTTAAAGTTGTGGAGAGCTCAAACATATTAAATTAATAACAAAATAGTGATTTTCTGTTCATGTCACTAATGCAATTTTTCCATTGTTCTCCAGATCTATCAGAATGTCAACTGATGCAAGTACCTGACGCAGTCTACCACCTGATGAGACACACAGAGCTGAAGAGTTGTGATCTCAGTGGTAACGTCATCACAAAGATACCACCCAAGTTCGCTGTCAAGTTTAGTTTAATTACAGGTCAGTGGAACATAACATTCTTATCATAGAGCCAAAAATGCTACTTATTGAAAAATCATAATACAATAAAAACACAATGAAAACCGATAAAATGAGTTTAATTTGAATTGAACATTGCGAAAACCTATGAAAAATATATTCAAAAATAAATGTGTATTATTTCAGATTTAAACCTATCAAACAATCAAATGGCGAAGCTGCCGGACGAGCTGTGCACCCTGGCCTGCCTTCAGCGGCTGGATATCTCACACAACACGTTCGTGGCCCTCCCTCAGATCGCATTCCAGTGTCCCAGTCTACATACCCTCTTAGCACACCACAATCAAATTATTGGTAAGATCATAGTGCTCTACTTTAAGTTTTATTAACTTACGCGTTTATTCGGTAAAACAATCGATTTGAAAATGTAGGTGTTAAACCAGCGTAAATAATACAATTTATCTCTCGTAGGATCTCTAGAAATGTAACAATCGAAGAAATTTATAAATCCTACGAAAGTTTATAAATTTCCTAGTTAAATAAAAAAAATGCGGTTTTTGTTACTTTTCCAGTGACATTTACATTTTACATATAATTTGAATCGAATAACTACTTACAAACTTAAGTCAATTTAGATGAGGTGTTGAGTATTGTAGGTTGTTGTACTTCAATTGCTAGTTTTCTTATCTTATAAATCGATACCGCATTAGTCATTTAATTTTCCATCCGGCTATGATATAAATTACACAAGTATTTGTTATTAAATTATTGATAGAAACAACTAATACAGGTTTGGATAAAATAGGTTCTACTTTTGTATTACGATCATTGTATTTTAATTAAGATTAACAAATAGGTAAGTACTTACCTATAATTGCGTTTCATTTTAATTCATAAATTACCTACTTGACGTTTCTTGGGCTTCCCAGTTAACTGTAGTTACAGGCAAAGGCAAGCCATGTGGAACTATAAAATCCTACTAATATTATAAATCCGAAAATCTGTTTGTTTGTTTGTTCCCTCTTCACGGTCAAACGGTTCGACCGATTTGGATGAAAATTTGCATAGGAATAGTTTAAATGATGGAGAGTAACATAGGATACTTTTGATCCCGAAAATCCCGCGGGATCGGGACTTACGCGGGTGATAATATTTATTAGATGAAAATTTGCATAGGGATAGTTTAAATGATGGAGAGTAACATAGGAGACTTTTGATCCCAAAAATCCCGCGGGATCGGGACTTACGCAGGTGATAACTATTTCTTAGATGAAAATTTGCATAGGGATAGTTTAAGTGATAGAGAGTAACATAGGATACTTTTGATCCCGAAAATCCCGCAAGATCGGGACTTACGCGGGTGATAATATTAATAGATGAAAATTTGCATAGGGATAGTTAAATGATGGAGAGTAACATAGGATACTTTTGATCCCGAAAATCCCGCGGGATCGGGACTTACGCGGGTGATAATATTTATTGGATGAAAATTTGCACATAGATAGTTTAAATGATAGAGAGTGACATAGGATACTTTTAATCCCGAAAATCCCGCATGATCGGGACTTACGCGGGTGATAACTATTCAATAAAAGAAAATCGACACAGGGGTAGGGTAAGTTATGTAGAGTGGCATCATCATCATCGTCATCCATCGTCATCGTCATCCTTCGTCATCGTCATCGTCACTTACTGACGAAACACAAACTTTAACTTACTTCACCTACCTACCGCAGTGCAAAAATCCACACTTAAACGGACGACCAGGGAAGTACTGATGATGCCAGGCGCGGTAGCGCCTGGCTTCAACAGTACTTCAATGGGCGACCATTTAAGTGTGGATTATTGCATTGCGGTAGGTAGGTGTTCGAACAACGCGGGATCGCGACTTGCGCGGGTGAAACCGCGGGGCGCAGCTAGTATAACTATAAATATAAAACTAGAATGTAAACAATAGTTTGTTTTCGGCGCAATCAGAACTGTTAGGCTGAAATCTATAGTCCGTACCTACTTTGATTTTGCTAAGCAAAAACTTTGACATAGACATTACTATCCAAGGTTTTTCAATTTGAGAATGTAAACCAATAATGACCTGAACTTTGCTTCTCTGTTATGACTATGAAGTTCGTTTTTATTTTATTCATAATATTACAAAATGAATTTCGACTATAAATTCCAATTCTAAGTTCATGCTAAGTTTTTGCTAACCTCTGTCTGAGCAAAGTCAAAGTACGGTCCGGTAGTATAAAACCCAGTCCGGGTGTAGGACGAAAAGGAAAACACCCATCCGCCCTGCTTTTAAAGTGTACACTCGTAAAAGAAGCTATGAATTAAACGCACCCATGCTAAAAACGAACGGTCTAGATAGTTCACGACCGGCCGCACTGAGTGCTTGGCGCTTAGCTTTGTATCTTGTCAGAATGCAAGCCGCCAGGCGCTAAGTAAACCGGCTGCCTACGCAAATTCGAGCACAGTGCGAGCGACGAGCGGCGCCCTAAGCATTCACCCGAGTTTGATAGATTAGTGCTTTGTTCTTTGTTGTACCAAATTAAAACAAAATTTGGAAAAATACAAAAGAAACACAGAAAAATGGAGAACAAAAATAAACAAATTTATTATCAGAAATAAAACTTAAAGCTAATGAACACAGAACACATATAGGTTATTGCTAAAAGAGATAACTTCCAAGTTACCTTTCCAGAGTCCCTCCTCGTTTAACTCGTTTAATTAACAGTTTGAATCACAAAAATCTAAGCTGTTTCCTATTGTTTCCTTACAGAAGTCGATGTGGACAGACTGCAAAGATCTCGAGCACTCGAGTACGTAGACTTGAGTGACAACCCTATACCTCCGCGGACACACGACGAGCTCAAACAAGTGACGCGGCCGTCCGTGTCCGTGTCCGATAGAGAGAAGGAAGATTGGGAGGAAGATATCTTGAGTTAATTATGTGTAAGGATAATTAGTGTACCGGCTGAGTGTTCGATTTGATTGTAACGCTTCGTCCGTATATGCAGGAGGCTGGTTTAGCGCCTGGAGGCTACCGAGTCATCTAACTAAAACGAACGGTCTAGAAAGTTCGTGACGGGTCGCACTAAGCGCTTGGCGCCTAGCTATGTATCTTGTCAGAATGCAAGCCTCTAGGCGCTAAGCAAACGGCCTGCCTATGCGGCCGCTGCCTTAGTAATAAGGTACCTCGTTGACTAGGCTTTCTTGGGAACCAAGAATGTAGGCTTAAATTTCTTGTACTGATGTACTTATAATGATTTCAATGTTATCAATTTATCACCGAAGACGCACTTATGTCCGGAAAATATATTACTAAGCTGTATTATTGAATGTCGCGATTTACGCGTGACATGTGAGATATTTCCAAAAATACCTATTACCTATAGATAATTATTTTATTAAAATCCAATCTATTTAAAAGCTGTTTAATTAACAAAGTTTTAATACGGATTAAAGTGCGTTTTTTTGCAATGGTAAATTTTACTATTAAAAGGTAAATGGTGCTCAAAATTGGAGAGTAGAAGAGTAAAAAGTCTAATTTCTTAATGAAAGGTACCAGAGAACTTTATATAAATAGAGGCTTAGAAAATTCAGGCTTTGAGGCCTCTTAATAGCTAAATTTTTGACGTATTTTAAGATTAAAGTGATGTGCCCCAGTATTGACACTGGACTCGGCAAAGTGATTTCATTTGAGGTAGCTTCCAGCAGTCGAGAAGTGCTTATAAGCTTATTGGGTTGGTGCAATAAAGAAGTCGGTCCTAAACTAAGCTGTGATCTATTTCTATATACATACGACATTTGATAATTGTTTTTATAGTGAAATGAATGATATTTGGTATCTGATAGTGTTGCCGAACTATTGATATTTCTACTTTTGATAGTTGACTTTGAAAATTATCGACCTATCGATTGTATAGTTCATTTTGGTTAAATAGTACCAATAAATAGCCATACGATTATTGCAGCTGAATATTGAAATAACTATCGATAGTATCAGCTATGACTATTGTAATACAACTCGATACTAAAGATAGCGATAAGCTTAGTAAAACTATCGATGTATCGATTGTTATTGCAATAATCAGCGGCAATAGTATCGACTATCGATAGTGCACACGATATTCAACTTATGCTATCGATACTGTCGATAGGTGTGTTGATAGTATCGATGCTATCGATACTATTGGTTTTGCCTCGACTATCGATAGTCTATCCATCGGCAACACTAGTGACAAGTGATGAGCGATTTATGAATTAAGGGTCTGATTATGGTTTCAACTTTATGAGATTCTGTCCTGTAGAAGAGAGCTGCGCAGGCTTGATTCTTTACGTCTTAAAGTCTCTATAGCATGGTCCTCTTAAACGAAGAATTTAGTCGTACATTGGCCAGTAACAAAACCAACAAAGGTTAATGTACGAATTTCTTCGTACAGAGTGGCCAGAGTTTCGACTGCGCGGGCTGTAAAACAACCAAAGAGTCCCTGTTAGTTGTAAAAAATATACTCAAAATGTAGCCCTAATCTCTTGATTTTTATCAGGAATATACTTTTTTTTTCAAAACTTATTCAGATTTTTATTAACATTTTATTTAGTTAAAAGTAACAATACGAACTAATGATTTTATAGATAATTTTATTGATAGACGATGAACTTTGCATTATTTTAATGTTGTATTAAATACTAGTCCAACAATTGGTGTGTAATAAATAAATAAATAAGTACGTACCTACTTAATAATAAGTAAAGTAATTTTAAGGCAAATTTTATTTGAGATCTTGTATCAAACTTAATATTGTCTATATTTACAATTATGATAATTCTTTTTGTACAAAATTGAACATTATTTGATTGTACATGTCCCAGTCACTAAGCATGAAATAATTAAGTAGGAGTATCCTCTGTCGCTGTATTAAGAGCCTCAAAGGCGAAAATACGAAAACATTCGTACAACGCGATAAGCAACGTGTGGTTTTGAACCTTTATTTTTTAACTGCCTACACTTTTTATACATATTAATATTACTACTTATAATTTTGATTGTGAAATTATTTTACATCCGATGCAATAGTATTCAAGTACTTATACAATTAAGTAACGAAACAATAGTGTGATACAAATAAATTGATTTATAAATCAGTCATAAAAGCGTTTTACTTTTGTACTCTTAGTTTTGTACCTTCCTAGACCACATTTTTCCAATGGACGTCTTATCAATAATTATGGAAAATCTTTGTAATTGGAATTTTGAGGGTTGTGTACCTAGAGTATACATAAGGAAACTAAAGAACGCTGGTATGCGAGTATGAACTGTAAGCACCGGTATGAGCAGTCAACAATGACAAAAACGATGTCATCAGTCACCTAGGGTTACGGGAATTTACTGTTTCTCTCGTTAAAATTTATTCTAGTAATAATTATGGTGAAATGTTCAGTGCCGCGGTGTAAAAATTTTTCGCGGATCACTATTCAACCTCAACATTTGAATATCTATGTATAGAGTATCTGCTTACACGTTGCGCAGTAGGCAAATACCCATAGGCGCGCTTCTATAGTTTGCTTATGTATACTCTAAGGTTGTGTACTAATAATAACGAAACATTAGGGTAAGATTATTTAAACTTCTCTTACTTCGACTACATTACAATAGTCTTGGACGCGAGAAGAATGGGACAAGACCGAATAAAGCTGATTTTATTTCACCTTTTTTTTTCAATAAATCGTATGTCGAACACACAGCGCCATCTAGCCCCATGGTAAGCTGCTAAGCTTGTGTTACGGTGACTAGACAACGGATATACTACTTCTATTTATTTTTCTTTTGTAAATACATACATATTATACATGTAATACACCAAACAGTGACACCTGACAGACATACAGACCAGATACAAATTCATATATATTTGCACCCAGCGGGAATCGAACCCGCAATCTTCTGTATTGCAGCCGAGCGTTCGCCCGACGCGCCACAGAGGTCGTCACCTTTACTGAAATAAGTCTTGGTAATATACAGACTTCTTTCAGTAAATGTTATGAAACTTTTTTGCTAACTTATCTAAGTACCATAGTTTTTGTTTTCATAAAGTCCTTCATTGTTGACAATTTCATTCATCGATCAGTACTTTATCTATGTTTATAAAATTTATAAGTTACTATGGCAGGCCATGGAGTTGATGACGATCCCAATTTAAAAGGCATAAGCCGTTATTTTAACAGTCAAACAAATAGAGGCCGGGCAAATGTAAGTACCTATCATTCTTTTCATATTTGCGGCAGACAGGGTATCGAACTCGAAAAGGCCGCGGTCTCGAAGTCAGTGGGTAGCGTAGCGAGAGCATGAAGGTATAGTGCGTTCCCCTCCGCTCCGGCACCCGTTGCTCACCTGCCTGACCGTTTTACCTGGGGGTTTCCTTCCCCACTATAATGCTGTAGGCTCCTTCTTTCGGTAAATGGCCATTCCGACCATGAATGAAGTAAAGCAGGCTACGCTTAACTACGCTACGCCAACTGGCGCTGCTCTTACCCTCAAGTTACGCTGCGACCTATTAGATCTAAGGTTAGCTCGCTGATAAATAACTAAAGAAACTCGCTGATATGTTTAAAAATGTATTTCAGACCACCAAAGTTACATATGCAGCACTGGCGATTTATTATGTTTATTACAAGCTTTTCAAAAAGAAGAGTCCGCCACCGCCAAAAAAATAATTAATGGACATCAAACTAAAATTTGTCGCTTGTTAGGACTTGAAATCGTGCTATAACTATGTTTTAAAAAATACTATGTGTGCAGCTTTATGCAGGTAAACTAGGTAAGGAGGAATTATTATTATTATTTTTAATCGATTACCTAAGCACGTACATAGGTATGTAGCAAAAGGGCTACAGAATAGAGCTATTTCGGTCTGGCAAGGAACTAAACAGCTATTTCGGTCTGAATTAACCGTACAGACCAAACAGACCTACTCAGTTTTCGGTGTTTCTGAGGTGTGGTTCTACTTGGTTTGGTAAACTGTGGTTTATGTTGTCTAGTACGTACACACATTTTTATATCTGACTAGCTGCGCCCCGCGGTTTCACCCGCGTGAGTCCCGTTACCGCGGGAATTTTGGGATAAAAAGTAGCCTATGTGATAATACAGCTACCTATATTCTAAGTTTCATCGCAATCGGTTCAGTAGTTTTTGTGTGAAAGAGTAACAACCTCACATACATACATACAAACTTTCGCGTTTATAATATTAGTAAGATAAGAAGTAAGATTAGTAAGATCTGCCAGCTATAATAACTATAGGCCTTTAAGCCAGCAAGATTTTGAAATATTAAGAATTGCGCCGGCAAGGAGTTTTGGCGGGAATGCGTTAAGGAGATGTGTTGCTTAATTTTCATTTTTGTGAAACTTAGTTCAAATGCGTGTAAAATGTTTAATTTCGGGGGCATATTAATCAATTTAGTTTCGTGAAGGTGTACAAGTGTAAATAAAAGTGAAAACCAGTGCAAAACATGTACTTTGGCTTAGTGTTGTCTCCAAAGCTCCGTGAACAAACATTGTAAAAAATGACCCCCTTTTTACAATGATTCCCTCGGCTTGACTTTAACTATGACGACTTGACTGTTTTGTTCAATGCAAATAACTTCTATTTCTCGGTTGTGAACCGATTATGGCCATTAGGAAATTAGCCAGTGTCATGTATTTTAATATATTATGCAAGTTATTTGCATCGAAACAGTCAAGTCGTCATAGTTACAAGTCAAGTCTAGGGAATCATTTGTAAACACGGCGGCTATTTACAAACAATCTTCACGGAGCCTTGGAGACAACACTAAGTAAATGTTTTGCACCGATTTTCACTTTCATTCCACTTGTACACCTTCACGAAACTAAATTGATTAATATGCCCCCGAAATTAAACAATTTGCACGCATATGAACTAGGTTTCACAAAAATGAAAATTTAGCACCACATCTCCTCAACGAGTTCCCGCCAAGACTCCGCAAATAATTGCGAAAATATTGATAATACTTGACGCTGGCAAATGTCCGAAAGGAAAAGCCATTTTTAAAGAAGAAGAATTGCGCCGTTCAAAGTCACGTCAACGTCACTGTCAAGCCATTGTCAAAGTCAGATGATATTTTAGTTTTGACATTTATCTACTTGCTGCTGCGCTGCGAAGTGTTCTTGTTCTCGTTACATAAGTCTAAAATAAATAATTTCAGGTAATTCATCCACATAATTGCAATAACATCAATTTTACTTCACGGTGAATTTATTTTTACGGCTGTCGAGGTATGTAATTTGTCTAAGATTACGTTTATTTGTTTTAGGATGGCCGGAGACTCTCCCGTTGATGAATCCCAACTTAAAGGGTTATCTAAGTATTTTAACAGCCAAACTACAAGGGGACGAGCTAACGTAAGTGTAAATAGGTATCTCGGACTTAAAGAAATGTTATTATTACTATTCTAAATCTGTTTCAAAAGAAATGTAAACACAAAAAGTTAGGTTATGTCACAGATATTTTATACTTGTACTCTATGTGATGTCTAACATAATATTTTATGTTGCTTTTACGCGAAATAAATATAAAAAACCGCTGCAGCACTGACACTATTCTTAAGTTTACTTATCTTAAAATAAAATGAGCATCACTCGAGCTCTAAGATGGAGTTGATGAATGAAGATCAAGTCAAAAGTATCATTTAGTTTGAAGTAGCATTACTTCTGTGGTTACGACTTTTAAAATGTGACAAATTCAATACAATTAGGTAACTTGTTGCCCTTTCACTCCGATATCCTGATGTCCCCATCCTGAATTTACATTCAATCCACCTTTTTCCAATTGAATAGATAATTTTGTTTGGAAAACAATCTGTTCTACTCTAACTAGTTTGATTTTGGTTTGTCTAATAGGAATCTAGCTTCGACTGTGAACGGATCAATATAATTCTGTATTCTTCTTTCAGGTAGCCAAGGCGACTTATGCAGTTTGTGGAACTCTAATCCTATACTTCACACTGAAACCCAAATCAAAGAAGTAAATCACATGTCCTATTTTTTGTTAATAATTTAGCCTCTTGGTAATTTTTCTTCCCTTAAGAGCAATGTTTAAGTTATTTAGTAAATACAGCATCAAGTAAACATATATTGTTTTTATTGGTAGGGTATAAATAAAACAAAAGAGTTGAAATAAATTATATATATTATTTTGGTAATAATACTTAAGATGCATGTACAAAATAATGCTGCATTGGACAGATCATAATTAAAATATCTTTAGGTACCAGATCTTAAGCTTGTACTTAGAAACATTCTTAAATGAACTTAATCTATTATTCAGTTCCTTTAGATAAAAACTTAGTCAAATTAATGAGTGATAGTAAATGACAATGTTAGGGAAACTTTGGCAAAGCACTATCAAGTACTATTGACTAGAACTACTGGCATGAATACAAGTTCAAACATTTGTGTCGTTATTATACTATAGTCCAATAAGATAACCTATAGTCTCATAATGTTAATCATATCACAATACCCACTGTATTAAAACATCAACAGTACTTGTGTCCTGCCAAAGGTAAGCCCATAGGCGAGGCTTAGCCACGAATTATCTTGTCAGACTATGGCAGCAGTATCAAATGCTCTGAAGGCATCATTTAGGAATATTTCCGAGTACAGCTCTTAACAATATAATCTTTGGTGTTCAATTAAAGATACTATTGAGTGTGAGTAAATACCTACGTATTTAAAGCATTAACATTTAGGTGACTGTTGTAAGTTATAAAGCCTATATATCAGGTACATACCATCCATAGCAATTCAACATTGATAAAACTCCAATAATGTATTTAAAATTAATATTTTCCCAGCAGATCCAATATGAAAAGTATGTACCTCAACAACTACATAATTGTTCGTTTTGTGCACACTAATTAATACATTTTTTAGTAAAAAAATTAACACTAATCGTGAAGCACTAGCACCGAATGGCATAAATCTAGTAATACTAGCAAAGCAACATTTAACAACATATAGGCATTTTATTAATATTTATGACATTTAGTTTGAAAGTGTAAGTAGGTATTTTGAGTTTGCCAAGTTTTTATGAAAGAATCTACTCGAAAGCCTGCATCTGTGCATGTATATGTAATAGTTAGGTACACAAATTAGAGCTGTGTCGTGTCGACGGTCGAATTGCTGCTGCCTGAAATGCGACAGTCAAAACAGGGAGCTTGCTGGCTCGTTTCCAGTGAATAACCTTATTTTATTCCAACTGCCTGCTGCATCTTTTAATTTAACTCATCCCTTATCTCTACATCAAAAATGACTAGCCTATGGTTTGTTCTCATTGCACCTTCATAAATAATTACTCATCATAATCATCACATTCGAAGTAAACATGGTGTCTCCTGTGGCAGTGTTACTTTCTCGTTGTTTAGTCTGTTACTTTTTTCTTTCAAACTCCAGAATACATACTGGAAACTGGCATCGTTTCGAGAGCATAATAAATAATACAACACTTATATAAGTTTTAGGGCTTTTCTATATTTGTAGTGCTTTACTTTTTAGGCCGTGGTGGCCGTCAGGGCCGATCCCAGTTACTATGTGTATTCTGGGCTTAAAATACCAAAGTCAAAGAAATAATTGAGACATATTATTATAAGGAATGTTCAAACAATTTGTAAAGTAAATCCTTTCTAAAATACTTATTGGATTACTTGTTTTTAAATTACGACAAATTCGATTTTTTAGTTTCATTTGGAATAGCTCTAAGCGAAGTATAGCTTTATGGATGGAATGCTATTAATTGAATAAACGAATACATCTCTGCATCCTTTAATATCACTAATATAAAAGGTTTTGGGTAAACCTTTTAGTAAAAAGATAGCGAGACGCTCTTAATGTAGTTTCAACAAATATGTCCGCCATTTTCAACCCTTAAATTCACGGAGTTGCAGATTTATAAATCGTTTCGTCGTCATCGTTTTTAGTTTGTCAAACCTTTCGTACTTATTTGCAGCATGTAAAACAATACGTTACATGTAAACTGTATCTAGAAAATATCTCCTTTCATACCAAATTCTATCTGTCTTTTAGACTTGAAAATGCATGAAAGCATTTTGCAGAATAACCGCGCGACCTACCAGACTCCAGCTTTGTATAGAACCGCGCGGATATTAGCTTTAAGCAATTTTAAGATTTACCGCATAGGCGACCTTTAATAACACCGATTTACCTTTAACTTATTAATACAAAAATATCGCGTTAATTAAAATATTGAGTAGTTTATTCGAGAGTATTCAAAGTACATTTATTGCGATTACCATAGAGCTGTTGTATTTTATTCTAAGTATTTATTATATTTAATGACAACCGTTGTGTTAATTTTATACCTATTTAATTAGGATGTGTGGTTGAAATCTTATTTTAAGCTCGTCAACTATTCGAAGTTTACACATTGGCCCTAAGACGTCAACGCATTGTGTAAGTTTTATTTGCAGAGCGACAAGATCTTGTTTTCATGTGTTTACGGAGAAACTTGAAACGACAATTTAGCTACCAACATACTAGATTTTTCTTCTGTTTTCGCGACTTTTTATTAAAATAAAACTTATTTTCCGGTTTCAATCGCGTATATTTATTATTAACAGCATTATGTTACAAACTCGAAAAGCGACCAATAACGCGGTTAAAACCGCAAAGTGAGTTTTATTTCAATATACCAATATACCGCGGTAAGTATTTAAATATGTCGGCTTTATTTCGACATTTTTTCTTATACTTTCGAGTATCCACTCGTCAATTAATGGAGTCAATTCGATATTTAGTTGAGGCGGATTGAGTGATCTAGATTAATTTAAAATATCTTTTATGTACTTACATAGATTCTTCGATTACTATTTATCATAATTCATTACTAACAATCTTCAAAAAGTAGGTTGTTTTTTTGCAATTTATATTTTATTAATACACGAATTTAGATGGTTAATGAATGTATGTGGAACTGCAAATGTACAATGTTAATGATATTACTGGAAATACGTTCAAAGAACTCTGAAACTGTCTAGGTTATCGCCATTTTGCATAATAAAACACAATATGAACATTGAAAAAGCTGACAGCTCGATCTTTATTAAAACGCGAGTAAAACCCGGTAAATATTGTGGTTTATTAGCTCTAAAACTTCTGCTTAACACCTCAAATTCAAATCCAATCTAGACTTCAATAAAGATCCGATTAGTCTTATGTTAGCGTCATAATCATAAGGTGCGTTTCCTTGTGCTCTCTCCTAAAAGGAGCAAGAGGAATAGCGAGGAAAAAATATTTCTCGTACCGATGCCGCTACTAATGCAGACAGAGATTATTGCCTGCTTTGGTTAACTTTGTTCACCTTCAAAAACTACACAAAAGATGATCGAAGTTGAAATAGCGACGTCGATCATGTTTTGTATCGTCAACATTATTATCATCTCATTATGTGAGATATGGTCAAATGTAAGTGAAAAAAAAGACGATCGAGGAAACGCCCTAAGGGGCCATAAATCCATAAATTACGTCACACGAATTTCATGATTTTTGACCCCCCGTCCTTGTCACAGATTGTCACATGTAAGACTCCCCCCCCCCTTCCTATTGTGATGTCAAATTTTGCAATTAAACATCTAGAAATTATAGGATAGCAGTTCCGAAATACAAGCTATTTCAATTTAAAGTATTTTTTAGTAAAATTAAATCAAATATTTCAAGAAACTAACTAAACAAGAAAGATTTGGAAATGTGACGTCAAGACGTGTGACCCCCCCCCCCCTCCCTCCCCCTTTACACGTGACGTAATTTATGGATGACTACAAGAGTATTGTGGGCCTTGCCCGTAGATACAGTGTGGGACTAGACTAAGTACGGTGTTCACAGCCAAGTGGGTGCTCTAGTGAGGGAGTACAAGGGCGGTGCGGGCGCGGTCGCGGTGGCGGAGGCGGGCGCGGGCTCGGCCTCCGAGTCCGACTCCTCGGACGAGACGCGCTCCGCTGCGCTCAGAGCGACGCGCGCGTACTCGTCCGTGTCTATACTCTTACAGAAATGAATCGCGTACCTGGAAATAAATACACTTTTAAAATGTTGTACTTATATTAAAACGTTTTTACTGGGTAAACGATTTGCTAAGAGGATATCCATAACTAATAGAGATAGCTAAAAATGCTGAAAGGAATGGCATCCCCGATTTTGACCAAAATTAAAATGACAATTGGACATAGTAATGCAGACGAGAACCAAGCCACAGAAAGTTACTTTCGAGATAATTAGGTTTTTGTTTCAAAGGTGTGTAGAAGCAAATATGTAACTCGTAGGAGATCAACAAATAACAATGGTAAAAATAGTATTAAGGGCAATGTAGAATTATTAAATTTATAGATTTTTTCTTTTATTTAGTATTTATTTTAGGTCAAAACCCTGATAGTTCTTTTTTACAAAATTGCTATTTTGTGGGTTGGTTCTTTTTAGCAATATGTTTAGGATTATAAGGTAGGCCCTTTAATTCAAATAATTTTAAAATACGTATGTTTTATTTATTTTTTAATGAAATTTAAACTTATACTATAGTTTTACTTAAAATATATAATCACATGAACAAAATATGCTGATGTTTTAACAAACAATCCTATTAAAATTAGGTAATCCTAATCGACTTCGTCCACTTTGACGGCAATGACTAGCGTTTGTGACGCGTCGATGCCCTATGTCAAGTCGCGAGTTCGCTCGTGGCTTGGTGGTGTGCAGAAGTTGCCTCCCTCCACGCTACCTGCTTAGCAGCGCGCCGCCAATACCAAAGGCACCGGAGGCGTCGACACGGTCGACCGCGGGAGCCCGAAGGAGACCCGGTGAAGGACCGGCTGTACGAGGAATGGCAGACGGCGATGAAGGCCCTCCGAGCGGCCATAAGGGCCACGAAGGACCGTGCCCGAGAGGAGATCCTGGCGTCACTGAGTGAGGACCCATGGGGGCGCCCCTACCGTGCTGCTAGGGGCAAGTTCAGACCGTGGGCTCCTCTTACGCTGACGCTCGACCCAGCTCTCCTCGATAACGTCGTCTCGTCGCTGTTCCCACAGCGAGAGGAGCACGTCCCGCCAAATATGGCTCCGCCACCGGTGACAATCTTGGTAGAGAGAACTCCGTGGAGGCAACCCCCCCCGGAAATGAAGATGGTTCTCCGTCTCCTCAGTGCGAAGAACGCCGCCCCTGGGCCCGATGGCATACCGGGGCGCGCGGTAGTTCGAGCCTCGAAGCACTTGGGGGACCATCTTCGGAGATTGTTTACTACGTGCCTAGAGCGAGGGGAATTCCCGGCTCAGTGGAGGTTAGGCAATCTCGTCCTCTTGAGAAAGGAGGGGCGCCCCGAGGACTCTCCGTCAGCGTACCGGCCGATTGTCCTGCTCGACGAGTTATGCAAACTCCTCGAGCGGATAGTCGCCGTGCGCCGCCACTTTGGGAAGTTAATCTCAAAGTTGGTAGGAGCGGCGGGGCCACTTGCCTGGCTTCTGCCTAATATTGGATGCCCGAAGGCATCCACGAGGCGGCTGTACTTGGGTATCATCCACTCAATGGCACTGTACGGTGCCCCGGTATGGGCCGCGAATATCCCTGTTGGCGTCATCAGGAGACTTTTGCAAGTGCAGAGACTGATGGCCATCAGGGTGACGCGGGGATACCGTACCATAGCGGGTGATGCCGCCCTGGTACTCGCTGGTTCCCCGCCATGGGACCTGGAAGCGAGAGCCCTCGCATCCCTTTATGAGCGGCGCGAGGAGGCGGGTAATCGGGGTGACCGACCGGCGCTCAGGGTGGTGGAAGAGCGCCGGGAGGAACTCCGCCAAAACCTGTTGGCGGAGTGGATGGTTCGGCTGGAGCAGCCAGGGTACGGCCGAACTTTAGTAGATGCTATTCGTCCTTGTCCTTGCCTTGCTATTCGTCTTGGGTGATTGGCTCAATAGAGCCCACGGAGCATTACCGTTCCGTTTGACACAGGTACTTTCCGGACATGGCTGCTTCGGAAAGTACTTGTGTCGAATCAAGAGGGAAATTTATGAGAGGTGTCACCACTGCTCTTGCAGCTGTGACACCGCCCTACATACTCTGGCGGACTGCCCTGCCTGGTTTGGGCCTAGGGTTGAGCTAACGAGGGCAATTGGCCAGAACCTGACGCTGTCAGCCGTCGTCGCTGCCATCCTTGGCAGCGACGAGGCCTGGCAAGCTCTGCGCCAGTTCTGCGAGATCGTCTTGCAGGCCAAAGAGGAGGCCGAAAAAGCGCGAGAAATCCTTCCCGGCACTCAGCGCCCCAGGCGCACTAGGCCAAGGCGCAACGACTTGTTGCCGCCTTAACTGCCCGCTCTTGGCGGCGAGTTCGGGGGAGCTCGTCGCCAGCCAATGAGCACCGAGATGGCGGCGGCGTGTCCACGCCGCCTCTCGTGAGGGTTTTTCCTTTTTTCAGGATTTTGAATTTATGTAGTGAGGCCGGACGCGACCATTCGCTGTCGTGGTCAATGGTAGCAATGCGGTAGCAGCGCCCTGTTGACTCCAACACTTGCGGCGTGAAGGACACCCTGGGTTTTTTAGTAGGTATACCCCTGGCACACAACACCTAGACCAGGGGGGACCCCCACTCACCGGACCTCTCTCCTCCGGGAGCGGCCTGAAGGTCTTGATCAGATTTTTCCCAGGTAAAAAAAAAGCTATCTACATAGGTACCAAGTTGAATAATAATAGGATAATTGCGATTGACAGAAAATGATTTTCTTCATCACGATATTACGATAAATATCAATATTTTTTCATTTGTTTTTTTTTAGTTATTTTTTAGTAGTTTTTTGGTAGATTTTTTTAGTTTTTTAAGTAGATAATAGTAGAATACGGTAAAATATCAAAATTATTAGGGAAAAAACCATTATTAAGTAATGGGTACCTTTATATTGGCACCAATCATTTTAGTTTATCAAATACAAAATAAGCCCAACCTTCTTAGTTCTTTATTTTAGTACTGATTATTCAAAATTTTATTACCTATAAGGAACTAAGCATCTTGGTAACTTTAAAAACCTTTTTTATTTGATATGTTAAATAGAACCAAACATCATGGTTCCCATTTTTCAAACAGAATTTGTATTTTTAAGAACTATGTGGCTTGGTTCCATTTAGCTTAATGAAAATGCTGAAGTTTTACAGGAACCATGTTACATGGGTCTGTTTATCCATTCAAAAATCACTCTAAATAGGGTTAGTACCCTAGACAGCTGTCATTATCTTTTTTGTAGTTTGGTATTTTGACTAGGATCTTTTCTGAGTCGGTAAAGAACATTGTTATGAGACCATCTAAATATATAACTCAATTTCACTCGAAGTGTGGCTTGGTTCTTGTTTGCAGAACTACGTCCAATTATGTTAATTTTTGAAAAATTCATTACCCAAGGCAAGAATCAAGCCTTGTCTTTTTGCAAAAAAATAAACCCTATATTGTTTTATCGATAGATGGTGTTGCTAATAGAGATCAAATCTTGGATACAAAAGCCCTGAAAATCCATTCAATTGTTTATCTTGTATACAAATTATACAGGGTTATGGGTTTCGAATCCAAAACCGTTCAGGGGTTGATTTTCCACATCAAAACGAATAACTTTTGTTCTACGATTTTTGGAAATTCGTTTTTTTTTGCAAATTTTAAGGTTATATCTCACTGAAAAAAGACGACTGTTTTTGAAAATAAATTCAATTTAAGTTTTTATTGTAGTAGACCAAACTAAAAGAAAGGACATCTTAAGGTCAATGACCTCTAACTCTATGAAACAGCTGATTTTCAAGTAAACTTTACACTTAAAATTATTGAAAACTACTTTGAATTTCAAAAAGTTGTAGAACAAAACTTATTCGTTTTGATGTGAAGAATCACCCCCTGAACGGTTTTGGATTCGAAACCCATAACCCTGTATATAATAATTTAAAACGTTAAACCAAAACTATTGTAATATAGTCGAAATATCGAGATGAGAGAATTTGAAACTACGTGAATAAAACCCATAAATAATTAATCTGAAAATAAACGTTGCCATTTTAATTATATGTTACAGTCAGATCGGTCTGGTTGACTGGCTGGCTACTTTCGAGGTATAGCAACTTAAGTAGCAGGTAATAAGAAATGGTTCTGAGGCTCTAATTATTCCGCTTGTGACATTTCGAGCGGTTTAAATAGCTTCATATCTATTGATTTTCGTTCGATGTCAGTAATTAATAATAATAATAAATAAAGTAAATATCAGTTATCTATGTGAATCGCACGACCGCAACGAACCACTTCCCACAGGAGTCCGACATCTAACTATTTAAATAGTTAATTAAAGGCTCTGAGCTGCGTCAGTTAAAAACTGTCTTGCAATGAGATAACTGCCCTTTTTTATAGAATTTGATACTTCTAGTTACAGGAAAGTTACAAATATATCAAAACTAGCTACGCCCCGCGGTTTCACCCGCGTAAGTCCCGTTCACGCCGGAATATCAAGATAAAAAGTAACCTATGTGTTACTCCAGGTCCCCAGCTATCTATATTCCAAGTTTCATAGCAATCGGTTAGGTATTTTCTGCGTGAAAGAGTAACAAAGTCACATACATACATACAAACTTTCGCGTTTATAATAATAGGGGTTAAAGTATGAAATTGCCGTTTTATTGCAATAGGTTCTTTGAATTGACATAGAATCTTCATGGTTTGAGGTTTTCGAATGAAACTTTTTTCAAATGGTTTCTGTGATGTTCTTTTTTTAAAAAATGTGTAACATTTGAATATCGACTTTCAATTGTTTTTGTTATTCAATTTAGACAAGAAAGATGGATACTGCGAAAATTCGAGTGATTTTTGAACACGAGTTCCGACGCGGAACTAACGCGGCAGAAACAGCCCGCAATATCAATGCTGCGTTTGGAGAGGGGTCTACTAATGAACGCACCGTGCGATTTTGGTTTAAACGCTTTCGTGATGGAAATTTCGACTTAAAGAACGAGCCACGAGGAAGACCGCCCACACAGGTGAATAACGATGAATTAAGAGAGATAGTGGAAGCCGATCCTAGTCAAACTACCCAGGAATTAGCGGCATGGTTTAACGTTACCTTACCCACTTTATTGACTTACTTGCGTCAAATCAATAAAATAAAAAAATACGAAAAATGGGTGCCTCATGATTTGACTGATCTGCAGAAAGAAACGCGTGTTGAAACTTGTGTTGCCTTGTTGAACCGGTACAGAAATGAAGGAATATTGGATCGAATTGTAACATGTGATGAAAAGTGGATTCTTTATGATAACCGGAAAAGAAAAATGCAATGGCTGACCCCAGGTCAAATGCCACAACAGTGTCCTAAAGCAAAACTTACCAATAAAAAGGTAATGGTAACTGTTTGGTGGTCTCAGCATGGTGTTATTCACTATAGTTTTCTTCGATCTGGTCAAGCAATTACGGCAGATGTCTATTGTGCCGAACTCCGAATCATGTTGACAAAACTAGCAGTAAAACAGCCCCGACTCATGAATCGATCTTCACCATTATTGCTCCACGACAACGCGAGACCTCACACAGCACGAGAAACCATTTTGACCCTTCAGGAACTGCACTTAGAAACCATTCGTCATCCTCCGTATTCACCAGACCTTGCTCCAACGGACTACCATTTTTTTCGTGATTTGGACAATTATCTACGTGACAAGAAGTTTTCTTCCCAGGAGGCAGTACAAAATGCTTTCACACAGTTTGTGCAGTCTAGATCGTCGGAGTTCTATCGCAAAGGCATTAATAACCTTCCCATTAGATGGCAGCAATGTATAGATAATAATGGCAACTATTTTGATTAAATAAATTTGTTAAATTTTTTAAAAATAAACAATTAAGACTTTCAGTACAAATCGGCAATTTCATACTTTAACCCCTAATATTATAGCTGCGCCCCGCGGTTTCACCCGCGTAAGTCCCGTTCGCACGAGAATAACGGGATAAAAAGTAGCCTATGTTTATAATATTAGTAAGATATGGATCTAGTTGCCGTGAAAAAAAAAAACAACGTCCCATATGAACTTACCGTAGTTTTTCCCGTAAAACAGATTTGCAGGAGTATCGTGGCATCTTGAGAAGGAAGAAACATGTGTAGCTCTCCGGTAGGAAGTGGTCTGGTGGCTGATACTTATCCAACACCTGAATGAGAAAGATATATCTTTATTAACTTTAAGTTCGAATTTTTGTTTTATGACAATAGGGTCTAATCGAACTAACCCAATTCCGACTTGAGGTAAACGCAGATTGATCCGAGCCGAACGAATCGATTTTTTGTCGTCCACGGGAAACGGTACCTTATATAATTAGACATATAGTCCATGACATTTACACTTCGCTAGCGTCGGGCGACTCTGATGACGTCATCGGAAATATAAATGTGTGTTGTGTAATGTGTGTAATGTATTGTCAACAAAAGTACATATTACATTTTCTTTACCCATAACTTATCTTAAGAATAACTCTCTCCCCTCAAATTGTCACGCGTTTTTTCATTAATAGAGAAATCTGATTACAAATCTGCTCTGCGGTCCGACCACAAAGGCGTTATGGCTGTTTATTGGCATATCCCTGACCACAATCATCCTCAGCTCGAACTACATATATAATATGTTTTAGCGTCCCCACCGACCCACCTTTCGGTATAGCAGCAGGGGCCGCTGTACCCTGTACTTATTAATTATAATGTAAACTGATTTTAATTGTTGTTGGTTGTGCAAATAAAGTGTTAATCTATCTATGGCGCCTCTGTGGCGCGTCGGGCAAACGCTTGGCTGCAATGCAGAAGGTTGCGGGTTTGATTCCCGCTGGGTGCAAATATTTATGCTTAAAAATAAATATTTTTATCTGGTCTGGGCGTATTTCTATGTATAATAATTATGTATGTATTTACAAAAAAAAAAAAACAAGTAGTATATCCGTTGTCTAGTCACCGAAACACAAGCTTAGCAGCTTACCACGGGGCTAGATGGCGCTGTGTGTTTGTCACATGATTAAAAAAAAGAAAAAAAAAACTATCTATCTACCCGAACGAACACCCCGAAGGGCGACGTGGAGGATCGAGTTTAAGACTGATCTCCTACTCTCCTTTATGAGGACCAGTCTAGCCTATCCCTGACCTGCAGTACGAAGTCCCTCTGGCGCGGGTCCTGCTGCGGCGCTCGCGGCAGGCGCGTGCGGCCCCACACGAAGCGCAGGAACAACGCGCGCTCGCTGCCCGACAGCTCCTCCATTACCTCCCAGAACCACTGCACGAGCGGCGCGTGCGGGTCCACTCCTGGGACGATTGGAAACACATTATATTACTCCGTGTTTCATGTACAAGTCACGCTGGCAAGCACACAAATCAGTATCCATATTATCTATCTGTTGACGTTGTTGCAGTACATTGCTGCTTTGAGGTAATCACCGGTAATAACCACGTTACGTCAAAACAGCAATGTGCTGCCTAGTGTCTGTCAATTTTCACTATTGCCCGACATCCACTGGATAGATAATATGGGTGCAGGTAAGACTTCATCTGGGCACACTTAGAAGTTCCACATTCCACAGTTTCACGTTCCACATTGTCACTTAGGATCTCCAGACCTACTATGCAAATTCAAGCAGACCGACGTCCGTCGAAATCGGCACCAGGCAAAGGATAGATCTGCGCGCGATATTTTTATCGATTAACAGCCTTAAGTAGAAGCCGACGCCGTCGATTTGAACTGTCATTGAATCAAGTACCTCAATAGATTTCAATGATAGTTCAAATCGATGGCGTCGGCTTAAATTGCAGGCAAATCAACGCCGTCTTTGCACCGCGCACATTATATCTTTGCGCAGTGCGAATTTCGACGACGATGTCGATGCGCCGTCATTTGCGAGAATACGCTCTAACCTAAAAAAGGTATGTTGCGAAACGGTCCTCAACACACTATAATCTATACATATAATAAAACAGTAACAAAGCCGAGTCTGTACATTGAATATTTTTTAAAAAAAGTAATTGGAATAATAATGCTATTTGCATGCAACAGATTACAAAAATATGATTTTTGAAATTTTTGTCCGTATGTCGATTTGTTTGTGCGCGAATCACGAAAAAACTACTAAACCGATTTCAATGAAATTCGGTATGGAAGTAGCTAAGGACCTGGACAAAAAATTGGATACTTTTAATCCGAGTATTCTTGTTAGATTTCCGGATCAGACACACGAACGAAATCGCGGGCACAGCTAGTACTTGATAAAAGGTTTGTCCTTTTGATTGGTCGATTTGACTACTATAGCATAAGCTCTTACGTTGTATATTTTTCAAAGTTGGTATACCTTTGTATGTAGCGGTGGCTCTGAGCGCCTGCACGGGTATGTCCGGGGAGCCGCAGACCAGCGTCTCCAGCTCGCCGGCTGTGAACAGCGCCAGCAGCGGCGCGGGCACCACTCGCGACATGCCGTCGCGGACGGCGCGCACTTGCTCCTCGAACTCGTGCAGTCTTAGACAAACAACCGATCGACCTTGACAATAGGCATCTCAGACCTTATCCGTCCACTGCTGAACATAGTCCTCTCCCATACGACGCCACAAATAGTGATCGCGCGACCTACTTCCATCAGAAGACTCCCCGGATCGCTACAATTTCGTCGGTCCACCTTGACAATAGTCAGACACAGCCACATATTTCGGCTAAGCAGTTGAGTTTGTGATTTTGAAATTAAGTGCTGGTAAAGTTGTGGCATTTAGAGTTATAAGTTTGGCTCTTTATGACATCTGAACTTTTTGAAATGATTTTGGGGGGATATTATATTTCATTAGGAACTTGTATACAAATACATGATCATTTAGGTACGTCAACTTAGAGCTAAACTTTAGTGTAGTTTCGAAACACACCCAATGAGAAGTAACAAGAAACTCATTGGGTTGTTTTTTGCAATAATTATGTGATTTACACTGTCCCATTAAAAGGTATAGTGTAACTGAAGCAATTATCAATACTATGATCTTTACTAACATTTAAAGTGCGTAACTCGTAGAGTAACTCTAGTCAGTCAGCTAAAATCAATTGTAAAAGAAAAACACAATCGCATCCACAAGCACACCCGCCCAATAACATCCGATCCACCCTAGCTGTGGTATCATCTAATTAGCATCCACCGCTACTAGTTGCTATTTACTGTCAAAAAACATGTTTCGTATTCTACATTTGTGCTTTGAAGTAATCACCGGTAACAACCACGTTACATCAAAGCAGCAATGTACTGCAAGTTAGCTACTAATAGCGGTGGATGCTAATTAGATGATACCACAGCTGAACCCGCCTCCCGAGCTCTGGACGCCATCTTTTCTCTCCCTTTCAAATTTATCAAGGAACGTACCAAATCCTTTTACCTACCTAAGTACCTTTTAATTAAAGCTGATTTTTCAAATCCCTAGATGGAGATATCTGACGAATAAAATGTAACACCACCGAATGAAAAACGTCACTATGATATTTAAAAAGAATATAAATCTAAATTTAGTAGATCAAACCTTGACGGCATTTTTGGTTGGGTTCGAACTTATTCGACAGATATCTTTTATCCGTAGAATGAAACATCGGTTCTAAATATTATTACATATTTTTTTAGAAACGTCAAGTAAACCACGTGTCTTTAAAACGCGACCTCCAATGAGAAGAAGACGCAAGAAATTCATGGGGTTCTTTTTTTTGTTGCAATGATCATGTGATCCACATTGTCGCATATTTAAGGCTATACTTCCTATTTCTTTATATTTTAATACTTTTACAATTTGTGTATTTCTTAGGTGTGCAGCATGTACGGTCTCAAACGACGTACAACAAACTAGCTGATTTTGCGACCTACATTCGCACGCCTTACAACAAGTTCATTTACCTTAAGTTCACCTTATTATTATAATATGTAATAATTAGTGAGTATCCCAATAGACTTAGGACAATAAACATCTAACTAAACTATCATCCTGAGTTTTAACTAACTACTTAGCGTGCTCCAAACATAACTACTAAATTAACTTAACTTTTAACCGTACAGTCATCATAACTAACTTGGTGAACTGTACAACAAGCTTGTGCTTAGTGTAGAGCCGATTTTCAATGTAATTTGATGAATGATTAGTAACATTCATATTAATGAATAAATATATCATATCATATGTAATATATAAATATAAATACCATACCTGTAATGTAACGCCAACTGCACGTACTCGTCCTTATTGTCCGGAGTGACTCGCTTGTGTCGCGTGGAGAGCGGCACCTCGTGGCCTGCCGCAGACGGTATCGAGAACGGTAGCTCTAGGTGTTGCAGTTCCTGGGTGGAAATATTCATATACATTCTATTACAGATCTACATTAGAGGTTACCTGCGTAAGTCCTGATCCCGTGAGAACAGCGGGATCACAAGCCTATGGTATTCTTCTATATGTATATAGCTTTCTGTTGGTCATTTTTGAAACCGGTCTAGTGGTTTCGGAGATTACAAACCCGAACGATGAACAACGGTCTATCGTTCTAATCTGTGTTGGGAGCAAGCGCTGACAAACTTTCAAGTAGAAACATTTTAAAGCAAAAAAATATCTTTAAAAATTATCTCGCGACGAGATTTAAACTCGCGTCTCTGCGTAGAGACGCGAGTTCAAATCGAATCTTCAATTATTTAAGATTAAGTTTTCCTTTAAAATATTACTAGTAGCCTTGACGCCTTGAGCAATAATAAAAAAAATACTTATAGTAGATATGCGAATAAAAACAAGTTACGAAACTTTCAGGTTTCGCAAAATAAAGGAAGATCTGGGGTTCACAGGACAATGGAGATCCAGTGGGAAAATTTTAAGTTTTGAATTAAGACGTATTTCCGCGAAAGTTGCAAGTAAAGTTTGCCCAATGTAACCACTAGAGGAAGAACACAGACCTTGTTGTGAGTAGTCATGTCCCGGATACACAGCAAGGCGGGCAGGAAGTCCTTGTCGACTTCCGCCAGGTCCTGCGGGCGCAGCGCCTGCCCCGCCAGCTGACGCCACACGCCCTCCGCTAGCGACAGCGAGAGCGGCGACCCGGTGCGGATCGCTATACCCATTAGCACACCTATAGGACGAAAAATCAATATTAACATAAAGCATCGATAAACTAAGAGGTGCGACTTCGTAAGCGCCATAACAGTAGCTTTTGTTTAATATAAATTTATACTTCGTACAAAACAAGAAATATTTTAATTAAAGGAAAAATTCATCTTCAAAAGATATAGTTAGAAGAAGATAGATCGAAGATAGAAGAGTTAATCATTAGCACAGGTAAATCACTGGAAAGTGATTCCGTATACGATTTTAAACCAACATGGTTATTTTCACTACTAAAATTACTTATTAACGGGCTGTTTACGTGTCTCGTGAACAAGCTGGTTGAAATTCCTAGCGAAATATCGAGCTCCGCGAATAAATTATTAAACATGGTAAACACCCCGTTAAATAAGTAATTTTAGTAGTGATCCTGTAGATGGCAATCGAACGTTAGTCGAACAATAGTAGACAGGGGAAACATTAATATTATGGGAACTCGTGTGGCTCGGTTAGTTAAGGCGCTGCGGTACTGACGCAGAGACGCTAGTTCAAAACTCGTCGCGAGTGAATTTTTGAAGATGAATTTTTCCTATAAAATATTTCTAGTATGAATTATATTACTAATTAGGTTTGATTTCAGGCAGGCGGTCGGCTATACATATTGCCAAATCTGTTTACAGTAGGGATGGTTAATGATGATTTACCTGTGCCGACCCTAAATAATTTGGTGTTTTAGCGAACTCCGGGTTCCCAAGGGGGATGCAACCGGAAACATCGCTCTGATGTGAAGAATACGTACCAAGGAATCTAAAGCAGTTAAGATGTAGCGGCGTGGCAGCAGTAGGGTTCAGTAGAAAGGCGTCCCTGGAAGCGCCGGCGTCGCCGCGACCGTTGGGCGTGGCCATCAGCAGTGGGAGGGACCCGTTCTGAAGCTCCTCGCACATCTCCGCTATACTCTCGCTGTACCCACCGCCGCAATCGTCCACGCTTTCGCCTGGAAATAAATAAATGATGAGAAATATTGACCACAATGCATCTAGCCTCAGATTAAGCAACTAGGGTTGTATTATGGCCACAAGCCTAGTTGCTTAATTCTAAAATAAATTGAGGAGCTAGCTTAGTAACATTACAGGGATGTTATAAGTGCGACGTATCAGCTGTAGAGATGCGTGGTTTATCGAAGTTTCATACCGTAAATTTACAATTCCGCAAAGTTAGAAGGAAAGTCCACTTGGAATAAGTGACACGTTAGTGATGTAAAGTCGCCGCGTCAGCGAAGCTTTCCAGACAGCAATTTCTTATCATCATAAATTCCTATATAACTTCACCATTCATTCAGTAACATACATACAAACATACTCACAGCTTTATAATATTAGTAGAATTTACAAAAAAAAGTATTATAATATGTAGTATATCCTTTAGTTCAGTACCCATAGTACAAGCCTAGTGCTTAGTTAGGGGCTAGATTACGCTGTGTGCAATGTAGTGCAATATTTATATCATACTAGTTGCGGCCCGCGGTTTCACCCGCGTGATTTCCGTTCCCGCGGGAATATTTGGATCAAATGTAGCCTATGTGTTATTTCCGATATCCAACTACTTATATTCAAAATTTCATAGCAATCGGTTGAGTAGTTTTTGCGTGATTGAGTAACAAACATCCAAAAATCCAAACACGCACACTTTCACATTTATAATATTAGTAGGAATTCAATTCAATTCAATTTATTTATTGCGTATCACGAGTAGTACAGGTGGTCATAAGATACATAGTAGGCTCATCATGAAACCCATTTGGGCATGGCAATGTTTTGAGTTTATACATGGTAAAAAGTATATTTTAGAATTTAATTTATTCTTGAACGTGTAGCAGACGTAACGAAAGAAAATTACAAGATGGGATAGTAGTAAACATTTTAAACTCACACGATTTGAACTCATAATTATTTTTCCCGGGTCTTATTGGTTGCAAAATACCATCAAATCCCCTCGCGACCAAGATCATTGTAACATGATCGAAACTTCGAGGTAAGAAAATTTAAAAATAATTATACGCGACTAAGACCCGGGAAAAATAATTATGGGATAGTAGTATTTATATTGAGCGGTGACTCACCGACAAACTTAACCTTCCACACCCTGTGCGGCAGCGCCAGCGCATCCTGCGTCAAGGCCGGCAGCCGCGCCACCATCTGACCGAAGACGGAGCGCATCCCGGCGGCGCCCGCCAGCCCGCAGCCGCCGCGCCGCGCGCGCCGCGCCCCCACGCGGGACAGCTCCACGACCGGGCCGTGCTGACGCTCGCGGACCATCGTTGCCATTATCGCCTGATAGGTCAAACACAATTAGTCAGGGTACGTCTGCACAATTCATTTAAAAATGCACAAAAGAAGAAAGAAACAATAGCAGATTGTATAGGGAGGGAGAAAATACTATTTTTACGGCGAGACTTTTTTTTTTAATCCAGAGAGAAGCGAAGGATTCTTGAGTAGAATCTTGAGCGCATCGAGGGATTCAAAGTACCTCACTCGAGCTAAAAATAGTATTTGTTCCTGAGGTAGACATTCTACTTTTCATCGCACTCTATGAGAAAATGAGTACCTTTAACTTGTTAACCCAATGTTTCAAAGACTATTCCTAGTCTATTCCAAGACTATTCCTTGTCTATTCCGAGTATCCTACTCTACTTTTAGTCTACTCCTGTTCTATTCCTAATGTATTCATCTTCTATTTCTATTGGAACTCTTTGGTGATTGACACTTTTTACAAATATACACATTTCTTTTTTGTTTTTATTGCTAAAGGCATTTTAAACATAGAAATATTTTTTTTAGCAAGGAAATATTTTTCAAAAAAATGCCCATGACAAGATTCGAACCTGCGTCCTTTCGCTAACCAGGCGAATGCTCTAACCACTGAGCTACACAGCAATCACGTGACATGGTATAATTTTCCACTATAGCCATAAAATATACGACAATGTGAATCATATTATGATCATTGTAATAAAATGTAAAAAATATATGTATTTTAACGATTGTAAAACATGATCACAAAAAAAAACACCATGAGTTTCTTGTGGCATCTTCTCATCGGAGGGCGCGTTTCGAAGCCACACTAGAGTCATAGTTGTAAGAACACTCGACGTATTTAAAATGATCAACACATCCAATTAAATAAAATAAAAAATTGACTTTGGACTTTGACTTTACATTGGCATTTTTTCGGAGAAATATACTATTCGGTGCTTCTCATCAGGTGCGATGAGGTCAAATGCTATAGCCTACCCTGTAGTGTAATTCAGGCAAAGTAAAAGTAATAAATATTTTACCTTCCGGAAAGCAGCTTCTTTGATACTGTAGAAGAGCAGCGTTCTCAACTGATCGAGAGGTTCGTCCAATATCAAGAGTGGCAAGTTGGGGCATATCAACTCGGAGAACTGATGCAATAACACCTGGAAAACAATTTTATTTCAAAGTCGTAGAGCAAAGGAAGTTGTTCGCCTAAACTTCTAGAACAACCCCAATTCGGCTTGAATGGCTATCAAAGTTTAAAAATCTTTTATCACAAAATTGTAGCTAACAAAAGATATTGAATCTATTTTTTATAGTTCAATCACAATTACTTTCCTGAGAGTTTTGGCGAGAACGCGGTAATAAAAATATGTGTTGCTAAATTTCGTGGGCATATTAATCAATTTAGTTTCGTGAAGAGTGTAGTGAAAGTGAAAATCTGTGCAAAACATAGAGTTTAGCGTTGTTTCAAAACTCCGTGAACGATCATGGTAAATTAGCCGCCGTTTTACAATGATTCCCTCAACTTAAATTTAATTATGACGACTTGACTGTTTCGATGCAAATAACTTGTAAATAATAATACTTGACACTGGCTATACTGTCCAAATGGAATATCCTATCCTTCTTATATTTTAAGCTGAAAATTTGTGAGTATGTGTGAATGTGTCTTTGTAACTCAATCACGTAAAAACCGCTGAACCGATTACCATGAAACTTGGAACATAGGTAGCTGGAAACATGAAATAACACATAGGCTACTTTTAATCCCGATATTCCCGCGAGACTTAAGCGGGTGAAACCGCGGGGCGCAGCTAGTAGCCATATAAAAGAAGAAGAATTACTTTCCTCCATTTTAACCCTCGTTACAGTCGTATGTATACGTACCAGCCTATTGCACATGAGCGGCGGCGGCATGTCCCGCAGCAGATGGCACTCGAGCGGCGGCGCGGGCGGCGCGCGAGGCGCGTGCGTCGCCTCCACGCACAGCGCTACCGTGTGCGCGCTGCCGCACGCCACGCGGGTCACTTTCTTACCCTGTACACTCAGTTGATATAGACCAGTCGCAATAGCTTACAGAATCAGTCAAATTACCACAATAACAGTCGAATACAGAAACTTCATTTAAAATTTGAGAGGTTCTTAAATTATTGAGCAGTTTCTAAATTTAAAATTAGTATGGCAATTTTGGAGTTTGAGAGGTGCTTCTTTGTTTAATTAGTTCTCAAATGTTGAGTAGCTTTTCAGTATTCGGCCGTAAGACAGCTTAAAAAGTGTGGATAAACTCATTGGAGAAAAAAAAACAGCCAAATAGTATGTTTTATCACAACGTTATGGACACTGCTGGACAGTTGAACTTTGTTGAGCAATGCATGGGATTGATGGGGACTTCTTACATCAACATGTAAGAAGTCCCCATCAATCCCATGCATCCATTTGCTTGTGACAAAACTGGACACTACATGTGTATGGTCAACACCACACACATGTAGTGTCCAGTTTTGTCACGAAAATGTATGACACATTGTAGATATATCATTAGATTATCTAGCTAGCAGTTTTGACGGTAACGCGGTGAGATGTGTTGCAAAATTTTCATTTTTGTGAAACCCAGTTCAAATGCGTGTAAATTGTTTAATTTCGGGGGCATATTAATCAATTTAGATTCGTGAAGGTGTACAAGTGTACCTAGTGAAAGTGAAATCGGTGCAAAACATTAGCGTTGTCTCCAAAGCTCCGTGAACAATCGTTGTAAGTGGCCGCCATTAACACTTTCACGGTAGCAATTAATGGATGTTCTCATGCCACCTGTGTATTTAGTCTTTACGCCCGCCGTACTAACGGAGAGCCATAACACCCCGACACGGTATAGTATTTCACCTGTAAAGCCATGAGTAAACGCGGTCGCTGCGCGGCGAGCGTAGTTCCGTCGCCGAGCTGTCCCTCGTCGTTGTCTCCCCACGTGTACACCTCGCCCGTGTCCGTACACGCCACGCAGTGGAGACTACCTACAGGGATAAAACGACATCGATAATTCTCCAAATTTCACACTCTAAGGCTACGTTCGCACAGGCTTGCTTAGCGCCTGAAGCGTACCAAGTACTTAACTAAAACGAACGATTGAGTAGCTTCACAACCAGGGACCATATTTCGAAACGTTATCGGCCGGAACTTCGGAGCCGAACAAACATTAGTAGAAGGTATCCTTCATTGTGGACCCATAATTTTCAATACATTCATTGTTTTTTGTCTTGATTGGTCCAGAACGAATGATAACCACCTACTGACGTTTGATCGGCGCCGAGATCCCAGACCGGAAACATCTTGGCACCTAGCTAGTCGCATGGCAAAGTAAACAAACATGTCGGTTGTTTGTCACTAAGCGTGTATCTAGCCAGAAAGCAAGACACTAGGCTCTAGGCGCTAAGCAAGCCGCTTGCTTGTGCAGACGTAACCTTAACTCCATGTCATTTTAGAGATATGTCGAAAAAACATGGAGGAATTCCATAGAAAACGCCATCTATTTCTAATATGACATATCTCACGGCGCGAGAATCCAGGCCCTGGTGAAATGAGGTCGAACACTAACCAGCCTATTCCACGAGATATCGTGGAAAAAAAGGCACATTTTAATATGCAATAGTAATGACTAATGAAACATAACAAACCTGTAGCTATAGACACGATCATCTTCCCTTGCATTCCTGTGACTCGCATCGGTCTTCGGACGTGTTCGTAGCTTCCATGCCCCAGTCTGTGATAGTCACCTTTACCCCTATAATAGAAAATTCCTTGTTGAATGAATTTCAACCACATACTCGGGATAAATATTGCACTACATTATACACAGCGCAATCTAGCCCCAAACTAGGCACTAGGCTTGTACTATCGGTACTAGACAACGGATATACTACATATTATACTTTTTTTTGTAAATACATATACATATTATACATAGATAGACACCCAGACCAGAAACAAAACAAAATTTTAAGCATAAATATTTGCACCCGACAGGAATCGAACCCGCAGCCTTCTGGATTGCAGTCAAGTGTCCGCCCGACGCGCCACAGAGGCCGTCAGAGGTTTCTAAATTCTTATTTGTGCAATGTTCCTGGTGTAATCCCTCTTGGGAGCCCAGAATCCGCAAAAAAACCCCAAGTAATTTGGTATTTGGGGTCTGCACAGTAGGTAAGTCTTAATTAACTACACCTTCTGTAAATAGATTTGGTGATATTATTACGAACGGCCTCCACCTGCCAACCGGTGGCAGTGGCAATTGACCCCTTAGTCTCCTTTTACGATGCCCGTAAGATATCGGGTAGCCCTATTCTATGCCAAAATGATCTCTTAATTTAAGATTTAATTTAAGAGTTTTTTGTTTTTATTTTGTGTTTTTTTTTGTGTGATGTTTATTTGTATTAATGTTATTGTCTGTTATTATTTTTGTGTGTTTTTTAGGTTAGGTATTTTTGACATTGTTCTGTTAACTGATTTAAGAATAATGTATCTTATCTAAACATACCAAGTGTAAACACTGCCACATTGGCACAGCGCGACGGAGAATTGTGATCCGCATTCCACTTTGACGACACGAAGTCCTTTCAGACAATCTATCCGCATCGGCGTCTTGCAGCCTTCTGAGCCGCCTCGACCTGGGAATTTTAGTATTTGTATTTATGAAATCGAATTTTATAATAGATACAGCATGAATATTAAGTAATTGCCGATAAATCAGTTAAATTGTACATCAGACTCGTCAAACTCGAAGAAATTTCTAATAAAAGATACCAACTAAAGAATTTCATTGCAAGCATTGACCTTTCCGGTCACCACACCATGTTTTGTGAGCTTTACCCAGCACCGGAATAAAGACAATGAAAGCAATTGATTGATCATACTGCAATTTTTTGTCAATGAGTCAAAAATTCAATGGGAAACATCATTCAAGTACATCTATGAAATCTAAATAGTTGGTACAGCACTAGCTGTACAAAGATCTATCTATTACTACCTGAAGTTGTCAAGTATCACTCACCAAGTTTCCCATAGTCCCCATCGCCCCACGACCACACGTTATCGTCATCAGTGATGCACAGAGTCTGCGCGTCACCCGACCCGCAAGCCACGTCGATCACGCGGTACATTGATAACGCTTCTACCTACAAATGTTTTTATACCGTTTTGTATTATTTTCATTAGTTTATACATAAACACGTGCACTGTAACGTTAATAGTTTAACCTTGTGTTCCGTGCCACAGCTAGATGGCAGAGGTCGAACCTTAATTAAATAATAAATAAATATTGCACTACATTGCACACAGCGCAATCTAGCCCTAAACTAAGCACAAGGCTTGTACTATGGGTACTATACAACGGATATACTACATATTATAATTTTTTTGTAAATACATACATATTATACATAGAAAGACGCCCAGACCAGATACAAATATTTAATTTGCGTTGCAGACATGTCCAAACTGTTAAGGTTAAAATGTACGTATTCGCGTGTCAACTCATTGTAAGGGTTTATAAGAGATTATTCATAATGAGTACATCTCAAATATCGTACCATCGAAATGCTTTCCCAAACCGTGCACTTCTAAAAACTTTATACTTTTCTAGGATTGGGAATGTTGAGATCTTTACGTTTTGAGATTTGAACAATGAGAGAACTTAAAGCTTTGGTAAGGAGACATTTTGATGGCTGGACATTTAGAAACCGCAGGTCATTTTGAGACTAGTACATTAAAACCGTCCAAAATCAGTGATTAGACCGAATGTCAGAGTGCATCAACGGGCATGATTTTCTCGTTCATGTTGTCTCTTTCTTATTATTCATTCATATTCCCAATGGCCCATTCTCCGAACAAATGGGAGGTACCCCATTTTCTTACCAATTTAGGCACCAGCTGGTCTTCGGAGTCCCCATGGCCTAGCCGACCGTATCTGCCTTTACCCCACGTGTAGATCCGCCCTCTCGCGGTGAGACAGGCGGAGTGAGCGCCTCCGCAAGCTATTGCAACCACTTCTAGACCAGATAGCACCGTTATGAGCTTTGGACGGTCGTAGCTCCTGAAACAACAAACATTTAAATGCTTATCTAAGTTCTTGTCTTAGTTTAAAATGCCTTAAAAAAAAACAAAAAGACATTTTCTTATCTCATTTATAGAAATTAATACCTATTTCGTCTGAACGAACGCCTGAACGGCTGGACCGATTTTGATTTTTCTGTTGTGTTTGTTATGACCAGGAAAACGTTCTTATGAAAGAAAAAATGCTAATTATTGATTATCGGGACTTACGCGGGTGAAACCGCACAGCTAGTATTTTATATTAACATTTTTCTCGGATCTTATTCGCATATTGGTAAGGTAAACTTCCATTACTTGACGGTTTGACTATGCCACAATAGTCTTGGTCACAAAAGGTAAACGGCGAGATAAGAGTATAAAAAAAAATAACAATACGCGAATAGGACCCGGGAAAAAATAAAGTTGTCCATCGCATACCTACATCACGTTAGAAAACACAGTTTGCATCCAACTTACACTCGATTCCCGTGTCCTAATTTGCCGTCTTCACCTTCACCCCAGCTGTAAACATCTCCGTCGGCCGATAGAGCCAAACAATGCTTGCCACCGGAGTTGCACGCGACCTGTACATATAAATATACAGAAAGGTTGCTTTTATATGAGAAAGAACTTTTCATCTCTCCTGATCGGAAAGTTTAACTTTCATGGGCAGATAGCTGGGTTAAAAGTGGCTCATTTCATACCTAGGATGGAAAGTTAACTTCGTTTTTTAAATAATGCAACCATTTGACACTTCCTTCTTTAGAAAAATTGTCAAATACAAGGAACCAAAACGTTACAAAACGCCGTTTTTCCGTCTTGCTATGATAATTGAATTGCCTAATCTACTCTACTATCTATTGGAGTTACCTAATCCTTTTAACACAATTCCGCCAAACGGACCTTTTTAGGGGCCAAATCATCGGTCCTTTTCAAGGGTGTTAATTATTCAAATCAGCAGTTGGTGGTGGCCCTAATTCACAAAAAGCTGTAAAAACCTAGAGGTCATTTCATATTGGGTAGAATACTACTGTATAAAATACGTATTCTTAATTTCCTTATGGACGCAGAATTGACTCGAAAAGAAGAAGATAAGATTTTGTGCCTTACCTTCGTGATAAATACATGTTGAATGGATGCCAATAACGTTGGTTGGGAAACAGAATCGATGCCGCCTATTCCTAACCGTCCGCCCGCACCGTAACCTTAAACAAATCATTGTTATACTAATTTAGTACTAAATAAGAGCACTGTGATCACTAGGTGCCGAATGGTATTCCTCAATTTCACTGATGTTAGATACAATTACACAAATTAATAATTAAATTGCTCAGTATATTTCTAGAGTCTCCTAAAATTACTAATTAATTGTGGATTTCATATTTAACTCAAAGCTCTTCAAGCATAATTGCAGTAAAATGTTTAGTACGTGTATCATCTTTGAATCGATACATTAACTGGACATTAGCCAGTGTCAAGTATTATTAATATATGCAAGTTATTTGCATCTAAACAGTCAAGTCGTCATAGTTAAAGTCAACTCGAGGGAATCATTGTAAAACGGCGGCCAGTTACAACGATTGTTCACGGAGCTTTGGAGACAACACTAAAGTCCATGTTTTGCACCGATTTTCACTTTCACTACACTCGTACACCTTCACGAAACTAAATTGATTAATGCTTTACACGCATTTGAACTAAGTTTCAGAAAAATTTGGTAACACTAATCCTCAACGCGTTTCCGCCAAAACTCAGTGGCACAGTTTTGGGCAAAATACAGACGTGCTTGATCTGTAAGTACCACCAACCTGTAGCATAGACCTTCCCGTCGGGTGTGACCGCAAAGAGCGTCTGTTCTCCGCCCACCAGCTGCACGGGAGTGAGCGCGGCGAGCGCGACGCAGGGCGTGGGCGCGCGCACCTTGGCGCCGTCCACGCCACCGAGCTGTCCGCGGTGGTTGTGGCCCCACCCGTACACTACGCAGCCGCGGGAACCGCAGCCCCACCAACCGCTCCATTCTTCTGCTCGCCTGGTACGAATAGACCATCATTATTATTTATTATTTCTTATGGTTTATGAACTGATTATGGCCATTTGGAAATTAGCCAGTGTCAAGTAATAATAATATTTGCAAATTATTTGCATCGAAACAGTCAAGTCGTCATAGTCAAAGTCAAGTCAAGGGAATCATTGTAAAACGGGCGGCCATTTATAATGACTGTTCACAGAGCTTTGGAGACAACGCTAAAGTCCATGTTTTGCACCAATTTTCACTTTTATTACACTTGTACACCTTCACGAAACTAAATCGATTAATATGCATCCGAAATTAAACAATTTACACGCATATGAACTACGTTTCACAAAAATTAAAACTAAGCAACACTCTCCTCTACGCGTTCCCGCCCCAACTCAGACCATTATTGATAAATGGCTCTTTAACTTTAATTGTAGAATAATCAGAAGGGAGACAACCAAGTCACGCAAACTTTCGCGTTTATAATATTAGTAAGATTTACGATAGATATAAGCCGAGCTAACTTACTAAGGACTTTGGCTGAACCGGTCTTAGTCCGTGTTCCGATACGTAGACCGGTGCAGCCACCAAGAAAGACGGACTGGATCTTATTCCTTTACTTACCATGTTCTACATTAAAGTGCAACATTTTAGACCATATCATCACGAACCATCAGGTAATCACTTGATTGTTAGTGATGAGTAGTGAAACGCTCTTCTATCTATATTAATACTAGGAGTTCGCCCCGAGCTGTGACCTCACGACCCCCTATCTCCCCAATCACCCTACCGATCCGGTTCAACTTCGAACTCATAAATTAATAATATAATGATAATAATGAACTACGCGCATACCGAAATCCATGAAGATCGGAGCTACGATACTCAAGTTATCGTCTAACAAACAAAATACAAAGATACAAGCGCCAGGCCTGTCTACACTGAACTTTACTCGCTTCGTTCGTTCGGTCAAAAAGACACTGACTCACTCACTCACTCACCTATATATCACGAAATCTCAGAAACTACAAGTAGTACAAGTCTGAAGCTTTGCAAAGGGGTTCCTTTTAGGACGTAGGTGCTGGATAAGAACGACTAAAAAATAATACTCACTTATTAACCCAATGCAGTAGCTGCTCATCATGTTGCTTGGTAAACTTGGTATTATCCTCCCACGGGTACTGGTTGTCGCTCGAGGCAGCTTCCTCCGGGTTGTAGACTCCCAAGTCCGCCAGCCGCTTCCTGACCTCGGACAAGAACGGCGTGGGGAGCGGCTGGCGACGAACTAACGCGTCGGCCGTCCTCATACAGAGGCAGTAGCGTTTGAACCACGCCCAGCGGGTCGAGTCTGGGCCAGTGCAGAGACGGGAGTCAAGGCGGAGCCCGCAGGCAAGCCAGGCTAGTTCCTGGGGACGGAGTTTGAGCACGCGTTTTTAACTAAAACTAATTTTCCGGGTTTTTTATTTCTAGCATTTTATCAATGCCTATAGTTTCGAAATCAGATGCTTAGTTAAATTTCCTAGATTTCAAATCTGCCGTTTCCATTTGCCTACTTTCGAAATCTTTACACCTAGTTAAATTTTACCGAGTCTTAATCGCGTGTGGACGAAATTTGAGCACGCGTTTTAAATTACAACTCATTTTCCGGTTTTATTATTTCTTGCATTTAATCAATGCCCAAAGTTTTGAAATCAGATGCGTAGTTAAATTTTACCGGGTCTTAATCGCGTGTGGACGAAATTTGAGCACGCGTTTTAAATTAAAACTCTTTTTCCAGTTTTATTATTTCTTGCATTTAATCAATGCCTAAGGTTTCGAAATCAGATGCCTAGTTAAATTTTACTGCGTCTAAATCGCGTTTTTTTTTATTTTGTTGTCTCGACGTTTTAACCATGTTACAATGGTCTTGGTTGTCAGGGGACACTAAAATAATACGCGATTAAGACCCGGTAATAAGTAACTATCTATCTATACAGATGTTTTTCTAGGGGTGAGCCATACAAAAATGTTAGTGTGTAGTGTACATTGTACAAGTGATTTCATACAAAACCTCTGATTAGCTTATACATTATTTAGCAAAAAGGATGACTTAACGACTGCTATCATAGATAACAACCTGATGTTGTGGTTGTGAATAAAAATCACAAAACTTTAGGGTAACCATAGATAAATTATTAGGGTTAAGTGTGATTGGTGTAACCTTCAAATAATGCGTGTGCAGTAGATGCGTGCCGGTCCGCAAGGCGGGCTCCTCGTGTTCGTACTGCGACTGCAGCAGCTGCGGCAGGTTGTGCAGCGCGGGCGGCGCGCCCACTCGCTCGTTGCCGCACACCACGCCACGCAGCCGGCGCACGCACCACACGCGGGCACGCCACGCTGACACGTACAACAATACAAGAATAACCAAAAAGACCAAGAACATAGTGTCTCGCTCCTCCGAGCGACATGCAACGTAAGCGAAAACAAAGCGAGATGAAAATAGGTGACACCCAAAGGTTGTTTGGAAAAGATCGCTTTTAGCGATAAGGCCGCCCATTGTACCTTTATTATAATTAAGTTTTTGTTTACGTTATTTGTTTTGTAATTTTTTGGTACAATAAAGTTTTATCTAATCTAACCTAATCCGAGTACTGTATTAAAAGATCATCATCATCATCATTTCAGCCCTTAACCGTCCACTACTGAACATAGGCTACGTCGATACGACGACGCCACAAACAACGACTCCCCGCGACCGCCACAATGTCGTCGGTCCACCGAGTAATCGGTTATCTGTCCTAAGAACTATATGGCCTGCCCATTGCTACCTTTGAGAGCTATGTCGGTGACTTTGGTTATCCTACGGATTTCCGTTTTTCGGATTCTATCACGCAGGGAAACTCCCATAGAAACTCTTCATAGCCTGCTGAGCGACTTGCAGTCTTTTAGCTAGACCCATAGTTAGCGACCACGTCGGATCCGTAGGTCATGAACAGAAATCGATTATATAAAACGTTTTTTTGAGGGTCGGTATCACTTATATGTCAGTGATATAATCTAGCTAAATTTTGTGACGACAATGTTCACAAAATTTCCACGAAGGTACAATCACAGTTTACCTAAAAGTTAATATTTAAATATTTGTATCTGGTCTGGGTGTCTTTTTTGTATGATATGTGTGTATTTACAACAAAAAAAGTATATTATGTAGTAGTCCTTTAGTCTAGTACCCATAGTACAAGCCTAGTGCTTAGCTTGGGGCTAGATTGCGCTGTGTGTAATGTCGTGCAATATTTATTTTATTTATTTATTTAGTTGGTGCGCTTCGCAGCGCTATTTGGTACAACTTACATAGAGTAGACATCTGTGCGCAGATGGCCAGGGCTTGCACTAGCCGCGGCGCCAGCTGGTGATCGTTGGTGAGTGCAGCCAGCAGCGGACCGTCCAGCAACCGCCACGCCAGCTCCACTGATGGACACGCCAGCACGTAGCGGTCTGAACCACAATCCTGAACAGATCACAAGATTGATTGATTGTTTGATTTACAATTTATTGTACCAAAAACACAAATGACAACACATTGGACATTGAAAAACTTTGAACTAAAGTGGCACAATAGACGGCCTTATTGCCTATGGGCGATCTCTTCCAGGCAACCAATTAATGGACAGGACAAGAGAAGTTGACAATGTCATAAATAGTGACAGTAGCGCAGTGCGCGTTAAACTTTATGACCTATCTGAATATAGGAACGATGAGATGAGTTGGGGAACTAGGTACAGAAGAGACTTGGATAATGGCATTCACGCTAGTTATCGAAGGATGGTAATGTTTATACTCTTATCCATTTTCTATAATCATTCATTGGTTTAAATATGTAAAAAAGAAGTGTTTACTTGAGCATAATACTTCGAAACATAGTATTGGTACTTACAACAATAGATTGTGTGGCTAAGACCGGATAGACAGTAAAACGCCAGCCCCAACCGTTGACCGAGCCGTCGCTTGTGAATCTCCAACGCAGTTCATCACCTGAAACAAGCACAAAGTAAAGTCAAATCTGAGTATCTAACAACAAATTGTGAGAAGGCGCTATCAACTGTTTCGAAATATTCAGAACAAGCTGCGCCCGCGCTTTCACCCGCGTAAGTCTCGATACATACAAACAGACAGTGGGAAGTGACTTTGTTTTATACTATGTAAAGATAACAATTAATAATGTAGTGTAGGACGTCCTCAGGTACGTTGGAGTGAGGATTTGCGCAAGACGACTGGCACAAACTGGATGCGAGAAGCCGAAAATAGATCCAGGTGGCGTGCAATTGGAGAGGCCTATGTCCAGCAGTGGATTGCAACAGGCTGATGATGATGATGATGAAAGATAACAATTAACATTACGAACTATCTAGATACAAAAATGCGCAAAGCGGAGGTTTCACGTGTTTGTTTTTGTACGTATCCGATTCACGTATTTTCAGCCCTTATTCAGCAAGGCGTTGCTATTATAGTTATTTGCTGTGTGTTTTCGCAACTAGCCTTGCGGCCTTTTTGCGTGGGCCTCATGATGTTTTCCTTGAGCGTAAGATTGATGCTTCTTAAAGAAAGACATTGATGACCTATGTTGCAATTACTTAAACAATCCTATACCTATACTTTATTTTATAATTAATAGGTAAGCGTTTTATGGAAAGCGACGATCTGGACCATTTACAACACACGCTTGCTATCGTACAGTGTTACCATTTATAATGAGTTCCTGTGCCCAGTCGGCGGGGTCCCGGCCGGAGCGTGTGGCGAGCACTCGGCCCGTGACGTCGGCGATAGTCAGCGGGTCGTTGCGGCGCTCCGTGGAGCAGCCCTGCTCGAACACCACGCGGAGAGACGACACGCCTGCTATCTTCACTACCCCTGAAAATATACGCAAATAAAGAATTAGCCAAACTTCCACAATAATGATTGGCCTTTTCATATAATTTCAGATGTTATACACAGCGCAAGCGCAACTTTTAATCTATGCTATTTTACGGCGCTGTAGCCCGAGACATTGTCAGGTGGAGTAGGCTTGCCCAGCACCTATACCACCCTCCCAGCTTAGTCAGCCATGCCCAGAGGAAAGAACTGGTCAATACGTCTGAAGCTAACTAAGCCGTGGCTTTCCTCACGATGTTTTCCTTCGCCGTGTGAGCGATGTTATTTAACGCACATAACTTCTATAAAATCCCACTAATATTATATAGGTGAAAGTTTGTGAGGATATGTATACATAGTGGTCGGTCGGACTCAGAGGCTATTTTTTATTCCGATATTTCTTACTCGGGTGAAACCGCTGATTTATAAAAAAAATAGATTTTTTTGAAAATGAAAATTATAAGTATAGCTTTGAGATAGTTGTATATACGAATAAAGTAAGCAATGGTTTGTGTAGAATGAAAATAGAGTGCATAGTTGCCTGATATGTCGGTATCGTCGGCGTAGGGATGCGGACTGTCGACGGTGACGGGCAGCGGCGGCGGGCGACCGACGCCGGCCGCCGCCTCCTCCAGTTCACACACGCACACCTCCACCACCATGTCGGCCACGGCGGGCTTGCTGGCGCAGAGACCTGGAAATCACATTTGTAGCCTATTTCTATACAGCCTTTTATACTGAATTTGATACGGACTATTAAATAATTTATATTACTAGAACTAGGATGTGAACGGATAGCTAAAAAGGGATTGTTCTTATACAGACGGATTCTCAAAAAGACAAATTCACAATAAGACGGATTCTCAAAAAGACAGAAATGTTACAGTTCTACACAACATATTTATGTGTTCCAATCCCGATCCCTTAAAAGTGGTCCGATACATTGTGCATGATGTCCCTTTCTAATAACACTGTTAGAAAGGGAAAGAGCTCCGCTGATCATTGCTGTCCCTTTGTAATTACACTATTAGAACTCACTATCGGATCAGACCACTTTTTCTGTGGTCCGATCCGATACCTCGATTGTATTTTGTTTATGTTTATGAACTATGTTCGCCATCGAAAAAAGGTTTTTTTTAAACAATATTGATTCAGTCAACCTTGAAAAAGCCATCTGTAAAGTTGGCGAAAGCTCGGTCGTTTAAAAATCATGAATAAAATGCGATTAAACCTGGTAAATACAGTGTTTTATTATGCAAAATCGCGAAAACTATAGAAGAAATTAATATTGATTGAGAGAATTTGTAGAGTTTTAGACCTAATATGCCAGCGATATGGGGGGATCGCTCAGGGGTCATAAAGGTTTAGTGGAATGTGCCGTTTCTTACCCATCAGGACATCAGTGATAATCTTCACAGAGTTATTGGAGTCAGGAATGCGCCCCGCGGCTGCCAACTTCAACAAATCAACTAACGCCCTTGCGTCCGATTCGCCTAGTTGAGACGTGAAATCATCGAGCACCATCTAAAAAAACAAAACGCAAGCTACATAATCACCTGAACTTATTTCGTTAATATAAAATGCTGTGACTTAAAAAATAGTTGGTTTCTATAAAGAAAGTTCCGATTTCGTGGAACTTGCAGAACTCTTCCTTAGTAGATACATGTTACCTGGGACCTTACCGCGCAATCGGGCGGCCGGCCGATAATCTGCCTCGAAATGGGTGTGCATCAGAATGGCGGGTGTACAAATGCAAATTATCATGAATCTAATATGGCTCAAATCTACCTTAATTCTACCTAATTCTACCAATAAAGAAATTAATAGTACCTCTCTGTACGCATAGAAAACTCAATAAATATGTGAGCCGCCAATCTGACGTCAGGATGGCGGGTGTATTCCTTTTCTGGGCGAAATATCATTCGTCAATATTTATATTCACTGCCATATAAATCTACCTAATTAGTACCTTACAGAACCGTACGTAGTAATCAAATTCAGGCAAAGGCTAGAGAGTAATTTTGAAAATAAAATTTCGAAACTTTAAATTTCTGCAATGTTGGTATTTAGTAATGGCGGGCGTGTCGAGAATCTGCGCTAAAAAAAGATTGTACTTTTTTATAATTATGGCCGTTTAGAAAATAGCCAGTGTCAAGTATTATGTTATAATTGAATCGAATTACTCTTATGTTAGACATTTGACAAGTACATTTTTAAATAGTAGTAAAATTTATACTACTATTACTATAATTTATCAATTTAATTCCTTGAAAGTGTACAAGTGTAATGAAAACCAAACGTGGACTTTCGCGATGTCTCAAACTTCATGTAAAATTATTTGTTATATAATTAATTATATTTATATGTAATATTAATTAATTACACTTACTCCACTTTCAACTACGATAACTTGGCTGTTTCTATCATGCAAAAAATAATATTTGCATTATAGAAACAGCCATAAGTTATCGTTATCATTTACGAAATAAAGACTATTGACTTTATAGTCAATAGTCTTTATTTCGTAAATAAAAAATGTACTTGTCAAATGGCTAACATAAGAGTAATTCGATTCAATTATAACATAATACTTGACACTGGCTACTTTCTAAACGGCCATAATTATAAAAAAGTACAATCTTTTTTTAGCCCAGATTCTCGACACGCCCGCCATTACTAAATACCAACATTGCAGAAATTTAAAGTTTCGATATTTTATTTTCAAAATTACTCTCTAGCCTTTGCCTGAATTTGATTACTACGTACGATTCTGTAAGGTACTAATTAGGTAGATTTATATGGCAGTGAATATAAATATTGACGAATGATATTTCGCCCAGAAAAGGAATACACCCGCCATCCTGACGTCAGATTGGCGGCTCACATATTTATTGAGTTTTCTATGCGTACAGAGAGGTACTATTAATTTCTTTATTGGTAGAATTAAGGTAGATTTGAGCCATATTAGATTCATGATAATTTGCATTTGTACACCCGCCATTCTGATGCACACTCGAAATCCCACTGCACAAAGGAATAACCTGCACCGTCAAAATGACAGCGTTGATTTGCAAGCATTTGAAGCCGGCACTGTTGAGTTGAACTGGGATTTCGATACCGATGTCGACGGAAGATGCGCGGTTGGGCCCCAGGACTGGTCTCTTTTATCTATTATATATAGACTAGATAAAGAATGGCCGAGCTTGAAATTGAAGCTTTTTATGTCGGCCGAGACGGCGGAGTTTCATACATTCCACAGTTAAACTTTTCGGAAATTTATTCACACTCTTTAAAATTTGACCTTCGTTGTTCTATTACCCACCATCTAGATAAACTAAAGTTATGATGATACTAACTTTAGGTGCTTCAGCTTGTTGGACGGTCATGGTCGCAGCGGCCACGGAGACTGCACTAGACGACATCACGGCCGAGTGCCGCGATGATATAGATCCGCTTAGTGGACTTGAGGCACCGCTCTACAGAGAAAAGAGAACATTTTTATGAAAGAAATAAAACATAAAAATATTTTTAGCAAGAAAATATATTTTCAAAAAATCCCCATGACAGGATTCGCACCTGCGTCCTTTCGCTATAATATATGCCTTGAGCAATATAAACAAAAAAGAAATAGAAATAAAACATATAATTGGACAAGCACACGGTATTAAACCGGCCAAGTGGTAGTTGGATTTACGGACGAATAGTTCAGCAGCAAAGTACCAATCACGATCACGATATGTGTGCAATTGACGGCCTCGGTGGCGCGTCGGGCTAACGCTCGACTGCAATGCAGAAGGCTGCGGGCTCGATTCCCGTAAGGTGCAAATATTTATGCTTAAAAATAAATATTTGTATCTGGTCTGGGTGTTTTTCTATGTATAAAATGTATGTATTTACAAAAAAAGTAGGTATAATTTGGAGTATATCCGTTGTGTGGTACCCATAGTACAAGCCTAGTGCTTAGTTTAGGGCTAGATTGCACTGTGTGCAATGTCGTGCAATATCTATTTATTTATTAATGGTCTCACTATACAAAGTAAACCGAGGGCTCCTGAGATTGATGAAACCGGGAACATTGCTCGGATGATGAGATGGTAAGTTTCTCCCAGTAGATCTAAAATGAAGTAATAACAACTCACAGGTAAGGTAGGTCTGTCTGCAGGAGCCTCGCCTCCCCCCGTGCGAGCGTCGCCCTCCCCCTCCTCGTCCTCCGTGTCAATATTGATGGGCACCGGCACCGGCACAGTTATACACGCCTCGTGGGTCCTTAGAGCTTCTACTAGTAGACTTCGAGCCTAGGCAAAATAATTCAAATACATATATGTAAATAAAAATAGCCCAAGTAGTTTCCCCCCGTAGTTTATTCATAGTCCTATCCGACCCGGGGGCTGTCCTTGGCTGCATTTTATAGTGCAGACTGGGATAATCGCCGGTTTGGTGTCCATCGCAAATTTTGATATTAAATGTTACTAAAACGGGAATCTATGTGTTGGTTTCGGCCCCACGCATGCCTTCCAAAGGTCCGGGTGCTCCATAGCTCCGAGTATCAGAAATGGTGACAACAAATAATAATAATAACATTGTTCAGATAGTTTCAGATTGTCATTATACTTCCAGTTTCACCTTGCTATGGAGTTGGAAGGCTTGCGTGGAGCCGAAGTCAACACGTAGAGGCCCTTTTGAACAACACTCGCAAATATATGAAGTGGACATCATGCCGGAGATTATCCCGTGCCATCAAATTGTCATTATTATCATTATTTTTCGTGTAGGTTGAATAACACTCGCCAACTATAAAGTGGACACCAAGCCGGCGATCCCAATGTCATCAGATTGTCATTATTATTATTCATCTAAGTATGGTTTACTTAGTGTTAGAGTTTTCAGGTCACCCTAAGGCCTCTAACTTGACCTAACGACTGCTATCAGAGATAACAAGCGGCACCAACTGCTGATTTTTTTGCCAAAAAAAAAAGTGATTTTTTGCCACACAAATTATCGGTCACCAAGTAATGATCGGTCCAAGCTTTGCTTAATCATTCAAGAACGACAGCTGAAAATTGACGTTTTGGAAACCGGCGGTTACACTGGTCGTGGTCTAACATCGAGGTAATTTAAATTCGTAATTTTCTACAACGCAATCTAGACCAGAAGCTCTAAGATGGACGGAAATAAGTTTAAGATTCATTCTTATGATAATTGTTTTATTTCAGTATTTTTATCCGTTGTAGAAGAAATTCTGTTTCTTAATAGTCAAGAGTAAATTTAGAAAGTAAATTATAGGGCGACTTGCATAAAACCATTTAAAAACATATTTAGCTAAATCAATTTTAAAAAAATTTATGGGAAATCGAACATTGGACTCTATTTCATTAAGTGGACGATTGATAATATGTTGCCACAAATGGACAGTTATTGCCATTCTGACAGATTTTAAACACGTTTAACAGCTTAAACATGTTTAGGAACCGTTATGCAAGCCGGTCTAAATATCAAAAAATAACAAACCTGAGTTATATGTAACGCCAATAGTATCAGTGACAGCGCATGTTGTACAGCCACAGGCGGCTCTAAGGACAAAGCTGCGGCAGCCAACGAAGGACGTTGACCTTGAGACTCTTCTACCAGATTATCATCTGAATAAAGACCTGGGAATAAAATTTGCTTGTTAAGAAGAACATCTTTAGAACGATGTTTCCGGTTGCATCCCTCTCGGGAGCCCGGGGTCGGCATTCCTTTTTTTATCCGACTGCGCGACGCAAAGGAGTGTAGTGAGGTGAGGTCCCATTATAAATTCTGGCTAGGGTAACACATCTTTCAAGAATCTAATAATGCCATTAGTGTTATTGTCAAAATCGGGAACGAAACTCCTTTCAGCATTTTTCACTATCTGTTATAGTTTGTCTGAAAACCCATTGAGATGGTGGTTCAAGCTGTGGTAATTAATCAATTAAAGTAATATGATTTGAAAAATACGTAGTTTTATTGCAAAGAAAAACCACAGACGACAAACAAAAGAATTACTAAATTGGGGATGTGACATACACAATAGTAATGTCACCACATAACTAAAGAGTTCAAATTTATAGTAGTACTAGCTGTGCCCCGCGGTTTCACCGGCGTAAGTCCCGTTCCCGCGGGAATATCGGGATAAAAAGTAGCCTATGTGTTAATCCAAGTTTTCAGCTACCTATATTCCAAGTTTCATCGTAATCGATTTAGTAGTTTTTGCGTGATTGTGTAACTAACATACATACACACACCCTCACAAACTTTCAGCTTTATAATGTTAGTAGGAAGTTAATATTAAAACACAGGCGATCCGATAGGACTGGGAATTTTAAAAAGACGTACCTAGAGTGTGAGAACCTAGTGGATCCTTGAGCGTGGGGAAGGGCATAGGCGCTAGATGTGCGTCGGGATGGCAGCGCGCGGCGGCGGGCGGTCGCACGGCCCACGCGGCCGAGTGCGACGAGCCGGCGGCGGCGCGCTGCACGCCCTCCACGCCCGCCACCGGCGCCGGCCGACGGTTCACGCACGTCGTGCCGTTGCCTTGCTGCCCGTGGTCGTTGTCGCCCCAAGCCCACACCTACACATCATAGTACATCGATTATACAGATAACCAAGCACAAAGAGTCTAGGTATAGATGGGTTATTCTATGGCCAATCACAAAGTTTCATTAATACCTCACGCCGATGCCGATCGATACGATCAGTCAATTGAATTTATTGCAACGAACTCGAATGTGTTTTTATTGTTTTTATTGGTATATTCGTTCATCATATTCGATTCGATCAGTTCGATTATCCGAATTAATCGGTTTCTCAAATATATATGACAGTAGTAGTCCTTTTAGAAAAAAAAATCACACAGGTAGCGCGTTTCATGTAAACGGTGGTTGCGGGGCCTACAACGATGATTCGACCGCCCCAGTCTGTCACTAAAGATCGTCCGCCATCGGTCGATCGTACGTAAAACTGTACGGAACATGTCATAGTGTGTGACCGTGGAACATGTTTTTTTCGAATTTAGTAGAGAAGTTAGACTTTTATTTCTTATTCCTCGTAGATTTATTGTCGTGGTGTTAATAACTAAGTACGTGTGCACACCTGGTTGTCACTAGTGACGGCCAGACAATGCAGCGCGCCGACGGCGACGTGCACGACGCGCCGCCCACGTAGCGCCTCCACCAGCGTGGGGCGCCGCACGTGCGCGTCGCACCCGTGACCGAGGCGGAAGTAGTCGCCTTTACCCCACGTCCACACCTGAAGAACATACACATTATCATTAATCCATTAGCAGATTAGCGATAGAATTCAACCTAAACAAAATTTATTTTAGTCTAGGTTTAACCGCTCGTCGACGGATCAAGATTCAAATATTTGTGGCGGTCGAATAACATAAAATAAAGATAAATTATAGAATCAAAAAAAATTAAATTTATGAAATAAATTCAGAAAATAATGTCAAATTGGTCATGAAAAATATCACCATTACACAAATAGTTAGATATATATCACAAAAGTCATATCGATTCCGTACAGGCCGTATTACAGCCGAGTTCAAGTGGAACTGGATCAGCGACATCTGCCAAGTCCGACGAAATGTGGACGAAAACCACGTCGGACTGGGCTCAAGACAGCAGGCGACCCCTCGGTAGCCCAGGAGATGGTGACAGTCGTTGTGCCAATAGAAAAGTTTAGTATTAGTTGTGCAGAACTATTTCTGCACAACTAATCTATATAGAACAAGAGGACTTTTTTAATATGCCTTTAAATCCAGTTATAAACATTACCTCGCCATCTCTCGTAAGCGCTAAACTGAACTGAGCACCGCATTCCACTTGTATCACTCCCAAAGAGTTAAGTCTTTCAACGTTCATTGGTACGGCACATCCATCTGATCCTCCGCGTCCTGTTAGGAAGACATGAAAAAATTAAAAATCTCAAATCAGACCTCTATTTGATCAGAACAAGAAATTGTTGTACCTTTTGCAATGACAACAAAAATTGAAAGGACACGTTCACCCACAAGAAATTAATTGAGGCAAACCATTATTAATAACACCCACCACTTTCTTATCAGCAGCCCTAGCCAACATTCTTATCGAATAACGAAATCGCCAATCGACAGATTTTTTTTATGAAATTGACATACAAGTTCGGGAAATGTCACGTGACTTTTCGTGAACTTATGTCAATTTCATACAAAAAAAATCTGTCCATTGCGATTTCGTTATTCGATAACAATGTTGTCTAGGGCTGCTGTTCTTCAGGGTCGTGCGTTCTCTATTAGGTATAAGTAGCTCAATATGCCAAATAAACATTTAATTACCTACTTACCTAATTTACCGAAATCGCCATCACCCCAAGAGAAAACTTTGCCACAAGCCGTCAGTGCTAGAGTTTGGGCGTCACGTGATCCGCATGCCACCTGAATCACTCTGAAGTTCGCTATAGCTTCCACCTAAGAACGAAAACGAAACTATTATTATATTACGATAATCATGGCCATGCAACTTCCTATTGTGTAAGCGTAAATGCGCGTAAACGCATTAAGCGCCCTATTAGAATAAGAGCGAGCCAACCCATGAGACACAAGATCAATGACATCTCCCATGTTACCAACAGTTGATTTTCTACCTGATTTACCTTTTCCCCAAGTTCAGGATCAGCTGGTCGCGGTTATTATCTATGAAAGCAGTCGCTATGTCAAGTTAAAGACCTTAAGGCGACCTGAAAACTAACACTAGATGAGCCACCACACACTACAAAAAAAAGAGAAGAGTTAGTGTATGCTACCGCTACTTTGTCCTGAAATAGACGCAGAACCAACCAATCGATCACTCGCTGACTTTAGCGTATTCCGTAGTAAATAAGTTACTATCACCCGATCTAACATAGTGCAAGGGTAAATTAACCACGGACCATACACTAAGAGGACCTGCCCATATCAGGTAGGCTTCGTGACACTTTCATGTAGGCTATTTTACGTCATCAAATGGGCGTGGCCTTGCAGCTTTGTCAATCAATTGACAGTGTATAATAGATGTCGTCACTTTGTAATTTAGAGACGCGACGCCTTTACCCAATTAGGTCCAGGGGCTTAATTTTTGAATGGAAGTAAAAAGTGGGCGAATCTTAAGCCCGCAATTTGTCACGCGTTGTTCCATAGGAAATTCTAATTAAAGCACCTCTACTCTATCTGCTCTGTGAAATTAACCAAGCAAGTCTTCACTCACCATCTTAGGCACGAGTTGTGTAACATCATCGCCATGTCCAAGCCTCCCGTACTCTCCCATTCCCCACGTGTAAAGATGTCCCCTGGCGGTCACACACGCACTATGGGCGGAGCCGCACGCGATCCCGACCACTCGCTCTTCCGACAGAGTCTCTATCATACGGGGAGATTCCAGAGTCAGTCGGTTGCCGTGACCTAGTTTGCCATCTTCACCTTCACCCCATGAGTAGACCTGTCAAAATTGTCCATAGTAAATAACAGCCAATATGGATATAAGAGCAGAACGCGCATAACAGAAACCGAAAGCAGCGTTCGCAATGATCGCGTTTCTCCGCGCTATGTTGCCGGCTGTGGTATAGATAGGTTTTTGATATGTGTTCTGAGCTATAATGGGAATCACTATTGTTCTTCGAAAAGGTTTTAAGCAGGAATAAACATTAAGCAGCTGGAAACAATGTCTTAGAGAGCAGTATTTACAAAAAAAAACACTAAAATAATCGCGGACCGGAAGTACTTGTTAAAAAATTGAAACGATATCAAGGTTTTTTTTGACAATACGTACAACAAGCTGCAACTTTAGTGGAATTTATCAAACAATCCGGCAATTCGGCAGTGAGACATTACAACGTCAATGCAACCACCCTTGCATGAAATAAAGGACTGATGGTAAAACAACTTACTTTGCCATCAGCGGTAAGTGCAAGAGCGTGTTTCCCTCCGGAATGTACGGCAACTTTCCGCACGAGCACGTGCGAGAGATAAGGGTTCGCTCGCGGCGTGGCCACATTGTTGCTGTGACCGAGCCCTAAGCGACCGTTTGTCCCTTCACCGCATACGAATAACTGCACAACAAAGGAACAACTTAAAAAGTTTCAGTCAATAAATAAATGCTATCCCATATTTCTTACTTCCAGTGACGATAAAAAAAAAACGATCTAAACCTAAATAACATTAACAATTTAACCTTGAAAAAGTCAACTGTAAAGTTGGCGAAAGCTTGGTCGTTAAAAATAGTGACGTTATTGAATAAAACGCAAGTAAAACTGGGTGGGACTCACCCTTACTGCGTCACTGGATGAAGCTCCATACTGTACCTAATAGTTATTAATATTCTAACCCTAGTTCTTAAGATAATGTTACTAACACTATGGACTTTGTCTGAAAATAAATTATTTCAATTTCAAAACTTCGTAAATATTGTTTTAAATAAACAATTTAATCGTTTAATCGGAGGCCTATGGGGCGCGTCGAACGAACGCCCGACTGCAATGCTTATGCTCAAAAATAAATGTTTGTATCTGGTCTAGGTATATTTCTACGCATAATATGAATGTATTTACAAAAAAAAAAGTATAATAATATATCCGTTGTCTAGTACCCATAGACAAGCCTAGTGCTTAGTTTGGGGCTATATTGCGCTGTGTGTAATGTCGTGCAATATTATTATTGTTGTTCTTTATTACCGACTAGGACCCTTATTATATATCTAGTTGATAACTCAGTTTCACTGGCACTATGTATTACATTGCTTCGAGTGTAAACTTTAAAATTCATACAAAAAATTTGCCGCCTAATTGATTTGGTAACTATACCTATATGCAGAATTCATGCTGCTACATTATCCTACTAATATTATAAATGTGAAAGTGTGTGTGTTTAGATGTTTGTTACTCAATCACGCAAAAACTACTGAACCGATTGCGATGAAACTTGGAATATAAGTAGTTGGATACCGGGAATAACACATAGGCTACATTTTTCCCGATATTCCCACGGGAACGGGACTTACGTGGGTGAAACTGCAAGGCGCAGCTAGTGGTCAATAATGCTGTCTATTATTTTTTTTTTAATCTATTTAATAAAGAGCTTTACCGAACAAACGGTAATGTCGCTCTGTTAGGACATCACTTCACCTTATCTTCTATTCAACCCTACGAAAACAAGTTTATAAAGCGCTATAGCTTCCTCTGAAAGAGGACACGCCAGAGCGCCTGTTACCCCTCCAACCAAATACATATTGTAATTAAAATTATGTAACATAGAAAATCGGTGATCTTCGTTTCGAACACATTCCATCATAATATGAGTAACGTCTTCGACTATTCCGCACTCCAAACAATTCGGAGACGGAACTTTTCCCATGAGAAAGGCGAATTTATTTAATGGAATAATGATGATAATTTAGTTCAATTTTTTACTATGTGCAGACTTAAGTGTATGTATAATGAATAATGAATGAATGAATAAATTCTTTATTACACACACCAAATACAAATACGTACAAAAAAAACAAACACAGCTTAAAAATAGGTGGCACAATGGGCGGCCTTATCGTTTAAAGCGATCTCTTCCAGGCAACCTTTGGATGGACCAGAAGTCAAGACACCTGAAAGTATACCTCGGATGGATAGGATGGGAATTTACCTTTCCACAAACACAATTAAAAACTAGGTGGCACAATGGGCGGCCTTATCGTTTAAAGCGATCTCTTCCAGGCAACCTACCTCGGATGGATAGGATGGGAATTTACCTTTCCACAAACACAATTAAAAACTAGGTGGCACAATGGGCGGCCTTATCGTTTAAAGCGATCTCTTTCAGGCAACCTTTGGATGGACGAGTCAAGATACCTGTATACCTTTGATGGAAAAGATTTATAACTTACCTTCCCATCCTGAGACACAATGAACAGGGTCTTAGAACCACCGGCGATATGAACGGGTCGTAACGCGCTAAGTACAGGCGAGAACACAGGTACTTTCACTTTGGAACCTTTCACGCCTCCGAGTTGATCTTTATCGTTCAATCCCCAAACGTAGACCTGCAAAGGATAATAGACTTTTACACTTCGATTTTAAAAGTTGATTATTTTATAGCAAGACGTGCAGTGTCACGATTCCAAAAATCATTTCATAAAGGATGCCTACTTTCACATTACGAAGAATTCCAAACTATTAAAACACAATATTTGCCGGGTTTTTTGCCCTTTATTTAACGTATTATTACTAAAGACCGAGCTTTCGCTACCCGTACAGTTAGCTTTTTCCAGTTTGACTGAGATGTAAGATCTGAGATCTCAGTTACCGAAAGTTCGGTCTTTAGTAATAATGCCGTTATTTAATAAAACGCGAGAAAAACCAGGTATATTTTGTGTTTTATTAAGCAGAATCGCGAAAACTTTAGAAAAATTGTAATGTTTCTAGAACCATGGGTTTAAGCTGTGCTTTGATATATCAGTTAAGTCGCTCTATCTGGAAGTACTTACAAATTATGGAAAGACATGCCTTGCTTGGTCATATAGATTGTTTGATTGACAAATAGATTGTTTGCTACTTACTTTAGGACAGTCATTGGGTAATGTAGTAATGTTATTGTCAGATGAAACTGAGCTTGTTGCAGTATCTTTTTCTGTCCAATCTTCTGCGATAAAGTTCATGCTCTGGAGAAACAAAAACAAAGTTAAGATGGCTTATCATCACACGTAAATTGCCAAATGTTTCCTCGTCAATCAGATGGCCTACTCCGTATAAAAAATATTCAAAATAGATTTCCAATATTATTGCAATCATTCAATTCAAATTTGCCTTCCTCTATAGTTCTTTCCTTTCCACTGAGGTCTGTCGGCAGTACAAAGCAGATACTGGTCCGTGGTCGTCAGGGAACTCAGTATTAGTACCGAATGCGATGAAACTTGGAGTATAGGTTGGAGACCTGGAATAAAACATTGGCTACTTTATCCCAATAATCCCACGGGATCGGGACCTATACAGGTAAAACCGCGGAGCGCAACTAATATATCAATAAATTTGACGTTAGCCAAATAAGATAAAATTTATTGGAGAAAACCATTTTCCATTTATTTTTGAGTCAATAAAGTTTCAATTGCAGTTCAGTTGTAAGTTATAGTTTCATTTTGAGTGTATTGTTTCCAATAATGTTGATGTTGAAAATAAATTGATAATACAGGAATAACACCCCACAATTAAAAATCAAATTTATTGTTGAGTTTTTACGCACACTTACCATTAAAACATCAGAATAAAGTGGGTTAGGTCTAAACCCAGTGACGTAGAGACCGTGCACTCGACAATCAGCGTTCACGTTACGATTTTGTTTTATCACAATTTCTATGCACGGGTAACACTGAAATATACAACATAGAGTTAGGAAATTATCACGGATCTACGCAGCAAGTCGAATATGTATTAAAGTCTAAGAGCTAAGCTAAGCTACAACAACTGAATCTATAAAACTTCTACATTTAGTATGAAGTGTGAAGAGATAATGATAAGTAAACTAATCTATACATGCTGACTCCAAAAAAATTCACATTAGTTTAGGCCATTGTGTTACTAAGGGGACGTTATTGGCCCCTAGTGGGTATTGGACCTTTTAGTGGATCCATAGGGCGAGGCGATGAATGGGGAATATTAAATTATAACAGGCAAGAGGGCTTATTTATCATCTAAATTGAAACCAGACAAGCACAAATTGAAAAAAAAAGAATTTACAATTTGTTGATAACCGGTAGTAACAGGCACTTGTAACAGGTATGCCCTTTTAAGCCGAAAGGGGGTTGTTCTAGACGTCTCGGCGAACAACTTTTGTTCTACGACTTTTATAAATTCGAAGTAGTTTTCGAAAATTTTAAGTGTAAAGTTTACTTGGAAATAATCTGTTTCTTAGAGTTTGAGGTCATTGACCTTATTTAGTTTGTTCTACTACAATCAAAACTTTAATTAGCTTTAGTTTCAAAAGCAGCTGTTTTTTTCAGTGAAACAACCTTAAAATTTTCAAAAGTCGTAGAACAAAAGTTGTTCGCCTAGACGTCTAGAACAAACCGCTTCCGGATTAAAAGGGCTTACCCGTTACACTTTGTATAGAAGGTTAGAAACCTATAATTTAGGCGCATAAAAAAAGTTTAACCTGTTTACAATCAGCCAAGAGCTGTATCTGCGCGAGATGCGATGGCGGGCGGTCCTTGGCGGGCGCGGTGGCGGTGGCGGGCGCCGGCGTGCACGGCACGGCCGCGATGGAGGATAGCGCCGCGTCGTCGAAGCTGGGCCCGCCGCGTACCGTCAGCGTCGCCGGCCCGTGCAGGCCGTTCGGGACGCCCAGCCCGAGCCGTCTGATGCGGACCCCGCTGCGGATCTCTACGCGGATCCAGTGCTGGAAGAAGTACATAAACAATGAAGTTGCGCGCATCGCTATATAGCTAGCTCTAATCTAAGCATCTAGGTTTGTAGTATAGGTATTGACAACGGATATACAACATATTATACTTCCTTTTGTAAATATGAGTGCATACAAATGGACGCACCCAAAATCAGAAACAAACATTTATGGTCAACATAAATACGAGTCCTTCTAACCGGGAATTCGCCACCAAACCCACTTTATACAATGAAGCGATTATCGCTGACTGTCCAGCCAAGGATAACCACTAGATCGGATAGAACTATCGAAAAATCTACAAATGAAAACAACATGGGCTAAGGTGATGTGATGGTAATAGATTGGCTACTTGGGGAACTATGGTGATTATAGCATCTGCCGTAATAATATCTAACAAACACGTAAAAATGGCGGACGGAGACTCGCCAATTCACAAACTGGTCTAATCAGCTGAGCAAAATTACAGCAAGAGAGCAAGAGGAATGTTAGTGGCTGAAGAACGTTGATACCTTCCTAGATTTTAAGCCAACACTGGCATGACTGACACAACATCGCGAAAATAGTAGAAAAATGTAAGGAAAAAAATCATTTTTTTTCCATTTATTTCCAATTTAACAACTTAAGAAACATGTAATTTTTAGACTTGACACTTAGAACCAATAAAGTTTATACTTACGCTAAGCGTTAAGTATACGTCGACCATGTTCACAACGGTTTTTAAACCTTAATCATAAATAGAAGTGGGCAAATAAGTATGCAAACACATAATAGTTAAACACTAATAGTTCGACTATGGTTTTCGCGATTATGCATAATAAAACACTTTATTTATCCGGTGAATAAAAACGCGATATAACCGGATAAATAAAGTGTTTTACTAATAATTCGTTTGTGGGTATGTTTTCTGTCACCTGTCCAGTTCCAGTAGAGCTCTGCCAGTAGGTGTGCGGCTGTGAGTCGAGCAGTCTCCGCGCGCCCGCCCCGACGCGACACGACGACACGCGCACACTTCGTATCGCGCCGCGCCACCCGACGCAGGCGTAGCCTGATCCCACACCCCATTCCGCTAGAAATACGTTATTTGCTTAGTCATTTGACCACAGGAATATAATATGAGTTTATTATGTATCACTGCATAAAAGTGGCAGGTGGTTTTGACAAAAGGCATTCATATTTTATTGGACAGCGATTAAATAATGTAAAATTGATTGACTGATTGAGTAATAATTTGTGCGATATTTAGTTGACTATGATAATTTTGTTATACTATCTAAGGAATATTCTTGTTACTAACATAGCTATAACTAATTATTAACAAAACAATGAATCTTTGACATCTGGTTTGAATAAATGAATTGAATTGCATATAGTTTTTGATATATTTTAATGTGTTTCCTACACTTGGATGATTATACTTAAAGAAATGATTTCCAAAAATGTCGCATCCGACAGGACGGGTGCGGGACGGGTGCTGTCGGGTACGAAATTTTAGAAAGCATTTCTTTAAGCAAAGGAATACAGCTTATTTTTATAACTCAAGATAATCTATTTGAAAGAAAAAAAAAATATATAAGGAAAAATGCATCATCAAAAATCCTTTAATGATAAAAGATTAGGTTAGGTCGAGTTAGAGCCCTTACTACTACACGAAAAGAAGAAGATCGAAAAACCAAGCAAGTGAGAGGTTCCTCCTACGGGTTCGAATTGTGTCACGAAGGGGGTATTTAGATGATGCATTTTTCCTTGGATTTTTCTTGTTTCTAGTTGGCCATTCTAGTTGAAACTGTTAGTAATGTTGCAAGAAATACAGACTCACATTGATCAGTAACGAGCTCCATTTCACTAACTTGTCCAGTCCAACCGGGCTGTTGTGGAAAGTCCACTGTCAAATCCCGACCGTTGCTCGATACGCCTGAAAAACATAATTAAAACTAAAATTATATTTTTATTTTTTAAGTGCTTAAGCCCCGCACTAGGCGTTCATAGTACTATTTTTAAGACAATTTTTTTTTTTTTTTTTTTACTGCGTCGGTGCACTAAAGGTTTAAGTCGCATTCCCCGGATTGGATTGAGATGCGTTGGTTCGAATCCCGCCTGACGTAGACCGTGCGCTGTGTTTATGTGAATATATCTTTTTATTAAAAATAGTTCTATAATTAAAACTAGTCGTTGGCATTATTTTTAACTCCCGATCGAATATGGCTTTTAATTTAACTTAATGTTGTCATGGCGAAATCGGTACGATTTATGTTATGTGTTGTTAAATCGTTTTTTGCAAGATCTTTTCTTAAAATAGACACGGAAACATAACACTTTTACTTTGACAACCATATTAATTGTATTAAATAAAAATTAGGAATCTGTTATTGACTATAGGTTATTTTTATTTGTTGCTTTTAATGTTTTGTAACAGATGTTCATACCATGTCAATAAAGAAATTAAAATAGTTTTAGGTTAAAAGCCATATCAAATTTAGATGTAGAAAATAATATCAAAAATTGTATTGGTCGTTACATATTTATAATGACAATAAATGTTACTTTCTGGTTCTGGTGGTTTTCTTCTTCTTTCTTTTGAGTCGTCATCTTCATTGCTGAAGGTCGTGTCTAAGATGAACTGTCGATCACCTGGTGCATCATGCTCCCCCACGATTCCCTGTCCTCGGCTGCCCTAAAAGCTCCGGTAATTGGTAGGCCTGTGAGCGTCTTGACCAAATCAGTCCAACGGGTGGGCGAGCGACCTCGTGGTCTTTTTCCGTCGACCTGACCAACCACCATGAGCTTCTCGAGACTATTAGGGTTTCTACGAGCGACGTGACCGAAATATCCGAGAATTCGCTGAAAACAGAGAGTGGACAACCTTTTGGTAATTCGGAGCTCGTTAAGAATGGACACATTGGTCCGGAATGCAGTCCATGGAATTCGCAGCATACGCCTCCAGCACCACATCTCGAAAGCGTCAATCTTTGCTCTTTCACTCTTCCTTATCGTCCAGGATTCGGCGCCATAGAGGAAAATCGAGAATACCAACGTACGCACCAGTCTCACTTTAGTTTTACAGGATATATTGCGGTCCTTCCATATTCTAGCGAGTTTAGTCATCGCTGTTTTGGACATTTGGATTCTTCTGGCGATTTCCTTCCCACTGCCACCCTCGTTACTGAGAAGAGAGCCGAGATACACAAATTGCTCAACGAATTCCAGGCCTCTAAGTTCATTGGAGCGCACCATCAAACCCGGTCTGTCTATCACCAAAACCTTGGTTTTTGCCTTGTTAACTGTGAGGCCGACCGTTTCACTTTCTTTCTCCACTCGAGAAAGGAGCTGAGCCAGTTCTTGCTCTGAGGACGCAAACAGAGTAGTATCATCTGCGTATCTTAGGTTGGAAATTCTCCTACCACCAATGGATATACCACCTTCCCAACCATCTAAGGCTCGTCTCATAATATATTCTCCATAGATGTTAAAAAGAATCGGAGACAAGATACACCCCTGCCTAACGCCCTTCTGCGGCTTAAACGGTCTCGACAAAACGTTGTTCACCTTTACAACTGTGCTTCCATTCCTATAGAGGTTCGCGATAAGAACGACCAGGTGCCGTGGCACACCCATTTCCAACAGAATCCCCCACAGACATTCCCACCTTACACAATCAAACGCCTTAGAGTAGTCGACGAAACACATCAGCATTGGAATGTTGAACTCGCGACACTTTTCTATAATCTGTCTAACATTCACAATCTGTTCTCTCGTTCCTCGCCCTTTAACAAAACCCGCTTGTTCTACTGGTATTTGCCATTGCAAAAATACTTTAAGGCGCTCGTTAATCACGTACAGCAGAACTTTGCTAGCATGGGAAATGAGCGCCACCGTCCTGTAGTTACTACAAGACTTGGTTGATCCTTTCTTGTGTAGTGGTACTAAAATGGATTCCTGCCAGTCACCGATCCACTCGCCATTTCTCCATATCTGATTGCACAACCTTTGCAGAATGCATATGCCATCCTCTCCCATGAGCTTTAAATTCTCGGCAAATATACAGTCACCTCCGGCCGACTTATTACGTTTAAGCTTCTTTAGAGCAAATTCGATCTCAGATTTCAAGATGTCAGGCTCCTGGTGGTTTTATATGCTATTTTATAAAAAATAATCATCATCATCATCCTCACGATGTTCCCGGTCACATCCCTCTCGGGAGCCCGGCTGTGGTATCATGTAATTAGCATCCACTGCTACTAGGGGCTAAGTTGCAGTACATTGCTGCTTTGACGTAACGTGGTTGTTACCGGTGATTACTTCGAAGCAGCAATGTAGAATACGAAATACGTTTTTTGACAGTAAATAGCAACCAGTAGCGGTGGATGCTAATTAGATGATACCACAGCTGAGCTCGCATTCCAACTTTTGCGTCTCCACTTCGCACAAATTTCGGCATCCCGTGTAGTGAGGCCATTAGCAAGCACTTACGACGTCAATCCCAATCGACGACGACGTCGATCATCCCAATCTGCTGCGACTCGTTCCACCTTGCAAGTATACTCGTACAATCTCACCGGTAACGGTCCCGACGCTGCTGTGGTCGATGCAGCCCCACTTGTACCGCGGCTGCGTGACGGCCGCCCGCACGCGCACCTTGTCCCCCACACAGAACGGCGGCGAGCCCGACACCACTTCCGCGTGCAGCGCGCGTACGCCTCCCACGCGGCCCAGTCCGCGCCATTCCACCTTGCATACAACACACGGTTATATTCCACAACGGAATATTCGTTTTTAAGGAACATTAATCAATAGAAGAAGCAAGGAGAGGTAATCGTTATAAAAATAAGTTATTGGCTTAGCTGCACATGCCGATCTTGAATGATCGTGCCGGGTTAAGCAACACTTGGCGCGGTCACAAATTGGATGGGTGATTCATGTGGCAAAAAAATGTTTCACGAACTTTTCCATGGTTCGAAAGGCAGGTTAAGCAGTTCCCGTGTCTTTCGGCATGGGTCAAGTAAGAAGCCTGAGGCCTGAGGTGACTACCACTACGCGAAAAGAAGTTACTTATTATTTACACACAATAGACGAGCGTTTGACCACTATCCCACCTGATGGTAAGTAATGACATATAACATGCTCATGGAAGACAGCAGTGGTCAGCGTATCAAATGAGTCCGTTTGGTACTAAGACTTAGTTATTGGAAAAACAGAGCGACTTACATGTAAAAATACATTATTTTTGATGTCACGTTCAACTTTTTGCACCTGTCCAACGTCGCCTAGTGCAATCTGTAACAAGACATTACAAAAATGTGCTCACAAAAAATATTAGATCAAGTAGGCGAGTTTATATTTGTTAAATCGATAGCCTGTTGTAACAGATTGATGTAATCCATAGTATATTGTAGACCCCCTGTAGGAATGTGATCAAGTGAAATCATTCCCCAGAGGCTTTAAAATGTTTTAAAACGCTATTTCATTTATAAGCCCGCAAATACGGAACAGCATAGCGTAGGTAGAGCATAACGTTCCAACATGTTTTGTAGCATGATGCAAAAGTTTTGCAAAAGCCTGCTCGCAATCTTAAAGGAGCCACACTAGAGCCCTTCCTTACAAAGAAATTTATCTACTCACTAGCATCGGGATACTAGCATCTACACAAATATCGGGATCAAAAGCAGCTTTTGTCACTCCTAGATAAAGTAGCTTTCTATTGGTGAAAGAATTTTTGAAATCAGTCCAGTAGTTCCGGAGATTACTCCCAATATACATTCATACAAACTTACATTGCTACCAACGTTTACTCTTTATAATATTATTATATAGTATGGATAGTATAGTATAGAAAGAAAATGGGTGAAATAGCAACGAAAAAAATTCCTCATTCTTAGATAATATTTGAAACATATCACAAAATATCAAACGCAAATCAAAACGGCCTAAATGTTTGATTGTCAACTTACCCCTTCAAAAGTCTTACAGCACCGTACAGTCATCCCCGGAGTGATGACATCGGACAAGTACTGAGCATACTCGTCTTCGGAGGCGAAACAACTGCGCCAACGGTACGGCGTCTGCTTCTTCTCCTGTTTCATGGGCGGCGGCTTCACTTCGAACACTGTGTCGTCCATACCTTGCTGGGGAAGTTCTAGTAGGTACGCTACTAGGGACTCCACTGACGGTATTGAGTTACCACCTGGAAAATCAACTTTATGAAATAAATATTGCACCACATTGCACACAGCGCAATCTAGCCCCAAACTTAGCACTAGGCTTGTACTATAGGTACTAGACAACGGATATACTACAAATTATACTTTTTTTTTGTAAATATATACATATTATACCTAGAAATGTTGTTAAAATGTTTAGAAGGACAATCTTTAGGGGATAGTGAAAACTGTGAAAAAGAATTTAGTCCTATTCCTTACACAATTAAAAACCACCAATCCGATTCAAATCTGGTTTTCAATATTGGATAGTTCTATTTTCGAGGAACCTCGTGGTATACTTTACATCGAAATCCAATTAGTAGAACCCGAGTAACGAACGAAAAAGTCTACTATGCACTATTTCTACGCAGACGAAGTCGCGGCAAAGAGTAAACAATAGAATAATAGATTAAGTAGGCACTTTACCTAATGCTTGTATGGCGCCGTAAACGGCATGCCGAGAGAATCCCATTTCGATAACTTGCTGTACTTGAGACGAATTGGCCCAAGTATTGAGATCTTTACGGGCTGAAAATTACAATAAATAAGTAAGTGAAAAATTTATATTTTACATACAGCCAAATCTATACTTATAATAAAATAGTTACTGAGCGGTGTTTTTGGAAGATATTTTGAAAAAACTATTTTTAGGGGTATGTACTAACGTAACAGACCCCATTTTCGTGTTTAACTTTTTCAAATCGTCATTGATCGTCATCGATCGTCATCATCACTTACTGACATACAAATTTTGCCTCACTTCACCTACCCTACTGCCTGGCTTCAACAGTACTTCAATGGGCGAACGTTTAAGTGTGGATTTTTGCATTGCGGTAGGTAGGTGTAAGAACAACGCGGGATCGCGACTTGCGCGGGTGAAACCGCGAGGAGCAGCTAGTACAATATAATTATACTTGGTCTCAAATAATGTCTGGACACCATTTGTGGCCACTAAATGACAAATATTTGTTTTTATGTTTTTATTGATTCCTTCTAGAAATGTGTTTAAAAATCCTTCTTTATAGGGTTTTAAACCTGTGTGCCCCTCGAACGAGTGCTCTAACCACCGGTTTCCGGAGTACACCGTCAATAATGTACCCTGGAACCCGGGGTACATTTTATATTATTTTGGATGAAGCATTCATCCTTGATAATATTTGTATCGAAACTCGTAATCACTTACATAAAGAAGATGTGCTAGTGGAGGGTCCAGTGGACATCAGCATTACGTTGCTTTTGTCTATTAATGGCATTTCCGGTGGAGATTCGTGGTCTTTCTCATCACCTGCGAACAGTGAATGCTCTATGACATCCTAAAAGCGATAACTGTGTTTCCACAATTAGCCCTATAACTGGGCTTTTGTGCGAGACTCTAAGCCGTGGGTTTTCTTACAATGTTTTCCTTCACTAGGGAAATATGGGGGTATACTTTATGTATTTCTGAATTGTCCCCTTGTCTAATGGTGTACAAATAATGTTAGCTATATTATGTTGCTTCTCCTCTATATGTCGTATTTCTCAACCGATCTACACGAAACTTAATAAATAGAAACCTTAAGTCTACAGTTATTGAGCGAGCGAGCGTTAGCGAGCGAAGCGTCTATGCTTCAGGTTGGCCAAATTTTCTTTTTTCTGTATGTTGGTTCTTCTCTACAGGTCGTATTTCTCAACCGACTTTGATTGAAATTTAGTATACAAGTTCTATGAGCTTATGGATTTTTTTGTCGTGAGGGATTTTTAATTGGTAAGGTATTTATCCCACAAAGAGAGGTGCTAGATATTTCCGCACTATGAGATCCGTTTTGATGAAACTTAGTATACAAGTTCTATGAGCTTATGGTTTTTTTTGTCGTTGGGGATTTTTGATCTCGAGCTCGCGAGGTCTACTGTTCGCAGAACTATTAGTATTTTATTGTAAGGGTATTTCGTCCACTACGGCTAAGTGCTCGCGAGGTCTACTGTTCGCAGGACAACTAGTATTCGTAAGATTATATTATATACTTACCATTGACATGGCTAGCAAGTTGCTGTAACAGCGCTAAGGCAGCCGCAGCCAAGTCTTTGGGAGTGTGTGAAGCGCAGAGAGGACTCGGGCGTGTAGCAAGCGCTAGCAGACGCCGGAGTAATGTGCCTTCAGTACCAAGAGTTGCCGGCCCTCTTTCCGTGCTACCTACAAATTAGTAATGAAAAGTCTTAATTAAACATTAAGATATCGACCCTTACCATACTGAAATCACTATGCTAATGAAGTTAAGTTGTTTTTTTATATTATTTGAAGTATTTATTTTATTTTTATTAGCAGGACGACTTTGGTCCTGCAATAAGGAGACCGTGGTAACCATTATGTACTACTAGCTGCGCCCCACGGTTTTACCCGCGTAAGTCCCGTTCCCGTGGAAATATCGGGATAAAATGTAGGCTTTGTTTTATTCCCGATATCCATCTACTTATATTCCAAGTTTCATCGCAATCGGTTCAGTAGTTTTTGCGTGATTGAGTAACAAACATCCAAACACACACACTTTCACATTTACAATATTAGTAGGATAGTAGAATTAATAGAGGCATATAGAGGTAAAGTCTCAAACATATTTCATGCTCTTTTTACGAAAAATGTTTTACCCTTTCATTGCAAATAAACTTTTTAACTTTAACTTTCCTAATAAAACACTTTATTTATCCGGTTTTATCGCGTTTTTATTCATTATTTGAACCGAGCTTAACCCGAGCTTTAACTTTCCTTTCCTTGCAGTCGGGTATAAAGCTGCTGCAGCGCTAGCAATATTATTACGTCTATTGTTACGATAAAATTAGCATTATTCGGACGCTAAGATGCAGTCGATGAGTGACGAATAAAATGTTAAAAGCAACATTGATTTTGGCGGTAACGTTACCGCAGTGGCTATTTAAACATGTCTTCCTTTTAGTGTCTAAACTAGTGTTGGTTGAGATCAATAAAACGAAATAATATGCATTTGATTCAACTATTTTGACTTTTGCTGTGGCATGTTACCAGCCATAAATCGTAACCACTGACTGAAGACGGATCGGAACATTTTGAGCGTGCTACATCTTAGACTCCCATGTTACATGAATTGCATAGAGCACTCTGATATGAGCGCTATATTATGCAACGTCCATGTTTAAATAATTTATTGCATAATTCTCATATTACATGGCTCTACAATACTCTACAATGTAGAGTTATGTAGGACTCTATTTTATGAGTGTCATGTTCACTTAAATTAAAGGTTTATATCATTTACTTAGAAGAATTCTCAAGTGAAAAATGTCTCAGTTCAAACTGTGGTTTAAACTAAAAAACAGAACCACTACATAGCCTCAGTGGGCTCACCAGAAAGTCAACGCCTTCCGGAATTAACTCCCCAAATAGATAATAGATGGCGCTACTAGGAGCAAAACATAGAATGTTTATTAAAATATTTTTTTAAAAATACAATTCGCAATAACAATTTAATCAAAATGTGTTAGAAGATATCTAAGTTGTGTAGAAAATTGATACACAAGCAAAAAGTAAAATCCGTTCATAAATAGACAAGTTATAAACGAAAATACTAAATCGCGAAAGCGTTATTTTTTTCGTTCGGTACTATGTATTGGATCGAGTTTGTAAGTACGTTGGAAGTGTGATTCCTAGTGTGATGTTACAAAACTGTTAATAGATCACTAGCGTTAGTTAGAGGGTCTAGCAGCACGTGACGTCACGCGCTCGTTGACAGGCGACGCTCCTTGTAATGTGCGCGGCGGATGCTCGCCCGGCGTGGCTGCGACGGACCGGCTGCGCACATTCCTCGGGCGGCCTTTCCGTGAACCTTACGCGGTTTTAGTTAACTCGTTAGCTTAGCTCCGGTTAAATTCTAGCACTTCTATGACATGGCGGCGAGGGACACCTCGATTGCCAGCTTTTTGGATCTTGTTCACTCAAAATACGCGTTCAGTAACCCTTCGGTTCTATTCAAAAATAATTTAAACGTGTATTGATAAGATAACGAAACGATAAACATAGGTTAGGCGGCCATTTTGTTTTTGTATCCCCACTCGGCATGTCGTTCGATAACTGTGGAACCAATAACCTAAACGGTACTTCGGCTCGTGTTGTTATTTGGTGAATTAAACGGTATAATATGTTTTATAATAACGTTTTACTGTTGATTTAACAACAAAGTGTAGTTTGTGTGAGCATATTGAGCACGTGTGAATTGTTTGTTTTGAAGTGATTAAATTTTCGTTGATCTTCATGACAATGGATTTTAAAATAAAAGCCGAAGGCAGGTGTAGAAGTAAAAACTTCACAGAAAGGGAAAAAGGGCTTCTCATCGAAATAGCGAAGGATTTTGGATATATTATAAATAATAAAAAAACAGACTCCGCTACAGTAGGAGCCAAGAAGAAAGCTTGGCGTGAGCTGACTAGCAGATTTAATGCGGAGTCAGAAACCGGTTTGAGAACGGAGAAACAATTATATGCTTTGTATGATAATTTAAAGAAAAAAGCTAAAAAAGATAAGGTAAGCTATAACTAATTGTAAATGACAGTCACCCGCCGCTGATAAACCGTGGGTTCCAAACGGGTGCAATTTTCGAACATATCATGAAGGGACGTATATCTATCTACCACTAAATAAGTATTTAAGATAGCAATTTTTACGCAAAAACTTATTGTCATATAAATATTTATAAAAGTAGAAGAGTTGCAATTCGTATTTTATTTTAATGGAGTTTTAGGCTATTACTTAGAGATACAAGTTTGTAGTTTACGGTTAGTTTTCAATCTTTGAAACAAAAAATGCTAATAATAGCATGTTAATTTTTCAGTTGAGTAAAATTCGCTAATTCTATGAATCTAGAGTTACTAACAAAATATTAAAATATTATACCAAAATGTAAAAACGGGATATTCATTATGTTCTTGATTCTTTATTACTGAGCTTATTAATGTTTGCAACTGGCTTGTTCTAGATTTATAAATTCTACCCTATACCTAGTTATATACGGGATGGACCTTTTCAATGGGCATTCAGGGAGATATCCTCACCATAAGAGATAGCGAAAAATGCTGAAAGGCGTCTCTGATTTTGTCCAAAACTAATGACATTTTTATATTTTTAAAAAATTCATTACCCTATCTAGCCAAGAATAAACATCCTAAATTATTGTACCGATCGGTAGTGTTGATGATAAAAATCAAATCCTGGAAACAAACATAGTTTCCTTTTAGTATTTTTCGTTATTACTTACAGTTTAGGATATCCCCTTGAAAGCCCATTGAAATGGTTCACCTTGTATACACACACACTAATTAATTAATTGACATTTTTATATTGGTACCTCGGTTACTGCGGTACAAGCTTGTGCTTGGTGTAGAATCAATGTCTGATAAATGTAATTTGAGAAATGTCTAATAAGTGTCATAGTTAATAAATAAAGATTTAATTTGATTTTGAATTCTAAGGTCAACCTTGAAAAAGCCAACTGCAAAGTTAGCGAAAGCTCGGTCGTTCAAAAATCATGAATAAAACGCGATTAAACCCGGTAAATAAAGTGTTTAATTATGCAAAATCGCGAAAACCATAGAATAAATTTTGTATACACACTACCTACGTCTTATTTTTACAGCAGAGCGAGACGTCTAAGACAGAAAGTGATACAATATGTCCGAAGACATCTGAAGTCGATGAAGAAAGTGTGGGGTCATCAACTGTTACTCACCATTTCGATCCATCGACTAACGAATCCGACCCCTTAGTAACATATTATAATTTAGGTATGTATATTCGTTCGTTTTACTTTTAGGTAGAAACGCTTGATTCCCATACAAACACAATTATAACAATTACTTAAAATGCTCTCCAAAAATAACACACATAACTGTGTAGTGTTTTAGTGTAGGAAACACTTTAAAATCATTACAATTGCCAAAAATACATTCAAAATGAATCCCTAATAATATGTAGTTTTGTTTTTGTCGAAAAGACCATTTGAAACGCGAGATAACTGCAATGAATTTACATTTTGGATAATATAAGCGACTAGCTGCGCCCCGCGGTTTCACCCGCGTAAGTCCCGTTCCCGCGGCAATAACGGGATAAAGAGTAGCCTATGTGTTTATCCAGGTCCCCAGCTACCTATATTCCAAGTTTCATCGCAATCGGTTCAGTAGTTTTAGCGTAAAAGAGTAAGAACCTCACATACATACATACATACAAACTTTCGCGTTTATAATATTAGTAAGATTTATATCCATCTGTTCAATTTAAAATCCTACTAACATTTTTTAAAAAATGTGTCATTTGTTACGCCTTCGATGAAATGTACGAGTAGATTGTTGCAGACATGAAATATCATACAGGATACTATTTATCCCATATTCCAATAGGATAGGGACTTAAACGGCTGAAACCGCAGGGTGCTGCTAGTATAAATCTAAGTAAATACAGTAGGTACCGATATAATTTAAACTAAATCATCATTCATTAATTACAGAAATTAAAACAGAAGTTCTAGACGTAGAGGAAGATGCTTTAAAGGAAGAAGAGGATGCTGTGCGTGAAATGAGTGAAGATTCTTCAACTTCTAAAGATTTCAACCAATCCACTAGTCTCACACCGAAGGAGAAAAGTATAAATCAGTCTCAATGTGCATCATGTAAGAAAAACAAGTTTACTTCCTTTATAAAGAGGATAAAAGAAAAACAACATAACGATGATATGATTTCTGCTAAGAAGCTGGAAATTTTACAAGTCCAACGAGAACAAGAGTTTTTAAAATTACAAAAACATAAAGTTTTGTTTGATTTAGACATTGAAATGAAAAAGGTTATGTTAGAAAACGCAAAGTTAGACCTAGAATTAAAAAGAAGAAAATTAAATCAATAAAAATAATAATGTATTGGTCATCATCATCATCAGGATGTATTGGTCATCATCATCATGTAGGACGTCCTACACTACGTTTGCCGAGACGCGGTCTCCACTCTAGAACTCGTTTACCCCAACGGTTGTCGGTTCTACGGCTAATATGGCCAGCCCACTGCCACTTCAGCTTCTAATCCGGTAACTATGTCGAAGACTTTAGTTTTCACCCCATTTCTGTTGTTGAGCGACTTTAAATTTGTGGACCAACCGTGCCGTTAGTGTCCACGTTTCGGCTCCGTATGTCATGACGGGTAGGACGCACTGATTAAAGACCTTCGATCATCTTTAGGCACTGTGGGACCAACGGTGTAATGTATTGGTAATAAGTTTGCATTTCAATGGCAGCTAGTAACTTTTAAATTTTTAATGGTATTTTGAGTTTTTTGATTGGAAATAAAGTTCTCTTTCTTTCTTTAAAGTCGAAAAATAATAATGTTTAATTCTGTTTACGAATTTAGGTGATAAAGCCACCGCTGTGAAGCTAGGCAGTATGAAGTATTTTAGAACGAATTATTTTTGTTTAAGTAGTCAGTAAAATAAAACATTTATCTGTCCATCTGTGCCAGTCAGACAGAAAGTAACAAATTCTTACCAACAGTAGCAGAACCATAGTAATCGTGGGTTCGAGTCCCGCCAAGATTGATCGAAGCACACAAATACAATTTCGATGCAATAAAATTCCGACGAAATTAGTGTCTTCGGCATACTTATTTTCTTAGTATCAATATTTTTATGATCATGAGGTTATTAGGAGTTTTGGTGGGAACACCTGGAGGAGATGTATTGCTAAATTTTTATTTTCATAAAGTTCAAATGCGTGTAAATTGTTTAATTTCGTTAAAGTGTAATGAAAGTCAAAATCGGTGCAAAACACGGACTCTTCAAAGCTCGCGTGGACCGTCATTGTTAGGAGCCACCATTTACAATGACTTTCTTGACTTGACTTTTACTACGATGACTTGACTGTTTTGATGCAAATAACTTGCAAAATTAATAATACTTTGACACTGGCTACTTTCCAAATGGCCATAATCGGATCACAACCGATTTAAAGAGGTTAGCTAGCTGCATCCACATAATTATATTGTATAGTCGCAACGCCTGGCGCGGTTAATACTTGGACAATTTTTGAGGCAAAATATTATATTTTCTTATTTTCTCAAATATCTCATTTTCTCGAGCTCTTTGGAGCTTTGGGAGGCACGTTAAGCTGTTGATTAAATAAATAAAATAAATAAATCCTTTGATCAACACACAACAGCCATCTAGCCCCGTGGTAAGCTGCTAGGCTTGTGTTACGGTGATCTCTGATTGCAGTCGTATGGTTAAGTTATAGGCCCTTGGACGCCCTGAAAACTATAATTCGACCCACACCCATGATACGATTACAAGATTTCCAATTGGTCCCCAGTGTGGACGTTCCTGTAGGGCAACGCCTGTATTTGGTATAGAACGTATCGTCTATAACTTACCCGTGTTATCAGGCGGCTGCATCAGAACTTTTCTGAGCCGAGTTCTAGTCGTCAACAGACCGCGCACAGCACACAGTGTCAGTAACTCCATCTGTTGTTTCCTCAACCCGAAGACGTCCACTTCAGCTAAAAACAAGTAATTCAAGTTATCCTCATATAGGAATCTATGTCATTTAAGAGGGTTATCCTACAGTTTTAACCATAACACCCTTAGTACAGTTTCAATGTTTAAAACCGACTTAAAATATAGTTCACTCGGTTTTAAACTTTGCAACTGTACCCAACGTGCTATAGCCGAGCGACCGGAGGCTGACGCCTAGATCCTAACGAGTACTTGACTAAAACGAATGGTCTAGAATATTCGCGACTGGCCCGCAGTGGGAGTAAGCCTAGCGATTACCTAGGTGCTAAGTGCTCAGTGCGACGTGTGTGTCCTACCTAAGTTCAGTCGCGAACATTCTAGAACATTCGTTTTAATTAGGACCTCGTTAGGCTCTAGGCTTTAAGCCAGCCTCCGGTCTGTGTGGTCGTTTGTAAGTACGACTGTAAGGCCATGGTATGAATACCATAGTTACCTGGTAAGTGGTGTGGATGCATGGGCGAGGCCTGCGGTCCCGCCCCGAGCAGCGAGGCACACACTCGCAGCGCACTCTCGCCGCCACTCAGCGGCTGTACGAGCCGCTCCGGTTCCACACAAACCACGCTATTTATTTCACTCTGCAATTCAAAAGAATAGCATAGGAACGCGAGATTTTGAACACACATTAAAAATATGCTATTTATTTAAATACATATCATCATCATCATCCGAGCGATGTTCCTGGATACATCACACTCGGGAGTCCGGGTTCCACTTGTATCGGGACCAAGGAGTTCACTTAAAGACACATAAACTAGTAAATATCTAGTAAATAAACTGTTACGCTCTGCTTCGTTTCGGGAACTGTCCCGTGATAATTCCGTCCACTACGTCTAGGACACCCGCTACAATACACTACTTACTTTAGTGAGGGTATTGTCGTCGTAGACTAGAGTAACTTTGGCTCTGGAAGAGAACTGTGTGACGATCCCGTTGCGCGGCGGCGACCCGCAACTCACGCGCTGACCAAGACGTATACGCCATTCGACACCGCCCACTACGCCTAGTGCACCCGCTGCAAAAAAAACAAAAACTATGATTAATAATTGCCTATTGAAATAAAACAGCAGGCATATGGCGTTATTTCGAGATGGGTCCAGACCAAAGACGATAAAAACAGTGGAATCATACGTAAGAGACCTCACGAAAATAGTTACTTTTAGTAGCAGTCTCGTGCAAGAAGGGCCAATCACAACGAGTCTAAGTATAGATAGGTAACGCAATGGCCAATCATTAGGTTTGAGTATTACCTCACTCCTTGATGGTGAGTTGTGTTTTGTACAAAAATCACAGAATGAGCAGTCAATTGTCTTTGGTCCTGACAAAACGAACGAGAGCAAGCTAAGGCAAATGAATGGGAATTGCCGATCGGTGATACATATTTGACGCCAATCAAGCTAATCCTCAAACATGTGCATTGCGCATCGCAATCATATTTAAAGTTTTCAGATTCAAGCGCTTGAACACTATGCGATTGTGCTGTGTTCGCTTTATTTCACTGTGACATTCACAATGATTTGTTTTCTTTGCTTAATTGCTTTGTTCTGTACCTGAATTCTGAATAGAATGAGCGATTCATGACATATGATCAAGTATGACATAAACTGTACAGAACTATATTTATGTACTAAATGTACAGAAATATAGGGTAATTTACCGATAAGACAGCTTTCCAAACTGGGTGGGGCGGGCTTCATTGTTTGGGTCATATCTTGACTTGCTTGCGGCCACCAATGCCAATCGTTTGTTACCTGTAATTTTAATAAAAATTCTATTAAATCATAGGTTCATTAATAAAATAACTGTAACACCGTGGACGCGTGGATGACCTCAACAAAGCAAAGCAATTTCAAGCACAAGTGGGTTGGTTTCATTCACAATCATCATCATCGTCCGAGCGATGTGGCGCCTCACCCCGACCGGCACAGCGGTGTGGCGGCCGCTATGCAAAAAATGCTATGCAATAGCTTTACCGCGGCAGTCCCCGAGTGTTACACGTATTTTTTTAAAATAGTTACCATCTGCGCAGCGAGTTGCAGTTTCTCGAGTAGCAATGCGGTGATAGGTCCGTGCCACTGCGGCGCGGAGTGCAGTCGCCGCACCAACTGCACCAGCGACACGCAGCTCGTGCCGGTGTAGCTCGCGGTCGCCGGCGCGCGCCATCTGTTGTCTGAAGGGGACAAACGTCTGAAGGGTGGCTGAACGACGATGCGGTCAAAATTCCAAATTCAAATCATGTGGTCGACTCGACAGACGTCATTCACGGTATCGCAAACTTGTGATATTCGTGTTCGTGGATACGTAGTGAACAGAACTACTGTTCGGATTTATATAGAACACGTTATTGTGCTAATTACACAAATACGTTATTGCTATCCAAATTAAGTGAGATAAACTTTCTTTCCCTTCACAACCAAATATCACAAACCTCACAGAGTGGTAGTAAACTGCTGCAACTCTGTTCAACCATGTAAGTTTAAAGTCAAAAATTCTTACCAACTTCCTCTTCATCAGCATTAGGCGGCAACGAGTTATGGTTCAACTTGAGGGCGGGGTCTAGAGGATGGGTCTCGAGCCACACTCGGCCAATCAGCGCCAGTAACTGAGCGCCGACAGTGTGACGCCATTCCGGAGCACCCGTGTGTTCTATTAGCACTCGTCGGAGTAACCAGAGGGCTTGGATCTGGGAAATAACATGATAAATAGATACCGAATTTCGCGAGCATAAAAACATTACATTTATTATAATTGATTGTATCAGGCGTTACTTTTCGGAACTTCATATCAACTATATTCACATTTTACCGGGTCTTAATCGCGCACTAATTTCTTTACCTCCGGACAGTAAACAACAACGGTTATAAATAGAGGACGACACCCGCCGCAGCTCCAGTCCCCTCGAGACCAAGATCGTAACATGATCGAAACGTCGAGGTAAGAAAATAAATATATAGTACGCGATTAAGACCCGGTAAAATATAAATATGTTAACAAATCGTGTGAATTTAAAAAGTTTATTTTCATAACAACTTTGTTAAAAATTAATAAAAAATTGGTGTTCTTTGCACGCGGCAGACCGCATGATACGTAGTGATACTACCTTTAAAAGTTGACAGAAACAAAAAGTGGTATAATTACTCTGACCGAAGGCTATTTTAGTTTATGTTTACTTAAAATATGACTATCGTGTATGACATAACATAATATACTAGGGGCTTTGCCAGAATATCTATGTATACTAAGGAGTTATATACAGTGGGTACGTACTTGTAAATAAATAAGATCTTGGGTGATTGGTTTATCATTTGTAGAAATAATACTGTAGCATAGTTCAAACCACGAATCCGTACACAGAGCTGTTCGCATTTCAGGATTCTGGGCACTTGCTGGAAACAAAATAAACACATGTTTCAAGCTCAGGCTATATTATCTTTTGTATTATTTGGTTTCAAGTTAGTTATCCTACATACCATAAAAAATACTATAAAAATAAACCTAAATCTAGGCGGTACAAAGGGATGTGCAATGGTTTAATAGCGATTTCTTCTAGGCGTTTATTTTACTAAATATTATTAACGCGAAAGTTTGTTTGTATGTATGTGACTTTGTTACTCTTTCACGCAAAAAGTACTGAACCGATTGCAATGAAACTTGGAATATAGGTAGCTCGATACCGGGAATAACACATATACTACTTTTATTCCGATATTCCCGCGGGAACGGGGCTTACGCGGTGATACCGCTGGGGGCAGCTAGTATATATATAAAAGTTAAATGAGGGGTTCAGTTAGAAACTAGCAGATTCCTGAGGTTTTAGTTGAGCGCAGGGTCTTACTTTTTTTTTGTCCTGGTGCTTACTTTGCGTTTCCACTTCTCACGATCTTCAGCATAAGGGACTTATATAGAATTTAATATGTACAGATAAAAGAATACTTTATTTCCCTTACCCCTGAGTAAAGCGAGCGCCGTATGATACTGCGCCGAGAAGGCGGTGGGTGGTGGCGTCGCGTGCGCGTGCGCGAGCGCCAACAGCCGCCGCTGCAGAGCGGTCACGTTCCGCCGCGACACTACACCCTGCGAGAAGCCCACTCCCGCGCACAACGCGCGGATTGCGTTCGTACAGGCGGCCCGGACCTCGCTCACTGGCCACCATTCCACGTTGTTCTCTACCACTAAAAGGTACAAAACTGGGTTAATACCACAGTACATAGAAAGGCTAAGGCTGAGGCACAGCTGTAAGGAAACTACCTACAAATGCTTGAAACGGCTCACTCACACAAACATGCGTGTCGAAGAGACTAAGTATGCTTCGCGGTGCAGTCAGTACTGCGTGCCGCTTCACGACTAGTGTGCACGTTTGTGTGAGCAGTATCTATACTGCTTCCTCTATGTACTGTGGTTATACTGTGTTCTATCAACGTATTAGTAGATTCGTCATTTTAAAAATTGAGAAACTGGTTTTAGGGTTTCGTATTCAACAACTTTTATAGTATCGTCATGACCTTCTGTAAGGGACTTTGCTTAGACATGGTTGATAACTATCATGTATACATGTCGATGACGCCAACAAAATAGTACAATAATTAAATAGAGATGTTAACCATTTCTGATTTTGGGAACGCGAAGGATAGTTTGAGCTTCGAGGTATCCTCGGCTATGGCACGCTGGGTACAGTTGCAAAGTTTAGAACGGAGTGAATTGTTTTGAAGTTAATAAGGTTAGGCTTAAAATACTCACCAGTAGCATGTACAGTCTCATCGATCGAAGGCGGCGGTGAGGGCGATCTTGCCAGTTTGAGGTCGAACTTGCCTTCCTTCCCCATTCTGTAGGAGTTGGTCCCACCTGCGTCCCACGCCACGCGCACCCAACCGTCCTCACCTAACTCGCCTATCACGCGCCCTTCGCCGCCGGGAATACCGTCCTAGAATATTAAGAATAAATATTCTATTTGTCTGGGTTGTACGTTCACCTAACACGATTAGGTGACGGAGGAGTTGATACTACAATAATTTTAAAGGAAAAATTCATCTTCAAAAGTTCACATGCGGCGACATTTGAACTTCCCGCAAGTTCCCGCGGGAACTTGCGTGGCCGAGCGGTTAAAGCACTGGGGTACTGATCCAGGGACGCGAGTTCAAATCTCGCCACAAGTGAAATTTTGAAGATAAATTTTTCCTTTTAAATATTTCTAGTAAAGCAATAAAAACAAATTACGAAATATTGAGTAGTTAATGACAAAAATAATAGACAGATATTTTTATTAGTAAGATTCAATTAGTTTTTTTTGTTTTTTCGTTTTAGAAGTGAGAAGGCACTTGACCTGCAGTGAGATCAAATAGGCTTAAACAAATAATGTTAGATTATTAACGAGGTTACAACCTTGGAGTCTCGATGCATAGTTATGCAGCGCATAAGTAGGGTGGTAAGTTACAATAAATGTTTTTTTTCTAGGCAAGCATGTTACACCGCTGACACTCGGCCCCTTTAGGTAAGATGAGGTCAAATGCTAGCCTTGTGTATAAAAAACATAGTTTTTACAAGGATTACAGTTTCTACGTTACCTGATCACCCCATTTCCAGTCTTTCCCTCGTACGACTTTCGTTCCCATTTTCATTAAAGAAGCAAGTTCAGGACCAGATAAGGAAGCGCCGCGGGCGCGAGCACCAAGTCTTTCATCCTCGTATATCACTAAACAATCAGCTGCAAACAAAATGCACAGGTTAAAATTGAAAGTATAAAATACTAGCTGCGTACAGCGGTTTCACTTAAATCTCGATCCTGTGAAAATATTGGGATCAACCGTAGGCTATGTTACTCCTCGATAATATAGCTTACTATTGGTGAAAGAATTTTTGAAATCGGTTTAGTTGTTTCGTAGCCTATTGGTTTCAAACAAATAAACAAATCTTTCCTCTTTATAATATTAGTAGAGATAATGCCCTGTTGCCACGAAAAACACACTTTATTAAGTTAGAGCTTAAAATAACTCGCTTCAAACTACCACCAATATTATAACGTTTAATTTATCTAAGGATCGCTGTCATTAAACAGGACTTGAACAATAAAGTGTTGTTTCTAAATAAGAACGTTTTGAGTTTTGTTAACCGAGGAAGTGTTGCAGAATATACTTTTCTATAATATTATTTATCCTTTTGGCAAATAAAAACGTTTGTATATTTATACTACTTACATTTCGACTTAAGACTACTACATAAAAGAGATGAGTATTGAGATGTTTCTCCTCCGATTTGCTTCAAAAGTGTCAGGCACGAGCTTAGGGCTCCGCTGTTTACCAGTTGTTCCAACTCAGGTCCCAGACAACCCTCAGTGAGTAGTGAGAGCAATGTTATTAGGAACCTGGAAAATAAGATAGTTAAACTTTGTATTCTATTAGTTGCGCCACGCGGTTTCACTCGCGTGAGTCGCAGTCCCGTGGGAATATCGGTATCAAAAATAGCCTATGTTTCGATTTTAAACTCACATGGTTGTTTCTACAACCAATATTAGAGCGAGTGAATTTTTGAAGATGTACTTGTCATTTCAAATATGTTAAGTAACAAATAGTTAAGGCTGCGGGTTAGAATCCCGTCGGGTGCAAATATTTATGCTTAAAAATAAATATTTGTATCTGGTCTGGGTGTCTTTCTATATATAATATGTATGTATTTACAAAAAAAAGTACAATATGTAGTATATCCATTGTCTAGTACCCATAGTACAAGTCTAGTGCTTAGTTTGGGGGCTAGATTGCGCTGTGTGTAATGTCGTGCAATATTTATTTATTTATAAGGTTATTTATCTTACCTCGCCCGAGAAGGTCGATTCAACAATGCATGAGCCCCATAATTAGCGCTCATTTTCAAAGGCAAATTCTGAGTCTGTTCGCCTTCTAGCACTTTCGATTTTAATTCTATGAGTATAAAGTCCATTAGCTTAGATCTTTCTAGGAGTATCATATATTTCGAGTAGGGTATCACAGATTCTATGCCTTTTAGAGGCGGGGTTAGTGGCGTGGTGGGCTTTAGTGGTACGTAGGGCACCGAGTCAGCCATCGAGGCCCCGAGCAGACCGGACAGGGCGGCGTATTTCACGCTTTCAGACATAGTCTGAGATGAGTATAGTATATTGTTTATCATACTGTAACCAGTCTTTCTTATTTCCGCTCTTTGTATCTGAAACGAAAAAGCATTTTTTTTATTTTAAACTTAAGATAAATATAGTTTTATATTCTGTTTTCGAGGCTTAGGGACCGTCTCCACGAACGTTAGAATTGCGGCGATATTACTTCATTTCTATACAAGGCACCGCCGCGTTAACGTCGCCGTGTGGAGACACGTTCATAGAGATTGTATAGAAATAAATGGCTCAACGATAATATCGCCGCGATTCTAACGCTCCTCGAGACGGTTCCTTTACATTGTAATAAAACAGAACATTTTATAAATTGACGAATTACATCTCAGTAAAAAAAAATAATAGTAATAGATGTTTTACCTGACAATACAAAGCTCGACGTAAAATATCAATATCACAGGGTTCTTCAGTTATCACAAAATCAATTATCGCTAGTGTTAAACTCTGTTGTTCGGGCGTCACTTCTTCTAATAACCAATACAAATCTGAAAATAAACCATACAACCAAAGTAAATCAGAGCTGATAAAAAAAAATATTATTTAAAAAAAAAAAAAACCTTAAAATTTTGTTCTAAAACTCAGCAGGATTCGAACCCGCGACTATTCCGCGGTTTTTTTTAAGTATTCCTTAATTTCAGTTTTGTATATGAACGTGCATTTTTCGTAAGTAAACTTTGATATTTTGTTGAACATCAGGTATGTCGTATAATACTAAGATGGTCTTCAAATCTGTAATTTGAGGTAACTTCTGGTATTACCTTTCTCCTGACAAGCAAGCCTGGAGACCCACGCGTTAACGAACTTATTCCGTTCAGAATTATCATCATCCTTCTCTTCATCAGCCATTATGAGATCAGTCTTGAGATCCTCTGCCAGCATCATCACCTAAAACATTGAAAGTATTTACAAAGCTGCACTGCTACCGATCTGTGAAACATTAACTCCCTTACTTATAAAATATTTACACATGACTAAGTTATGTGACGTTTGTCAATGTCTGTTAACTTTGAAACTTCATGTGACAGTAAAAGACACACGATGCATAGTTATGCACTGCATTAATTATCGTTATAAGTAAGGGGGTAAATTGTTATTTTCAATTTATTAAAAAAATCTCAAATGGAAACCAAGCGCTGAACTTTTCCTGTTAGCTTCAAAGTTCTTTATTTAAATCAATTGAAAATAAAAGATGATCGATTTGTCTTTAATCCAAAGTTAGCTAATACTAAAACTTTTGTTCATCTTATTCGTTGTAGTGTAGTGTATTCGGGATCAATATACTACACTCATGAACTTTCATATTCGTAATAAACTGAACTATTTAACCTACTTAATTACATAAATACAAAAGTTTACATTACCAACACAAAAATTAAAAAATAAACATAGGCTAGTAGTAATTTGTATCTCATTTAAAGTGACATTGTTGTCTTACGGGAATAAACGTCTTTAAACCTAATATTAGCTGGATATTAAAAATCTGTACCTGCTTCTCGCTCTCCATCGATTCCTTCAGCACCGAAACATCAGTCATATCATACGAACTAATTGAGATCTCATTAGTCGGAGTTTTATCATCCGCATCATCTCTATCAGGTTTCTCGCTCCGACCTTCGCACTTCAGATTCAAACCGCTGTTGTTCGAGGCATTCTTCATTTCTTTCTCCAAAGGTCGCTCTCTCATTTTGATCCGGATTTTCGTTTGAGGAATGAGTATTTCCTTACAGTGATCGCCGGTCGCGTCGCTCGGTATCGGTTTCGTCGGTTCGATTACTATATTCGGTGGTTCATCGGGAGTTTTCGACGACGCATTGGCTATAGAAGACTTGATCAGCAACGCGTCGCCTTGTAGCAGACTTCCAGTAGCTTTCAGCATGCTTTTGCTCAAGCTGTTCTGCCTGTTCCTCAGATCTTTGGTCGTTTCGAAGCATTTGTTGAAGCTGGGTGTTTTGGCGGCGCGCGCGACCTTTTGGAATATCTTCTTGGCGGTGGGAGGGCGTTTGGAGGGCGGTCGTTTCTGTAAGGCTGATACTGCGGGGGATATCGCCGCGCGGACTTCGTGGAGGAGGAATCTCGCGCGTTCTAAAGGTGCTGCGCAAACCTAGATCGTACAGTACAACATTAGAGTATATTTTGGGTGGGAGGCTTCGGCTGCGACTTGTTACCTACCAGAAATTGGCCTTAGTTGTATCCGTAAGCGGAATTGGCTATGTTTCGATACGTAGACTGGTGCAGTATGGAAGACGGATCGGAGTTTGTCCCACTGCTGTCTTACTTCTTCTAAATGAGCAAGCTATATCTCAGACCACATCATCACTTACCATTATGAGAGGTAAGGGTCAAATGCTAATACACTGTGTTTAAAATGTTTTCGTGTTTGTTCGAATACTAGCTGCGCCCCGCGGTTTCAGCCGCGTAAGTCCCGTTCCCACGGGCATTTCGGGATAAAAAATAGCCTATGTGTTATTCCCGATATCCAGCTACCTATATTCCAAGTTTAATCGCAATCGGTTCAGTAGTTTTAGCGTGAAAAAGTAACAAAGTCACATACATACATACCAACTTTCGCGTTTAACACATAGGCTACATTATATCCCGATATTCCCGCGGGAACGGGACTTACGAGGGTGAAACCGCGGGACGCAGCTAGTTATTGTATAAACATTAAGCTTTACCTCCTTATAACCTCGAGACAGCTGTTGCCGTGTCCTCATCAGAGTCCATTTACATTGTTGTACGGTCTTGACAACTTCCGACATCGCTGGAGATAACTTAACTTCACCTTTATCCATTTCTAAAATGAAAGAACAAAGCAATGTAGTTTATGTGACTGTTTTATAATGATAGGCATTGAAACACTAGGTTTTTTTTGCTAATCATGTAACTCTCACACTGCTTTATGTACACAATTATAAATAACAAATTGTTTTATAAGACAAATTAAAAATTATTAAAACAACTGTACTTAAATGTAAAAAAAAACTACCGCGTATCTTCTTACACTTATCACTAACTTTCGCATTATAAACATTAGTGGCATGAATATAAAATGACTTGTCTAATGAATGAATGACAATTCATTAGACCAACGATAGACCTTTGAATCATCTTTTAAATAAGGGCAGTATGTAGTGTGACCTTACCAGCTGTAGCAGTAGCCAGCGCATGTTCCTTCAATCCAGTGTGGAACAACAGAGCGGCTAACAGCGCGCGTCGCAGCTCCTCTAGCGGGTGTTCGGGGGGGAAGTGCGGGGCGCAGCCTTCGCGACGCTCGCACGCCCACCATAGGTGGAGGGCCAGAGGGTCCTGTAGGAGAAAATTGAATAGTTTATTTCTTCTCATCTGAGTGATATTCCCGGGAGTCGAAGTCCGATAGGCAAGTTGACCATTCGTAAAAATATTGATAAATATATGTAATATTTATCAATATTTTTACGAACGGCCCTACTCGGAATAAAGCAGTGTACTCGCCACCACGGGGGGAGAACTTTATGTTCCCCAGTTTCCTTTTCAGATTCTTTAGTCGCCTCTTACGACAGCCACGGGAAGAGATAGGGTTGCATACTTCACTTTTGTTAATCGTGATGTAATATGTTGACGTAGTGTTTCTGCATAACAATATACGTCAACATACTTGGTCGTTCCTCTGTACGATTCGACTCGGTGTATCCGCTTCCGAACTTGGATGGAAGTTGGCCGATGCAAGGATAACTTAACCAAGTGACTGTGGACGTACTATTTAAAAAATTATGCATTTAATGGCCTGCCCATTCCGTCCTGTAAGTTGCTCCTAAAGACCTGAACCCCAGACAATGCAGAAGCCGTTGTCGAGTTTTGGGCTAAGACTGTTGAAAAGAGTTGCAGCAGTTTACTACTAACTCCTCGCTGTATTGGTTATAATGAAAAGGTGGAATGGTTTGTCTAGATCTATTTACTGTCTATTGTTATAACACTATTTAGAATACTACGATTAACTAATTATTATGGTAAAACTGGTAAAACTAAAGATGGTAAAATATTGGTAACTTGAACAATGGTTATTAATTGGTAACAAGCGCGTTCAATGGTTTTAGTGCGACTGACTTAAAAACTTAGCAAATTCGCAGCAATAATAAATAAATAGATAAATTCTGTGACCATCACACAGCGCCATCTATTAGCCCCATGGTAAGCTGCTAAGCTTGTTTTACGGTGACTAGACAACGGATATACTACTTATATTTATTTTTCTTTTGTACATACATACATATCATACATAGCAATACACCGCAATGACGTATTTGTGTAATTAGCACAATTACGAAATTGCTGCGTGTTCGATATAAATCCGAACAACTGTCGTAGACTTTGATGCCGTTGACACCAACGATTTCGTTTTTTTTGTTACGGTTGACACGAAGAAGAATATCCGGTGGTAAGGTGTGCTTACATGTAACTTGGGTTCCGCGAGCGCGTGCAGTAAGGCGTCAGCTCTGGCGGTGGCGGTGGCGGTGGCGGCGGGGCGCGGCGCGCGGGCGGCGTGCGGCGGCGCCGGGGCTTCGCTCGCGGGGCTGTTGCCGCCCGTTGACGTGCCGCTGCGGGCCTCCGCCTTCTCTTCTTCGAACGGGTTGGCTAGTTGGGATACCTAAAGAGATTAAGCATTCATAAGGAAAATTGCTTCTATCCTGTGTTGACAAGGGCGTGGGCCGGTCATGTGTGCCGAGGGGAAGACGGCAGGTGACACAAAGCAGTCCTAGAGTCGGGAAGAGAAGTGAGGGCAGACTACCAGCCAGATGGTCCCATGACATAATATCACATGTGGGGGCGACTTGGCATCGGACAACCAGTGACAGAGCTGTGTGGAAGGAGAACAAAACCAGGAACAGAGCTGTGTGGAAGGAGAACAAAACCAGGAACTTGTGTAATACTTGATTTGTTGTCGGAATCACGAAAAGAGTATTATTTTAAAGTGTATAACGTAATTTTTTTGACCTGCCATGGAAATCTACATCGAAAATTCATGTTTCATTGATACCCGAGGACATTTCCTCGGGTATGAAGGCATTTAAACATTAAGATGACTATTTATTCTCACCTGCAATCCAGCTCTAAGGAACATAGCGGTTAGGTTAGAAGCGTTTGCTCGCTCCGCTTGTTGCTTCGGCAACGAGCGAGCGAGCCGCACACCGCATTGTGACACGCCCAATGCGGTTTGAAACGCACTCGATGACAGGATGTGGTACGCTCGAAGGCTGTACGAACTTTCCTGAAAGAGGTCAAATTTGCAAATGCAATAATAAGAAACAGCTAGTCTCTAATAAGACACGCAACACACGAGAAACACTCCGGGTTGTGTGGTCAGGTCAAGTATAAATCTACCTCACATATAAGTATAAATAGTCATTAAAACAATACTTACAGTACAAGTTTGACTGGGTATCTGATCAGAGTACATCCCGACACATTTCTCCGTGATCCGCGACAGGAAAGCCGCATGCGGCTCCACACCGAGAGCGGAAGTCGCGTCACAGCCGCGCAACTTTCGCACCACCTCACAGGTGCTGGGGTTCTCGCATTCGAAGCCATCCACATCGTACACGTGCCCGGATATTATGATCCATGATCCGCCTTCTTTTATGTGGTTGACTATATCACATCTGGGAACAAACGGTAACCGTAAAATAAACACAAAAATCGGTTAAGTGCGAGTCGAACTGACGCCCCGAGGGTTCCGTACTCTTGTAGGACTGTAATTGATGACCAGATATTAAAGAGCCTTTTTATGTATAAGTGCTCATTCCAACTAGAGGCCTACTGACACTGGTTTTCAGTTTTGTTTCGATAAGCTCTTGGGCAATAGTGACATTAAGAGCGGATAAAGAAATTGCATATTCAAGCCGCCAATGTAATTGCTCCACTCAACCATAGTCGTTGGACGCAATCCAAAAATCGTTGGACGTATAGTCAATACGAATACAATAATTTCTGGATTAACAGCCGAGCCGATCTATCGATCAAATTGGCCGGTTTTTGTTTAGTATTTGACATTTATACCTTAATTTTATTTAAAGATTACTCGAGGAATATATCGAGTAATACATCGATTTTATCGAAAAATAAGTACAACTAACTTCCTTATCAAGAGGTTATTCATCTGATTCCTCTTGGACACCAGTCCGGGCCAGCCCAAGAGATCAGCGTCGAGTTTGGCCGCCGCGGGCAGCACGCGCGCGGCCTCGTCGCAGGCGCGTGCGATACGCACGAGTGAAGAGCTGCAGTCGGCGAGTGCGACCGGCGAGCGAGCAGAACAAGCGCACACCCACGCGCTTAGCTCCGTTACTACGCGCCCTGGGAAGGTAGGGAGAATTTAATTATCTAATATCACGACGTGAATGACACAGAACCTTAAGACAAAAGTCTGTGTGTTGCTAGTGATGACTTAGGGATCCGAGACGTGGCCGCTAACTATGCGCCTAGTTAAAAGATGCTCAGCGGGCTATGGAAAAGGCTATGCTTGGTGTTTCCCTGCGCGATAGAATCCAAAATAGAACCTACGAGGGAATAAATAGAATGGAGATCTAACTTCAATATTAAATTAAAAAAAACATGTTCTACGGTCACACAGCAGCAGATGCACATATTGACTTGTTCTGTACAGTTTTACGTATGATCGACCAACGGCGGACGATCTTTAGTGACAGACAAGCGGTCGAATCATCGTTTTAGGCCCTGCAATCACCGTTTGCGTGAAACATTTTTTCAAAAAATTGCTACTTCTATATATATTCGACTTCGTTGAACCAAAGTCACCGATATAGGTGTCAAAATTAGTAGACCTAGGTAGCAATGGGTAGGTCATTTACCTCAAAGGACAGATAACCGTTAGGAAGTAAAAGTCCTCGAGGGGCGACCACGGTGCAATGCGAAACGGAGTGATGGAAGAAAACCTACTCGATGGACCGACGACTTTGTAGCGGTCGCAGGGAGTCGTCGGATGTAGGTAGCTCGCGATCGTTATATGTGGCGTCGTTTTGGGGAGGCCTATGTTCAGCAATATGGATAAGGGCTGAGATGACGATGATAACAAATTCACACATTATGATAAACCACATCATCGCAACGCAGAATACGTTACAACAAGGTACACTCACCGACAATGTCACTAGCGACGAGCTGAGAGAGCGCCGTCAACTGCGCATTGTCCGCTCGGCGCACCGCGCGGCGGAACATCACTAGCGTCGAGTGTACGTGCTCGGCCAGCAGAGACGTGTACTGCGTCAGTAGAGCGCGCACGCCGCCGGCCGAGCTTCGCCCGCCTCTACACCACATCGCTTCACAGAATAGTAACCTGAAACAAATATACATTTCTGTAACACGATAGATAAGCCGAGAGAGATTTCACCTGGTGGTAAGTTTCGAAAGTCTTTTGTTGTTTTTTTTATCGTATTTAGCATTTTTGAGCTAGGAATCTATACTAATATTATAATCTATACTAATATTATAAAGCTGAAGAGTTTGTTTGTTTGATTGTTTGTTTGTTTGTTTGTTTGAACGCGCTAATCTCAGGAACTGCTGGTCCGATTTGAAAAATTCTTTTTGTGTATGATAGTCCATTTATCGAGGGAGGTTATAGGCTACTTTTGATCCCGATATTCTTACGGGGTCGAGACTTACGAGGGTAAATCCCGCGGGACGCAGCTATAAAAACGAAAGTCGTGTTAGTTACACTATTTAAATCTCAAGAACTGCGGAACCGATAGGAATGAAATTTGGTACAGGGTTAGTTTATGAGTTTAAATAAAATATAGGGTACTTTAAATGATCGTACGGGTTAAGCAACGCTTGGCGTGACACATACTTGATGGGTCAACAAGAACAATCGCACCAATTAGAATGAAATGTGGTACAGGGTTAGTTTAAGGATATATATACGATATAGGGTACTTTAAATGATCGTACGGGTTAAGCAACGCTTGACGTGACACATACGTGATGGGTCAACACGAACGATCGCACCAATTAGAATGAAATTTGGTACAGGGATTAGTTTAAGGGTATAAATACGATACTTCAAATGATCGTACGGGTTAGGCAACGCTTGGTATGACATACGTGATGGGTAAAAATGACGGTTAAATCGATTTGAACGAAATTTGGTACAGGGATAGTTTAGTGTTTGAAATAAGATATAGGGTACTTTAAATTATCATACGGGTTAAGCAACGCTTGGTATGACATACGTGATGCGTCACATACGTTACAGGATAGGAATTTATGCGGGTGAAACCGCGGGGCACAGCTAGTAAACACATAAATATGTTGTGTGGAATGTGCTCTTTTGATAATCTGTCTTTTAGAGAATATGAGTATTTTTGAGAGTCGGTCTTTGTGAGAATATCGTTTAAGACGTAACCCGATGGTCTAGAAGAAGGAAGACTGCAGTGGAACAAGACTCGACCCAACGACGGCTGCTGAGCCATTTTTAAATCAAAATTGTCACATTGACTTTTGCCATGGGAGGCAGCGTCGTCGGGTCTTTGCAGCCGCTAATAATTTGCGTCAAATTGAGTATTGCCAAACTAATTTAATCTCCCGCATGACTAAAAAATTTATTAAGTCGGTTTCTTTCAATTAATTCATTATTTCATCATTTATAAATAAGTAATCTTCCGATTGCTACTAATTAAAATGCGCACACACACACCTCTCACCCTAAACGCATATACACTGCTCCGTTCCGTCGTGGGTAAAAATCAGCAAGATAAGACAATAATAATATGAAAATGGATGCAGTAACTTTAATCATCAAGAAGTTTGCTGATGAAGAGGTGGTCCCAGGTGCTCTGTTAATCTATACCTAGTTCTTTAGGAGATTTATTTGGTAGATTCTATTGGTAGAGCCTAAAACTTTTTAATAACAATAGAGTAATCGCCAGCGGACCTTAAACGGCTGAGATATGGGGTGACATAAACACATGGTTTCGAATCCCGGTCGCGCACCAATGTCTTTTTCTTTAAGAAAAAAATATGTGCGCTATTAACATCGTTCTTAAGGTGAAGGAAAACATCGTGAGGAAACCCACAGCTTAAAATCACGCACAAAGGCTCAATAGTAGGGCTAATTGCGGAAACATACAGTTAAAACGTTAACTTTACCACACAAAAATAGAGCCACTCTCGTAGATAACCTACTCCTTGGTTCGATTTCGATAAAAATGTAATGGGGATCTTACCTCTGAAATCTAAGTAACAGGTCACAGCTAGGACTGACAGTGTCATGAGCTTTGGGATCGTCTATTTTACTAGTATCGCCGTGGAGGATCGCATTTATTTGCATCTGCGTTTGACAGCTCGTGTTCTTGATCAGATGCTTCACTAGATGCATCAGGGGCACCGAGGCACCCTTTTCCGATAACGTTGCGTTCGTTAACTGGTATTCTTCTGAAAAATAAAATAGAATAGGCCCATTTATTTACAAACAAATACATTGTAATTCACGTACATTTTTGACAGCAAAGGAAAATATCTGAAGTTAACATGCACAATTAGTTCCGTATAACTATCCAAAAAAAACACATTTGTTGAATAGTAGCTCCACTTATGGTACACTACTGAAGCGGCCGGCAAGAGAGGCATCGATGGACGACCGTGTGTGTTCATCAATGCCTAGTTGCGGCCAAGGTTTGTATAGTACTTTTCTCAAATAATGCGTAGAAATTGAACTAAATAGTCGGAGTCGGAAATTCAGAACTTTTATTTGAAAATACAATTATTGAATGTACAATTCTTAAAATTTAAGTTTTTTTTTTAACTAAACAGGTTTCTATGTGCAAGCCAGTTCGAAATTTAAATTAAACTTCCGATAAGTTACCTCTAGAAGATTGTTCCATTTTTAAATTACACGACAAATATGATTTTACATACCCAACTAGCAAAATTGAGTTAACAGGATTTTTTTTATTACTAAGTAATGATATTTAGCTTGTATATACGTAACTCTATAACTGCTTTTTGTATATTTGTGTTATAAAACGCGTAAAAGCTGTATAAGGTTAACCAGCTCAATTGCCTTTATACTTAACGACATAAACGTTTTGTCAGCTACTTTATACAACTTATATAACACAGCAGTAAATTGAAACTTTTAACTTGAATAAAGAACAACTATGTTGCACAATGGGTTCTATGATGCCATTAAAACGCAATAGTAAACTAATATGGCTTTAAGATCACTAAAATCGAGCTAATTATATATTGATCATCACTGTAGCTAACACGTGATATAATGGATGTCATTGTAGCTCTTATATCTCAGATATGATTTATATAAGCATCTATTAACACTAGTGCTAAATATTTGATAAGGGATCTTTAATAACGTTAATAAGTTACAAAGAAGATCTGTGTGCGCTCATATATCTTTATTGACATAAAAACGTTTCTATTTCTAATTTAAACCTAAATAGACACATATATATTCACAGAAATTCATTTAATGGACCTTTCTGCGTTATTGCGTAGTTTTTGTCGCCAAATTAACAAAATATTAATCAGACAACTACTTTATATTAAGTTTTGTGTTTTTAATCGCTTTTTCCATTTTCTCGGGTACCATTTTTTCTTCATTGAGTGCAGATTAAGAAGACTGAGGAATTTATAAGTTTTATTAGGACGGACTTAGTTATTTTTTTGCTTTCAGATAACCCTAAATATTATAATGGCTGCAAGATGTTGTAAATCGTTTGTTTAGTAGCAAAGATAACACTAATGAATTGTATAATGCTGCTTACAAAATCAATTAATAATTTTAATCATCTTTATTTTATTAAAAAGTATAAATTAGAGAGGCCCACTGAAAAAACACTAATATTGTACCATACATTTATCAACAAAATTCCAAGCGCATGCGATTTTACACTATTTATGATTTTTTAATACACACACAAATTTTAAAACAAAATGGTCATTCAAATGTAACTTCCAACATTATATAAAAACCTTAAACAAAGTTATTATTGATATTTTTCTGCCAAAATACTAGCCAACGATGTATAGTTATTATAGAATCACAATCAGCAATATATCATCAAATAACTTGATACATCGGTGTCGCTGTGACCCTATTGCTTCTTTATTGTGTTACAACTGATTTAAGGCCACTGATATAACACCAACAAGATAAAAATAACACAGATCTATCACCAACATGTATCCCATTAGTCCTAAGTGGAGCTACTGTAGACACATTGTATTACTTTATAGTGCTAAAAGTGGGGCCATTTTCGCATTGTAAAAACGTGTCTACCACGGATATGCGACTGCTCTGTTCTCGATATATAGCTACATTTGAGGTTGATTTGCTAGTTGGGTAGTAATTTATTTAGCCGCTAAACACGACAGATATGGATTTTCATACAACTATTGCCGGCCGCTGCTCGACCAGTACAGCAAGTTCGATTGAAGTGTCAAAATAATGCTCAAATTGCCAAGCATGTTTGAGAAAAATATTTATTTTATTCTTTTCTGTTCTTATAGCGGCTGGTGAGGCGAGATTTTCATATCCCACCTTCTTTTGATTATCTGTACTAACTTCGAGCTGATTGAATGGTAGTTCTGATGCTTTGCAATTTAACTAAAGGATTGAGGGTAGAAAATCTCGCTTTGTCGCGCCTCATGTGGGTAGGTGCCTGCGCTGGCCTGCGTAGCTCGCCGGAGTGGCACTGCGCGTCCGATTACCGAGACGATACAACGTTTCGCCCGCGTTCATTGTTCGCAAGTTATGCCGAACAATATTCTTCTAAGACGTTATAGTCGATTCCTGCGTTCGTAAATTGATACGAGCTCACGCACGCTGCCCGTATTGTACGCGATAGTGTCTCTGGTGCTGCATTCTTCGATGAAGTTGTGATTTGTATGTACGAAATTGTTCGGGACATTCTTCATAGCGGACCGCATTTCCCTAAGATATGGGAACCTCGTGCAGTGCTTTATTTGACTCTTTGATGAGAGATGGTGTTTGTTGGAGTGCTCTAGAACCACACTTGGATAAGGCGAACCTACTGGAAGACCTAAGGTTAGTTAATGCGTTGGACTATATTCTTCAATCAGCTCGCATCTGTTCTAATCCATCTACTACAAATTCCTTTTATCTAAAGAGTGTAATACATCCGCAGTGCCAAAACTATTTACACGTTGCGTCACCAGCGGCAACTGAAATACATCATCTGTAGCAACAAATGTCTAACTCGGGCAGAGACATGTTACATCGTCGTCTTCGCTCCTAGAAGACTGTGCAATTGAAAAATTTAGAAATACAATTTCAATAATGTTCTCTAAGGTTAAGGTAGTTTTTGCTTTGATATATCAAAACGGTCCTATTGAACCCAGGTAGTCTTAATCTGTCCTTATCTAACTAACCGACGAACACTTAAGTGAAAAAAGGACAGACTGGGGTCGCTCTAACATCAAGCGGGACCGTTATTTTGACGAAATAAGCTTTCTAGTAATTACTGTACTATTTCTATGATCTCGGGTCATGCGGTACAGCCAGACAGACAAGCAGACGGACAGTGGAGTCTAAAGTAATAAAAAGGTTCTGTTTTTACCCTTTGGATATGGAACCCTAATAACAAGTTTCAGTAGGTACCTGTGCATTCACTTGTATCTTTTAAAGTTTGTGTTTGTGTGCCAGACTGTCCAGTTACAATGTCCACTTGATCATGTTCTCTGAAACAATATTTTGTACATTAGGCGCCGCCACGTTCTTACAAAAAATCCAGTGGCTTCTCTCCGTCTCTTTTATATTTCATGAGAGTGAAAGAGAGATGCTACATGTACTTGAAACGGTTGCATTTGGTGTGACCGACAAGCTAGTTGATAATGTAATTTCTGTTACTAACAACTCTTGATTGAAATTAATGATAATGTTGTTAATGAAACACAATATTTAGTGGGTTTTACTCGGCTTTTGTTTAATATCCGCATTATTACGAAGTACCAAAGTTAGCTTTCCCTAACTTTACAGTTAGCTTTCCCTAAAATTACAGTTAGCTTTGGTAAAAGTGTTTTCGGTATATTGTGTTTCATAAAGTTTCATTATGCAAAATCGCGAACACCTAAGACATGATATTGTTGTTTTCACGTTTTTTTTAATGAAAACTTCTTTTGGCGCACCGCTCACAGATTTTATCGTAGGTAGTAAGTTAGGCTGATCCGTCACGCTCTGAGGTGAAAGGTTCAATCGGGTGAACTCGGGACCGCCGAGTGTACCCGAGCGAGAAAGATACAGTCAGCTTTGCAATTGCCATTTACCTTTTCACTCCTGTCGTGCGGTCTTAAGCACACATACTTATTATGTATAATATGTATGTATTTAGAAAGAAAAATAAATATAAGTAGTATATCCGTTGTCTAGTCACCGTAACACAAGCTTAGCAGCTTACCACGGGGCTAGATGGCGCTGTGTGTTCGTCACAGGATTTATTTATTTATACTTTGGTGCGAGTATGGATATACAATTTGACAATTACAGTCTATAACAAATTGCCATTGCAATGGAAACTAGCGACTGTCAATCTTGAGGTATAAAATTTACCTCACCACTATTGGCACAATTGCAGCTTTGTGGCAATCAGAAGCCAATAACTAAGAAGAAGAAGACTGCAACTGTAAAATTTTATAACCGTAACCAGAAATGTCGTCAAAGCAATAATTTCAATCGAGATTTGTTCGCAACAGAATTACATAATCAGCTAGCCGGTTTCAAAGTTTTAGAAGAAACCAATTGTCAGTCAAGGGTTTTGATACTTACACGTCAAGTTGTAAATGGTTGTAAGTATCAACTGCATGCGCTTGTAAGGCCGTCTTCAAAGCGTCCCTTAAACCTCCGCCGCCGAGCAACGACCACACTAGCAGCTCCGTCATGAACCGCGCTCCCGTACTCGCTGGCACTGAGCCTGTGGAGACAAACGTTTACGTGAATTACTTCTAGATATTAATAGATGAAATATGGTTTGACCTTGACCAGAATATATGCTAGATTAGAATATTTTTACGTACTAGGCTCAACATGTTCGTCAGCTTAATGTACCTCCGATTCTTTGTATTTTATTTTTAACTAGCTTTTGCCCGCGGCTTCGCTCGCGTTAAGAAGTACAATCTTTCATCCCCTATTTTATCCCCTTGGGGGTAAAATTTAATAAAATCCTTTCTTAGCGGATGCCTACGTCATAACATCTACCTGCATGCAAAATTTCAGTCCGATCCGCTAAACTGGAAATACACTGGAGTGATCTATCAAACAGTGGTTTGGGCTGTGCGTTGATAGATCACTATATCAGTCAGTCGGTCACCTTTGAGTTATACATATATATTTAGATGACGATATTATGTGTTTGCATTTTTTTTAATTATTTTTTATTGTTATAGAAAAACACAACATTTATAACATGAATATATTCGCGCGCATATTCTCTTGCTACTAATGACGCCACAAGCGAGCGCGTTTAAATACTAAGTAAAGATATTACGGTGACCTATTCACAAAATTTTGTGAATAGATAGACCATTTAGTCTAGCTAGCGACAAATTTTCTCTCATACGATAACTCGTGAAATACTTCAGAGAGCTGCATTATATAGCATGGTGAACGTCAGCTGCCGCTCCAAGGGTGGGTAGGGGGGCGGCAGCCTTTCAATCATTTAAAAAAAAATTGTTTTCAGTCATTTCCTCCCGACTGAAAAATTTTTTAGATGATAGATAACGTAATTATTTAAAGATAAAAAAAGTCAGCTGGCAATACCGTGGTGGATTATACGTCAGCTGGGCAAGCGAACATGAAAATAATTTTTTTTTGTTCAGTGATATCCTTTCACTTGAAAATGCGTCAAATGATACTTTACATGTTATTTTGAGTAATTAAAAACGTCAGCTGGCTGTATGTTGGTGGAAAGGTCGTCAGCTGATGCAGTGAAAGGTGGAGCTCAGAAGCCAGGCGTGAGCGCCGTCGTTTATTTACATTCGTCAGCTGACGGGTTTTCCAACAACTTAGAGCCAGCTGATGTTTTTGTTTATTCAAAATAGCACGTAAACTATCACCTGACACATTTTCAAGTGAGAGGAAATTACGTAACTACAATTATTTTGCTTTAGGCTCTGTGCACGCGCTCTTATATGTACTAATCGAATCAATACTCTCAAATCTATTTTGGATAGGAATCAATAACGTAAAAAATGATAAATATATAAATAAAAAAATGAAAATTAATAATAATGCAGTTATTTATTTTCTATGAAACTGTAGTGTATAGAATAATATTTATTTATTATAAATCTTTAAATTTCGTTTCAAAAATAATCATTCATCTGCTTCGCTTTCACTTTGACTCGTGCCACTCTCATCTTTTTCTGATTCACTATCACTGTCATCAGAGCTGTCCATTGTGGCTATGACTTCATCATCTTTCCACCAGTGGAAAATTTGAAAGGTGGGGCATATTACATTCTGTTTGAGAATTTACAAGAAGCGTTTATTTTGAGCAGCTACATTAGATATCATATAATACTACACATCTACAAATACCCACATGCCACATACACATGTTACGTATATTTTTTCAATGCTAAAACTACTACAGAATATTTATTTTATGGAAATATTTTCAAGTTTTAATATATTTTAAAATTTATGAAAAATATTAATTTAATTGAAATATAAATTGTCGAAAGTAAAATAATTGTAGTTACGTAATTTCCTCTCACTTGAAAATGTATCAGGTGATAGTTTACGTGCTATTTTGAATAAACAAAAACATCAGCTGGCTCTAAGTTGGTGGAAAACCCGTCAGCTGACGAATGTAAATAAGCGATCGGCGCTCACGCCTGGCTTCTGAGCTCCACATTTCAGTGCATCAGCTGACGACTTTTCCACCAACATACAGCCAGCTGACGTTTTTATTTACTCAAAATAACATGTAAAGTTTCATCTGACGCATTTTCAAGTGAGAAGATATTACTGAACAAAAATTTTTTTTTAATGTTCTGTTCGCGTGCCCAGCTGACGTATAATCCACCACGGTATGGCCAGCTGACTTTTTTTTATCTTTAAATAATTACGTTATCTATCATCTAAAAAATTTTCAGTCGGGAGGAAATGACTGAAAACAATTTTTTTTTTACATGATTGGAAGGCTGCCGCCCCCCTACCCACCCTTGGAGCGGCAGCTGACGTTCACCATGCTATATAATGCGACTCTCTGAAGTATTTCACGAGTTATCGCTTGAGAGGAAATGACTGACAAAAAATACTATCTGGCTCACGGACTAATTGCTGTGCCTTGTGTTTGGGGTAGGTAAGCGGGGATGTTATATCATTATCATAATAAATTACACACTTTTGAAATTAACATAATTTTTTCCTTATTAGAACTTCTTGTTTTTTTTTCATTTTACAGTTAATTTTATTAATTTTTTTTAAATATAAATGACCTAGACGTTTCGGTTAACGGGTTACACCGGTCGTGGAAGATTAAAAAAACATGTACAAATGCGATCGAGATCCGAAGTTGTTCATGATAGTTTACACGGGTACCTTGCGGCAGCAGCGCGCAGAGATGATGCGCCCGCAGCTGCGGCGTGGGCAGCAGCAGCGGCGCGGCGGCGGCGAGCGCGCGGCGCGCCGCCAGCCCCGCGCCCGTCCCCGCCCGCCCCTCCACCAGCGCGACCAGCGCCGAGTGCACGCCGCCGCACCACGCGCGCGGCTCGCTGCCTTCCGGCTCGCTGCTGCCGCGGGACCACTGCCACGCCTCGACCTAACGGACATACAACATACACTTCCCATCAAAAACATCTCAAAAGTATAACTTTGAAAGAGTTTAACTTATTCTTATATTAAACAAATAAAACTATAATAACGTCAGTTTGTTGCGGATATTATAAGGTACCGTTATCGAAGATTAATGTATCAAATTAAAATTTAATTTCTTTAGGTATCGTGTTTAGTCCAACAAGTACGATTTTACCCTTAAAGAAAGATTTGAGAGATGTTAGAAGTAAAGACGAGTTATTCAATATCTCGTATTGCCTTCCCGGGCTCTAATGACTGCTCTCATGCTATGCAAGAGGAAATAAAATAACTATAACTCATCACATCCAATAGTTATTGTAGTACTGTTTCAATTTTTTTGATGAGAAGTGTATGTAAAGGTTTATCGTAACGTGACACACAACGGATTCTCTGATGGATTCTGGCAGCAGTCATAGTTTCATTGTGAGGCCGATACCGCCCGTTGGGAAACAATTTCCAAATGATAAAACAGAATATTTACCGGTTTAATCTATTTAACCAATTTAAATCTATAGAAAAGATATTTGGTAAGTAGTAGGACAATGAGCAATAAAATTAGGTAGGTATTTATTTTAAGACATTTTTATTCTGATTTGAAGATATAGACTGGAGGATGGGGGGCGCGGATTTTTTGTTATGGTCGAAAGGGGGCGTGTCTCAAATAAGTTTGCGAACCCCTGTTCTAGAGCTGGGTCTCAGCATATTTATTAACTGTGGTAAAATTATAATGTTCACTTTAGAATCGAATTCGATATTATAATTATATTTTTGCTAATGAAAGTACCACGTAAATATAATTTAAAGTAACGGAATTAAAACCAAAAAATGAGATTATTTTCAAATCAGCATCACGAAAACCGATGAAAAGCTGTATGCACCTATACCATACTTACTTGAAGCCGCAATAGATTCAGACAGGCGATAGCTATGCATTCATTCTCTTTCACTGGCGCTGTACCACATTGCTCCACTACTAATCGTAAAAGTCGTTCTAAACATCTGTAAATAATAAAGTGAATAAGTATATAAAAAACTGCAAAAATTAGTGTATGCGTTATAGATTAGAAGCTAATGGTATGTACTTACTTGAATGTATTGTCAGATAGATCTATGACGAAAGGCATAGACGAAGGAAGGTCTCTAGGATTCTCTTCACTCCAAACTAATATTTGTGCCGGACCGCTTGTAACGCCTGTAAAAATATTCAAGTTAATAACAAGAATTCCTTCGAGAATTAACAGCTCGGACTTGAATGTTCTATTTGATGATAGAGCAAAACATCCTACACTTTGGGTATTAAACAGATTTTGCTTGGTTTTTGGACTAAAATGGAATGGATTTTGCTTGTTCCCGTGTTCAATCAAGTTACGAGTGGAAAAAGAATTAAGCTTAATTATTATATAATAATAATAAATAAATCCTGTGACGAACACACAGCGGCATCTAGCCCCGTGGTAAGCTGCTAAGCTTGTTTTACGGTGACTAGACAACGGATATTCTACTTATATTTATTTTTCTTTTGTAAATACATACATATTAGACCAGATACAAATATTTATTTTTTAAGCATAAATATTTGCACTCAGCGGGAATCGAACCCGCACCTTCTGCATTGCAGCCAAGCGTTCGCCCGACGCGCCACAGAGGTCGTCGACTGTCTGTCGGTATACTTTTTGGAGTGAAGCTAAAGTTAGGGTTCCCAAAGGATGACAACGGAACCCTATTACTAAATTTTGAGATAATGGTACAGTACATGAAAAACAACTATGTCAGTTTAACGCCTGGTTTCAAAACATCTGACATAAACTGTCACTACCTATTAAAATATATAAATATTACACCGCATTACACACAGCGCTATCTAACCCCAAACTAAGCACTAGGCTAGTACTATGAGTACTAGACAACGGATATACTGTATATCACACTTATATTTTGTAAATACATACTTAAGATACATAGAAAGACACCCAGACCAGACAAAAATACTTATATATTGATTCAATAAAGGTATCCTTGAGATAAACTCCAGTTATCTGTCTCCGTTTTTCTATGCATGTGACAAGCCGTCACTGTCACTCCGCTGTTCGGAAACGCATTGACGCTAGTTATCGAACCAATAGCGATATCGAATAGATAAACCACGGACAAACGGACTTCAAACCGGGCATTTACCGCTAATTTACCTAAGGCCGGATCCGGTTTTAGGTAATCGTCTACAGGAAGGCCGGATTCGGTTAGTGATTTGGCAAGTTAGCGCCATACGCGGTATACGAGGGGTACAAGTTTGAAATTACTCTGGAATCCGAGAGATTTATCGTGTATAGTTTTTTAATAAAATAAAAAAAGATACTCTATTAGAAATATTTTTAAAGGAAAAATTCATCTTCAAAAATTCACTTGCGGCGAGATTTGAACTCGCGTCCCTGGATCAATATCCCACAAGTTCAGTTAGGGAACTTGCGTGGCCGAGCGGTATAGGCACTGGAATATTGATCCAGGGACGCGAGTTCAAATCTCGCCGCAAGTGAATTTTTGAAGATGAATTTTTCCTTTAAAAATATTTCTAGTAAATATGCCTTGAGCAATAAAACAAATTTACGAAATATTAAGATACTCTATGTCAATATTTTAAAAAAAAAAGTTAAAATAATATATTATCAAAACGAATAAAATAGATTAACTAACCTAAAAAAAACGACTTATAATTTAATAAGTTTGTACTTACCATTTGTGTTTATTTTTAAAATGCTTCTCCACCGAGACCTAGATAACTAAGTATAGCTAGTTTTAGAAGTTTTCTCTATAAGTGAACGGTTTTGTAAGTTCTTTGAGAAATAAATAAAGATTCTTTAAACCTATAGTTTACCGTTAGCTTTGAAAGAAGGGCTGAGCACTTGCAACATCTGCGGCACGGGTCGAGTGAGCTGCGCGCGCTCGTGTGAGCCCCACGCGTACAGAGCTCCGTCGGCAGAGAGTGCTATCGCGTGGGACGCTCCCAGTGATAGCTCCACTATTTTTACACCTGCACAAACGAATTGTGACCTTATGCGCTAGGTTTTAAAGTTCAAAGCTGCTAACAAATTTAAAGTATAAAAAACAAATCAATTTGGACTTTTGTTCATTATATTGATAATATATAGATATAGACATAAATATACTGCAAAACGTTGCACAGAGCAACATTCATCCTCAAACTAAGCATCTAGGTATGTACTATGGTTACTAGACAACGTATATAAGTACTATTTTCTTTTAATACATACGTATGGCCTTTTCATCTAATTTTAGATGATTTATACAGCGCAAGCAACTTTTAATCCATGCTATTTTATGGCGCTTAGTGATTGCCGGGACCCCCCAGCACCTATACCTCCCAGCCTAGTCAGCCATGCCCAGAAGAAAGAACTGGTCAATACGTCTGGAACTAACTAAGCCGTGGGTTTCCTCACGATGTTTTCACCGTATGAGCGATGTTATTAACGCACATAACTTTTCCGCAAGGAAAAGATAATGATGATGCGTTAAAGCCTTAGCGATACACATAACGGGAATACGGTTATTTAAGTAATTATGATTATGATGCAAATAAGTCAGATAACGAAAATGATAATAAGTCAGTTAACGAAAAAGACATTGGAAACCACGACATTCAGAATGAATGTCAGGGTATCTACCACTAGACCAACACCATTTACGCATGATACATGTAGAAAACACCCAGAACAAGACACCAACATTTGTGTTCAGCATGCACAATTGTTTCAAGCGGGAATCGAACCCGCAAAATCGTCGCAACAACGGGGTGTTTGAGCAAATCGTCATAATAATATATTACCTTGTAAGCCCATAGTGATATTTTAACCGGGTCTTACTTGCGTATTGTTACTTTTAAATTCTCTTACCTCGACGTTTCGATCATGTTACAATGATCTTGGTCGCGAGGGGACTCCCGCAAGGGGACTCCCGCGAGGGGTCAGTGTAACAATAAGCGAATAAGACCCGGTTAAAATATTACTATGAGTACAAATCGTGTGAGTTTAAAAAGTATACCTTGTAAGCCTTCAAGTATTTTCGGTATTTTGACAGTTTCTAGGTTACCGTGGCCGAGTCTGTAACCGTCTCCTTTGCCCCACGTGTATACTTGACCGCTGAAAAAGTGTGGCATTTGAAACAGTTATATCGTCGTAAGTGGGGATGTTTATTTCAGAGATAGTGAATTGAAAGGTTGAATTACTTAATTGAGATGCTTTGCTGAAAGAATCCGCTTCATATTTTGACAAATGGAATTTAAAAAATAAGTTTTTTTGTAATAAAACACTTCATTTACCGGGTTTAATCGCGCTTTATTCATGATTTTTTAAACGAACCAAGCTTTTGCCAACTTTACAGTTGGCGTTTCCGAGGTCGCCAACTTTACAGTTGGCTTTTTCAAGGTTGGCGAAAGCTCGGCTCGTTTTAAAAATCATGAATATTATTAAATATTGAATATTATTACACGATTAAACTCGTTAAATGAAGTGTTTTATAAAGCAAAATCGCGAAAACCATAGAGGAAATTAAGTTTTTTTGTTTCAAGAATCTGGAGATGAGAACCAACATGCAAACATATTTTGGGAGACGAGGTAGTATGTACTTTGTGTACTCCTAAAGAAAAGACCTTTCACCAGGCATGTGGATACTGACACACGAAAGTATATTTTGACAGACTTTTTCAAATCGGCCCTACCACCGAATAATAACGTCACTATGATATTAAAAAGAAACCAATTTGAGGGCTTTTAAATTTGGTTGGGTTCGAACTTATTCCACAGATATCTTTTATGTAAGGAATGAAAAATCGGCTCTTAAGCAACTATAGCAGGGACGTACCGTTTAGCTCGCTTAGGCTACGTCCGTACAGGCAGACGGCTTGTTTAGCGCCAAGAGCTTAGTTGTTTGTTTTATTTATTTATTTATTTATTATTTAGGAAATCCAAAAGCTATTACAGAAATATAAATTACGTGTATCACCAGGAAGTCAATTATAGGATCTCACGAACAAAAAATAATGTAGAAATACAATGTAGGTATGAGCTTAAATACTAATAATAAAATTTCTTCTATGATTTTCGCGATTTTGCATAATAAAACACCAATCACCATCAGTCAGCCTTGAAAAAGCCAGCTGTAAATTTGGCGAAAGCTCGGTCGTTTAAACATCGTAAATAAAACGCAAGTAAGCCCGGTAAATAATGTGTTTTATTACACTAATAATAACTATTCAATTCTTACAAAATTTAACTAACCAATTCTTACAAAGAGTAGGTAATCAGAAAAAATAAAATAATCCTGAACGTTTTCGCGCTTTATGACAAGAGATCATAAGTTTGTTTACTTCGATACACGCCAAGCCAAAGAGAATATAATCACTACGCCAAGCAACTAGCCAGGTACCAAGCGCTTGGTGCGGCCGGTCACGAACATTCTAGCTCAGTTAGGTAGCTAATTAACTCCCTTACTTATAAAATATACCTATATTCCAAGTTTCATCGCAATCGGTTCAGTAGTTTTTGCGTGATTGAGTAACAAACACACACACACTTTCACATTTATAATATTACTAGGATGATGACTAAGTTATGTGACGTTTGTCTCTGTCTGTCAACTTTTAAACTTCATGTGACAGTAGAAGACAAATGATGCATAGCTATGCAGCGCATTAATTAGCGTTTTTAAGTAAGGGGGTAAGCGACTCGCTAGGCTTTAGTCGCTGTGCTAAGCAAGCAAGCTGCCTTGCTTGCTTAGCGCCCTCAGTAAAGTATAGTGTACTCACTTGTCAGTGAGCACCGCATGCCAATGTTCCCCGGTGTAGACGCGAGTCACCCTCAGCACGGACAGTGAGGAGAGAGTGCGCGGCGCGCCCGCCTCGTTGTCGCCGAACACTTGGACCGCACCTTCCCATGTACAGCATAGGGTTTGACTCTCGCCCCAACCTGGAGAATCAAGTTAATAAATAAATATTGCACGACATTACACACAGCGCTATCTAGCTATCTAACTAAGCACTAGGCCTGTAATATGGATACTTGACAACGGATATACCTACTACATAATATTATATATTTACTAAAATTACTTATTAACGGAGTGTTTACCATGTTTAATAATTTATTCACGAGACTGTCTTGTGAACAAGCTGGTTGAAATTACTAGCGAAATATCGAGCTCCGCGAATAAATTATTAAACATGGTAAACACCCGGTTAATAAGTAATTTAGTAGTGAAAATAACAATGTTAGTTTAAAATATTATATATTTTTTTGTAAATACATACATAGAATACGTCGAGAACCAGAAACAAACATTTATGGTCAGCAGAAATATTTGTTCCCAGCGGAAATCGAACCCGCAGCCTTCTGCATTGCAGTCCGGCGTTTACCCGACGCGCCACAGGGGCCGTTAAAGAGGTGGGGGGAAGTTAATGAGATACTAGCTGTTTAATAGGGCTTTACCCGCTTGAATCCCGCCCAATGCACTTTATAGAGATATAGATTATGAGAAAAAAAAAAGATAATATAATTTCATTAAAATTCAGTACTTATTACTTGGATGGATGACCGAAAATTTGTGTGGCAAAAACATTTTCTCAAGCTCCTCTGTGCTTCGTGCTGTGTAAGGCACATTATTAAGTTGGTCCCGGTTGTTATCTCTGACAGCAATCGTTAGGTCAAATAACAAGCCTTAAAATAACTAAATATAGGACGACATTACACACAGCGCAATCTAGCCCCAAACTAAGCACTAGGCTTGTACTACGGGTACCAAAACGAATATACTTCACATTATACTTTCTTTTTGCAAATACATACATATACATATCATACATAGAAAGACACCAGACCAGATACAAATATTTATTTTTAAGCATGTATTTGCACCCAGCGGGAATCATAGGGCGACCTGAAGAAAATCCTAACACACACACTACACGAAAAGAAGATTAGAATGTATAAACTGTTATTATTGTCGACTAAAGTTAGGCATAAGAAGTCTCACGCCTTGTAGCTTTGGAAGACGGTATAGCCTTAGAGCGGTGTTGGTCTAGTGGTAGATACCCCGACTTTCATTCCGAAGGTCGTGGTTTCGAATCCCGGCCGCGCCCCAATGTCTTTCTTAAAGAAAAAATTGTCGCTATTAAACATAGCTCTTACGGTGAAGGAAAACATCGTGAGGAAACCCACGGCTTAAAATCGCGCACAAAGGCCCAATAGTAGGGCTAGTTTCGGAAAACACAGTTTAAAATTTAACTTTAGCTTTCTTCCGGTGGGTGTCCTAAAAGGTGGCTCAGGGATCTGAAGAGTGAAATCTTAGTCAAAGGACCCCGTTTTTGAATCAGGAACCCTAACAAGTAAACTAAAAGTAACTTGAACCATCTTACCCAAGGCAACATCGATAACTCGTTCAATGTTGTGCGCGTTGAAAGACACCGGTTGAGGCGTGAGGCAGTTCTCAATGGTCCCGTGTCCGAGACGGCCGTGCAGGCCACGCCCCCACGTGTAAAGGGCGCCGCGGGATGTTATTACAGCGCTGGAAATGGGTCACAATATTAAACTTATAGATATTTTCATCACATCTATTCGAAAAGAGCTAATCCAATCTCTGTAAACTAGGCTGGAACTAGACCTTTGCTGGCGCTCACGCTAACCGCCGGCAAAACGTTTTGCCTCCCTCTTAGCTGGGATTTTACTTTTCGGGCTGATTGGCCGGGGGATTTGAATTTGGAACGTGTATATTTGTGAAAAGTTTCAATCACCAAAGAGTTCCAATAGAAATAGAAGAGGATACACTAGGAATAGAATAGGAGTAGACTAATAGTAGAATAGGAGACTCGGAATAGACAAGGAATAGTCTTGGGATAGACTAGTAATAGTCTTTGAAACATTTGGGTTAACAAGTTAAGTGTACTCATTTTCTCATAGAGGGCGATGAAAAGTAGAATGTCTACCTCAGGAGCAAATACTATTTTTAGCTCGAGTGAGATACTTTGAATCCCTCGATTCGCTCAGGATTCTACTCTAGAATCCTTCGCTTCACTCTGGATTCAAAAAACACTCTCGCCATAAAAATAGTCTTTTCTCCCTTGGTATAAAATCTACTATTTTCTCAAACATGCTTGGAAATTAAGCATTATTTGACAATCGTCTTCGAGATAAATCGAACTTTCTGTACTAGTCGAGCAGCGGCCGGCAATAGTTGTATGAAAATCCATATTTGTTGTGTTTAGCGGCCAAATAAATTACTATGTAAATCATATTTGTCGTGTAATTTAAAAATGGAACGATCTTCTACTTTGCAATATGGCGACCAAAGAGGTAACTTATCAAAGGTTTAATTTAAATTTCGAACTGGCTTGCGGGGTGGAGTTTTGGCGGGAATGCGTTGGGGAGATGTGTTGCTAAATTTTCTTTTTTGTGAAACTTAGTTCAAATGCGTGTAAATTGTTTAATTTCGGGGGCATATTAATCAATTTAGTTTCGTGAAGGTGTACAAGTGAAAATAAAAGTGAAAATCGGTGCAAAACATGGACTTTAGCTTAGTGTTCTCTCCAAAGCTCCGTGAACAAACATTGTAAAAAATGGCCCTCTTTTTACAATGATTCCCTCGACTTGACTTTAACTATGACGACTTGACTATTTTGTTCGATGCAAATAACTTGTAAATATTGATAATACTTGACACTGGCACCGAATGGAAAAGCCAATATAAAGAAGAAGAAGAAGAAGAACTGGCTTGCACATAGAAAGCTGTTTAGTGAAAAATAAAAACTGTGGCGCGTAAAAACTATTGTTATTAGTTGTTCGTCAATTTCGTCATTGGTTTTAAAGTTCTGAATGGTACTACTTACAGTTTAATTTCCGCGCATTATTTGAGAAAAGTACTATACAAGTCTTAATACCAGTCATGTTACTATATTCGGTTTTCGGAAACAGTTAAAAAGTTAAAGGTAACTTTTTGATATATTATTTTAAAGTGTTTCTTACACTTGGATGAATATATTTTCAAGAAATGCCTTCCAAAAAATTGCACTCAACAGAACCAGATTTAAATAAATCATAAATATTGCTCAACATCACACATAGCTCAATCTAGCCACAAAATAAGCACTAGGCTTGTACTATGGGTACTACACTACATATTTTACTTTTCTTTGGGACGAATCCCCAAAGATGAAGGTACAAGCCCTGCTGGGTGTGAAGTTTCAGAAAGCATTTCTTTAATATTGAGGCCAGGGTAAGTGAAGATACCTGCAAGCCACCCCCGCCTGCACCCGTATGACCTCATGGTGCTGCAGATGGTGTATGGCGGCGGGCGAGTCCCGCGGCGCCGTGTCGCCGTGTCCGAGCCGGCCGTCCTCGCCCAGCCCCCACGACCACACGCCGCCGCACGCCGAGCAGCAGAGGAAGTGGCGCCCGCTAGGGTGACACGATACCTGGCTTATGCTCTTGTTTTCTAAACCTGGAATTTATTGAGCCATTGAATCGACTGGAAATCTTCCCGGTTTGGAAAACACGATAAAACCAGTTAACTGCTCCCCCTTCACGAAAATAGTACGTCTTTTTAGTAGGACTCTATTCGTGGATTTCTCTATTGTGCCGGATTCTCTAGTGTGATGAGTAAGTGAGTGAGAGTAGTGAGGAGTCACTACTCTTACTCACTCACTCATCACACTCACATGCTTTGTCTCTTTACACAACAACTTTCAAAGTTGACAGACACAAAACATAGTGGTAAAATCACTCCGACCATATTCCACGTTTAAGTAAGGCAAAAACAGTCTAGGTGGTATAGATGGGAAACGCAATGGCCAATCACAAAGAGAAAGTATAGATAGATAACGCATCGGCCAATCACAAAATTTGATTATTACCTCACCCCATGCCCGCAACGATGAGTTGTGTTTTGTAGAAAAATTTACTTAATTACTTTTGGTGATATTGGAGGTATGCGGACTAGACCGTTGCATTGTAAACTTGGCTCTTCAAGTCCAAGAAGCCCTCAAATTCCCAAGACTCAATGGCACAGGAATGAGAGCGATAGCGCGAAAATATATCTTCTTGCAAAAAATAATGCCTTGTGCAATAAAAAACAAAGAAATATTGAGTCAATCATTTTTGACAAGTCACTGACGTTCCTATAACGATGATTGATGACAAAACGGGTTCTATAGAAACTTAGATTTTTGTGCAGAGATTCAGTCGAATATTAACTATTTTAATATATTTAGCAGATGTATAGTAATGTGTTTACTTACCAGGCACAAGATGAGGTGTCATAGTATCGTAAGGCAGAGTGTAGATGGCGCCATCATGAGTCAGCAACAAGGCCAGTTTCTCAGCGCACGCGACCTGCTGTATCCTCAGTGTACCTAACGACACCGGCCCTATACCAACCGACACTACTTCTTGTGCTGATTCGGTACACTGAAAATGGGAAATTAGTAAGATAGATTTGTCTTCTGTTTTCTTCTTTAGATAAAACTAGCAGCGCCCCGCGGTTTCACCCGCGTAATTCCCGATCCAGGTCCCCAGCTACTTATATTCCAGGTTTCATCGCAATCGGTTCAGTAGATTTTGCGTGATTGAGTAACAAACATCCAAACATCTAAACATCCAAACACTTTCACATTTATAATATTAGTAGGAATAGGATTTATTTTTACATATTAAAGTTTTCACCGCGTTGTTTATAATATCATAATGCTGATAATAAAATGTGAGCCGTCACGGGACGCCTGACAGGTGTGAAATATTTGACATTGACAGATGTGTTTTCGTATAGCGTGGCGATGCATCGCCACGGTCTGTATCGCCACGCCACCAATCAGGTTTACCCTCCCTATAGACGATTCATATCAAAATAACGCGATTAACACCGAAAAATGAGTTCTATTTCAGTATTTAAGATAACAAAAATTAACTTATACTAAGACTTGGTGCATCCCGGAAAGGAAGACGGGTCGGGTTTTGTTCCACTGTCGTCTTCCTATCTTCTTGATGAGCGAGTTAAAATCTTTAAGACTATATTATCGCTTACCTTCAGATGCGATAGTAGTCAAGCGCTCATCATTCTATCGTGATTAAATATTATATTTTAATATTATAATATTATTACAAAGAAATTTGCCCTGTACCTTTGCCACGACTCTTCTATATTACGACAATTATCGGACGCCCGCGTAAGTTCCTTTCCCGCCGAATATCGGGATAAAAAGCCTATGTGTTATTCCAGGTTTCTATATTCAAGTTAAGTATAACGCAATCAGTTCAGTAGATTATGCATGATTGAGTTACAAACATACATAGGTACATACCTACTCACAAACTTTCAGCTTTATAATATTAGTAGGGAAAGCATATATCTTCCAGTAGATTAATATATGCTAAAAAAAAAATGAAAACCTCCTAATTAGTTTTGAATTTGTTAGTATATGTTGCTTACTTACAGTAACAAATCCTTTTAAAGGAGGCAGCAATGGCGATCCAAGTCGATCCAAATGACAGAGCAAAGCTATACCTGCTTTGCGTACACTCATCAATCCATCGCCACTTGGTATATTAAGTTCCCTGCAAATAAATGAGACGTAAAAGAAAGAAACTTTAGTATCTGTTATAAAATTCAACTTCCTAAGTCGACAGACGTGTTTCTGAGGAAATCTGTGTTGACAGACAGAATGACAAGTGACTGACCTTATAAAGGTTTGTTTCTTTAACCTTTTGAAGTATGGAAGCCTAAAAAGAAAGACAGGTAGACCAAAAGAATATTGTCTTTCTAGATCTAAGTTAGATAATATTCTTTTGGCGAAGATCGTGCGAAGACGAGAAGCAAAAGCAGGAAAGCAGACCCCTGCTCCCGAAAGGGATGTTTAAATTCATATTTAAAATATTTTTATTATTTTAAATATTATAACATATTTTTTAGAAACGTCAAGTACTATCGTGTCTTCGGAACGCGACCTCCAATCAGAAGACGACACAAGAAACCCATGGGGTTATTTTTTTTTTTGTTGCCAATGATCATGTGATTCACACTGTCGCAAATTTAGGGCTATAGTGGAATGCAACTGGAAACATCATTCAGATGATGATCTAACCATCTCTCTGTCTAGCTAGGTAAATAGTAAGAACTCTGTTTCAGCACGTGAATATTTGAAATCAACTGACATGTGAAAACATAATAAAAACCCTTTATTTACCGGGTTTAATCGCACTTTATTTATGATTTTTAAACGACCGAGCTTTCGCCAACTTTTCAGTTGGCTTTTTCACGTTTGTCACCGTAAACCCGGGTTAACCTGGTAAATAAAGTGTTTTATTATGCAAAATCGCGAAAACCACAGAAGAAATGATGTGAAAACATATATGGATAGTGTACTTACTTTAAATAGGTTTCAGTCGGGTTTGTTTCGTTGATAGGCTCGTTGTTCACGATAGGATTCGGAGTCGGTACCTTTGCCATTCTTCTGAGAAAGGGACCTAGAGGCGCCGTGCATTCCTCTAAAGTGATTCTGTAACATGATATTCATTTTACGATAAACGACCATCGGACATCCAGGCAAACTGATAAGCGGCCCCAGTTCATAGTAGAAATACCCGTCACCCGAACCAAGCGTTTCGCATCGTCATTCTTTATCTTAATTTTTTTTATTTATTATTAACTAGCTGCGCCCCGCGGTTTCACCCGCGTAAGTCTTTATACAAAATTCAAAAAATTCTGGCATAAGATCCTTCTTCTGATCATAACAAACACAACACAAAAAGAATTATCGAAATCGGTCCAGCCGTTCAGGCGTGATGCCGTGACAACGCAAAATAGGCATTCAATTTTATATATAAAGATTTGAATGATTACAAAAAATTATAATTTTAAATAACATTAAAAAAACCAATAAGGTTTGTAAATAATGTTATACTACTATAGGTATCCCATCAACGGCGTCTATCATATTAGCTAAAAATGAGACTTTTATTTAACTTAAAAGTTGTTGGGCTAATTATATGAAAAGTACGTAATTGGTAGTTGTTGCCTGATTATGTCTTCCCGGATGTCTACAACTTGGGGGTCTTCAAGTCAGTCAAGTGAACAGGTGTTTCCTAGGTAGGCGTGCAACATCTTAGACCACATCGTCGCTTTCCATCAGGTGAGATAGAGGTCAAACGCTTACCTATCAATTATAATTAAAAAAAATGAGCCGGGAAGTTGTTTCGGATTTTGTTCCACAACCGTCGCTCTTCTTCTATATCTTAGTTGGACCATATTATTTCTTACTATCAGGTGAAATAGTGGGAAAATTAATAAATTTTCAAACTAACAAGATTGGAACTCATAACTTAATATTTTCCCGGAATTCTCACTCTTTTATTTTTCTCATTTCAATTTTCCACCGTGTTACCAAGAAATCACGCAATTAAGACCCGGTAAAACATAACATAATAATTAATGACTTATATCATCATCATTATTATCAGCCTATTGCAGTCCACTGCTGGACAGTGGCCTCTCAAATTGCACGCCACCTAGATCTATTTTTACTACTCGCACCCAGTGCAGTGTGGTATAAAAACGCTTATTCCAAAAGCCATAATTTCGATTCGAATTACGTACGACCTTGGGAATGTTACATTAGGGTATCCACCAGACTAACTCCACGACACCTAAAGTTAAAAGTTAAAGTTTTAACTGTGTGTTTCCGCAATTAGCCCTACTATTGGGCCTTAGTGTGTGACTTTAAGACGAAGCTCCAATAAAAAATATGTCATGAACGGCCCGCCCACTTACCCCTACATCCACGAGTCACACGCACACGTATGCACTTTCGAACATCGCAACTTTTTTGATCTAGCGCCCAAGCGCGCGAAATCAAAACTGTTATTTATTTTTTCATAGGTTGTAAACCGATTATGGTCGTTTGGAAAGTAGCCAGTGTCAAGTATTTTATAATACGACCTCTTTGGTGCGTCGGGCGACCGCCTGGCTCACGGAACACTATTACTCCTAGCGGGCCTGGCTGCAATACGGAAGGCTGCGGATTCGATTCCCGTCGGGTGCAAATATTTATGCTTAAAAATAAATATTTGTATCTGATCTGGGTGGGATCTGGGTGTATAATATGTATGTATTTACAAAAAAAAAAGAGGTATAATATGTATTATATTCGTGGTCTAATACCCCTAGTACAAGCCCAGTGCTTAGTTTGGAGCTAGATTGCGCTGTCTGTATATGTCGTGCAATAATTTTTATTTAATAATTTGTAAGTTGTTTGTTTTGTATCTTCAAAACTTGTATCGTCCGATTATTCCTAGTTGTCCCCTCTAGCCCTGTTCCCCGGAGGGACAACTAGGAATTTTTCCCCAGTTGTCCCCGGGGCGACAATTCGTGGCGACTGTCCTTTTGAAAGCTGGCTAAAGGGGACAAATGGGAATTATGTTTCTCAGTTGTCACGGCGGGCGGGGGGGACAGATAGGAATCTGTTCTCCCATTTCTACCCCGCATGTTGGTGTTATAATAGAACTAGCTGCGCCCAGCGGTTTCATCCGTGTTCGTAATAAGTACCCTAATGTACCATTATTATTTTAATGAACTTTATAAACGCATACGACTTGCATTTATAGCAATATTTTGGATTAGGGGTGAAGTCGTCCCCTTCGAAACTGGGACCAGGGACGGTAGTTTAGACATTGGGACGAGTCGACTACATACATATTAATATACTCTAGAGGTGAAGTAGTCCCACTAAGATACTAAAAAGACTTTGTAAATTTTTGGGAAAAAAAAGTTAATAGAAGAGATTAGTGGAAAACAAAAGACGATCGAAGTAAAAACAAAAAACGATCTAACCTAACTCCGAAACTATTGACACTAGACCACTAGTTTCTCAGCCTAAGTTATATAGCTCCTCGAGATCATCAGTTTGGTTGACAGCTGTCAAACTTGAGCCGTCAATATCTCGGAAACTATTGACACTAGACCACTAGTTTCTTAGCATAAGTTATAGAGCTTCTCGAGATCTTCATTACAAACTTCACCCCTAACCGACGAACCCCTTACGACTTGCATTCATAGTAATATTTTGTACTATGAATGCAAGTGGTATGCGTTTATAAAGTTCATTAAAATAATAATGGTACATTAGGGTACTTATTACGAACACGGGTGAAACCGCGGGGCGCAGCTAGTTTTATTATAACACACATGCGGGGTAGAAATGGGAGAACAGATTCCCATCTGTCCCCCCCCCCCCACCGTGACAACTGAGAAACATAATTCCATTTGTCCCCTTTAGCCAGCTTTCAAAGGGGACAGTCGCCACGAATTGTCACCCCGGGGACAGGGCTAGAGGGGACAGCTGGGAATAATCGGCCGCATCCACACCGGACGATCCCCGCGCTAAAGAATATTTTATCTTATTCGCGCTCAAGCAGCGGAGAGGGAGAAAATAGGATAAAAGATTCTGGAGCATGTGGATCGTACAGTGTGGACCAGGCTAATGGCATGTTTGGAAAAATTCATAACTTGTCGATAGTGGACTTGACCAATTACCTATTTGACTTATTACAGACTTGACCATTGTCGTGCCATTCTCACTTTTCTTGTTAGTTTGTCTGTCCGGAGTCCGGGCGTAATCTTGCAAATTCAATTTGATACACTTTCCAATTAGCTAGCGTGCTGAAACTGTGTTTCGGTTTGAATCGCGTTTGTTTTGTTGGCTTTATAATACAAGCCCGACGTTTCGGAGCCCTTCCGGCCTCCCTCATCTGAGGCAACAAACGCGATTCATACCGTAATACTAGAATGTTTACCTCGGGAGCGAATATTATTTTCGAATGAAAAATATTCATCGCCCACTATGAGAATAGTTAGTAGATTGTATTACAATGAAGCAAAATAATATTTTTACGGTGAGGGTGGTTTTTTGAATCCAGAGCGAAGTGAGGGATTCTAGAGTAGTGTGATACACTCTACTTTTTATTACCCTCTATGAGAAAATAGAAGGCGCCTCATATTTATAATTTGAGAGCTACTTTATTATTTAAGTAGCCCTCAAGTCTTAAGTGGCCTCAAATTTTAATCAGTTTTAAATCCAATTCAAATTTGAGGCCATTCAAAATTTAAAAGCTACTTAATTATTTAAGTTTCCCTCAAATTTTAAGTGGCCTCAAATTTTAATCAATTTTAAATCTACTTTAAATTTGAGGCCTTTCAAAATTTGAGAGCTACTTAATTATTTAAATACCCCTTAAAATTTGTCAAATAGTTGCAATAATTAAAAATTATTTTTATATTTCCACCCTAGGGATGAAATGAGCTACTTTCAACCCGGATATCTACCCATGAAAATTAAACTTTCCGAACGGGAGAGATGAAAAATTGGTTTTGTTGCAACTTCATCAAAAATGTTGTGATACAAAAATATCAGCGCAACGAACAGAAAAACTATGGAGTTATTCTTATTTTTTTCATTTTACAGTTTTCACAAATAGGTTTTTAATATTATTACTATTTACTCTTGCATTAAAAGTTTCATTTGTAAACAAAACTGACTCCTTTTTATTTACAAATAATTAAGTATTTACATTTCATGAAATTCCAATTTCCTACGTTGAACTGGTGGTGTAACAATTATTGAATGGTTATCAATAGGCGAAAGTAGTCGTTTTCTCGATGGAATTTCAGATTAAGAGGTTTGACAAACACTCTTTTTGACGGTTATGTAATCTGGATCGAGAATTGTTCTTTTTCTGGGATGGCGTGGATCTATCAACTCAGGCAGTAAGCATTCCATGTAAAAACTTGTTAACTTCGGTTCCATCTCTTTTTTCCAAAATTGATCGTCTTTTTCCGGTATTTCTATTTTCATTTTATTATCACCTTACCATGCGGCCAAAAGACAATTATTTTTGTTTGCAATGTGCATTTGGCCCAGAGCCTGAATGTACCAGTCTGATTTTTATTATTAAATACCTGTAATACAAGCAAATGTTAATGTTCCAAATTTAAATTACTTTATTCCCTAGGGCTTAAACGCGCATTTTACATCCCAGATATCACATTAGATATTTAGCGAGTCATTACTCGTTTTACGTTGACCTCTTTGGTCAAATAATATTAGTTTATGCACCGAGGTACTAAAGCCCTGTCTTATATACCGGGCGTCATATTGAATCCAAAGCATACGAAAGACTCTAGAGTTAACTCCCAAGCGCAGCGAGGGTCTCAAAAACTTACTTCTGAGCGAAGCGAAGGAGTTATGTACCTAGAGTCCTGAGTGAAGCGTGGGAATCAAGCGCACTTATTAATTAATTAAGCCTGTCTTTATCTTTTTCAAGATAAAGGCTTAATTACCGAGGTGAATACTCTACTTTACTTTATATTAACTAAAACTTTTGCCTTACCCTTCCGTCGAAATAAAATAGAAGAAAAATAGCCCAGTTTTTATTTTTTTATGTGTTTTGTCTAGGTGGCCAGTTCAAAATGGCCGTATGCTACCAGAACCTTAGTTCCAAATTTAAATTACTTTACACACCTATAACTGCTCAACAAAGTTACTTTATTTGACCAAAAAGGTCAGCGTAAAGCGATATTATACACCTAGGGCATAAAGTAATTTAAATTTAGAACTAAGGTTCAGGTAGCATACGTCCACTTTGAACTGGCCACCTAGACATAACACATAAAAAAATAAAAACTGGGCTATTATTCTTCTATTTTTATTTCGACGGAAGGGTAAGGCAAAAAGTTTTAGTTAATATAAAGCCCCAACTTATTTCATCGACTAAAGCCGATGCTTGGTTTTGTCATTTTGATGTATCATTGTTAAATTTAATTAATATAGAGCTATTTCATAATTTGTTTTTATTGCACAAGGCATATCTACTAGTAATATTTTAAAGGGAAAATTTATCTTCAAAAATTCACTCACGTAGAGACGCGAGTTCAAATCTCGTCGCGAGTGAATTTTTGAAGAAAAATTTGTCCTTTAAAATATTGCTAAAATAGAGCTGTAAATATATTTTATACACGTAGCATTAATCTATTATTTTGTTGTTAATTAAATTCTTATTTTTGTAGCCTCTTTATTGTCTCGCAGTAGATGTGTAAAGTAGAATATTCACCTCGGTAATAAAGCCTGTCTTTATCTTGGGCGCTTGAATCCCACGCTTCACTCAGGACTCTAGGTACATAACTCCTTCGCTTCGCTCAAGATACGTACGCTTTGGATTCAACATGACGCCCGCTATATAAGACAGCTAGGCTTTAGTACCTCGGTGCATATACTACTATTATGCCCTACTTAGGTGTATAATGGCACTTTATGCACCTAGGGAATAAAGGCTCGCTTTACGTTGACCTTTTCTTATCTATATCTATCTATACTTATAATAAAGAAAGAGAGAACAAAAAGTCTGTACTTGGAAGTAATTTAAAAAAAAAGTGGTCTAGTGGACTTAGGAAAAATAATAGAACAAAATTATATAATTTTTAAAATTCATGTCTGTCTGTTTGTTTCTTTGTTTCTTATACAATTAAAAACTACTGATCCGATTGAAATCTGGTTTTCAATATTGGATAGTTCAATTTTCGAGGAAGGTCGTGGTATACTTTGCATCGACATCCAATTAGTAGAATCCGAGTATGAACGAAAAAGTGCAACCGCTTGGCCGCCCGCGCCCGTGATAACGCGTTCACTTCCGCGGGTGAAACCGCGGGGCGCAGCTAGTGGTCAAATAAAATTACTTTGTAGAGCAGTAGGTGTGTAAAATTACTTTGTTGAGCCGTAGATGTGTAAACTTACTATTTTTGTCGTGGGGGTTTTTTGATTGGTGGGGTGATTCTCCCACTAAAAGCGGTAACAGCTATCTCCGCACTATGAGATCCGATTTTAATGAAAGGTATACAAGTTCTATGAGTAAATAGATTTTATTTGTTGTGGGGGATTTTAATTTTTGGGGTAGTTCCCCCACAAAAGGATGTACTAGATATCTAAACATTATGTGATCCGATTTTTCTGCTCTATTATGATGATATAAAGAGCCCTTTCAATAATTAGTTCCCACGAGGTCCACTGTTCGTTGAATCACTTGTAATAATATTATTATCAGATGCCTAGATCACAAAGAACACACCTTCCAAATTTCATCTCTCTCTACCAGCGGTTCAGTCAGTGAGTAAGTCAGTCAGGACAAAGAGTTTTATAGATATAGATAGATTACAGAAGTATAGATTAGTAGGTATGTAAGTACTAGCTGCGCCTTTCGGTTCCACACGTGTAAGTCCCGAACCCGCGGGAATATCAATTTCAAAAGTAACCTTTGCCAAAGTACCATCTATCTTTGAATCGAAATTTATCAAAATCGGTTTAGCGGCTTGGGCGAGAAAATGAACCACAGCCTGGTAGAGTTACTTTCTCATTTGTAATGGTCGATTATTAGCTTGCATTACCTTGATGAAGTGTAGATACTTATTATATTAATTCCGCAAAATCCTTGTAGGTAAGTACCTATCTCAATTTTCATTTTGACAATGGAAAAGGTAAATAGATTTATTTTTTCGCCTCTCTTACGATATTTAGATTTCTTTTTGATGTTTTAGCAAGCTTTCGTTTGGAAAAAGCTTTTTTTATTGCAAATTGCTAGTAAATACAGTTACTCTGATTGCAACACTAAGTACAAATAGTATTGTTGGCGATTCAACGGGGTAATGCCACCAGTGTGATGGGCATTTTTGGACTCAATGGTCATTCACCTTAGATTATTTATATAGTTTATTATCTTTGTAGTATTAATTTCTTGTGTAATTATTTAGTCTTTCTTTTTTTAGTACAACAACAATCAAATATCAAAGATAAATAATCACTACGTTTTACCAACAATCACAACAATGCTAGACAGTTTTATGACAGTAGGTATGATTTGACATGACTGTCATAACATAACAATTATTTTCATATTGGCCGGAAAAAATGTAAAAAGTTCGAATCTATACGAAATATAATTTAAAATAGATTACGTAATTATTTGGGAGCGAAAACTGACATAGGTCCACCTTCGACGGCGCCAGACGGCGGACTGAGGTTGGCGCAACGTCTACTTAGATGCGTTGTAATACAGTTGATTTTAGATTGAAGGTTTTCATGCTTTTAACACGAAACTGAAAAGGCGTAAGTCTCAAATCATTTTTCAATAATTTTACGGAAATTAAGCAATATTAAAAATCATCACATAAGCAGTTTAAAGTATTGATTATTTCCTTTGTATTAAATAAAAAATTGTTTCGATATATAGTATAATAGAGAAGAAAAGAGTAAAATATAGAAAATATAGCACAATTTTCAAAGTAAAAAAGTATCGAACAAAACTTAATGAATCGTGATTCTGTTATTTGCAGACCTTAGATGAAGGTTCAATAAAACATGTATTTGAATTTCACATTCGCCAAACTTGTGGCTGATGCAGAATATGCTTCGCAACAAACAATATTTTTCTTCTGCTTAGACTTAAGCCGTAGGTTTCCTCACGATGCTTTCCTTCGCTATAAAAGAGATGTTTCCACTCACCTATTATCAGGTTGCCGTTTCTGCTTGGGCGGTAGCGTGATCAGTACATCAGCAGCTTTCAACAACGCAGGCAGTTCAGCTCGTCGGGCACAAAGCTCCACCCACACACAGATAGACGTCCGCCAGTCGCCTTGCGGGACGTTACAACCTAAGTCACTGTAGAAACAATACCATTTTACTAGAAATATTTTAAAAGAAAAATTCATCTTAAACAATTTACTCGCGGCGAGATTTGAACTCGCGTCCATGGAAGTATTTTAATTTCTGGAATTTTTGAAGATGAATTTTCCCTTCAAATATTTTTAGGTGTTTAAGTTCGCAGAACTCGTGTGGCCGAGTGGTTGAGGCACTGGAGTGTTGAACCAAGGACGCGAGTTCAAATCTCGCCGCGACTGAAATTTTGAAGATGAATTTTTTGTTTAAAATATTTCTAGTAAATATGCCTTGAGCAATAAAAAAACAAAAAAAATACCATTTCAGTTATTAAAATTATTAAGAGATTTCATTAAACAAAGCCTTACGGTTTCACCTGCGTAACATTCGATCCTGTGGATATTCCAATACCCTTTCTTAGTGGATACCTTCACACCACAAAGAACACACTGTCAAAATTTCAGCTCTCTACTATCAGCACTTCCGTCGATCTATCAGCCTGTTGTTTTTAGTATTTCTAACTAGCTGCTCCCGCGGTTTTACCCGCGTAAGTCCCGTTCCCGCGGGAGTATCGGGATAATATGTAGCCTATGTGTTATTCACGGTATCCAACTACTTATTTTCCAAGTTTCATCACAATCGGTTAAGTAGTTTTTGCGTGAGTGAGTAACAAACATCCAAACACACACACTCTCACATTTATAATATTAGTAGAATAGGGGACACCAGTGCAAGCACCAGACGGGTGATCGGTTCTCCCATGTTGGGACCATTTCACCCAGTTCCCCCTATATATAGATAGATAGATAATAACTTTATTTGTACAACATACAACAAAACACAAATATTGGATTATTTAAAGATTTTGGTCCTAGCACCCAATCGGCCTGCTAGGACCAAAATAATTATACTTTTGAAACTTACCCAGCGACGACTTGATTGAGGAACTTGGCAGCACTGTCGACCACCTCCGCCCAGATCCTCTGCGAGCGCGGCGCGGGTACCGCCCCCGCCCCGCCCCCCGCATAGAGCGCGGCGTCGGGCAGCGCGCGCACGGCGTCGAGCGCGTCTTGGAGCAAGGCGGAGCACACGTCCGCGTCCTCGCCGCAGCGCCACGCGCGACGGACCAGCGAGAGAGCTAGCCGGAGCGCTGCCCGGGCACCTACTCGGGCTAAACCTAGAGAACTGGGAAAGACATCGAATTGAACGCATGGTCGGCTGTCTTTTATGTAAAATATGTATGTATTTATGAAATATATATAAGTTTTATATCCGTTGTCTTGTTACGATAACACAAGCATAGTAGCTTTCCATAGGGCTAGATAGCGGTGTGTGTTGGTCATAGAATTTATTTATTTAGTTTATGAATGTAAAGCAGGCTATAGACCATTAGAACCTTTCGTCTACCAGGAGAAGTTCAAACTAGTACCCCTCGTCGACCGCGTGTGGCGCTGGTTTAGAACACGATTTTCCTTCCTTCGTTTTTTGACTAATATAATAGGGGTTAAAGTATGAAATTGCCGTTTCATTGCAATAAGTTCTTTGAATTGACATAGAATCTTCATGGTTTGAGGTTTTCGAATGAAACTTTTTTCAAATGGTTTCTGTGATGTTCTTTTTCTAAAAAATGTGAAACATTTGAATATCGACTTTCAATTGTTTTTGTTATTCAAATAAGACAAGAAAGATGGATACTGCGAAAATTCGAGTGATTTTTGAATACGAGTTCCGACGCGGAACTAACGCGGCAGAAACAGCCCGCAATATCAATGCTGCGTTTGGAGAGGGGTCTACTAATGAACGCACCGTGCGATTTTGGTTTAAACGCTTTCGTGATGGAAATTTCGACTTAAAGAACGAGCCACGAGGAAGACCGCCCACACAGGTGAATAACGATGAATTAAGAGAGATAGTGGAAGCCGATCCTAGTCAAACTACCCAGGAATTAGCGGCATGGTTTAACGTTACCTTACCCACTTTATAGACTCACTTGCGTCAAATCAATAAAATAAAAAAATACGAAAAATGGGTGCCTCATGATTTGACTGATCTGCAGAAAGAAACGCGTGTTGAAACTTGTGTTGCCTTGTTGAACCGGTACAGAAATGAAGGAATATGGGATCGAATTGTAACATGTGATGAAAAGTGGATTCTTTATGATAACCGGAAAAGAAAAATGCAATGGCTGACCCCAGGTCAAATGCCACAACAGTGTCCTAAAGCAAAACTTACCAATAAAAAGGTAATGGTAACTGTTTGGTGGTCTCAGCATGGTGTTATTCACTATAGTTTTCTTCGATCTGGTCAAGCAATTACGGCAGATGTCTATTGTGCCGAACTCCGAACCATGTTGACAAAACTAGCAGTAAAACAGCCCCGACTCATGAATCGATCTTCACCATTATTGCTCCACGACAACGCGAGACCTCACACAGCACAAGAAACCATTTTGACCCTTCAGGAACTGCACTTAGAAACCATTCGTCATCCTCCGTATTCACCAGACCTTGCTCCAACGGACTACCATTTTTTTCGTGATTTGGACAATTATCTACGTGACAAGAAGTTTTCTTTCCAGGAGGCAGTACAAAATGCTTTCACACAGTTTGTGCAGTCTAGATCGTCGGAGTTCTATCGCAAAGGCTTTAATAACCTTCCCATTAGATGGCAGCAATGTATAGATAATAATGGCAACTATTTTGATTAAATAAATTTGTTAAAAATATAAAAAATAAACAATTAAGATTTTCAGTACAAATCGGCAATTTCATACTTTAACCCCTAATATAAACATATTATCATCGAAATTAACCAAAACTATTGTAGTTTGTTGTTTTAAATGCTTAGATAAATGCTACGTATTATTATATAAGTTTTAGATATGTATGAACTTTTATTTGTTTTCTAGGCAGTCTAAAACACAGAACTTCGTTCGAAAAATCCATTGTCTGTGATATTGATAACGGATTCCTGCCACTTACAAGTTTTATAAATCATTTTTAGGTAAATCTTCACAAAATTGTGTATATTAACTAAAACAGTGACATCACACGGTACCGAAACTCAAAATTGGTTATTTCAGTACTCAGTTACCTTTCAACATCATCTGAACTTTGTTCTTCCCCCTCATCGATTCCTTCAGACAGTTCCCCTTGTTTGTTCAGTGTGCTGACTACATTGTTGAGTGCTCGGTTACCAATGTTATGTGTCTGTTTCTTCTCTACCTTTGGTTTCTTAGCCTCTCTAGTTTGACTTGATTCTCTGGAATATTATGAAAAATTTGTCTGTAATCAACGTAAATGGAGATAATTTATTCTAACATTTGATCATGCAGAATTAATAATCTTAAATATAAAATAAAGTTTCGCATCCCGGCCGACTATGTACCTATTAACATCGCTCTAACGATGAAGGAAAATATAGCAAGGAAACCACCACGATATTTTCTGCGCGTTTTAAAATCACGTGCAAGCAACGCACGGAAACCGCCTAACCAAAACCTTTTACTAAACAAACATACACTCATGGCAAAAACATAACACTTCCTTGGGCAGTCGTATAAAGTATGTTCATGAATGATTCTAAAATTTTATATCAGCTCCCATTTTATTTAAAAGCATATAAATGATGTAAATACCTGAAACGAAACTCATTTTCCGGTTTTATTTGCGTTGTTTGTTATTAACGTTTCGGTTGCTTTGCAGACACCTTCCTCAGAGTAGACCGAAGAGTAGGGGAAGATGTCTCAAAGGCACCCAAACGTAGAAACGGCATTGCGACAATGCCGTTTATAAAAATAATGCAATTAAAATAAGCTTTATTTCAATACAAAATCGCGAAAGTAGAAGTTAATCTACGTAAGTACCTAATAACAGCGACTAGGTGCCTATTGCAGAGCACTATCAAGCGGCGTATTTGTGATATCAATGGACATGTGGCGGCAGTGTTGATGGCTCGGACTCGTTGCTCCCAGAGTAAAGACTCCATTAGGTTTTGCACACATTCTGGACCTTTGAAAAAAATAAACAATGAATATTATGAATAGTAATAGACATTCTATATCTATTCTCAGATCTTTTTTGCCTACTCCATTCATTTCCACAACCCTAGCAAGTTCCGAGTCCTGATTTCCTGCGCAATATTCCCACGAAATCGTAAGTCCCGATTTCGAGGGAATATTGAAACGTAAAATTATTGCTCATGTGTTATTGTAGTTTCCAGATATCTACATTTAAAGTTTCATTGCAACCGTTACAGTAGTTTTTTGTGTGAAGATGCTACAAACAAATATACACAAACTATCATGTTAAATTACACAAAAATGGTTGTTCATGCTATCACAGATGGGTTATGTTTGGGCAATGCCTCTTCTTTGATGCGTATTGGTTTAAATCCTGTTCAGGGTCGACCATGTGTTATGTTTTTGTGGATGTCTTTTTCCTTTAAAAATATCTACTTTTTCTTTTGTCTTGCCTATTTACTATTTATAGGCAACTGTCACACTACCATAAATTAATTAAATAAAATTACCTGGATCCAGTTTCCACTTCAAATCATCAATGACTTGGAATGAAGGTAACGGTGCAACAAGTTTGCTCTGTATTGAAATTCGGTGCTCTTCCTCTGAAGACAGAGCAGAGCATGGAGGGCAAGCACAACCAGAGTGCGGACCACAGAGGCCATCACAGCAGGTGCATGTTAGTATCTGAAGTCAGAGTGACAGATAATTAATATTATTTTTTATTGTCGGGCAACATCCCCGAAAATTCAGTCTTTTTACAAGCTACGCCCATGGTTTCACCTGCGTAAGTCCCGTCCCCGCGGGAATATCGGAATAAAAAGAATCTCCTTTTCCATGGTCCCATCTATCTCAATACCAAAATTCATCAATGAACAGTTGTTTGCCAAGCTGATTTTCACATGTCGACATCTGAGCGTTTATTTTGTATCCACATATGAACAATTAAATAAAACACCCCTGATTCTACCCAGCCCAGCATCCAAGGTTGCTAGCAGCCTTGCGTTATTGCAAGAGCTATCTTTTGCACCAGATAAGATTGGTATTTGATAGATCAAATTCGGTCAAATATGTTTTATTTACAAAATGGTAATATGTACCTGTCAATAAACTGAGAATGGTTAACTTTATGGCCAAAATTAAGAGACAGCTCTGCTTGATGGAGTTTTAGGTCTAATGATAGAACTAAGTATCTACTCACATACTATCTTTACTGGCTTTGCAGGACTTTGTACATAGCAATTTAACCCCAAACAAAGCAAATAGGCTTGTAGTATCTGTACTAGACAACTGATGTGTAACATACATACATATTTACATATAAGACACATAATATAATTCGATTCTAATTGGAATTTGAGCAAATTTCTACTGAAGTTTAAAAATGTTTGTTTTCTGTTTTTCTCACCAGCTTGAAGCTTGCTATAGCTTGAATGGTTGTTGTAAGAGTGTGATGAACTGTATAAATAAAGTGTAGCGAAGAGTATGCCAACCAATGCTCTTTGTATTTGTAGAACTATAAGGGCCTAGCTAGTGAAATTTGCTAGCTTGCAATAAATTGAAAATTGGGCTGAGTATGGTTAATTTATTGAATTTTAAAATTAATTCATTAAAAATGTTGTATTGTAAATGTGTATTGTGTGCTTCAAAGCTTCAAAATATCTAAAGAAGAAGATGCAATGAAGAAGGTGCACTCAAGAAGACTAAACAATTATTAGCAGCTACATTGTAACCTGTCTTTGTCTCCAATTATTCATCAAAGTCAAGCTACATACCTACTTACTTACCAAAATATTATTACTGACTGGAACTTACCCTTAGACCGCAGTAGTATTTGCCACTGTCTCCAAGCTTAGCAGTAATTCCAGCAGTGTTCAAAAGCCCATTTCCAGAGTCGAAATAAATTTCCCTATCTTGGATGAGGCTATTGAAGACAGCGCACAGAGCTTCCGGACTATGAAGGGCATCTTGTAAGTCAGGATTCAACCATTTTGCATCCAAATGCTGTTGCGGGCGAAATATGAAATCGTCCTGTTCGTCAGGGACAGACATTTTCGCAACCGGCACACCTTCTTCGCTTTCATAAACGCATTTTAATATTCGATAAGCGTAAAGCAGACCGAAATCAAGACGGGTTGATTGATATCTCACAAGTAATCATCACAATTAGCGAGTTATAAATTAACTCCACAAAATATTCAGATTCAACAAGAAATCAATTACAAACTCGCCCGTCCTCCGTCTGTTCGTATTGTATTCTGTTTTCTGTCTGACTGTCATTGCTGTAGATAATCAATGTCACGACTGTCATTGTTGTCAATGTCATTTTTTTAAAATGTCAGTGTCAATTTTTTATTATAAAATGTTGCTAGTTACAAAATAAAATTACAAAATTGAAAATAAAAAACTTAAAATTATTTAAATTATTTTCTATCTCATCTCATACTTTAGCTTTACCTTTTTTGAACTTCAAGCAAATTGTATTTAATAATACTGAGTAACTGAGAAAACCAAAAAAGAGAATGTCAAGCAAGTTTCTTACAGGTTGGCGGCTTTTCTTTGTAAAAACTTTATTTATCACATCTTGTCACTTTCATTATGTGAAGCTTTGGCAGCACTGCTGTTTTATAAATTGCGTGTTGGATGTCGGTCGAATGAATTTAACATTTTTATAAATTAGATAAAAACTGAGAAGCGACGAAGTGTGTGCTAACAACATTTGTTCATAGAAAGATCCTCAATGGATGCTGATGTATTATTGGAAAATAGAGACTGCTTCTATGGTAATTCTTCTTTTCAACACTATTGAATGAGACTATTGTGTTATTGACCCGTGTTTTTGTTTGCACGTGTCCTTGCTGTTTGCTTTCGATCTTAGTTAGCTCTACCGGAAACTTACGTACAAATAGTATAGTAATTATTTCGCTTCTATTTCCAATATCTACTTACATTTCCTTTTCAAACTCGATTCAAGACAATCCCTAAAGGTACCTAATACTGCCTATTCACACAACCTAATGTTGCATTCAAGTTGCGTTATAAAAAAGTATAATAGGAATTTCTTAACTTGTCTGACTGAACTAAGGGTCACGAGAGTCACGACTGATCTGACTGACTTAGGGACAGTCAGTCCCTAACATGTCAAGATCAACAACAATGAACAACAAGTCAGAACACATTTTTACACATTTTTTTGTCTGACTGATTTTCATAGTACCAAACTAGTTGAGTTGCGGTTTGCTCTTCTTCTTTAATAAATTATTTTTTACTATATCTATTTTTTTACTTCTCTTGTTTTAGGAGATGATTTCCTAGAGCAGCTTTTGGGTAAAGACTGCCAGTGGTCGTCATTGCTAGATGCAGCCGATGCATCTCCTAGTGAGATATTAGCTGATGCTGCACCGGTGCTCTTACCGCCAACATCACCAGTACTGAGTGTAAAGTCATCGAGCAGCAGTCGCTCCGATTCTGGTAGTGATGATGATTCTAAAAAGTAAGTTTATTAAGTTACTGGCTGCACCCCCCAATAACTCGTAACTAGTGAACTATAAGGCATCTACAATGGCCCAATTGTGAGACTAAGTGCAGAAAAAGCCCAGTGAAGCTAAACTAAACTAGCTGTGGACTGCACTTTCACCCATGTAAGTTCTGAACTTACAGAAGTATCAGGATTAAAAGTAGCCCATGGGTGAATCCAGATCTCCAGCTATCACTAAGCAAGTTTTATTGCAAGCTCTTCAGTAGTTTTAGTGGGAAGGAGTAACAAACATACCTACTTGATTACTTACTTACATACAAACTTTCACCTAATATTAATTAGTATGACTTGAAAAACCTGAGCGAAAATTGATCCATATAACTATTATTATTCTACTGTTTCTTCTTTTAGTAGTTCAAGTGATTCTTCGGCTAGACTTTCACAGTCACCGTTCGATTGGATCAACAGTTTCTACCAGGAACCTTCATATGACTTGAAACCAGAAGATGTTGAATTATTCTTGCATAAAACAGGCAAGTACCATCTAAATTTGAATTATGTAAGATTAAAAAACGTGATTGAAACGAAAAATAAGTTAAATTTTCATATCAGCATCTTAAAAACCAAAGAAAAATATGCTTTAGATTAGATTATTACATGCTGTTTCTGTTACAGAGTACTACGGTTTCCCATATGAATTATGATTATGACCTGTATGTTTGTATTGTTCTCAGGTCCTACAAATAATAGTTTTCCACAAATACAAAACATTACAAATAATAAAACAAAAGGACCAGTTGTTGCCATAGAAAATGGAATAATTAAGGTAATCTAAACTAACTACTACAAATATTCTACTTATATTATAAATGCGAATGATTGTTACTGCTCTGTCTACAACACAAAATTTTATATAATGACTAGCTGCGCCCCGCGGTTTCACCCGCGTAAGTCCCGTTCCCGTTTCAGTTCCCGCGGGATTAAAAGTATTCTATGTCCTTCTCCTGGTTCTAAGCTACCTCCCCACCAATTTTCAGACAAATCGATTTAGCCGTTCTTGAGTTATAAATGGTGTAACTAACACGACTTTCTTTTATATATATAGATGATGACACTTGGATTGTAGACATTCGGTTTTTGTAATCAAATATAGATCAGCATTCTCAATACGAAATGTCGTATGATGGTCACAAAATATTGTTTTTAATCTCTATCTATAAATAGAGTATATATACTTCTAATCATTGTTTAACAACATTGTTTATTTCAGGGTATTCCTGTCCTAACAGAGAACTGTGATAAACAAATTCCATATCAAACACAAAAAGGTACACGCAAGTACTTTCCATTATTATTATTAGTTTGTAGTCATGAACAAACATGAAAAGACCTCTCAAGTTAAAATATCTTATCATAGGCAAAAACAGTCCCTATGGCTGTTATTGGCTAACTGCTAAACAGATAATATTTAGTATAAGTACATAAGTATCTAGTTGAAATTATCTTCCATATTTGGCTTTCTCTAATGTGATTATGGGTTTAGCTGATAGATAAACTGATAAATTAAAACCAAGATATTCATGTCCCTAAAACTTGTCACTTGACAATAAAGAAGGAAACATTTTTTTTTTTTTTACTGTGTTGAAAGGAAATATAGGTGATTTATCATTATGTGAACAAAACTGCTCCACATTTTGTCTGTAATTAATTTTAAAATGCACCTACATAAAAAAATAAACATAGCTGGATGTTTCAAATTACACTCTACCGCCCAAAACTAAGCTTGCTGAGCTTGTGAACTAAACTAAGCTTGTGATATCGATACTAGACAACAATTTAACTTGCAACTTTCAGCATTTCTAGTTGATTTGTTCCATTTCCGACGCACCACAGAGATATTAAAGATTGCAACCTACATTAATTAAAATGTTTTCAGGCAATAGTTACATAGAAAACTACTACAATGTTGTGAATGAAAGCTATGTAACCAATCCAGTTGTCAAAGAAGAACCACCTTACCTACACCAAAATATTAAGCTAGTACTAGACCAAAAACCGGTACTTAATACTTTGAAAAGGCCTAACGGAATCAATCAGCCTAATCTTGTGATATCTACCGACAGTACAAATGGTAGACTAACCATAAATCCTTTACAGAAAACTGATGCCAATGATAGTAAAGTCATTCCAGTTAAGGTATGTATGTTGTATGTTATGAGTATAATTATATTATTATGTCAATGCATAAAAAGAGACCAGGTTTATTCTCAGTACAATCTACAGTACAATCAGTACTCAGTATGAATCTACTGATACATCTTTTCTAAACAACTAACTAGTGTAAATAGAAAAGTTTTAGAGTAAAAAAAAACACAAACGCACAGACGAGACTAAGCGGGTTTTGAATCACGCATCAGTACTCAATCCGGATGAAACGACTTGAAACCCAGTTAGTCCACAAGCGTCGCGCGTTGGTGACTTACAACCTGTATTTTTGCCATCCACTACAATCTACAACTTAGTAGGACAAGAGAGATGTTCATATTTTTTTATTTGTCTTTTTCTAGGTAACAACTCCAACAAACAGGGTACTAATAAACCCTATACGAAATGCACCAACTGCCCCTTTAGTGCAGGCCAGTGAAGTGTCCTTGAATAGTTTGATAGACTGGTCGAAATGTACGGACGCTCAAATAAGGGCAATAAAGAAACAACAGCGGATGATAAAGAACCGGTATGTCAAACATATTATTTAAATAACAAATAAGTTTTGTTTGTTGATAAGAAGTCAAATAAAACCGTTTATTTGCAATATGCTAATCTAATCTAGATTATACCTAAGTGGGAAAATTAGTCATTTTCTTGTATTTTCCGCTAATTATTTTTACCTCATCTTGTTAAAGTAAAGGTTTAATAAGTAACTGGTAGATTGATTATTTCTCAGTCTTCCGAATTCCGAAATTTATCACACATTTTCTTATGAGATTTAAGCGCAGATTGCTTCAGCCAAGGCTGTTAACTCAGATACAGTGACGGGCCACTATAACGCTCCAGCTATCGTGTGTAGCGCCATCGATATGATGGTGGTGTATCTCTGGGTTATATGAGGCTGAAACACTAGTACTAATGGTGAAGTTCCAGACATCAACTCTAGTACCAGTACAATAATATCTCAAAGCGATTTACACATTTCTAGTTTAACTGAACTGGGGCCTAATTCTTTAAGAAAAAAACTATGTGAAAACTTGGTTGAAACCTGTGACTTTAGAGAAGCCAACTACGTCATACAAATTACCAGTTTTTTTCCACGGTCTACCAAGTTTTTGCCAGTTTGTAAAAAACCGGATGAGTGATGGATGACGGTTGAAAAAAAATGCTGTAGTACAAATTATTATTATTATTCTACTTCCCTGTTCTTCAATTTAACAAACAAACTTAACAAAAAGTCACCTGACTTCCGAGAATGACTTGATACTATGTTATCGTACATTACTGCAGGGGCCGGCAAGAGACGCATTGATGGACGAACGTGTGAATGTAAGTCTATCAATGCCTAGTTGCGGCCAAGGCTTGTATAGTACTTTTCTCAAATAATGTGCGGAAATTAAACTAAGTACTCGTAGTACAATTCAGAACTTCTTCTTCTTCTTTAGAATGGCTTTTCCTTTCGGACATTTGCCAGTGTCAAGTATTATCAATATTTGTATTATATAGTTATTTGCATTGAACGAAACAGTCAAGTCGTCATAGTTACGGTCAAGTCGAGGGAATCATTGTAAAAAGGGGGCCATTTTTTACAATGTTTGTTCACGGAGCTTTGGAGACAACACTAAGCTAAAGTCCATGTTTTGCACTGATTTTCACTTTTATTTCCACTTGTTCACCTTCACGTCACGTAAATTGATTAATATGCCCCCGTAATAAACAATTTACACGCATTTGAACTAAGTTTCACAAAAATGAAAATTTAGCAACACATCTCCTCAACGCATTCCCGCCAAAACTCCAATTCAGAACTTAAAAACCAAGTTGACGAACAACTAATAACAATAGTTTTTTACGCGCTAAAGTATTTTTTTTTTCACTAAACAGCTTTCTATGTGCAAGCCAGTTCGAAATTTAAATTCAACCTTTGATAAGTTACCTCTTTGGTCGTCATGTTGCAAAGTTCGCAAAGCAAAGAAGATCGTTGTATTTTTAAATTACACGACAAATATGATTTAACATAGTTATTTATTTAGCCGCTAAACCCGACAGGTATGGATTTTCATACAACTATTGCCGGCCGCTGCTTGGCTAGTACAGCAAGTTCGATTTATGTCGAAGAAGGTTGTCAAAATAATGCTCAAACTTCCAATCATGTTTGAGAAAACAACTTTGAACCTTCGGGGTACCGTGTGGATATCGTGTAGATTCTACACCGTTTTTCTTCCAGAATTAGGCCCCTGAAGGGGTGCAGCACCTACTGTATAAAATGCCAAGTAATTGAATTAAGTTTTTTGTTCTAATCGTAGTGAATCAGCGTGCCAATCCCGACAAAAGAAGAAAGAATACGTAACAGCATTAGAACAACAATTAGTAGAAGCTCAACAGGAAATATCAAGGCTTAGGTTGGAGAACAAGATTCTAAGGAATGAGTTGGAAAATGGCGGTAGAAGTCGAAAGGTACTTATTTAAGTATTTATCGTACTAATAGTATAAAGGTGAAACAACAGTTTATCTAGGAAGTCCCTAGTTAGTCCCTTGCGGCACTGTTTTTTACTATCCATGGTAAAAGAATATATAATAAAACACTTTATTTATCGGGTTTAATCGCGCTTTATTCATGATTTTTAAACGAACGAGCTTTCGCCAACTTTACAGTTGGGTTTTAAGGTTGAAGGTGTTTTATTATGCAAAATCGCGAAAACCATAGAAGAAAAGGAAATGTGGGTGTGTTTATTGCAGAACAACAAACACAAAAACCTAAACCAATTCGACAAAACTGTATTCATTAAATAATAATTCTAAGCGTAAATGGTATTTTGTTCGAGAGACTCTCCGGGTTGTTAAATCAACTAAAACCTTTTTTAAAACATGATTATTTATTATGCGAAGAATTGTTATTCATTTGTATTTCTAGTTTGATCGAATCAAGTCTTAGTAACTGCGCTACAGAGTTGTACCCCTATTATCTCTCAGGCAAATAGTATGGATTTTCGCTGGTTTAAAATAAACAAAACTTCGGTAAACCGATGGCGTTTTACGTCGTAGATGTAGCCATGACAAGAGGTTATCTTTTACTATCGTACGTTTACCTAATTAAAGTTTACTGCCTATTCTTAGAATTAAGTACATGTTTTCTTTGAGTAATTTTGTTTTTTCCACTAACGGTGGTTTCGCCCATGTAATTCTTGATGACACTGGATTACTAAGATAAAAACGCTTGCTTGTGTGGTTAGATTAACTAGGTACTAAACCGATTTCTATGAAAATTCATATGTACAATATAATCGATCTGATATGAGGACGTACATAACCTTATCATTACTTACCATTAGCACCCAAATTATCTATCTCTTTGTTAACTCAGTTTAATAGGCACTCTGCAGTTCATTTCTGCTTTGAGGTAATCACTATATGACGAGGACATACCTCGTTACGTCAAAGCAGCAATGTACTGAATAGTACCAGCAAACTCACTTATGAACTGTCAATTGTTATCAACGACACAGACGGTACAGATGCTGGTGAGAAAGTAGTTAACCATCATTCGGGTATGTTTATTGATAACAGAGTCCCGATTTACATACCTACGTTATTCCCATTCAACATTTCGTAGTGGACACCTTAAACATCAATAAGGTATCGCAAGATCATCACAAAAAAACTCCCATCAGTTTCTTGTGGCTTCTCATCGGAGGGCGCGTTCCGAAGCCACACTAAAATCAATACACCTAAGACGTAGCCAAATGATCATGTGCATTTAATGTTGTACAAAGAATTTAAAGGAAATAAACTATTTTGATTTTAATTTTAATTTACAGATACGCAGATTAGATACATCATTATTTATACCCAAGAAAAATATAGCTGTTATATTTGCCATGGTTTTTATGGTGTCGCTCAATTTTAATGTTATTGGGTAAGTACCTATAATAAATAATGAAAAGAAAAATATCTTTTAAATCATAAGTTAGGAATATCTAACTCTTATACCTACAGGATAATTGAAAATTTGGTTAATAGCTAATGGGTTGTTCTGTATGTCAAAGCGAACCACTTTTGTTCTAAGATTTTTGGAAATTCGAACTTTTTTTTCGTTAATTTAGAAGTCATGTTCACTTGGAAATCAGCTGTTTTTGGAGTTATAGGGTAGGTCATTAACCTTGAGACTTATTTTACAATTAATTTTATACTTGAAATATTTAAAGAAAAAAAATCATCTTCAAAAAACGCAGAGCCGCGAGTTCAAATCTCGTCGCGAGTGAATTTTTGAAGATAATTTTTTCCTTTAAAATATTTCTAGTAGATATTATTATAGCCGGGTTATTCCTAAAATTCCCACTGTTAATCCTTATTATTAGCCGATTTGTGTAAAATATGGATTTGTGGACAAAAAGTACAGAAATGCCCACTGCTTAAAATACTTCTTTCATTTTACACAAATCGGCTAATAATGGGGATTTTTGGACAAAAAGTTCAAAAATCCGTATTGATGGAGATTATCAGTGGGCATAATAGGAATAACCCGATATGCCTTGAGCAATTAAAACAAATTACGAAATAATTTAATACTTGTTTTGTAGATGGAGTTCAAAACCTTTTGCTGGACCTCCCGCTCCCCACCAAAGCACAAGACATTTACTGTGGGCCGAGGAAAATGCCGTCGACGTCGCTCTACCAGGTAAATAACAATTTAAAATTATCATTGTTTATTTTACCTTCCTTCGCCTTAAGTTTACTGCACCTCTATATTAATTCAGAAAATATAGTACTGTTTAGTTAGGTTAGTTCTAAGTTATAATATAAAGTGTTTGTAGCCAGGATTATAATATAGTATTAGATTTTGTCTCGGCTATGGTCAAATTGTCGGTTTGGGCCCAGATCAATGGGCAATTTGAATAAAAAATTATATTGCCCAATATTTCATTTCAACACTTATACTTTCACTTATATACTTATTACTATGCGCAGTGGGATTTCGATGCCGATTACGACAGAATTTGCGCGGTCTCTTCGCAGTTCCAATTTAGAGTTCCATTTTGATATATTGAGTGCAATTGTACCTAAAAATTTTACAATAAAATTTTGGTCAATTTAGTCAATACATTTAGCAGGGCCCAGGTCTAAGTGTTACGAAATACGAGATTCAAAGTCTGATCAAATGTTAGTACAGTTTTGATCCATATTTCGCTAAAACTTAAAGTTCTTATTACCAAACCATAAACTTCCACCAGAAACAGAAGATCCTAGAATAACGAACACGACATACGGTAGCGACTGTCAAAACGGCACAGCGAAAGGCGCCGAGCTTGCAAGTATTAACCACACAGAGAGTATTAGGATAGCCGGCGAACTGAACCGATGGATTGGCGGAGGGAAGACTTTGAACTGGACCTACGATGTTCCGAGGAGAAAACGGCACACTTATCTTAACGACGAAAAATTACAAGGTAAAGTGACAGTGTTCTTAGTTTACTGTAGCATGTGACCGTGATAAATAGCAGAATTGCTTGCAGAATCTTCTAAAATACCTTTTTAACTACCTTCTTGGCTGCATTACAGAAGGTTGCGGGTTCGATTCCAGCTGGGTGCAAATGTTTATGCTTAAAATAAATATTTGTATTTGGTCTGGGCGAATTTCTATGTTATAATATGTATGTATTTACAAAAGAAAAATAAATATAAGTAGTATATCCGTTGTCTAGTCACCGTGACACAAGCTTAACAGCTTACCACGGGGCTAGATGGCGCTGTGTGTTTGTCACAGGATTTATTTATTTATTATTTATTTATTTATATATCCCGCTTCTTTATTAATATTTTTATTGAAAACTTCTTAATTGGTGTAAAATTGTAAACTAACCTATTTACAAGTTAGTCAATGAAAACATGCACCTAAAGCAGTGATCCAATTAAAAATCCCTTGTCATTTTGTCATCATTTAGTGAATATCAAGTACAGTAGGTACTAGCCCAAAGAAACTACCATGTGGCACGCCATAGAGTTAAATTAACATTTTTGATAACATAATATTCATAATAAAATAATTTTAATAGATTCATTTCATGTTAAAATTTAACGCGTATAAATCTATTTTAACCTCATAGACCCCATTTTTTCTGGTTTTTTTTAGGTGGTCTCCTGGAAACCTACAGATTAATTAACAAACTGAACCTAGACAGCGATCTCCTAGACATACCCGGCTCGAGAAGTCGAAATATCCGAGGCAAAAGCCGCCTTCGCAGGCTAAGACGGAAAGACCTCGAGTTCCCGGACAATGTACTAGACTACGTCTACAAGAAACCTTTGCGCAAGCCTGATGGTTTCGATTTAAGGGACTTGAGTGAATGGGAAGCTTTGTTGCAAGCATTGCAAAGGAGAGATGACACGTTTTATATAGTTGGTGTGGGGAAAGGGGAACATCTTTTACTGCCGGCTGTGTCGCATAATGTTACACGGCCGCCTAAAATGGCACTGATATTACCCGCGAAAAATGGAAATGGTAAGTGTTTAGTTTCTTAATTATGTACGTTCTGCTAGCAATAAAGAACAATTTAGTCCAATTTCACGTGTTTAATAGCGTTCTATCAAATCGTTTGAGACAATTTTAAATAGTAAGAAAGCCATAAAATGGCGGCGATATATTGCATCCCCATCCCATAGGAACTGTTTTTTATTTTCACTACACTCATTTATTTCGCAGAACTAAATGGTTTATAAAAAAAGTTCGAATTTCCAAAAGTCGTAAAGTTGTTCGCCTAGACGTCTAAAACAATCCCCTCTCGTCTTAAAAGGGCATACCCGTTACACGTTGTATATCTGCTAGTTTCACCAGACCATCAATTAAACCATACACTATAGCTTTGGTTAGGTGGGTTAGAAATAAATGGCGTTAATTGCGTATGTGTATTAACGCTATATGTTTTTGTGTGTTTTCAGATTCAATTACAAGCGACCACGTGACGCTGATGCAAATCGACTGCTCTGTAGTAAACACTACTATAGTACAGTTAAAGTCAGACACACTCCCCGAGAACGTACGAAGGAAATCAGACAACGGAACTAAACCATACACTAATCCTAAGCCGGAAAACAAGAAACTCCAACCTGCTAATTTATCCCCACTTAAGAACTCCAGCAATATCCCTTCTTTAGTCAAGAATAACAGAAATATCAATAACGATTTGAAGGAGGATGTATTTGCTAATTATTTGTTCTCCAAACAGGAGCTGGATGTAACTAGAAATAAGTCTAAAGATAACAGCCTTAAGCAAAGGCCGGGCCTAAAACCTTAATTTTGTGCTGACATGTTATAGGTAATTCTACTTTTGATTTTAAGAGCTCAAGCTGAAGGCTGAAGGTCAAGCATTTCACCTGAGGTATTTTTCTAGGGTAAAATGCGTGACGTTTACCCGAGTTAAACACTCTACTATTCATTTCGACTGTGAGGAAATTAAAATACTACTAGTACATTTAATAAAACAAGTATATTGAGAATCAGTTAAAATATCAAGGAAATATAGAACGATTTGTAAAATTCAAATTATTATTTTTTAATAGATTAAAAATAAGTTAAAATATACATATACTGCCAACATTACAAAAATTTCTAGTGTTAATTAAAAAAAATCGTGTGCATCAGAATGGCGGGTGTACAAATGCAAATTATCATGAATCTAATATGGCTCAAATCTACCTTAATTCTACCTAATTCTACCAATAAAGAAATTAATAGTACCTCTCTGTACGCATAGAAAACTCAATAAATATGTGAGCCGCCAATCTGACGTCAGGATGGCGGGTGTATTCCTTTTCTGGGCGAAATATCATTTGTCAATATTTATATTCACTGCCATATAAATCTACCTAATTAGTACCTTACAGAACCGTACGTAGTAATCAAATTCAGGCAAAGGCTAGAGAGTAATTTTGAAAATAAAATTTCGAAACTTTAAATTTCTGCAATGTTGGTATTTAGTAATGGCGGGCGTGTCGAGAATCTGCGCTAAAAAAAGATTGTACTTTTTATAATTATGGCCGCTTAGAAAGTAGCCAGTGTCAAGTATTATGTTATAATTGAATCGAATTACTCTTATGTTAGCCATTTGACATTGTTATACATTTTTAAAATAGTAGTACTACTATTACTATAATTTATCAATTTAATTCCTTGAAAGTGTACAAGTGTAATGAAAACCAAACGTGGACTTTCGCGATGTCTCAAACTTCATGTAAAATTCTTTGTTATTAACCGCGTTAATTATTTAACAAAATAAATATTATTTAATTACACTTACTCCACTTTCAACTACGATAACTTGGCTGTTTCTATCATGCAAATAATAATATTTGCATTATAGAAACAGCCAAGTTATCGTTATCATTTACTAAATAAAAAATGTACTTGTCAAATGGCTAACATAAGAGTAATTCGTTTCAATTATAACATAATACTTAACACTGGCTACTTTCTAAGCGGCCATAATTATAAAAAAGTACAATCTTTTTTTAGCCCAGATTCTCGACACGCCCGCCATTACTAAATACCAACATTGCAGAAATTTAAAGTTCCGATATTTTATTTTCAAAATTACTCTCTAGCCTTTGCCTGAATTTGATTAATACGTACGATTCTGTAAGGTACTAATTAGGTAGATTTATTTGGCAGTGAATATAAATATTAACGAATGATATTTCGCCCAGAAAAGGAATACACCCGCCATCCTGACGTCAGATTGGCGGCTCACATATTTATTGAGTTTTCTATGCGTACAGAGAGGTACTATTAATTTCTTTATTGGTAGAATTAAGGTAGATTTGAGCCATATTAGATTCATGATAATTTGCATTTGTACACCCGCCATTCTGATGATATTCGTCACAGGATTTATTTATTATTATTTATTTATTTATATTGGCTACATACAATATTTTATAATGGAGTCACGACGTGCATCTATGCCATGCCGACAAGAGTAAAAAAAAGTTGAAAGCAATCATATTGTGGCATTATAGAGGGTGGCAGAATAGAAGAGTAGGTTATTCAATTAGGTATCATAACCAAACGAAAACAAAAAATACGCCGTTTTTTAATTTCAGACTATAATCTGACGTTGTGGTTTCTTGTATTTGACAATATTTCTATAGAAAGAAGTGTCAAATGATTGAATTATATAAAAAAATAAGTTTACTTTCAACCCAAGAGATGAAATGAGCCACTTTCAACCCGGCTATTTACCCATGAAAGTTAAACTTTCCAAACCGGTGAGATGAAAAATATTTTAAAGGGAAAATATATCCACAAAACACAACGCACGATCAACGTAGAGCGGGATTCGAACCAACAACGCAATCCGAGAGTAGCGACTTGACCAATTAGTCTATCGACGACGTCGCTGACTCATACGTCGAATCTTTGAATTTAACGTCGAATTTAACCATCCACTTACCGCTATTTTTTTTTATTTGTTATGATTTAGTTTTCCTCTAAAATATACAAGATGTAACAGGCAAGTCCTTTTAATCCGAAAGGGGGTTGTTCTAGACGTCTAGGCGAACACCTTTTGTTTTACGACTTTAGAAAATTCGATTTTTTTTTTTTAAATTTTGAGATTATGTTTCACTGAAAAAACAGCTGTTTTTAAAAATAAAGGTAATTGAAGGTTTGATTGTAGTAGACCAAGCTAAATGAAAGGACAATATAAGGCCAATGACCTCGAACTGTAAGAAACAGCTGATCTTCAAGTAAACTTTCCAAAAAAAATCCAAAAGAATTTCCAATACAACAAAAGTTGTTCGCCTAGACGTCTAGAACAACCCCTTTTCGGCTTAAAAGGGCTTACCCGTTACATCTTGTATTCTATATATTGTAAGTTGAAGTTGCAGCAAGAGAAGTCCCTCATGAAAGGGACAGCATGCTCTCGGAAGCGGGTAAAAAAGTTCTACGTTCTAGTAATATAACTTTTTGAGTATATATGACTTAGTAACATTTTATCGGGTCTTAATCGCGTATTATTATTTTATTTAATATTAGTTTTTATTATTAAGACCTGTTAAAATGTTACTATGTTAACAAATCGTGTGAATTTAAAAAGTTAATCTGACTTATGTTCATCTGAATATTTTTATCGACACTTTGTTATGCCTACCTATCAATAAGTGCTGAAACTGTTACTTAAGAAAGTGAAATCGTACTTTTAGTTCGAAATTAAACAGCGAATGCCGTTTTTCTGTTTATATCACGCGACTTCTATAATTATTAAGACTGTAATCAGAACTGTAATAGTAAAAAACCTCGATTTGCTGCAACTTCGGATCAATACGTACCTAAAATAGATATACTTAGTCTGTGACTGTCTCATATGCTATTCAAGTATTACATAACACAAAACGAAGGAAAGGTTGGTTGTTTGAATGTACCTATTTACTTTTTTTTTCAAATTGCCATATCTGTAAAACCCATATTTATGAACTAAGCACAATATAATAACCAACATAATAGGAAATATCCAATGTCTGCTAATATGATGTAGATAATTAAAAAAAAACACTTAAGTGGTACTTAAATGGCCTGCAATATAAATACGAAGATAAGTATGACTTTTTAAACAATATATTCTTGAAATATTTAATGTTTATTGTGTCTATGATCTTTTCTTTCGATGTTTTTTGTGTTTATGGATTTCAATTCGAAAAATTTCCATTTAGGAAATCGACGACATTAACTATTCTTGTTCATTTATTATTTGACCTATTTTAAGCAGATCTCAGTTTAATATTTTGTTAAAAATGTTATAGATGTATATTTTTTTATGTAATAATAACATACTATTATTAATTAAGGAGTCTTACGAGTATATATTATTTTATTACAAATAATCGTTAATTCTAGTAGAATTCATTTTTTTTGTTGTTTAGACTGTTAAATATTTGGATTGTATTAGGGGTTAAAGTATGAAATTGCCGATTTGTACTGAAAATCTGAATTGTTTATTTTTTAAATTTTTAACAATATTATTTAATCAAAATAGTTGTCATTATTATCTATACATTGCTGCTATCTAATGGGAAGGTTATTAATGCCTTTGCGATAGAACTCCGACGATCTAGACTGCACAAACTGTGTGAAAGCATTTTGTACTGCCTCCTGGGAAGAAAACTTCTTGTCACGTAGATAATTGTCCAAATCACGAAAAAAGTGGTAGTCCGTTGGAGCAAGGTCTGGTGAATACGGAGGATGACGAATGGTTTCTAAGTGCAGTTCCTGAAGGGTCAAAATGGTTTCTCGTGCTGTGTGAGGTCTCGCGTTGTCGTGGAGCAATAATGGTGAAGATCGATTCATGAGTCGGGGCTGTTTTACTGCTAGTTTTGTCAACATGGTTCGGAGTTCGGCACAATAGACATCTGCCGTAATTGCTTGACCAGATCGAAGAAAACTATAGTGAATAACACCATGCTGAGACCACCAAACAGTTACCATTACCTTTTTATTGGTAAGTTTTGCTTTAGGACACTGTTGTGGCATTTGACCTGGGGTCAGCCATTGCATTTTTCTTTTCCGGTTATCATAAAGAATCCACTTTTCATCACATGTTACAATTCGATCCAATATTCCTTCATTTCGGTACCGGTTCAACAAGGCAACACAAGTTTCAACACGCGTTTCTTTCTGCAGATCAGTCAAATCATGAGGCACCCATTTTTCGTATTTTTTTATTTTATTGATTTGACGCAAGTGAGTCAATAAAGTGGGTAAGGTAACGTTAAACCATGCCGCTAATTCCTGGGTAGTTTGACTAGGATCGGCTTCCACTATCTCTCTTAATTCATCGTTATTCACCTGTGTGGGCGGTCTTCCTCGTGGCTCGTTCTTTAAGTCGAAATTTCCATCACGAAAGCGTTTAAACCAAAATCGCACGGTGCGTTCATTAGTAGACCCCTCTCCAAACGCAGCATTGATATTGCGGGCTGTTTCTGCCGCGTTAGTTCCGCGTCGGAACTCGTATTCAAAAATCACTCGAATTTTCGCAGTATCCATCTTTCTTGTCTAAATTGAATAACAAAAACAATTGAAAGTCGATATTCAAATGTTTTAACATTTTTTAAAAAAAGAACATCACAGAAACCATTTGAAAAACGTTTCATTCGAAAACCTCAAACCATGAAGATTCTATGTCAATTCAAAGAACCTATTGCAATAAAACAGCAATTTCATACTTTAACCCCTATTAGGTATAATAGGTATTTTCTATTGTTTTATATCATTTGATATCTTTTATTTTATCTAAATCTATAAATGACTTTGTCCTGACTGACTGTTGGATGACTGACTGAATCACAGTCTAAACCGCTGATAGTACTTATAGAGCTAAAATTTCAAAAGTATGTGATGTAGGCAGCGGATAAGAAAGCATTTTTGAAAATTCTTAAAGGATCAGGATTCACAGGTGAAACAGCTGGCTTCAATCAGTATATTCAAGGTAATTTTTATCATTTTGTGGTTGTAATTATTATAATATAGTTCTATTACATTACTTATTTCTGGGCCCTGCGGTTTCACACAGATCGAAAGTGAATTGTCTTGGTCCGGTTATAAAGTGATGAATGATGTTACTACTTAGATACCTAATTAATTTTATCAATGCTGTTAGCAAATATGTATCGACACAAAAGCATTATTAAGTTATTAATAAACTAGTTACTAAATATCACAACATCATATTTATCGTTTGTTTTTGTTGATTTTGTACAGAGGATTATATTATTAAATATCAATAGACGTGTATGTACAAAGTTGTGTTATTTTAAGCCTAGAAGTTCCACCGCGGAAGATTCCCGTCCTCTACCTACGTACGATACATACCTACAAATGAAGTGCTCGAAGGAGGAATACGTATAATATTCGTTCTCGTCGCATAGTAAGTGGTAGCCATTGCATTATCCTGTAAATCGGTACATTATACTGCATTTAATGTAATCAGCTTCATACTTGAGCAATAACAATGTAGGTAAGTACTTTGTGGTTCCGACTCAGAACAATTACTAAAGTTCCGAGGAAGGCAGATTTCTTGTCTCGGAACAATACAAGACCAACTAATAAGTAGGTATGTATAGTTAGGACCAATAATATTATTGATTGCTTTGCACCGTACGTGCTTAGGCCATATTATACTAGCTCGTCATCTCACTAATATTGTAAACGCGAAAGTTTGTATGTATGTATGTGAGGTTGTTACTCTTTCACACAAAAACTACTGAACCGATTGCGATGAAACTTTGAATATAGATAGGACTTTGATTAACACATTTTTTTACATAGAAATATTTTTAGCAAGGAAATATATTTCCAAAAAATCCCCATGACAGGATTCGAACCTGCGTCCTTTCGCTAACCAGGCGACTGCTCTAACCACTGAGCTACACAGGAATCACCTGACATGGTATAATTTTATACATTTTTTTACTTTTTATCCCCATAACCATACAGTAGTCACTATATTCGTAGTACTAAGCCAGCCCAGTCGTAAAAACAGATTTTATTCAAACGGATGGCGCGGCACGACTAGGACGGACTAAAGATTTAGTGGCAACGGGAAAATTTATATTCAGCACTTATCCCACCCACCCACTTCACACATGGAAGTTGATGCTATGCGAATTATCTTGCTTAGGTTTCGAAAAAAGAAAAATTCAGCACCTCGTTTCGCCAACTCGTTACCGCCCAAAATTACAAACAAAATTTATTATCATTGAACGCGTATATGTACGTGTGTATACTAGTCATGGAGGTAAGATAAATAACCTAAGTCCATTATACTAGTACAGTTGTAAATCTGTGGTTGTAAACTGACATGATCATGGAGGTAAGATGAATAACTGGAGGAAACACTGTCAGAATAAAAACGAGCTGAGCAAGATGGTTGTAGCAAAGGACTTGTGTCATTTTCTAATAGGGTGACAATAAGATTTTTTTTATGTGACAGATGTTAGATTTAATAATGCAAGTGCAATTGTATTATTTACTAGCTGCGCCCTGCGGTTTCCCCCACGTAAGTACCGTTACCGCGAGATTATCGGGAAAGCCTATGTGTTATTATAGGTTTTCAGCTACCTATATTCAAGTTTCATTGCAATTGGTTTAGTAGTTTTTGCGTGATTGAGTAACAAAGTCACAGACATACATACAAACTTTTGCGTTTATAATATTACTGAGACTTACGTCTCAGTCTCTGTTGGCAAATTGAAGATTTCCATTAGCAATAGACGCTCTTTAAGGATTAATGAAATAATACAAAAGGACACGGTATAAAACAGTTTTATTAATTATTATAGTATGCTTATTAATTTTTGAACACTTTGATTAATAAGTATAAATATTTTACAAAAAGAAATGTATCATCAAAAATCACCGTATCACGACGGGTTCCCGTGAGGCAAAGATTAGCGCTCTCGCCCGTCATGCAAGAGGCACAGGTTCGAAGAAAGAAGAAGAAATTAAATTAATTTTCTTTGGTGTGAAGCAGCAGCAGAAGAAGAAGAAGGAAAATACATACACACAAAGACACTTAGTACATACTGACTGACGAAATCAAATTTAAACAGACATGACGGTCAATTACGTTAAATTTAATATAGTACTTCCCTCAAAATTCATCAAATGTAAAGCTAGAGGAAATTTCAAAAATAAAACTTTTTGACTAATTACTTATTATCACTTATGTTCAGCAGGTAAGTAGTAAAATATCTAACAGTATTCGTACCACCAGCGGAATTGTTGGTATTACATCGGCTTTCAATAATCGACGGGAGTAAAAGCAGGAAAGATCGAAGTGACGACTGCATACGACTGATTTTTTGTAATTTTCTACTTCATCCATACTGCTGAGTCATTTTTGTCGTATTTGTTCATTTTTCGGAAAGCTGAAATAATAAAATTACAGTAAAAAAAAACTTACCCGAACTCAATACAAAAATCCAAAAATCATAGTCACCATAAATTCTTGTAATAGAACAAAACATTTGTAGAATACAATAATAAACATATTTTGGCTTACCTATGAAATGATATATTGCAACCACCATATGATTCACTTGTACAAGTAAAAACACAACACGTTTTCACCATTTTATGCAATTTAACGCAGAAATTCTATAAATTAAATAATTAATATTTTACCGCCATGATGCCACCATGACACTGACGCTTGGGTTACCATTAAAATAATAAAAAGGAAATGGGAGCCAATAATGTACTTGACAACCACTTATTACACGACCCGATAATTTACGACCTGATAAATGGAAGCCAGGATATTCGTGTAAGATCAATTTGTACGTAGTGTTAAAAGGAGACCCTGGCGTCCAATTAACAGGTCGTGTATTATAGGGACATTATCGGGTCGTGCTTTATCTGGCCGTACAATAACTGCGACCTCTTTTAATGTTTTTTTTTATATATGATATTTTTGTAGACTGGCAAGATGAAAGAACGAGACACACTACATCGTCGATTGCTATCTCATTCGGCTCGGATTAGCCTCTGTCTATTGTAAGGCAAAATGTTCAACTAATCAGTCCTGTTTATTTTCTAAGTCCATTGACATGATAAACATGAGTTTATATGTCTGTGGTTTGTGTATTATTTCAGATTTTTAGATATAGATAATAAACTTTATGCAACAATGCATTATAGCACTGGCCACACAAAGTCGAACAAAAAAAGTCTACAGAAAAAAAAGTTAAAAAGGCGCCAATGAATGTACAATTTTTAAAACTTTTCATTTAATTAATTTTTCAGGGTGATACGGATACGTGTCGAATATTAAATTAAATTATACTTGAAAATCCGTAGAACGTCGTAAAAATGAATTCTTCTGATCCAGTTCTCGATGTTAGTAAAGTGTCCAATAGAAAAAGAATTGGAGAAGACATTGAAAAGCTAAGGGAAAAAGCTTCCCGAGAAGCATCAAAAATTATCAAACTCAAGGTAAGATATTTGTTGTACTAACTTACACCTAAAAGCTACCTGCTACATTACTTACGTATCCTCCTAATTATTCTAATAGATGATCGAATGTGAATAAAATGTGTTATGCATTATGCATTCGACCTTGCACATGTCGATCACGTGCTGTGCCGATACGTGCATTGTGCTGTACCGTGCTGTATATATATTATAATAAGAAAGCGTAATGCGTGTGTGTGACAGACTGCTCGACACAGTCGAATACCTACAGTTCGTTCGCACACCGAGTTCACGAAAAAAAAGCATCACATTTCATTAAAACATTAAGTTTAAAAACACAGATCTCGCTTATTTTACTAGTGCGAAAGTTACGATGTTTGTGTTTCAATCATGCAAAAACTAGCGAACCGATAATTGCTATGCAATGTAGTATCTAGTAGCTGGAGATCTGAATTACAACATAGGTACATAGGCATTGTGTCTTTTTATTCCGATATTCCCACGGGATCGGGACTTACACGGGTGAAATCACGGGACGCAGCTAGTACGTTAATATAGTTCGGTAGATAGACGATCAAACATGTGCGTAAGTCTGGCGCCGCCGTGACTTTGACTCATTGATAAGACTGAGTGATGTCGCGTCAACAGGTAGCGCAGGACACTGCTTACTGGGACCTGAAGGAGAAACTTCAGGCGGTCGAGGCCAACCATGAGCGTCTGCAGGCCAACATGGTGGACGTGCAGATGCAGCATGAGGCCATCTCGACGAGCTACCAGGCCGAGCTGCGCCGTCGCCCCGAGACATTGAACAAGCTGGCCGCTTCCCGCGCTATTGCGGACACCCTAGAGGAGAATACGGCTCGCTTGCGCGATACTCTTCGTCGTCAGGGTGCTGATTGCGCGGCGTTGCAGCGCGCGTATGCTGGTGCCGCGCAGCGTGCTGTGCTGGCGGTGGCGGGCGCGCAGGGCGCCGTGCGCGCGCACCGCGCTGCTCTATCGGGAGTCGGAGAGCGCGAGCGCGCCGCTGCCGACCGCGCACGTGTCGAGGCATCCCGCGCAGCCGCCGCCGCTGCCGCGCACTGCCAGCAAGCAGAGAGCGCGCGTCGCGACGCCTCCACCGCCACCGCCGAGGCCAAAATCCTGCGCGAGACTTTGCAGGGGACCCAACGGGATCTCGATCAGGCCAAGGTGCGTTCTGGCCTGCTCGCTGAGGAGATCGACCGCTTGAAAAGACGGGAAAGTGATGCTATTCAGGTAGGTCAGCCACAAGTCGAAAGTTATTTGATGTCACGCGCCAGTTTTTTGAAAGATTGACTCGTGTTCCGATTCGTTTCGCAGCTTCTTCGGGAGGCGGAGAAAGAGATGGAGCGACTCAATGACGAGCTACGAGCTGCGCAGGATACTATCCAGGAGACCGATGTGAAACTGATCGCTGCGCATAACCAGGTCGAGCGGCTCGATGCCGACTCGAAGGCAGAACACGCTCGCCGCAATACCGAGTTCGAGGTACAGCGGGCCGAGTTCGAACGCTTTCAGGTCGAATCGAAGGTGGAATTGGACGCCGCAAAGGCCGAGATCGAGAACCTCAAAGCCACATTTGAGGTGGAGCGCTCTCACCGTGACGCCGAGCTCAAGGTTGAGAGGGCTGAGATGGAGCATCTCCGAGTTAAATCGAAGGCGGAACTGGAAGCCGTGCGGCTACAAATCGGGTATCTGGAGGCTGCTTTAGAAACGGAGCGTACTCGCTGTGAAGCTGAGCTGAAGGCGGCTAAGGTCCAACAGGAGCAGCGAGACGCGGAGCTAGAGAGAGAGCGATCGGAACGCGCGGCCTTGGAAGGCGAATTGCGCGCCGAGCGGGTCCGAGCCGAGACGGAAGCGCGCGACAGCCTCTTACGTCTCGAGGCGGAACTAACCGCGGCTCGCGCCAACAGTTCCCGGCTGGAAACATCGCTCGCGGAGCGGGAGGAGCGCGCCACCGCCGACCTCGCCGCGCGTGCCGACACCATCTCCGCATTGATGCGTGACGTCAGCCGCGAAGCCGAGGCGCGCCACCGGGCACAGGACTCGCTGCGCAAGCAGGAGATCGACCTGGAAGAACAGACTAAGATCATTCGAGAACTTCGCACCGAAAAGGTATCTAGCCAATCACACAGACTCAATCATGGAAGGCCGGTTCGAAAGTGAGTGTCACGTTTGTTGTGTTACAGGAGCAGTTGCAACAGAAGATACAGGACATGCAGGGCACTATCGACAACATCCAGCAGCTGGCTCGCACGCCTAACATTCAAACGACTAGCTCGCGTACGACGCAGCCAGAGCCGGCGGAACGCGATGAAACTAACCAGTCGCTCAACACCATGCTGTTCTCTTTCATGGACGACGACAGTGGTGATTCTATGGGGCTCGATGTGAGTAATTTGTGTGTCATGTTCGATTTTAGTCATAATCTGCTATAGTCATGTTCCTCAATGTTCACGTTTCGTTTTGGTCATGTTAATACCCTACTACTCTAGTCATGTTCTATCCTAGTCATGTTCTGTTGGTAACAAGTCCGGTATGTACCTATACACCCACCGTCTAACTAAGCTGTCAGTTACTTACGTACTGTAGGTTATGTACCTATGCAATCAATATCTGAAAGTTCGGCAGCCGACCGCACTGCCGACTAGTTTGATCTTGAGTTATTTGCTGGTTTTTTAGCCAACGCGCAGCACTCTTCCTTCCCTACAAGCTGATATAGCATCTTTGTGTTGTACGTACAGGCTGGGGACAAGAAGCGCATCGTCCAACGGCGACGTGTACCGCTCGATCCAATCCGGATGAGGGCGGAGCGCGCAGCCGGCACTGGCACTGCCCATCGTCTCAGTGGCTCCGGCACCGGCGCAGCCAATCGCATCTTCAAGAACAAACGCCTTGACCACAAGAAAAACTACTGAAAGGTCACACAGCAAAGGTCATCCAGTATGAGCTCCAATGAAATCAAAGTCGATTTTTGTTGTTCAAATAAAATAAGTATTTAAATTCGACTACACGTTATTATTTGTATATTCTAATCGAGGAATTCCTCCTGTGTATTTCTTTGGAATTATTCCTGTTTATTTTCATCATTGTAAGGTACTTGCTGCGCCTCAAAAACCGCTTTGACTATTTTATAGCTTTGGCTGCATCTTAAAGACATGCGAAGCCGTAGAATATTAAAAAAGAGTACAGCTGTTTTTGACAATCTTAATAAATGTCAAAACAACCAAAAATAACCTAAAAAAATTTTTGAAATTGTTGAAAAAAACAAAGATGCAGTACTGAAATAAATGATTTGTCGTCAATAACAATGAATTGTATAAGATTACTACAGTTTTCTCAAAGGCAAGTTCATTATCTCTTCAAAGCACCTTCAACAGCAAGATGTATCAGTGGACACCACATTAAATATTTAGAAACGCAAGACCGGTGGCAAAAAAGAGATGGATTGTCTTCGGAATGGCAGCTAATTTATAAGGGACCGATGGACAGAGGCACTAATATCATAACCACATACGTAACAGTAACAACAGCTGCTATGACTGGTGGTGGCCTCTATTATGGACTATTTCAGTATGATCCTAGTAACTTAGATAAACCCATTTTGCTTGGTGGCGAAGTAGTGATAGCCAACAGTTCTGGTGAAGTTTTCGTCTACCTAGGAGTCTTTATAGCATTACACATAGCTGTTAAAATCTTACTATCTAAATTTGTTTTAAGACTTTACCAAAATGGGGATGAATATACAGCAGTTTTCAGAGGACACTTTTACAACTCTACAAGAAAGCATCAGTTTCATTTAAAAGACTTCAAAAAGTTGAAGCCAACTTGGTTTGTTTCATGGGGTGATGCTAGATATGGAATGGGAAAGAAACAAGCTATATTACTGGAACCCTATTTCAAAACACCAGAGTATTTAAATTACTTGTTAGGTGATAAAAATAGTCTTGATGATGTTGATTGATTGATTAGTAGGTATAGTTGTAAACTATGATAAGTAACAATAAAAATGTTGTCTAAGATTTTTGTGATTTTGCATAATAAAACAAAATATTTAGTCGGTTTTACTCATGTTTTATTTAATAATTGCATTATTACAAAAGTACAGAGCTTTCGCTAACTTTACAGGACCAAACCAACCTTGAAAAGGCCGTAAATATTGTGTTTTATAATGATAGGTAATTTACATATTTTTTAGTTTTAAATGTCGTTAATTTAGCTTGGTGTGAACAAAACAAGAAATAAAAGAATTATAGTATAACTATTATCTACAATCTTTATTTTTAAATCAATTAAACTATCCTGTCACACTAAAAACTTATTCCTAAAATCCACCTATGTAAGCATTATTCCATTTATATCTGGAATCTTTCTTCAAAGTCTGTGAATCCATTTTCTTTGCATCCTTTTGATATTCATCTAAAGCTTCTATTCTCTTCTCTTCAGGCTCTAATTTTTTTATAACTAAACATTCTCCATTTTCCTTCAGAACAGTGTAGTTGATGTCATCTTTTGTTGGTTCTCCGTATGGGAAGACAATAGGAGTTATTTTAACAAGGTGCTTTACTTTCCAGAGTTTTGCATTTTCTTCAGGGATGTTTTTAACAATGGCTACTGTATTCTGAAATATAAGTAAATTAATTAGAAATTATTTTTGTGTCTGCCATAAAATGTCCTTTGTTGGCCACGGATACAGATATGCATGTGTGGAGGAAAAGATGTGTGTTTTTGGAAATATATTTCCTTGCTAAAAATATTTCTATGTTTAAAATGCCTTGAGCAATGAAAACAAAAAGAAATATTAAGTTGGAGAGAAAGTGCATCTCATGTTGGGTATGTTTACTGTAAGTAAAGTAAACCACCTGAACCAGTCAATAAAAACTGCAAAGCTTGACCGGTAGATGGCGCTGAAACCAAGCCTTAGTTGGTAAAACAATTAGCGAGGAGATGGCCGAAGAATTATACCATGCCACGTGGTTCCTATGTAGCTCAGTGGTTAGAGCAGTCGCCTGGTTAGCGAAAGGACGCAGGTTCGAATCCTGTCATGGGGATTTTTTGGAAATATATTTCCTTGCTAAAAATATTTCTATGTTTAAAATGCCTTGAGCAATAAAAACAAAAAGAAATATTAAATTGGAGAGAAAGCGCATCTCATGTTGGGTATGTTTACTGTAAAGTAAACCACCTGAGCCAGTCAATAAAAAGCTGCAAAGCTTGACCGGTAGATGGCGCTGTAACCAAGCCTTAGTTGGTAAAACAATAATAATTAGCGAGGAGAGATATGGCTGAAAAATTATACCATGTCATGTGATTCCTGTGTAGCAGTGGTTAGAGCATTCGCCTGGTTAGCGAAAGGACGCAGGTTCGAATCTGGTCATGGGGATTTTTTGGAAATATATTTCTTTGCTAAAAATATTTCTATGTTTAAAGATGTGTGATTTTTGTGTCTCTGTTTATCCAAGAAAAAAATCAATGTAGTCAATGAAATGATTTTCTGGAATGTAAAGGTCACATTTCGAGGCATTTTCTTAGCTAACATTTTGAACTGGTATGTATACATATTTTTACGTCTCTACTAGGTAAGGAAAGGATGGTAACATTACCTTGTCAAGAATATTCATAGACTTTAGAATTTCTTTCAGCCAATAAGGTTGAAATTTCCCAGTTTTGATTCTCTCTACTCTGAACAATTTTGATGGAGTGTACTCGGGATCTTTGTGGTCTGGAGATCTGAGAAGAATCTTCGTTAATAAATAATGCACTTATATGACTACTCTAACCATTGGCTAATAAAAAGTAGTGCTAATTTTACCTAGGATAGTACACTATGCCCCCTGGGTAGCGTATTCCCCCAAGATGTTTGTAACCTTTACATCTTGTGATAGTAATTAATGGATCTATGGTTTTTAATAACTGCCTGTTCATTTCTGTGTGTTTATCTAGATTTCAATGAAAATAAAAATCAATGTAATCCATAACCTTACTTTTTTAATATTTGACAGTCCTCAGTCCAGTGATTTCATTTGGCATTGACGGCAAAAAATTGCTCTCGTTTCCTATAGTATAGGTACGAACTTCAACTTGCTCAAATAATTTGAAAAAACTGTCACGATTGTCAGTGTCGGATATTTCTTCAACGGTTTTTTGTTTTGTTTGTTTGTTTACTACTTCGTGCGCGCGAAAATAGTTTATTAATTTTATGTTACACGAAACCATACCTGTCTATTGTTATTAAAATACAGTTTTGAAAATCAAACACAACTTATGCCCAAAACAATCGGACTTCATGAAGAAAGTGCGGTTCGAATCACCTCAAAAACAGCACCTTAGGATGAGTGACTCGGAATGCCATTCTCCGCGCCCATTCCTCGATAACCAGTTCCGAACGAGTCCACCAGATATAGGGAGCTACGAGAGAATACTCCCTTTCAGCAGTGACCCCGTACACAGGTTTGAGAATAGCAACAGCAGTCCATACCCTGCAGTAAGTAAAACAACCACGAATGTTGTCAATTTTCCTCGAAAATACTTGTTTTCAACACCATCGAATGACCTGGATCTTAGTCTGCTGGACACATCTTTTCACGAACCTCGTCAACCTATTTCTCAAGCCTGTCTCAACGCTACAAAAGATAGATGGCCTCAAAGTCACTACTGCAATTCACCTCATGTTACTGATAGTTGTAGTGTCATTAGAAACGAGCCTCAAACCTTAAAACCATTAGAAAATGTTATACCTCCAAATGTATTGGTTAAAGACAACAGTTTTTTTATAAGACGAGATAACTTAGACAAATTTTACACAAATGTGAAACCAACGCCTCAATTAAATGAACAGTTGACCAAATTAAGTATTGATAAAGAGAATAAACCAATTGCTGCAACAGATCACTTTCCACAACATATACCGCCCCAAAAATTACATGTTGAAAATAGGCATGTAGTTCAAAACACTAACGATTGTGGATGTCACCAGGGTTCTAAAATACCTCAAAACTTACCAAATACAGCTATACAACAAAACCAGGCATATAAAAGACAGCAAATAAGTCATGAAGGTTGTACACATCAATGCCAACCACAGCCTATTTGTTATCACTGCCATCATACACCTGCACCGAAACAGCAAACCCCTTGCCACTGCAAACCACAGCTTCCTCAAAACGCAGTTGATAAAAAAACTTGGATCTTAGAGAAATATCAGCAAAACCAAAACCGAAACTGTACAGAGATACAAAAACAAACAAATATTTCTAAAGAGAAACGGGAACCAACAGTTGCAGATTTGTTTAAAATTATAAAACTGCAGAATGAACAACTGCAATTACTACAAGAGAAAGTCGACAAGTTCATAACCAGACAGAATCCTCAACCACAACCAAATTTAACTTGCAGTCATGAACATGTTACAATGAATACAGAAAACGAACAAGTTAAAATGTCCATTGGAGTAATGACTAGTTTTGAAATGGTTCACACATCAACAGTTATAAACAAAGAGGTAGTACAACAAATACAAACTGATAATGAAATACAATGTAGTAAATCACAAATCAGTATCAAAGAAGTAGTTTCAAAACCTGTCAATTTAAATTTTCTTGATGGAATAACACCCGTGAATGGTGAGCGAACTAATGCTGTACATGAGCAGAAGGAACTAGACGAGAAGACTCTAAATGAAGTCAGTTTGTATAATGTTCAGGTAGACAATGCTACTACACCACTCATGTCTCCGGAACAAACTCTGTACTTAGATGTGAGGGATTACAGTGAGTAAGTATGAGTTTAATTATTATTTTGTTATCCTAGATTTATAAATATTCTGATTGACTGATGGTCAACACACATCCTAACTGCTGATAGAAGAGCTGAAATATTTAGCGTGCATTTTTTATAAAATATGATGAAGGCATCCAATAAGAAAGAGTTTTATATAATAGTCTAAATTTTTATAGTATCGGGACTTAGGTGCGGGTCACACCTAGTTTAATATAAAGAAAACATTTTTCTGGATTGTTTCTAAACTATGGTTATAATTTAGATCCTAACAGTAGTGAGAGCACCATGCCTTACATCATATTTTTTCAAACTAATGATAACACTTTTATTATTATTATTTTACGTCTAGGGCTTATCTAATTACATTGCATATGTTTCCAGGTCTGAAGCCGATAGTATTGACCAGTCCAATGTTGGATGGACTTATTATAATAAAGTTATGGTAGGTATGGAATCTTGTAAACACATTTGCCTCCTGGGGTGCTTATTATACGTAGTAACTTTCCGGTTATTTATTTGAGGTTATTCTAAGGTTTCAACCTCAATCTATCACCAGGCTAGGGTCGACAACTTCACATGCTTTCTAAACCAATTCGTAGATATATCCAAATAATATTGCAGGATATGGCACACAACACCATCCCAAAATCATCCCTTAGATCAAAACTAATAAGCAACAGGGTTTATGCTATGGGTAATATGTACATATTTACAAAAAAAAACTAACATGTAATAATATGTATATCCGTTGTCTAGTACCACAGTAAGTATAAGCCTAGTGCTTAGCTTGGGGTTAGATTGTGCTGTGTGCAGTAGTGCAATATTTATTTATTTAAATAATGCAGATTTTTTTAACCATAAAAAAATAGAGGGGTCTACTACAAATGTGTTGACTAAAAACAGATACCTATACAATTTGTAACGGGTATGCCCTTTTAATCCAAAAGGGGGTTGTTCTAGACGTCGAGACGAACACCTTTTGTTCTACGACTTTTGAAAATTCAAACTTTTTTTTTGAAAATTTGGAGATTATGTTTCACTAAAAAAAATAGCTGCTTTTGAAAATAAAGGTAATTGAAGTTTTGATTGTAATCCATCAAACTAAATAAAAGGACAACATAAGGTCAATGACCTCGAACTCTCAGAAACAGCTGATTTTCTAGTAAACTTTATTACCCTATATTTTTCGAAAAGTATTTCGAATTTCCAAAAGTCGTAGAACAAAAGTTGTTCGCCTAGACGTCTAGAACAACCCCCTTTCGAATTAAAAGGGCTTACCCGTTACACCTTGTATATATATTCTAAACTCTACTTGTGGTGTATATATTATTATATTCTAAACTCTACTTGTGGTGTTTCAGACTCATGTAAATGGAATGCTTCAAGACTCAGAAATGCCCTCATCAGCAAGTGCTATGTTCAGAAACATGCGTCAACATTGCGTGCAAATGCAGATCGACAAGACTAATGTCAGCGTGACTAAAAGGTTAGTGCCTTACCATCATCAAACTGGGGAATTGTGAGAGAATTCTAAGCGAAGCGAGATCGCTGTGAGCCCGCGGCTAATAAATCGCAGCGCGCGTTGAACTCGTAGCGTGCGATCCGTGTTCTGTACACTTGGTAACATAATAGGCTCTGACGGGGAAACACTACTGTCAATTGTCGATTGTGAATTTCAAGTAATAAATAATTCCGTTTCCATTTTTACAATGATGACACGTACAAATTCTATAAGGCTATGTCCACTTGCGTTCTGGCTAGATACACAGCTAGACGTATTGTGCGGCCGGTCGCTAACTTTCTAGACCGTTTTTGCGAGTCATCAGATTAGTCTAAGTTTTAAGAGTGCTAAGTTTTTTCAACACAACTTTTTCTTCATCTCAGGGTTAAATTCGGCGACGATCCCCTCGGCATCCACCAGCCTCATCTCCACCAACCTGCTACCGACACCAGCCTCAAGATGAAGCAGTTGGCTTCCAAATACCTGAACACTGGCAATCCAGTTCAAAAGCCAGCACTACCGATAGCTTCAAGCACGAATATTGAAATGTCTTTCGCTACTAGAAACTATATGGAGAGACATAAGTTGTTGCAAGGTGAGTTAGGGGTATAAATTAGATCTTATTTCTCCCACGTAATTTCCGATCGTGAATATCGGCAGGCAGGCGGCCGACCGTAAAAGTACCTACTGCAAATATTTGCATCGTATATTATATCGTACTAGCTGCGCACCGCGGTTTCACCCGCGTAGGTCCCGTTCCCGCGAGTATATCGGGATAAAAAGTAGCCTATGTGTTAATCCAGGGCCCCAGCTACCTATATTCCAAGTTTCATTGCAATCGGTTCAGTAGTTTTTGCGTGAAAGAGTAACAACCTCACATACATACATACATATGATTCCTGTGTAGCTCAGTGGTTAGAGCATTCGCCTGGTTAGCGAAAGGACGCAGGTTCGAATCCTGTCATGGGGATTTTTTGGAAATATATTTCCTTGCTAAAAATATTTCTATGTTTAAAATGCCTTGAGCAATAAAAACAAAAAAGGAATATTACATACATACATACAAACTTTTGCGTTTATAATATTAGTAAGATTTTATATTATACCATACTAATATCGTATTTAAAGTGATCAACACATCCAATTAAATAACAAAAAATGACTTTTGACTTTGACCATACCATACCTAAGGTCAATAAATAATAAATAAATCCTGTGACGAACAAATAGCGCCATCTAGCCCCGTGGTAAGCTGCTAAGCTTGTGTTACGGTGACTAGACAACGGATATACTACTTATATTTATTTTTCTTTTGTAAATACATACATATTATACTAGAAATACGCCCAGACCAGATACAAATATTTATTTTTAAGCATAAATATTTGCATCCAGCGGGAATCGAACCCGCAACCTTCTGCATTGCCGCCAAGCGTTCGCCCGACGCGCCACAAGAGGCCGTCAATGATGAATTGATGACTTTGCCTGTACCTGTACCTGTGCCAACTCCGAGTGATTTGGTGTTTTAGCGAACCTAGGGCTCCCGAAAGGGGTACAAGGGGAATATCGCGATCGATGAGAAGAAGATCTAAAGTACAGTACCGCGCCGCACGCCTCTTACAATCGTCGGAAATAATAATAAACGAACTACTTGTCGATTAGGTCGATTACATTGCTACTACGCTTACATCATCTCAGCCTTTATTCGTCCACTGCCACCCCCTCATACGAAGCCACAAAAAGCGATCACGAGCTACCTCCGCTACAATGTCGTCGGTACACCCACGCTACGCCTACTTAGCTAATTCTAAATACACATTTGCATTTTTAAAGTAGTGTTTTGTCATTTCAGGTCAACCATCATCGTCGAAATCTCCCCAACCAAATGACATTCCCAGATTTTTGGACATCACAGCACTGAAACAGCAACCCAAGTTTTTATGATTTCGGATAAGTATCGTTCACTATTTTATAGGTACCTGTTTAATATTTTTGACGTAGTTTTAATTTAGGCTCTTTATTGCCCTATGAATGATACGATGTTTTAAGATAAGTATAGAACTTTTTAAGACATTGACGCATTTTATTATGAACAATAAATTATACTTAGGTATTATTTACTTAGATATTTTTATTTTTAAACTAGCTGCGCCCCGCGGTTTTACCCGCGTAAGTCCCGTTCCCGTTTCAGTTCCCGCGGGATCAAAAGTATCCTATGTCCTTCTCCTGGTTCTAAGGAGCTTCTTGAGTTATAAATGGTGTAACTAACACGACTTTCTTTTATATATATGTATAGATACCTTAAGGGCCTTAGACCTTACTGGACGGTAAGTCGTGATGTGGGTGTTGTAAGATGTAGTTCTATCTTGGCTATGTAGGTATCTATCTACATATCTTGGAGAAGTAGTTAACTAGAAAGAAATCGTAATATACAAGATGTAACGGGTAAGCCCTTTTAAGCCGAAAGGGGGTTGTTCTAGACGTCTAGGCGAACAACTTTTGTTCTATGACTTTTGAAAATTCGAAGTTTACTTGAAGATCAGCTGTTTCTCAGAGTTCGAGGTCATTGACCTTATGTTGTACTTACATTTAGCTTGGTCTACTACAATCAAACCTTCAATTACCTTTATTTTCAAAAACAGCTGTTTTTTCAATGAAACATAATCTCAAAATTTTCAAAAAAAGTTCGAATTTTTTTCGCCTAGACGTCTAGAACAACCCCCTTTCGGATTAAAAGGACTTGCCCGTTACATCTTGTATAAAAATGAATCCCTTTTTCCCTTGGTCACGGCATCACGCGTGAACGGCTGGACCGCTTTCGATAATTCTTTTTTTGTTGTCTTCGTTATGATCAGGAGAAGGTTCTTATGAAAAAGTGCTGAACCAAATTTGATAAATCACACGCGGGAGAAATAAATAAATAAATAAAAAGGTTCAATATTTAACAGACATTTATTTAGACTTCAGAGAAAAATAACAGTGAATCTAATTTGTTATATTCATATACTGTTCTTGGAACAATTTCATTTACAACTCAGTTTCATAAACATTTTAAACTCGTTTTCTCAATATATTTATGTTCTCTACGTTGTAACATTTTATTTTACTACATAATATATAGGTTTTTCGATAGGCTTATCAACAGTTATATCACAATTTAACTAAACATCGCCAGGGCCCTGATTCGGTTAGGACAAAGCATGCGGAATGCCGGCGGAATGCAGGCAATGTGCAGGAGATGTACGTTATTTCGTATTCTGGAAATGTTATTTAATTTAATTACTACCTAATTATTTAAGTAGCCTTTGAATTAAAGGGCTATTTAATTATTTAAATAGCTCCCCTTGTTTCTCAGCCAATCAGTATTAAAGGAAGTTATAGAATAGCTTTTATTTTTACTCATACAACAAATCAACTTCTGCAATGCTCTTGCATCCCTCCTGCTTGTCGCATGCTATGTTTTTACAGATTCGGGCCTGTATATGCGAAAAATAACTCTGATTCGGGTAAATATAATCTGTTTTAAATATAACGTCTTCTTAATTAGTAACTGAAACATATATTTTTTCATCTGTCGAGGTATTTGTGACTCTCACCATGGTGTTGTACTTTATTAATTTCCTATCCTTATCTCAGAGTGACTATAATTATCATTATTTTATAAATACTATAATATAATTCTTATGTAATTAACACGAATTTTAACATTTATTAAAACAATAATACATATTTACTTCAATATTTTATGTTTGGAGACGAATATTTTATGATACAACATACAACGAGGGTAAAATGCAAAACCTCTTTTGCACCTCTTAACATTTTTTCTAATCCGTTATGTTATTTTTGTGTACCTATTTAATTACGTCAAAGCTAGGCGATGCGTAGAGTCGCACGTTAAGTTGGAAGTAGGTAATCTTAATTGTAAATATTCGGGTTGTAATTTTACTAACCAAATTCAAAAAAGGTCGTCGTCAATTTCTTGGATAAATACGTTTTTTTTGTTATTGGCCTTCACACACTAAACTAACCAACTTATTAACTTAAATCAACTAAATAGACAGCAGTTTTTAATAGAACTTGGTTTGTTTTCCTGACATTAAATAAAAAAAATAATATTTTTCTTAATTTAAACAGTAAAACGGTACATATAGTGAGGCCGATATATTCACAGACACATCTGAATCATTTTAAAATTCAATGGCTATCTACTTACAAGATCTTTCTAACATTTTCGTTCTAAATATAATACACCAATTTAATATCGTTATACTCAAATGCCACACGGGAACAAACTTCATCGAATATAATATTTATTCTGTAATGTCTTAATTTTAATCCCAACTTACATGCTATCACTTTGGTTCTTTTTCTTTGGTTTTCTGGAGTTACAAGTAAATGATATTTAAGGTCATAGCTCACTAGAGCCACCGACACCCGAAATGCACCGACTCGCCATTTGACGTTCACTGGTTAAAAATATTTTGCAAGGAGAACGCATCATTAAAAAATTCCCCCGTCCGTCCTTGTAAAATATTTCCAGTAAAATGCCTTGAGCAATTAATTATAAAAAATGTCTACTTGTTGTCTAATGGTTGCCCATTGAACGCCGCGTGGTAACAAGCGGACTACTATTTTTCACTATTTATCTATCCACTATCCTTCCACTGACGAGCAACGCGCTATCAGCGCATTGCAAAGACCTCTACAGGGGCTCGATTCGGTAATGACATAGCATGCGGAATGCCGGCGGACGTGCAGGAGATTACGTTAATTCGTATTCTGTAAATGTTATTTTACTTAATTACCACTTAATTAGTTAAGTAGCCTTCAAAATTAAGGGCTACCTAATTATTTAAATAGCTCCCCTTGTTCCTCAGCCAATCAGTATTAAATGAAGTTATAGAATAGCTATTATTTTCACTGCGGCAACAAATCGATTTCTGCAATGCTCATGCATCCCGCCTGCTTGTCGCATGCTATGTTTTTAGAGAATCAGGGCCCTGGTCAATAGACTATTGAATTTAAACCTCACAATTGAAGAGATGAGAGTGAAAAAGGTGTAACAATTGATTTTTAATCAAAAATTATATGAAGAATATTATTTATGATAGATTATTTAACGCTGAATCCAATGGTATTAATAACTCATTTTTGAGTTCAATTTTACTGCCGCGATGCGACACGGGCCGGGTGCCGGGTGGCTCCCATGAGCTATGATCTGTAATTTAATTATTTCTGTTCATAAATTTAGGTACGATCACGCCAAATGACGCAAGTTGGTGGTAATTGCGCGTAAAAAGTGAAGAGAAATCATACGCATTACCACCATCTTGAATTCACGCAAATTTGAGTACATCATAGGTATATTTAATATGATTATTTAATATTTTTTTTATTTCTCCTAAAAGTCGTCTCGTTTTATACAATTAATTTCTGTACATACTTACATTCACACATATTTCATACATTCTTTACTAAAACAGTTCTAGTTTAAATAAATTAGTATGTAATAACTATGCTTTTTTTTATTAAAAGTACATTTACAAAATTTTCAAAAAGGGCCGACGTCTATATTTCCTATCCCCCTTTTGAAGCACGTGCCTAAGTTTTTGGAAAAAAATTGTAAACGGTCCCTTAAACACAACTAAAGTTAAATGTATAGATTGAGTACACAGTAAAGATATAATGTAATACGTTAAATTACTAAATTACAATGAAGATAAGACAATGTTAAAACACTTAAATAGGATTTTCAATTCTCTTGCATCGCAAAGTGTACAGATATACATTTTTTTTAATACTAGAAAGTTATAATTATACCAATTAATATGGATGGCACTTCTTTTTTTGTGTCACACAGACATAAAAAGATACATGGTAACATTTCAATCGAGTTATCTATATGCAGGCAGCGGTGGTCTACCACGGAGCAAAGAATTTCTTTATGTCTTAAGTTCCGTTTTTGTCCGCCTGCACATATAACTCGGTGGCGCTGTTAAAGTAGTTTACATATATTATTGACTAAAGTACACACATCCAGATCTAGAAACAAGAAGATTTAGACTGAGAAACGATAAACTTTATAGTTTTAATTCTGGTCCTAACTGTATAGAACTATTTTACATCACTTTTCTGTCTTACAAATCGCACTTACGATGTGACTAGGTTATGAGAGAAACTACCAAACTAGAAATAAATAATGTACCTAGAGTACCCACTGGTTTTAACTGGTTGTGTTAATGAAATAAAAGCTTTCTGTACTCCTACCATGACTTGGATACGTAAATACGTGTACCTGTAAAGCTAACTTTGTACACAACGCACTCGCTCCACCTGTTAACATTAATTACTGTGTATGTTATGTATTTAATCAACGCATTTATAGGGATACTGTACCCATAGAGCAATTTTCCACAAGTAAAAAAAGTTAAATTATATAAAAAAAAAGCAAGTGACGCAAATGTAACTTAACTGTTTATTTTAGTAACCAAATTATGCAGTACCTACATTTTTTCCGCTCCGAGGCTTTTTTTTAAAAGCGAATAACGCTTGTGTCAGAAAACCTCTTGCTTGTGTGGAAGGAAGTGTAGTATTACGACTACTAGAAGCGTTTTTCAACGTTCCATCTAATTTTGGTGTTTACGCAACCACGAATATCATTGCTTTAAAAAAATGCACAACAAGTACATATATCGTTCGTGTGCGTTTCTTCAGTAAGGTAAAACGAATTGCTGAATTATATTTGATGACAGCAATGAGATGGTTATTAGAATTAAACCTCGCAGTCAAACTCACGAATAATGCAAACTACTAGAAGAGTAATCCAAAAGCATCACCATTTTTAATCATCAGTCGAAACAACCAAACACTGACATTTGGTATGTATTCTACGAAAGTTTATTTTCATGTGCCGTACTGTACCCCCAAACCATGAAATAAACCATGAGATTATGCACACTAATCACGATTTGTCGGCTGCGCGAGTCGATATTTTGAGCTCCGGACATTTCAACTGTAAACATTACAGTGCACGTATTTACGTATAAACCCATATAGGTATCATACTCATATTAATCACTTATACATTGTAATTTAATTAACATTAAGTTATAATATCGCATTAACTAATTTTAATTTAAAACACTGTCTTTATATTCATATATTTTTAGTTAAACATTTGAGCATAGTATTGTGCTTAACTTGTTAATTTATGACGACGATGATTTTCCTCGGTTTCCATTACTAAAGGTCTACTTAGAAACTGTCCGAAGTGAAGTTATATAACCCAGATACAGCTGCAGGCCTTTACACCTGGATTTAACCAGGTGTATGGGCTATTAGTCCAGTAAAATTGTCGTCCGAATGTATGGGATCGTATGCGTTAAATCCGGTAGCTGTGATTTTTTGCAAACTTGTTTGTGAGGTTGGACTAATGTATAATCCAAGTTTGTGACCTTAAGCGCGGAACGCGACCTTGTCAAAAATCGAAAAACATCAATTTTTAGGGTTATAATCGCAAATAATGAGTTTTTTCAATTTCCGACAAGGTTGCGTTCGGCGCTCGAGGTCACAAACTTGGATTATTCATTAGGCCAACATCACAAACAAGTCTGCAAAAAATCAGATCTACCGGATCTAACGCAAGCGCTGATGTATAAAGTTACTGGACTATATAGTTGCAGAACATTTTGCTGTATTTGGGTTAAGTTAACAAAAAAATGATCTCAATTGCGCGGTACCTAAATGAATTTTAATTCAGTGAAAATGTTACAAGTCGTGAAACCAACTTTAAAGATTTTTTTTCTCGACTTTTGTCCATATTTGTCCCGGAGTTACGTCTAGTCAATTGATCAGCATAGCTAACCAACTCCGTGAATCCTCGGGGTCAGTAAAATATGTCCGTCTTTGGGGACACTGAATAAACCCGATATCTTGTATGTTAATATTATTTTTGGTGGTTTGTGTGATTATGTGTCTCTTGAGGAAACATCGTATGGCCTTCCCTTCGTTCGGGTCGCTTTTAAGTGTTTCTAAGTAAATCCATTAATTTTAATGTCCAAAATCTTCTAAGAACCACTGACTTAAAATTTCAGTATCTGCCCGTATAAACTACGTTTTGTTAAAACAGCTTTACTTTGATGTGTCGTCAAAATTCTAAATTCATTCTACATTTAACTACATATTTAATAATTTATAATAACATTTTAATATTATTTTTTCAAATAACTCTATAAATGTATATACATATCTAATCATGACTAACATCTACTGACATTGGAACGTTTAAAATTGTGCATTCTTCGTAACTTTCTCGTGTAGTTAAGATATATAATGTTAGGTATATAGGTGGGTTGGTATTTATAACGTTTCGTCTTCACCTCCGCCCCGCGATTTACTGTCCAGTCTCAATTCAGCCAGTCTTTGTCTAATGCTGTTTGGTCTGGAAATAATAGTTAGATAAATAAATGATTTATTGAATCAAAAGTAAACAACTAAACTAACTTAAGTATACAAATACAATTTATCAAAATATTAAGATTCATTGGAGTATCGGCATAAAATTTAGTACATGTTAAGTACTCCAACTCTGCTATTAGATAAATTAGATAAACTATTATCACCAAATCGAGATTTAAACCAGGTCTGCCTCTTAAAAACATATATCTATCTATCTTATATCTATTCTATACCTATAATCAAGAAAGAGAGGACATAAAGCCTGTACTTGGAAGTAAATTAAAAAAAGTTCTCTAGGGGACTTAGGAAAAGTAGTAGAACAAAATTATATAATTTTTAAAATTCATTGTCTGTTTCTCTGCTTGTTTCTTATACAATTAAAAACTATTTATCCGATTGGAATCTGGTTAGCAATATTGGATAGTTCTATTTTCGAGGAACCTCGTGGAATACGAAATCCATTTAGTAGAACCCGAGTAATGAACGAAAAAGTCCGTTATGCAGACGAAGACGCGGGTAACAGCTAGTTTTAAAATAACAGTCCACATTTGTGCGCAGTCTGCCGGAATAAGAAGTATGATTTTTTATGATTTTGATACAATTGAGATACTTTGGCTTACCTATCAGGAAAATAGGATGAAACAACTTGGTCAGCCGATACGGACTGCCGTTGGTAAGTCCCAGCACTCAGGTTGCTTTGGGGTATCTTGTAGATACGAACGCATCGTCCGCTGTTCTCTGGTAATACTGGAAAACAAAACACAACTTTCATTAATGATATTTCTCTTTTCAACCGATGACTTGGCTTTAGCAAGGCATCTTTATTTCATAACTAAAATGTCTCAAATGTGCCTTAAGACCTCTGTTCAATTATTTGCGAAATGTTATCAGCGATTTTTGGTAATTTTTTAAGCCATTTAAAAGTGGCGAATCCTTGCAAAATTTCTAAATATTGTTGAAACGTTTGCGAAAAAAATTAAACACAGATGAGGCATAATTTAGGCATTTAGTTATAGAATTGGTGTCCTGTTCTAAAAAGGTTATGTTGAACAAAAATAAACAAATTTATGATTCGGTTTCATTTTATAAATGCGCCTTTTACAAGTTTTTTCAATTACAAGTGCAAAAGCTCGTAATTGTTTTTTAAATTATATATTTTACTGCAAAATACTTTCTTGATGCTTCAATACTTTGATGTTAATTTAAAGATCTATAATTTGCCTTTTTACGCACATCAATATGGGATGATTCTTATTAGAACTGGCCGTGACCGTTTCTTCATGCAAATAAATCCGTCCCCGCCCTGGCCCGTCCACGTCCCGTTCCAATAACAATTAGATTCAGATTCTTCTTTGTGACCCTCCGCCAGCTGCTCAGAGCAATTTGGCCAGTTTCACGTGAGGAGTCAGAAGCGAAGAGTTAAGAATGGGGTACAGTGAGTGGGTCAATAGCTAATGAGAATCATCTCTAATAGCCTTTTTAATAAAATGTGAGTAAAGTCGGAGTTGTTACTCCGCTTTTTGTTTCTGTCTGTCAACTTTCAAAGTTCTTGTCTCAGAAAAATACAGCATGTTCTCGCTATTCCGATCTTGCTCCACCTTTATTAATAACGGCACAAGTGTCAAATGCCTTTGACAAAGTAAGGTGGATCCACAGCCTATATCTAAAGTTACCTTGTGGCGAAGTGGGCGGTGAAACCGGTGCCATCCTTTGCAGCGGTGGTCTGATATTTTCCTGGTCTGACGATACGGAACTGCTTCGGCTTGACGCAGAATTGTTCTCCGAAGTCTTGTTGTTCTGGTTACAGTTATCACCCCTAGAAAAAGAAACAGCACTTCATCAATTATCAAAGACAATTATTACAATAATGTAGCTTTCTATTGGTGAAAGGATTTTTGAAATCGGTCCAGTAGTTTCGGAGATTACCCCCAATTTAGGTACATACTTACATTGTTACCAACGTTTCCTCTTTATAATATAACAAGCTGCGCCCCGCGGTGTCACCCGCAGAAGTGAAAACGCGTTATCGCGCGGGCGCGGGCGGCCGAGCGGTTGCACTTTTTCGTTCATTACTCGGGTTCTACTAATTGGATTTCGATGTAAAATATACCACGACCTTCCTCGAAAATAGAACTATCCAATATTGAAAACCAGATTTCAATCGGATAAGTATTTTTTAATTGTATTAGGAACCGACAGACAAAAAGGGAAACAGACTGACAGACATGAATTTTAAAAAATATCAAATTTTGTCTTACTACTTTTTCTAACCTCTTTAGACAACTTTTTTTTTAATTTTTTTCAATCCAAGTACAGACTTTTTGTCCTCTCTCCCTTTATTATAAGTAATAGATAATAGATTTAGTATAAACTGAACTCACTTATTGTTTTCATTGTTGTCATCTTCATCGACGGAGTAAGGACCCTTGTTCATCTGCCTGACGAGTTCGTAGTCTAGACTGAGACACGGGTCTATATCTCTGCCTAGCGGCACGTATTCCGGTGCGCATGCCACATAAAATATATCCTGGAAATTTCAAAATTCCGGGTTTTTAGTTTTGATGTTAGTAATATCTTGTGTTCTTCTAACGAACCAATTTTTTTTGGAAAAAAGACGGTTTCAGTTAGCAGTTCAGTCAGTCAGTCAGACTACCCGTAGGCTCAGACGTTACCACTGTCTGTAAAGACCTGGAAATGTCGGGTGTTGTTTTTTTTAATATAAACAGCGGAATCGAATCCGGAAAAATGAGTTTTATTCAAAGAAATGCTTTCCAAAATACATTGGAAGCTACATCTAGACGTCATCTAGATTCATCTGCAACAATCACAGTCTCAGTCGAAAACACGAACGATGTAATCCATTATTTCATCCCAAAACGATGGGGGTTATGGCGCATGCGATAGGACGCATTAGTACGGATTGTGATGGTTGCAAGTCCAAATCCCTTTGGGCGCAGTGTTTTAAATGCGCAAGTGCGTGCCTTGTCGGACCACGTGCAGTGTTTCGTAGTTTCTAAAAGCTACCGAATAAATGATTTTTTTTTATTGTACCTAAGCACTTTCTTGGCGTGACCAATATAAAATATTATACTCATGTGAAGTTACAGCTTCTTAGTACCAAGCGTCTAGAGCTAAGCCGCGGACGGACGGACGGACATGACGAAACTAAGGGTTTATTGTTGACTACGAAACTCTAAATACCAATAATACTTACTCTCCGTCCACAAAGCAGCTTCAAACCCGGTATGCAAGCAGCATGAACAAGCGATCCGTTCGCCACCAAACGAATCTCCAACAGATCTTCAGCAAACGCCATTATGTATGGAAATGCACACACTGCAACCAACGATTATTGTTGTCGTTAAATCTGCATATGGCGATAATTTACTTGTAAGTTCTGGCGAATAATTCCTCTGTTATTATCATATTATTATAGCAACCCGCTTTGGTTTGTTTTCTAGCTGCACCTTAATCTGGATTGAAAACTATTCTAGCGATAAAATCCAAACATTAACAACATTGACGGTTTCAAATCGTGACTAAGGGACGAATAGTATAAATATAAAAATTGCACGACATTACACACAGCGCAATCTAGCCCCAAACTAAGCACTAGGCTAGGCAATGGGTACTAGAAAACAGATATACTACATATTATACTCTTTTTTTTGTAAATACATACATAACATTATACATAGAAAGACCCCCAGACCGATAAAAATATTTATTTTTAAGCATGAATATTTGCACCCGACGGGAATCGAACCCGCCGTCTTCTGCGTTGCAGCCGAGCGTTTGCCCGACGCGCCACAGGGGCTGTCAATAGTCTAGTCTAGTGCTTCGTGTTACAAAATATCATTTTCTAGAAACTGGTAAAAAAAAACATCGTGCCACTTCGCCATATCAATCAATCAAAATCAGTTTGGTATTTTACCAGTTTTACTTTGAGACATCAGCGAGGAAAACATGGAGAAACAGACAGATGAAAACAGTGACTTTAATAACAGGCAACAGTGAGAGATTTTATGTGGCGACGCGACGCCGTTTGTAACTTGCGTTACAATAGCATGGAATTAACGTGGTGATTCAGAATCTAGAGCTTGTATAATGGTTGCAATCAAGAAGTAGGTCGAATAAATTTCTCTTTGATGTCTTCATTGATGCCAGTACTTGTTTGGCTTAACTTTATTATTGTTTGGGCAGCGTCTGATATTCCAATGAAGTCATAAAAGTCCAACACATTAAGGGAACTAGAAGGAATTCCCAATAATAGGCATGTTTACACAAAGCTCGGAAACTTTTTAACCTTTCTGTCGCCTATCGGTTTCTGCCACCACAAAGCCGCCGGTAAACAACAACATTGTATACTTTTCCGACTTAATATAGGTACTTCGCCAAGAGTGGTCTAGAGATTTGTAATTTGTGCGAAAATAATGTAATTTGCACTAAAGTTTGTTATTGACAGAAGTTTTCAAAATATTTTCAAGTTAATGCGTCTGGGCGCTGACTTTATAGCTGAAGCTGTAAAGGTGAACGGTAAACTGTGAACTTTGGTATTTTATTTACCAAACTTTAGAGAACTCACCTACTGCAGCGGGTACGGTCGTCCAATGAAAATCATATTCACCATCGCTTTCTAAACCTTTACTAGTTAGCCTTTCAAAATGGCACGTGTCTGAAACAAGACGATGCAAGAATAAGGAAACGATGTTTTCCTCGTAAAAGTATCTTTACTCATAGAATAATAGTAAACATGTTGACGTTAAAGTCGACTCACGGTTGTAACATAAAACTATTTGGCCGTCCCTTTCGTCTCCTATGCGTAGAGCGTTCACTAAAGTTCCACGCCTCGTGCTATAGTCTTCAGAACTCTCTGCTCTTTTAACAACCTGTAGTAAAATACATCGTAAAATAACTTCGACCTTTAAAAACGTAGGTATCTATTAAGGTTTGGAAGGAGTCACGCACCTGTCCCGTATTCGATTCTAATACTTCCCAATGATGTTTGTATCCGACAACCATTATTCCTACTGTACCGTCCATAAGTTTTATTAGCGCTGGAGTTTCACTTAATTGAATGTCCTGTAAATGAAAGCAATGAATTAGATAACGTTCCTGTTTTAGGGATACTCAAAAGATAAAAAAGAAATCCTTATACTTAGGTACTTAAGTCTTTAAGTTCTTCACCTTGATATGTATGTATTCAAATCCCATTTCACTATCAGTCTTCGATTCTTCGATCATAAGCATAACTCGTCTACCAATTGCTATTGCTAAAGTCGTCTTCCCATTTTCACCTGAAAATACGATGTTGGTAAAAAACAGTTTTCCATTTTCTTGTTAGTTTAGATAATTTTAAGGAAATAAGCTCTTAAGAATAGTTACCATTTTCGAGTAAGTCAAAGTAATGTGTAGTCTTCGTTCTTGGTAACCTGGCGTGTTTGCAGTCTTGTAGAGGACGCATGGCCCAGGCGCCTGCGCATAGTTCGTGTAAAGGCAGCGCGTACAGGCCGGCTCCTCCCGCCCCTCCGGTCGTCGATCCCCCTCCAATGGTCACTCTCGTCCCTACCCTAAACAACCCCACCCTTTCACTCACTCTCGCTGCTCGAACACACCCCTCCCATCTGAGAACGACTCGAGTCGTTCCGCTTTCTGAAAGAATACCACCTTTGAAAGAAATGATTTCACTGTAGTTCGTAAACTAGAGTTTGTAATTTGCTACCTTCTAGAATGTAGGTATTGGAAGTAGTGGAGAGAAGCAGTCTTCCTTCAGTCATTTGTTCTGCGCAAACCGGTGTCGCTGGTAAAGGTGCTGAACGCCAAACACGGCCTTCCCATGGAGCCCGACGTGAACCGCCACATCCTTTTAACAAAATGTTACCATTTGAAAACAATATTCAGGCAGCTTTTGGGTGGACTTTGAAACCCATAGACTAATGTTACTAACCCATAGATACCAAGCTGGTAGGGGCATCGCCTCTTAGTACAGCATCTAACTTTAACGCTTGTCCTACGTGTAGAAATCGTTCTGTCCTGGCTGCGCCTGCGCTCCCAGCGCCTGCACCCCCCGACCACACGTCTGATAATGCACGACGTGACAACATTGGCTGGAAAAGATACTCGGGTTAACGGCAGCTTCCGATATTCTGCACAGGCACAAAGGATGGGTGTAGTATTTGAGTCTTTTTTCGTTATGCCGTTGAGATTCGTTTAGGTATTGACTTCGCAAATTTGTTTTTGGGAATGGTCAAAAGACTGCCTTAAACAGCAACGTGTCCTCTGCTATGTTTAAAACCTAGTGAAGTATTTTAAACATTGCAACTGTACCTACCGTGCCATTGCCAAGGACACGTTGCGAAGCGTCTCGATGTATCCTTTGAACAAATTTTAGAAGAGCACTAATCACTAAACGAATTGTCAACAGAAAAAAGCAAAAAAAAATAAAAAATCAAGGACCCCTTAGATCTGCACCGCTGAAGAGAAATAGAGAAAAATCTAATTTCTTCTATGGTTTTCGCGATTTTGCATAATAAAACACTTTATTTATCCGGTTTTATCGCATTTTTATTCATTATTTGAACCGAGCTTTCGCCAACTTCACAGTTGGCTTTTTCAAGGTTGACTGAGATGTAATTTGTCTATTTTTAACATTCTAAAAAGTTACAGTAAACTACCGCCTCATAATCATTTGCAATAAAAACGTTCCAGTGTACGCAGACTATAGAGTTATTGTAATAGTTTTCAATTTAAATTATAAATATTTTTATCCCTAGCTAGCTCAAAAAAAACTAATAAAAACGCGATAAAACCGGATAAATAAAGTGTTTTATTAGAGAAAAATCTATTTAAAAACAATGCCTTTAGACGCAGATGCGATGCAATCGCTGCAACAGCGAATAGTTGAGAAGCTGAAATCTAGCGAGTATTCTAATAGGACTTGATTCTATTTACCAAGCCAACTGGCGCTGCGAGATATCGAAATGAAGAAAGTTTCTGTTTGTGCGTATAGTACTTGTAGTTGTTGTTCATTCTAAATGTATTTATTAGAAGGGCAATTCACATATTAAAATTGATAAAAATGTCATTTCAATAACATCTTAAAAGATGAATATTTCAAATTTGATTTTTGCCTAAGTAATCATATTTAAGACTACTTTGTATACACTTTGTAGAATATTTTCCATACATTTTTGAGTCAATAAAGTTTTGATTGCAGTTCAATTATAGTTTTATTTTAAACGTATGGTTTTAGCAGCAACAAAATGTTTGCAATTGGTATGTTGTTGAAATGAAATTATTGACAACACTAACACAGGAATTGTCCTCCAGTCTGAATTCACAGAATTTCGTAGTCAGCTTCGTTAAACAACCAATAATGTTATCTTGTTTAAATACATTTCTATTAAGTTGGAGGTTGTTCGTGTATGAAACTAACCACTTTGTGATCGGAACAGTGCTCGGCGTATATGTCCCTTATTAACGTGTCGAGTGTCCTTTGCCTTTTCAACGCGAATGTTGGCGTTTGAAATGCTGCCTTTTCTCCGTTCATTAATTTTACCTGAAACAAAAGCGTTCATTGTTCGTTTTTTAATTGTAGACTACGATTTGACACTTCTTTCTATGGAATAAATGTCAAATACAAGTAACACAAACGTCGGATTATAATCTGAAATTAAACACGTACTGTAGACATTTTATTTTTATTTATGCACATAGATGAGCATTTGACCAGTATTCCACTAGATGATAAATGATGATAATAATATGTTCGATTTTCAAATAACATGGTGGTCGTTTCACTACAAGTATTACCGATTAAAAAACCATAAAACCGAGATATTTACCATGTTTTAAATTGTTTATATGTATGCACTAGCTGCGCCCCGCTGTTTTACTCGCGTAAGTCCCGTTCCCGGATGGCTACCTTTTATCCCGAGAAAAAAACGGGATAAAAATGTGTTAATCCAGGTCTCCAACTACCAATATTTCAAGTAACATCGGAACAGAAGTTTCTACGTAATTAAGTAACAAAGTCACAGACATACATACTTTCACGTTTATGAAATTAGTAAGAAGTAAGATAAGATGAGTTCATGGTATCAAAAGTAAAACTTAGTAAATATTTCGTTTTTAAATATATTTTTTTAGCAACGGTTTAGGATGTAGCAGGCTCATCTAGAACGAGAATACTTCGTAGACGGTTAATAAAGGCATGTTTTATCGTAAGTTTCCACTTTGTGTTACGTTTGAAGAGAATCAACTACGATATTCAACGATGTTGTAGCAGAAAAAATCAAAAAGCATTCTAGTTCATAAACGTAACTTCCGATCTGATCGGGAATTTTATTGAAATTGGAAAACTGATTGGGAATTTCCTTGTTTCTACACTCTTTATATTGAAGCTTTTATTGAGCAGTTCGCCGTTCTAGGCACCTGTTGGAAATGAGCTTTCCAAAATTCAATGCCTCTGGTATCGCATCTATGCCTTTGAGATTACTAACCTGGGCACGTATTTTAACTAAGATGTCTTAACTTTTTTACGAAAACGTTTCTGAATTAAAAGATCATTTTCCAAAAACGTAATAATTTGAAAAAAATTAAAGGAAAAATTCATTTTCAAAAATTAACTTGCGACGAGTTTTAAACTCTAGTAGATGTGCCTTGAGCAATAAAAACAAATTACGAAATTATTCAATAACTGTTTAAAAACTTTAGCGCAACTGTGCAAAATTTCCAAAAATTGATCGAGTGAGCAGAGTTCAGGTAAAGTTGAGACATTTTAGTTATATAAAGGTCCCCAGATGTACTTACTTTGAATTTAGGAAAAGGAGATTCTAGTTAGGGATTCGACATAATCTTACTAATATTATAAACGCGAAAGTTTGTATGTATGTGAGGTTTTTACTCTTTCACGCAAAAACTACTGAACCGATTGCGATGAAACATGGTTTATAGGTAGCTGGGGACCTAGATTAACACATAGGCTACTTTTTATTCCGTTTTCCCGCGGAAACGGGACTTACGCGGGTGAAACCGCGGGGCGCTGCTAGTCCCTTATATTGCCTAACGGCCGGTAACAGAAACGAAATTTGAGTTTAAACAATTTAGCAATTCTCAAACTCAAACTCAAAAAAAAACATCTCTCCATCGCATCTCTCAATTATTTAAGTAAACTCAAACTTTAAGTTCTGTACTCGGCTATACCTAAGTGTGTTAAATCTTGATGGCCTTACCAATAGAAATTCTCTAAAGAGTTGAGGATCGTTGAAGACGGGCGGACACGGCAGCGAGGGCCCGAACGGAGGCACCGTGTCGTCACTGTAGACACTCAGTCGATACCCTTCGCCCTCCACTTCTGATACCACCGCGAATACATCTGTACGGCACTAAGGAATATTACCTACCTTTTTCTTATCGGAAGGCTAACATTACATTTGTCATTGGAAAGGGTAGCATTTCCACTGACGATTTAAAGAATTAATTATCTAAATTTCATGCCTCTACTATTAGCGGTTTAGGCTGTGCTTTGATCCGTCAGTCAGTCAGGTCAAATTATTTTATTGATGTAAATAAATTCTAAGCCTCGTTGGACTTTAACTAAACATTTTTATAATTAACTACCTGCGCCCCGCGGTTTCACGCGCAGAAGTGAAAACACGTTATCACGGGCACGGGTGGCCGGGCGGTTCCACTTTTTCGTTGATTACTCGGGTTCTACTAATTGGATTTCGATAGAAAGTATACCACGACCTTCCTCGAAAACAGAACTATCCAATATTGAAAACCCAATTTCAATCGGTATTTTTTAATTGTATTAGGAACCGACAGATAAACAGAGAAACAGACAGACAGACATACCTACTGAATTTAAAAAAATATATATTTGTTAACAATTTTTTAAATTTAATTCTAAGTGCGGACGTTATGGTCCTCTTTTCCTTTATTATAAGTATAGAAAACGCCAAAACTGGAAAACATCATCGCATAATCAACGCAACCATTCCAGAAGATAAGGGAATCCCTAAACATTTTCAGGAGAGCAACGAATTGGTTAAAGAAAAGCCTCAAAATGTTCTAGCGTTTGAATATTCATAGGAAATTTATATAAGTGGCGTGCCGAAAGTTGCTAGGTACGTCGTTAAAGTGAATTGGTCTTTTGTGCAAATAAAAGGATACGTGTGAAGTGACTCTTGACGCACTGGGGGTTGAATGTGTTATGGACCGAGTCATCTGTGAAGACAATGTTCACGATGTCGTTACCTATGTGCCGCTTTCTTTCCAACTGTGAATAAAAACATACGATTAACCTCATATAAAAATGTCGTAAACTTTGAATTGCGGGAAAGTTCCCGCAATTCAATGGATAAGTATCCTGGATAGCTGCTTTAATTCTACAAACGAACTAAACAAAATCTGTCATCCAGAAAGAAGATCTGTCATACTATAATGACAGATTTTCTTTCTAGATGATTATTTGCAAATTAATGACTTATAAGAAATTAATGACAATTAATAATATTAAATTTGACAAGAAAAAAGGATTTTGCTAAAAAAGTAATAAGCATTTTGCCGAAAGATATTTTTCGGTCTTTCGGTCGTGTATTCATACATATATTAAGTTCGACTTCTTTCCGCAACAGAGTTACAAACGAAAGTTGTATAACGTAAAAGTCAAGTGTCAGAATAAAATTGGATTTTCGTTCGGCTACAATTTTCGTTCGTTCGTTCGTATAACTAAAGTAAGCTTCCTGTATTCGTTCATGCTGACAAAACTCACGTTCGATTTTTCTTCAGTTTTGTGCTTTATCTGAGAGAATCGAATCTATCACCAAGACCAAGATAAAACCAAGTCGTCTTCGAGTACCTACCTAACCGGTGATATGATAATAATAAAATACATAAATCCTTTCTTTTTGCCTGACTACGGCGAAACGAAAAGAAAGGATCATTTGTATCAAAGAAGAAATATAAATGAAATTCTTTCAAACTCTGGCTTTAGCAAGCAACAGAAAGAGTACGGATCGATAAACAATTTTTAAGTAACACGACTGCCAAGTGCCGACCACAGAGAAAAAAGGTTTTAAGTTTAGTTAAGATTGATAGAATTGTGCTTCGATCCAAAGTTAAATAGAGTAAGTTTCGTCGTTGTTGAGAAATAGTAATGTTTCGTAAAATAATACCCAACTACACATCAGCCCCCCCACCGCGTAACTCCCGTCGAGTTCAACTCGACGTCGATTTGGGAATACGATGCTTTCGATAACGGGGTTGGAAAAGGCTACCGCGCAAGGAGCAAGCAGAAATTGTCTATAGCTTTAACGTCGTTTCCAACCCCATTATCGGAAGCATCGTATTCCCAAATCGACGTCGAGTTGAACTCGACGGGAGTTACGCGGGGCTGTTCATTCAGGATAGTTTGTATGTCCACACCTTATGTATGAAGAATGCGTTCCCCGGGATCCCGAGGGATGCAACCGGGAATATCGCTCGGATGATGATAATGATGAATTAGTTCTTAATGGCATTCAGATAGCCTTCACGACTAATAACATTATCCAAAATAACATTAAAGTCAATAAAGTGCAATTGTAAATTATAGTTTCATTTTGACTGTATTGTTTGCTATTGCAATGTCGTTAAAATAAAAATTTGGACATTTCTAGCATTTTAATGCATTAGGTTTACGCATCCATAGAATACAATATACAGGGTGTTCCGAGGATGGCCTTTCAAGCCGAAAGGGGGTTGTTCTGGCGTCTGGGCGAACAACTTTTGTTTTACGACTAACTTAACCAATCCTTTTTTTATGGTGATATGCAACCTTATGCACTTGCTTACACCGTTCAAAAATAATAAAAATGTGCTTACCTGTTGCTTATTGTCTTTAGAAAATGGCAGCATTGTTGAGACATGGAACATTATTTCGTGCCCTTGATGCATCGTATAAATGGAATGGCTGCCAGTCATGTCACCTAGTCAAAAACGAATATAAATTAGGTCTAGTATAACCACAGACGATAAAACCAGTTGACTGCTCATAAGTTTCGCCCTCACGAAAATAGTAGGGCTTTTTAGTAGCACACACGTGCAAGAACGAGCAATCACAAACAGACTTGGGATATACATATAGGCCAATAAAGCCTTATATTAATAAACGTGATAGTATTAAGGTAGGAGTAATTTTATCGCTTTTTATTTCTGTCTTAGAGCAATTTGGCCAGTTTCACGTGAGGAGTCAGAAGCGAAGAGTTAAGAATGATGTACAGTGAGTGGGTCAATAGCTAATGAGAATCATCACTAATAGCCTTATTAATAAAATGGGAGTGAGTTCGCAGTAGTTATTCCGCTTTTTGTGTCTGTCTGTCAACTTTGAAAGTTCTTGTTACGGGAAAAAGACAAAGCATGTTCCTACTTCTCCGACTTTACTCCACGTTTATTAAATAAGGCTAAAAGAGCCTAAGTATATACATTAGATTAGACAGGTAACGCAATAATCAATCACAAAGTTTGATTATCACATCACCCCCTGCCTTCAACGGTGAGTTGTCTTTTTTAGAATAATTCGCGATATGAGCAGTAAATTGGGTTATTGTCTTTTAAGGATAACCCTCTAATATAGCTGTTAATACTGTTAATAATATTTCTGAAAACCTTTAGATGAAAGCGGGAAAAGAGTGGAATTCTACCTTTGACGTCGAGACCTCCTCTGAAACGGTTCCATCCTCGTAATCGAATTTTGTCTCCTAGGAGTGAAATAAATCGGTCCCATTTTTCCTCGCCTTTCTCTGAAAGATTTTCAAGATATTTTAAATGGACCTCATCATAAAATTCAAATCTAATATTTCGAATAAAATGTTTTATGTTTTACTAGCTTCGTCCCACGGTTTCACTCGAGTAGGTCCCGATCCCGTAGGAATGTCGGGATTAAAAGTAGCCTATGCCACTCATTGATAATGTAACTTTCTATTGGTGAAAGAGTTTTTGAAATCGGTCTAGTCGTTTTAGAGCCAATTCATTACAAAGAAACCAATAAATCTTGGTCTTGATGCATCGTCTGTAATAGTTTTGATTGTCAAGATTATTGTAATATAGTCTAAACGTCGAGGTAAGAGAAATTATAATGACAAAACGCGAATAAGACTCGGAAACACCGATACCTTAACGGGCCGTAGTAGGCTAGAACTGATGTTTCTAGGGTGAATTACTACAAAAGTTATTTGAAATAAAAGTTTTTGATACCATATTTATTGAAGTCGAGGATATTTACTAACACGTGAATGTCGTGAAAACACGATTCCTAAAAAAAATCTCGATAGAAAAAATTCTAAACTTCCAACTTCTAGTACGAAAACTAATAAAACTTTGCATAAGAACTGAACTTAGCTCAATACAGGCAGTGAATGTTTTGATTTCAAGATTAACGTTTAGTTATCTTGAAACTAGCAATTGTTTGATTTTACGCAGTAAAATTTTGCATAGTCGCATCTTACGTCCTTCACTTACACATCTGAAATTCGCTAGCTTTATCCCTGTATATAGGCCCTTAATTTAATTTACGTAAAAAAGATACGTGGTAACATAGAATAATACAAACATACAAGGTAGTCGCGAAAAACATAACCCTTTCCTTGCAGCCGGGTAAAAATGGATGAGTAGGTACCCATTGTGTAAGTTTAAAAAGTATAGACATAGATACCGTTGGATAACATTTCGTCGTCAGTCTTCTGTCCTGGGTTCATCAACATAACGCCTATCTTGAAGTTGACAGAGCCTTCTTGCTCCTCCAGTAACAACACGTCCTTTTGCAATTCCGCGCACGTGATCTGAGATAACATTATTGTTGTAAAATGCATACTTCACCGTACAGGGTAGGGAAGGCTTTATTGTAACTGATTGTGCATGTGTAACCTTAATCAATTATCTGTGATATGTTGGTACACTCTGTGGATAAATTGTCTTTCCGTTTCCTTAGATCAAAAATGTACGTAAACATAGAACTTTCCACTATCTAAGGAAACAGAAAACAGAGCTGAACTTTCAAATAATGTATGGGTTGTTTTGATTACATTTTTGATCTAAAATTCTGACAGCTATAGCTATAAATGATATTCACTGCCGTCTTGTTATCTTCTACGTGGGCGCTGAGCGTGTTACATCTAAGACTACATATTACTTTAATCACCTTTGCCATTTGGTGAAGCCTCACAGTTTAAGCACTCGCCATTCTTAATATTCCACTAAATAAAAAATATTTGTTCGGAAAATTATGAACGCTCTTACCTCTCTAGGCATTTTGTCCACCCTTTCAATGGACGAAAATTGCGCTAAGATTTGTTTGAGTGTAGGCCTCGTCGGTGCTTGCCCTCCCCCACCGCTCCAGGCACTCGGCGGCAAATATATTTTGTGAGCACCCTGTAATAATTCAAAGACACTCGGCTTAAACTAGACGACTTGTATAGTTTCCCTCGAATGACTTTCATTTTGCAAAGAGCTCGGCCTCGTTTTAATAAACATTTGTATTGCCTTAAATTTAATAGAAACATTCAATTTGTGTTAAATATACAATTTATTTTCAAGAGATAAGGTAAGATAGGACAATATTCTTTGATTGAATAGGTAGGTACCCCTAATAGTATACCTACCTAATACGATAGAGTAATTAAAGGTTTTATTAATTTATACAGAAAGGCGGAAATCTATAGAACGTGCTAAACAAAAACTTTGACAATTTTGGTATTTTAAAGCGATCTTCGTAAGTATTCAAAATTTTTGCTTAGCAAAATTTAAGTTTTTCAAATTAAGAATGTAAACAAATCAAAAATAAAGACTTAACAAAGTAAATTTTTCAAATTAAGAATGTAAACCACTAAAAAATAATGGCCTAAACTTTGTTTCTCTGTTATGATGGTTATGAAGATAATTTTTATTTTATTCGTATTAAAACAAAATGTTGCTTAGACAAATTCGACTATAAGTTCTAAATTTTGCTAAGCCAAATCTGAGCAAAGTCTAACTCTATAGATTTCCGCTAAGTTAGAAACTAAACGAATATTAATGAGACCGCAGCAATTTATCTTGCTGTAATTTGATACTGCTTGCGCCTCACCATTTTGTTAAATAGAATCGCCCTGAGAAGTCCCGCTCCGCCTTCCTGAACCACGCTCAGTAGGTACGGTTCTCTCGACCCATCTACTCCTATGTAATTCTGATGCACTGTAACAAAGCGATATTACATTTTTATATTAGTTAGGTACAGGCTTTATTATCTTCTGCTATAGAATATAAGAGACAGAAAGGAGGTCAACTGAATGAAATGAGAGTTCTTTTAATATCATAGAGGAATAATGTATCTTCTAAGTTTTTTTTTTACATGGAAAGCGACAAAGCAGTCGAAAAAACCCGGGTTAAAAGGGTAAAGCGGTTGCCTTTACCCTTTTCCAGAATGTTATATCAAAAATGTAAACAAAACACTCAAAAATAAAATATAATTAAGTAGGTACCTATTTGAAAGTGACAGCTCTTTGTTTACTTTTTCCTTTATTTGTAACTAGCTGCGCCCCGCGGTTTTACCCGCGTAAGTCCCGTTCCTTCGGGAATATCGGGATAAAAGTAGCCTATGTGTTAATCCATGTCCCCAGCTACCTATATTCCAAGTTTCATCGCAATCGGTTCTATAGTTTTTGCTTGATTGAGCACACATTCTCACAAACTTTCAGCTTTTTATTAGGAAATTAGCCAGTGTCAAGTATTCCAATATATTATGCAAGTTATTTGCATCGAATCAGTCAAGTCGTCATAGTTAAAGTCAAGTCCAGGGAATCATTTGTAAACACGGCGGCCATTTACAAATAATCTTCACGGAGCCTTGGAGACAACACTAAGTTAATGTTTTGCACCGATTTTCACTTTCATTCCACTTGTACACCTTCACGAAACTAAATTGATTAATATGCCCCCGAAATTAAACAATTTGCACGCATATGAACTAGGTTTCACAAAAATGAAAATTTAGCACCACATCTCCTCAACGAGTTCCCGCCAAGACTCTTTCAGCTTTATAATATTAGTAGGATTGACAGTTCTATGTTTACATTTTTGATCTTAGTTTCTGAAAATAATATGCAACCTTGTTACACGTCGACCTCTTTGTCACTTTCCATGTAAAAAGACTTAGAAGGTACATTATTACTCCTCTATAGTCCTCTTCACTCTAGATTTGAAAAGTTTAAGGTAGTTAAGGAGGAACATCGGCACGGGCAGTGAGGGCACTTTGTCTCAGTACGTATACCTACCAGAAATTAACTGTCACTTGACATAAAGAAATGTATCTTAGTTGTCAAATTAATTAGGTAAAATTCATTTAATTTAGAATTTCACTGTGTGATCGCGTGGACTTCTATAACCTTATTAATAAAAGGTGAAATTTGAAAGTTCTTGTCACGGAAAAAGACAAAGCATGTTCTCACTACTCTGACATTACTCCACGTTAATTATTAAGGACGCGACTCATGTGAAATCCCTTCCGATTGAATAGTTTTCTTCATAGCCGGTATCAAATAGATCTTTAAACAATGTTTAATGTTTGTAATATTGTACATGATACAAGAAGTGTCCCCTTCATTTCAAAAACAATAAAAAATAACTTTAAATACCACTATTATACAGGCAAAGTTACTCCTGTATTACAAAATAAATCAGTTTTTCTTCTAAATCCTTAACCGCTATATTTTCTTATAGGCATCATAATATTAGGAAATACAATACCTAGAACCCCTTCATCGTATTTTATAAAAATATTATTTTAATCGTCGTTAATTATTTATTTTACGAGAAATTGTAGATTTTTTCACGCAATTCCTCTCGCTCATTTATATGCAATCGGACAAGGACCGTTGATTATCATCTATCGCCGCCTTAAGCCTAGAAGGGTACAAGTGTCAAATGGCTAAAAAGGTAAGTTTAATTAATAATAGGCTACTAGTGACATCCTCCGCCCGGAAGCGAGGGGCACATTCCATTTTTCCTTAAAGAATTTATCGACCGCCTAGCTTAGGCTCTTGAAAGTAATGAAATAGTTCTGTAGGTAAGTTATTTTTCCATTTTCCAAGGTATACTTACCTTGGAAAGTGGAATGGAATCTCGATATATGGCTGCCTTCATAACCATAGCGTTACACGCATAAACAATCTCGATGATTATAGAGTTAACACCGTCACTTACGAATAAATTCTATCAACAAAGCAAACTTTACCTAGGACTGCGTAAACAATTTAGTAAAGTGCTTTACCATCCGCACGGTTGAAGAAACATAATACCAATGTCTACACAAACAAGGTCTGTTTTGGCTTGACCGTCTGAATAAACATGGCACGATTGAAATCGACGAAGAAATTTAGGTACTTGCAGGTACTAGACACCTTTTTAATGAATGGTTGTGGAATTGTTAATTTGATTTCTGACTAGTTGATAGCCAATGAAACGAATATGTACTTTCTTGGATTTCGTTCCAAATTAAAATTACATTTCGAAACACAAAAAGTGTTAGATACTACGAGCTTTTACAGCAGAATCTAAACAGATGAGCTTTGTGGTTTTAAGGTTAACAATGAACAGCTTAGAAATGTAGAATTAGGTACTAATATTTGAAGGTTTGAAACACATTAAGATATCCTGCAGTAGTTTTCGGTGAACTTTTGTTATCTGACTGTATAAAAAAACTCTTTGGTATCGGAAACGGGCTAAAAGAATTAAGCTAAGGTGTCCCCAGCCCGTTGTACAAAGCGCCTAAAAGAGGTTTTTTAATGGGAGGCTTTGATCGCAGTTTCTTACCACCCCGGCCTAAGTCGTAGCGCCAAGACAAGTTCTTGTAAACAGCAGGAACTTTGATAGTTTTGCCAAAATTTATTTTTGGTCAAATCATTATTAAGGTACTAAATTACTAACTGCGGTTCCACCCGTGTAAGTCCCGATTCTATGGGAATGTCGTGGTAAAATCCAGATCTCCAGCTATCTGCATAGTAAGTTTCATAAAGTCAGTAGTTTTTGTGTAAAGGAGGAACAAACATACTCGTTTGCTTAGTTACACACATTTATAATTTTGAAAGGATAAACAAAGATAAATATAAATACGCGACGAATTCAGAACCTCGTCCTGTTTTTGAAGTCGGTTAATAATATGAATTTTGAAGGAGTTGGGTTTCATCATTAATGTTTGATCTGTACTCGTTAATTATGTAAAAGGAAAATTTGTCTACGTAAATATCATTTAAATAAATGTATGCTCGTTCAATCCTAAAAATGCTTTTAAAGGCTTTTACTGGATTCGCTGGGAACGAGCAATAATGGATCTAACTCGATCTCATTTACGGGAAACCTCGTTTCGTAATCGAGCAAAGCTCGGTCATCCAGAACATAAATTGGAGTATAACAAACAGGGGGGTATTCCTAATGCCTTGATCTAAAACACTAGACACGTTTAACTGCTCTCGTAAAACTTAACTCTCTTTCGTTATTATTGTCGATTTGATTAAACGTTCACTGCAGATTGAATTTTAATGTTTGAAGACTGAAGAGAGGTTCGGAAAACTGAATTAAGCTTTCGATTACGTTTAGTTTGCCTTTATTGTTGAATGCATGCATGCATAGTACTGTGGTTGACGCACCCAACGTTCGGATGGCATTATCAGACTATACAAGATGTAACGGGTAAGCCCTTTTAAGCCGAAAGGGTGTTGTTCTAGACGTCTAGGCGAACAACTTTTGTTTTACGACTTTTGGAAATTCGAAGTACTTTTCGAAAATTTTAAGTGTAAAGTTTACTTGAATATCAGCTGTTTCTTAGAGTTCGAGGTCATTGACCTTATGTTGTCCTTTCATTTAGTTTGGTCTACTACAATCAAACCTTCAATTACCTTTATTTTCAAAAGTAGCTGTTTTTTCAGTGAAACATAACCTCAAATATTTAAAAAAAAAAGTTCGAATTTTCAAAAGTTGTAGAACAAAAGTTATTCGCCTAGACGTCTAGAACGACCGCCTTTCGGCTTAAAAGGGCTTACCCGTTACATCTTGTATTACTCACACTGATAAGTAGCGGCGGAGGAGCGTGGCCGAAGTGTTGCAAATTCCTTTGATAAACCCAGAGAATAGATGATATTCAGTCGCGACTTTACATTGATAGTCACAAACTTTACCACACGAGTTCAGAATTTCAATTTCGAAAGTCATCGCGAATGCGTAGCAATTTGACGTAGGTAAATAAAAATAATATACGACAAATATTAAGTAGGGCATGAAATTGTCACTGACATCATTTCCTACCCGTTCTGACTATAGGGAACATAAAGTCATTCATCGAAAGAGTAGGTCCAATGGCATTGACTCTGTAATATATTACAAATGGCAAATAATGTCCTATTGCTCTCAAACATCAAAACAAACTCTCAGTTCAGAAAAGGAAATTTTGTTTCCTTTCCATGTCAAAATAAAATTCTCAAAACAGAAATAAATTTAGGAAAATTAATAAGCAGCTGTCTGGAAACAGAATACGAAATATACCGGCGCCGCCTGTCGTATGATGTTTTCTTTGTGTTCTTATTGCCTGTGAAATCACAGCGGTTTCCTTACAGAGTGTTTTATTTACGTGGAAATGGGTAAACAGATTCATGTTGGTTGTAAGTACTATAACTGCCTACATTACGGAAAAATGGATAAATAGATTTCTACTTGCGCCAGTCCAAAAGATCGCTTTGAAAACACTTTCAAATAACAGTGTCAAATTTGTATTCATCTATCAATCGTCTATACTACTTATAATAAAGGAAGAGAGGACAAAACATGGAAGTAAATTAAAAAAAAAGTAATCTAGGGGACTTAGGGAAAGTAGTATGTCAAATTTTTTTTTTTAATTCACGTCTGTTTGTCTGTCCTTCTCACTATTCGTTTCTACAGTTTGTTTTTAACTACTAATCGGGTTAAAATCTGTTTTTCAATATTGGATAGTTCTATTCTCGAGGAACCTCGTGGTATACATCGAAATCCAATTACTAGAACCCGAGTAATAAACGAAAAAGACGAAAAAGTTGGCTATGCACTATTTCTACGCAGACAAAGATGCGGGTAACAGCTAGATAGTCTTCATGATTACATCATGAACCAAAATTTAGGGAGTTATTTATTTCATATGCTACGAGAAGTTTTAGCAGCTACATAAGTGCTTGATATCTAGGTACTATTCCCGTAGGTCTATCAACAAGCTTCATTTATACGATGGCAATTAAACATATTATCTATAGTATATGACAACGGCCTCTGTGGCGCGGCGGGCGAAGACCTCACTGCAATGCCGAAGGTTGCGGGTTCGATTTCCGATTTTTTTTTGAAAATTTTGAGGTTATGTTTCACTGAAAAAACAGCTGCTTTTTAAAATAAAGGTAATTGAAGGTTTGATTGTAGTAGACCAAACTAAATGAAAGGACAACATAAGGTCAATGACCTCGAACTCTAAGAAACAGCTGATCTTCAAGTAAACTTTACACTGAAAATTTACGAAAAGTACTTTGAATTTCCAAAAGTCGTAGAACAAAAGTTGTTCGCCTAGACGTCTAGAACAACCCCCTTTCGGCTTAAAAGGACTTACCCGTTACATCTTGTATAGTCACTGTAATTCAAGCTTAACAGTTTACTGTGGGGATAGATGGCGCTGTGTGTTGGTCACAGAATTTATTTAAGTTATTTATTATTACTATAAAATGCTCGGTCCCGACGGACTGATGGTTCAGCGCACAGCCTAAACCGCTTATAGTAATGAATTGATTCTTATATATGTTAGGATGACTAGGTGTTACCTGCGACATCGTCTGCGTAGAAATAGTGCATAGCCGACTTTTTCGTTCATAACTCGGGTTCTACTAATTGAATTTCGATGTAAAGTATATACCACGAGGTTCCTCGAAATAGAACTATCCAAACCAGATTTCAATCGGATTAGCAGTTTTAATCGTAATTTTTAAGTTTAGTATAAGGAACATACTGAGAAACAGACAGACAGACATGCATTTTAAAAATTAAATAGGTTATTTTGTTCTACTACTTTTCATAAGACCCCTAGACAACTTTTTCTTAATTTACTTCCAAGTATACAGAATTTTTGTCCTCTCTAACTTTGTTATACGTAGGTATATATAGATGTATATAGGCGTCCGATAACAGAGGGTTTTTCGAAATTCCGTCTAGATAGGGACTTATGAGCTTATAAAATTGAATTAATCATTTCTACAACATAAATCGTCGACTGTTCAATAAATTAGATACCTACCGTCGTACCTAGTAATTTCTTTTATTCAATTTTTAATGAGTGAAGCTTAGAAAACATCGCGAATTTCCTCTATGCAATTTGGTCATGAAATGCTTAATCAAACTGTATTTCGGTATTGATATGCCTCTTATGACCTTGACACAATAAATATGGATAACCTATTATTTCCAGGAAATTATCCAATACAATAGAGTAGCATAGTTACCTAACAGAGTGTATGTGGCAGCCAGGGACGCAGACTGATAAGCATTGTTAGTTCGCGGATTTTTCGCTTTTTTTATACAATTAAAACTACCAATCCGATTGAAATCTGGTTTTTAATATTGGATAGTTTTATTTTCGAGGAACCTTGTGGTATACTTTACATCGAAATCCAATTAGTAGAACCCGACTAATGAACAAAAAAATCGGCTATGTACTATTTCTATGCAGACGAAGTCCCGAGTAACAGCTTGTTCAGAATAAATAGCACATTTATTATTAATTTATTGCGATTATGGGTAGGTACATTTCAATTGATGTTAACAATTAACAGAATCTCTTTACTCCCCCAAATCAATATTTTTTAGGGTTCTCGGTTTCTTGTTTACTACGAAACCCCAAAAAACAGTGAAAGATCGTTATTATTACAAATTGAGGTAACTACTATCATCCCAAAAATAAGGAGTTGTTCACAGTATCTCGAGTCACAACAGAACATCGACGTTATTATTATTTTGTTGTTTTAATGTATGTAGGTATTTATTGTTTAAGTATGGTGCAACTACTGAGTAAATTCGTGGAATGTTCCATGGCACACATATCCACTGGACCTAGTAAGAATGATCCATTTTTCAGATGGTTAGACAGAAAAAGATCTATAAGTTACCTATATTTAAAAGTCAAAGTCCTAACTGTCTGACTGAATGAACTCTATCACTAAACCTAGAGACATTAAATGTTGATAAACGTGTTTTTTTATTGGAGGATGTGATTTTTCTAAAATCCCACGGGGTATGGACTTACACGGGTAAACCACTGGACGCTTCTAGTATACATACCTACAAATATAACTTCATTAATCTATAACACCTAATAAAGATTATTATATTTGAAGTAAACCGCTGCTATAATATTACACACATCACAGCCGACAATCTCCGTGCACGTTAGAGAAGCATCCTTCAAAAGCTCTAACAAATTACAATCCAGTACTAAATGAGATTTTACCGTACCATCTTAAATACTATAATATCACTGGTTCTAAGTAGACTGACTAGGCTGCATGTTAATCACCGGGTTAAATTTTCTAATATTGTCTACGTATGTGGTAAGTACGACTTTTATATCCGTCTTTTAACTAAAAGATCTACCCCCTTACTTATAAACGATGATTAACAGATGACCGAGTTATATTGTGACTTTCGTCTCTGTCTGTCATGTTTGAAATTTCATGTCAGAGTAACAGACAAAATATACTTAGTTATGCAACTGTTAACCGTGTTTATAAGTAAGGGGGATAAATTCGTAAACCCTTGCCGCTCATTCATTTATTATAAAACCTATTGATATAACACAAAAACTTACCTACTAGTGTTCCTCGACGTATTTTCCTACCGTCAAAAGCTTCTAAGTTTTCAAAGAGAACAGTTGTAGGTGATTGATCTGATTCAATGAAAACTTCGGGAAAAGTTCGACGAAGACATTAGGTCATAGTAAAATTTATGGTACAGTTTTATGTCTTGACGTCATTTCATTACCGTCGTAGCAACGTCTAGCTCTATTTCCCCGTAGGTAATTTTTTAGAATCTTAGATTAAAAATGTAAACACAGAACTGTTAATAATCAAAGGAAAAGTAAACAAAGAGCCGTCACCTTTAAATAATTAAGTACGTATATGTGTTTTTTGTTTAAATTTTTGATCTGTTTCTGAAAAAGGGAATAGGTATTATGGTATTATACTTGGTATATACACAAAAACGTTTCTTTAACTTTAGCGAATCTTCGCAGTTTCCAAAAATAAAATGTAGTACCGTTTTCGAAAAAAATCGAACAATGTTGAGACATTGTTAATACATCTTTGCCCAGTCCATTCCGACGACGACGACACGACGACAAGTTTAATGTCATTAAAATAGCGAACAAACCAAATTTAGCAGTGGTCCCGTGTCCCGCCTTCTGTACGTAACTTGATTAAAGCTTTGTAGTTGAATGTCGGAGCGATTTATCGAGTCTGTGTTCAAGCGGACTTTGATCGAGTTTTGCATCAATCAGAATAACTCTTCGACATTCCATTTCTAAACTTATGCTGAAACTCTAGCCTATAAAGAAGCCTATTGTTGTTGTTTTGCCCTGGAAAATGCATTATCACACTTCCGGGGAAGCAATAGGGTATGTGAGACTCTTCTTCAGTGAAGCGATCGGTCTACACACTAAAAACCAGACCGGTTGCTGTCTTGCCATGTTGTCAGAACTACGGGTTCACGTTCGTTTGTTCTTTCCGTAGTCTGACAGCGTTGGTCTGCTCCTCAAAAGAAGCCTAGATAATTTATTCTATGGTTTTCGCGATTTTGCATAACAAAACACTTTATTTATCGGGTTGAATCGCGTTTCATTCATGGTTTCAAACGAAACGAGCTTTCGCCAACTTTACAGTTGGCTTTTTCTTCGTTGAGAAGCCTAGCATCTATACATCCACACTCATTTAACTTGGTATTCAGACAGCTGAAAATCTGGATCAATAGACTATTTTTTTCCCCGATATTTCCGCAGTATCAGAACCTAGCTACGCAGGTAAAACCGCCGGGCACAGCTTGTAGTATTATATGTCTCTAGAAACAAGGATGTTAACGGTAGAGTCCCATTTCTGGGTAGTTCGGAATGCGGAACAAATCGTTGCGTAGAAATTTTAGGAATTTCTACGAGGAAAGAGTGGTATTAAGCCGTCCTTTGACTTGTCCAGTGGCAGAACGGACTATTTTTTAGGGTTCTGTGTGCAAAGGGCAAAAACAGGACCCTTTCACTAAGACTTCAATGTTGGGGAACTGGGTGGGATGGTCCCAACATGAGAGGACAGATCACCCGTCGGGTGCTTGCGCTGGCGTCCCCTACTAGAAATAATAATAAGACTTCAATGTACGTCTGCTTGTCTGTTACAGGCTGTCGCATGATCCGTGATAGTTAGACAGTTGAACTTTTCAGAGATGCTGTATTTTAAATGTGTAATAAAACACACATGTAAGTGGGGCTCCCACACAACAAAGGTGATTAATTCGTGAAAATGGTACGGAATCCTTCGTGCGCGAGTCTGACTCGGACTAGACTAGTTTTATTATTATTTAATATAGCCTACAAATATGTAGTGGAAGCATAAAGTGGATAATTGTATAAAAATACATCTATGGCTCTGCAAAGTTACTTTATACCAAAATTGATCAACGTAAAGCGAATAATTAGCCTTAGTCAATGAAAAAAAAGTTGGGGCTTTATACTATTTGAACTAAAACTGTTTGCCTTACCCTTCCGTCAAAATAAAAAAAGATGTCTAGGCGGCCAGTTCGAACTAGCCGTATGGAGTTGAGGCGGGAACGCGTTGAAGAGATGTCATGCTCAATTTTCATTTTTATAAAACCTAGTTCAAAAGCGTGTGAATTCTTTAATTTCGGGGGCATATTAATCAATTTAGTTTCGTAAAGGTGTACAAGTGTAAATGAAAGTAAAAATCGGAGCAAAACATGGACTTTAGCGTTGTCCCCAAAGCTCCGTCAACAACCATGGTAAAAAATGGCCCCCATTTTACAATGATTCCCTCGACTTGACTTTAACTATAACGACTTGACTGTTTCGATGCAAATAACTTGCAAATATTAATTATACTTGACACTGGCAAATGTCCGAATGGAAAAGCCTTATTAAAGAAGAAGAAGAACTAGCCGTATGCTACCAGACCACTAATGCTACGTTTGCATGTAATAAGTTCTAAAGACTAATTAAGTAATGCTAATGACTCGCTCTACGTTGGCTCTTTGCTTATACCAGGTTATACTTATAAAGTAACTTAGTAGTGCTGTAGATGTGGAAATTTCTAATTTAGGTACTTAGTATAAAATTATAACCTTGGAAGACAACACAATAAATCAAAGTAGCATAATGTAATGGATTGACCAGTAATACGATTGTTCATAAAGGACGTGAGGCTTACAACTTGTACGGCTTACGGTACGGTGCGTGTTAGATTTCTAACTTAGTATACTTGGTTATAAATGTTTTAATCTAGGAAATCCATATAAGTAACCTAGTATATTGAAAATACGATTCGTTTTAATTACGGGCAGGGTATATAAGGCATAGTAATTACACGTTACTGATTCGAACTTTAGGAGAATCTTTTTAAAAAGATGTAATACTTACTTGAAAAATTTTGAAATCTAGAATTTGGATTTCGTCTTCGAGACCGAGGTTTTGACCACGACTCCAGCTCCGGTTTGTTCCTGGTGCATAGATTATCCATTTCTATTCAGCGTGGAAACACTGCGAGTACTTTGGGTAGCTTTGTGCCGGAAGCTCTGGAGCCTTATTTTTGAATCGCTCGTTGCACTTCAGGCGATTTAAATAATTCGATATCTGCTAATTATCGTTTATTGCCGGACTCCTGTAGCGAGTGGTTGATACCACTCGTTGTGGACGTGCGATTCACGTAGAAAAATTACGTGAATCGCAATTGAACGAAAATCAGTTGAAATCGCGGTATTAAAATCGCTCGAAATGCCTCATTTGGTACTAAAATAGTGCCCCTGGGTGGGTGATCTTTTAAATTAATTATTGTTGTATTTTTTGTTATTATTATATTTTTTATTTTGTGTCCTTTATTTTATTATGTTATAAGTTTTTTTTTACTTTTTATTAGAATAAATGAAATTACCTTATTGGAATAATATAGATAAAATTTAAAACACACCTTAACATAAAAACAAAATTAAGAACACAAAACATATAAAAACATAGATTATAACAAAGCTTAAAATGGGAAAAGGAAATGGGAGGATAGGAAGAAGATGAGGAAAACCTAGGGAGGTAACAATATTAGAAATATTTTAAAGGAAAAATTCATCTCCAAATATTCAGAGGTTTGAACTCGCGCCTTATCCAACTAGGCTACACGAGTCCCTGTTGTGTTGTTGGATAAGGCCCTGCGGTGTGAATTTTTGGAGATGAATTTATCTTCTAAAAAAAATCTAGTAGATATGCCTTGAGCAATAAAAACAAATGGCGAAAATAGGTAACTATACTGTCTTTTTTTAATATAAAAACCCAGCAGAACTCTCGCCTCGGGAATCCATGATCTATAAAATTCTTACAATTTTGAAGAAATACCTCGGTTTCCTGCCACCGAGTACGAGGTACCCGTACTGTGGTGTGGCGTACATACAATATTTATGTATCCGCAGTGTAGTCTACAAAATAAGGTTCTTGATGTACCTCCACTGTGTTTCGGCTAGGGTACCCTGAAGGGAAGTGGTTCCAGACGTCTATATACACTTATCTTATGTTTTTTTTTATAAAATTTCTTCTAGAACTCAATGTTTTAAGCTAAAAAGTTACTCACGATAATATTGCGTATGATTTGCGATCAATTTTTATCTCTATTTCGCCCATTTCGCGGTAATTCTGACTCTATAGCAATTTGCTAAACTAATACCAAAGACCATTAATCTTATAATACAGATTATATAAATAGCGATATTTATAATTAACAAGCTGCGCCCCGCAGTTTCACCCGCGTAAGTCCCGTACCCGTTCCTGTAGGACTATCGGAATAAAATGTCCTTCGTCTGGTTCTAAGCCACCTCACCACCAATTTTCAGCCCAATCGGTTCAGCCGTTCTTGAGTTATGGTGTCACTAACACGATTTATATAATAAATAGATTCTACATTACAATAACCAACCTAGTTTAACCTAGTATTATGGTGTCAACATAGTTATAAATTATAATTTATTTGTAAGTGAACAGTAGGTATCCCGCCCAGCAACTGCCGAGTTAATCCTCAGAAGGGTTACCGTAATAATGTTATCTTGGGGGAGGCTAAAAGTAGATAAATCGAAAGTCTCTCACTTTGTTTATAATTGAGCTCAAGGGCATAGTCACGCCCGTAACCTTATAAGTTAGTCATTCCGAATTGGTAGAATGATCCGCAGCTTTCAGCTTTATGTCAATATGGTTTGCTTCATCGTGTTTATCTTTTTAGAAAACGTCATAGATTTCTATGAATAGGTATAGTTTTTTTTTTATTTACCAGAATAAACAATAAAACTAGATTCACAATGTATTACTTAACATCAATAAACCACAGTGGTTTGAGCGGATGCTAAATATTATAGGTAGTCTAGTCAGTGAATATCTAGATAAACTAGTAGATAGCCTGGAAGAAATCGCTAATACCACTCATTGTACCTCATCAGTATTAAGTTTATTTCTATAATCTTCACTAAAAATGTTCTATAATTTTATTTTTATTTTGTATTGTGATAATTTGGTATAAGTCTATTTATCTATATGGGTTTAAAAATTTAAGAGCTCTAGGGGTGTAATTTTATTGCTGACACTATCATAATATTTCTTCAAGTAGTCCCTTCAAAGTAAAATGATACTTACAAATAGTCAAAGTGAACTATAATTCATTGATGCTCTTTGCGATTTCTTAAGAATATAAAAAGGAACTTGAGACGATTTATAGGTCTCTTTAATGCCTCAGAGAGCTATTTAGATAATCGTAGGTGACCCGAATTGTTCTCTCTAGCGACTAAAACAATTTCCTCTTGTCTCCGTACGGATATTAGAATTGTTTTCTTATTTCCTTTCTGCTCGTCTGCTGCGTTGGATTTTTATTAGGGTGCCAATAGACTATATATGTACTGTTCGACAACCAGATATCTCGAATTTTCGATGTAAATATGTAATAGAAAATAATAAAAATAGCGGTTCCATAACTTTTAGTGATTTACGTTTTATTGATGTTGTTTCTTTAACGGGTCATTTCTCCGACTAGTCGTTACTGCGAAAGCTGTAGAATACGTCGCGGTATCCTGAAACCTATTTGGTAGAGTTACATCCTTATGTACCTCTACCAAATATTTAGTAGAGGTAGAGAAGGATATTTAGTTGAGGTAAAGAAGGATAATAATATGTAGTAGAGGTAAGATTTGATAGAGGTACATCCTGATGGACCTACACATTTACCAAACACTGTACAGGTACCGCATATAGTAAAGGTACAGTAAACATCAAAAGTCGATGATCAGATTGAGATTTTTGAAACTGCTACACATCATAATTGTGGCGTGTCAAAACAGGAAAGACATTAAGAAAATGAGAGAAGATAGAGAATATCCGGTTTTGACACCCAACAATTATGGTTTATAGCGATTTTGACTTTGATTGACTTTTGAGTACTTTTGATTCTGACCGTTCGTCCGACTTTTGGGATATGGAGGGTTACGAAATGTAACTTCCGAATGTTCGGTTCCGACCGAAAGCCGACCGAAGTTTTGATTATTGCCCTAATACGAAACAAGTTCGGATTCTGTAAATTCATTCAGGGCCATAGACTGATGTTCGACCGAAACTTCGTATTTTGTCATTTCGTAATAGACTTCCAGTATTTCCTAGTAAGTAAAATTAAAAATCTCACTACCGTACAATAAACAGCATCACACTTCACAATAATAATAATTGGCACAATTGCAACTGTACAGCGGGCAGAAGCCAATAACTAAGAAGAAGAAGAAGAAATTTACGTACAGATTACCGAGTAGATGTAAATAGGCCTTATGAAGTCTATAATTATCTGTCACCTCGGCAAGTTTGAGCATTTTATAAGCAACGAGGACCTTTTCCAAGAGCTACCTTCTTTATGTTATCACGGTGCTTGTTCTGGGGATGACACGTCGTTTATTATGAAAACCATATCTAGCTATTTAAGATTTACGCAAGACGTTTTTGTGTTTCTAATCGACTTATAAGAGGGTTTGTTATCAAGTTTGTTTGAAAATTAATGCTGTTTATTAGTTCGTAAGTCATTTATTAGTTAGTGGCTTTTTTTTGTCAGCCTGTTAATTTGCAATGCCCTAATTTTTAGACCTAGTCATTAAGTTAACTGTCATGAAGCAATAAATAAATGATTATGTTCCAGAGCAATCCTCCTCTTAGAGGGGTTAGGTATTAAGATGCCACGGGAGCCTACCCCGGATTGGCGAATGTCCCATGTCTTCGGACCGTGGTGAGTCCTAGGACACGTCCGTTCCCTCACGATGTTTTCCTTCACCGTAAGAGTGATTTTATTAGCGCACATAACTCTCCTGAACTTCGACACAATACATACTTCGAAAACACAAATTTTTCTAAGATCAATAATTCTACAAGTTTTAGTTCCACAAAGTACCTATACTTTGACAACACCTCCGAAGATCATGATTCGACATCCACTTGTTCGATAGATAATTATTTTGTCTTTGTAATATTTGTATAATTTTAGTTTTTGGTCCAATAAAGTATTAATTAATAAATTCATTCATTTATTTATTCGAAGTATGCATCGTCGAACTAAACTAAAACTTCTACTTTCAAAGTAAGTATCGTGTCGAAGTCAATAACTGTCGAAGTTCAGGTCAGGAGTATACCCCTTCTTCTAAGCTTAAGACTGATATTTTACATATTTCTTCAGTTTTGATGACAATGCAATTTTTTATGATAAGCATAACGCATTTAGATAGGGTTAGTTAGTCTATTTTAAAGTCTACCGTGAGCTTATGCTATACTTTTGGTTTAGTTCCAGACCTAAATAGTCGAAAATCAAAAACATATTATACCTAAGTATGAAAGAAAACCAAGTTTATAATACTGAAACTTAGATCAAAAATGTAAACATAGAACTGTCAATTATCGAAGAAAAAGTAAACAAACTGTCACTTTCAAATAAACGTATTAGTTTTTTGTTTATCTTTTTATTATAAGTTTCTTTTATAGATACTTACCTATAGGTATACTGTGTGTGTACTATGCTCACTGAAGTCAAATATACCACTGGAAATGTCATTCCTTATAAAATGACCATTTATTGTGGTGCCGATATGATTTGCGCCATCTTGGCGCTGTTGTCTATTGGAAAGTGATGGTGATCGTCCACGGAACTAATATTGATGTATTGAAATATTAGTTCCGTGGACGCTCACCATAACCTTTCAATAGACAACAGCGCCATGAATCCAAGATGGTGCAAATCAAATCAGCACCAGAATCAATGATGTAGGGCCTATCTATGTAATTATATCTATGACTATACTTGTTAAACGGTAGCATACAACGTAACGTTCAAACAAAACCATTTTAAAACACACCTAACTACTACCTACAGTCTTAATTAAAATACATGCATTTTACCAATCTAATTGTTCCAATGGGTCCCGACTGTGAGTAATTTTTTACTCATTTATTATGTGTTCTGTGTGTATCGATTACAAAACTATTATTACTTAGCGTAATTTCAAATTACTGGGCTTGTTTTTTTCTTTTTGGTTTTTTTGTTGTTTCCATGCGTATTTTTTAATCGAGTTTTTACGCAGTCGGGTTTTTTGTTTTTTATAAATTATTTTTTTTACTTTACGCTTTTTAGTTATTTTCATTTATTGATGGTAGGTAAATCTCGTAATCTATATATTCATTTCATTAGGGGGTTATAATGTACTAGCTGCGCCCCGCGGTTTCATCCGCGTAAGTTCCGTTCCCGCGGGAATAGAAGGTAGCCTATGTGTTAATCCAGGTCCCCCCGCTACCTATATTCCAAGTTTCATCGCAATCGGTTCAGTAGTTTTTGCGTGAAAGAGTAACAACCTCACATACATACATACATACTTACATACAAACTTTCGCGTTTATAATATTAGTAAGATTCTATTTCAGTTAGGGTTTAGTTATTTATTGTTTAAATTTATTATTATTCTTTTAACGTTTTTAGGTACCTAAGTGTTATTAGGCTTTTATTCAGTAGGTAGGTACAATTTATGTAAATATTTTTTTAGTTTATATCAATAAATTCCTGTCACCTGTACCATCACGGCTTAAACTTTGATAGTTCCAAGCGTAACTTCGTAACAAAATAAAAACTTGTTCGTTAGTAATAAAAAGCATGAATACCTAATTGTAAATTAACTTTAAACCGTTATATTTCCTAAATGGTTCTTTAAAATGAAAAATGGTGAAAGAAACCTAATATTTATTTTTAAAAACCTATTCAACGATACCCATCTTGACATACTTTGACGATTTTGGATTTTTTAATTTTGACAATATGGCGTCTGGTGGTGACATAAGTTACTTTGGATTACTGTCATGTCTTTAGTCACACTCGCCAGATTAAGACGAATCGATTGACGTAAGAATCATCGAAATCGGTCCACGCGTTTGGCCTCTAGAACGCCACATAGAAACATCCATACATACATACATACATACATAGACCTATAAACACATTACCCTCCTTTGCGTCGCGCAGTCGGGTAAAAAGCTGTTTTTACGCACCATAAATGACAAAACAAGGAGATTTGAATGCCAAATCTGGATTCACGCCATTCACTTGACTTATACAAAGTAAATTCTTAGGAGACGCTTTTATATTTAAATTTAATAGGATAAAGATTACCATTTAATATAAGTATTTTGAATTGTATTTTAAATAATTCAAGTTAAAATAATCTTCTAAAATTCTCTCGCGGCGATACTCGAACTCGCTTTTCTGAGACACAGTTTCTAATTTTAATAAAACCCAAACGCTTGATTTAAAAATATATACGCGACGAATTGAGAACCTCCTCCTTTTTTGTAGTCTGTTAACAATGTAATTGCATATGTTTACCGTTTTTGACTTAACCTCGTGGATTTATTTTTCCTTGAAATTATCTCTAGTAGAAATGCTAAGAGGATTAAAAATTAGTAAGTATTAGAAACATTTGTTTATGTATAACATCCTGTATACAGAGTTATGTGAAATATAACCTCAAAATAAAATAAAAAAAACACATTTCCAATCGTACTACAAACAGCTAATATTCGTTTTGATGTGGAAAATCACTCCCTGAACGGTTTTGGCTTCGAAATCCATAACCCTGTATAAAACCTTGTATAACTTACAGATAAGTTCACTAATAAAGGTAGTTCGAACTTTAACATATTATTATGCCTGTCACTGTCTTATTGAGTCACTCTGAGCGAGACAGAGATATCTTTTCCGACATTGGTTTCAGACTGGAGCTCTCATAGCACTCCTGATATAATTATTAGGGCGGGTCACTCTTGTATGGAATTTTTTTCATATTCGATTTTTTATTTGTAATAGCGCTTAAAATATGCTATGTAAGCATAAATGGCATTTTATAAAGTTTCATACCATTTGGACATTATCTTCTGCCTCCGGATCCACTTTGAATATTCGAAAAAATCTTAAAAACGACTTTTTTAATGACATAAGTTACATTTTTTATGTAAGTTAAAATAAAAATTACATGTAATAAAATCACCCTTACTAGACTCTTTTTTATAAAAATTAGCAGTTTTGGCGTATTTAAACTAATATAAAAATCATTCATAGGGCTTTCATTCCAGTCGAAAATCCTTCTTGCGTTCAAAATTGTGGTACAAGTTTATGCGATTCTATTCTGCTTTAATGAAATCCAGTATGGCTGATTTTATAGTCAGAGCTGCTGCTGTCGAGTACTAATGTTACTGGCTTTTCAGCATAAGAAGTGTGACAAGGTAAACCTAAGAAATATACTCGATTTTCGATACTTTGAGCTACATAACATTCAAGATTTTCGTAAAAAACTTCTTTTAAAACTACAGGTTTATTATTTTAGGTTTACCAATTACGATATTTTCCTAGTAAAATAATGAATCGATTTTAATTTCTAGTACCCTAATAAGCTTCAAATACGTGTTTGAATATAAAAAGTTTGTTAATTAATGTTGTTAAAAACGTTAAAGTATCTCAAAAGTTTTTCATGGTTTGACAGCATTGTAGTAGGATTTTTCAACATTTGTGATAGTTGCTTCATTCAATAATGGGATAAATATTGGCATAAGATTTAGAATTAAGTGAATTTTAAAGATTATTTCCCATTTCCTCCATATTCACAAGTGGGGCAGGGTTTTATACAAACCGTGAAGAGCGTACACTTTTGCAACATACGTATTTGAAATTATTAGACTATCTAAAGGATACAGTATTGAGAGTAAAAGCTTAATGATTTGATCAACTCACGTAAGCCAATGAAAATCAAATATTTTGCCATGTAAGGTACCAAGTATCAAATAATATCAAATAAAGCTTCGCCTAAGTCACGAAAATGTTCTAATTGTTGTTTTATTATATTATTGAGATATTAAGTGACAAACTTCAAAAATTGGTTTAAATCTACCATTAGGGTAAGTCTTGTTACACGTTTGTAGAGTTTAACAACAATTTTTACAACAACAACATCAGTTGCTTCTGGAAAAGTTAGTTATTTTTGGGTAATTTTTATTTTGTAAGATATGCCTCATCAACTTCATTTTTTTTTATTATAGAACATAAGTTATTAGTGAATTTTGATTAAAATCATTTATATTACAAAATACGGAATATTTTCAAACACTGCTATTACAACCATGGATTACAACCAATGACTATTAATTACAATTATTGAACTTCTGTTCTGGTAAGCCACAGAACAAAAATGCTAACGTTTTTAGTATGAGTTCAAAACTTATTTACACCTCCTAATATAATATTAATATTATTGTACAATTTCGAAGTTTATTGATAAGTATCATAAATATTAGCTTAACTTAAATGCTTTATTCGGTCTCAGAGGACATTTAATGTGCCCTAATATCCGTTTGATAAGTATACAAATTTTCTCAAATCAACAAAACTTTGGGGTCAATCCGGAGGCAGATGCACTTGAGCTATTGCAATAATATTTTGCATACGTGATATAAGCCCATAGTAGACAAATAATTTCGCTATTAGAAAACAAAAATAGAAAAAAGTTTTTTTGACCCGGCCTAATAATTATGTAGTACTAGCTGCGCCCCGTGGTTTCACTCGCGTAGGTCTCGATCCTGCGAGAATATCGGGAATAGTCTATGTGTAATTCCAGGTCCCCAGCTACCTATATTCCAAGTTTCATCGCAATCGGTTGAGTAGTTTTTGCGTGATTGAGTAACTAAGTCACAGACATGCATACAAATATACAAACTTTCGCGTTTATATAGTAAGACTATATTTACCCCTACTTTTGGGGTAGGTAGAGTTTAAGTATTGAACGGCATTTACAATACGGTTAAGGCTAAAGCGTTGACCAATTATTTCGCTCATGTGAATCGATGAAAGATATCGAATTCGCAACGAAAACCAAAGTACCTAGGTACGTTTTCTAAGTACTCACTTTTTCCAAGAAAGTATTTGAAGTACCATCGGGTTTGAAATTCAGGGTTCTCGAGCACGGGAGCACTTGGCGGTCCAAACAACTGTAACAAAATGTTATATTGTGAAACTGTTATAAAAAAAAACAGGGCCCTGATTCTCTAAAAACATAGCACAGACAAACAGGCGGGATGCATGAGCATTGCAGAAGTCGATTTGTTACAAGAGTAAAAATAATAGCTATTCTATAACTTCTTTTAATACTGATTGGCTGAGGAACAAGGGAAGCTATTTAAATAATTAAGTAGTCCTTAATTTTGAAGGCTACTTAACTAATTAAGTAGTAATTGAGTAAAATAACATTTACAGAATACGAATTAACTTACATCTCCTGCACGCGGCCTGCATTCCGCCGGCTTCCGCATGCTATGTCCCTACCGAATCGAGGCCCTGGTGAAGTGGTGGTTAATATGACCCTTTTTAAACTGTGGTACTTATCCAGTATACCCTGTAGGGACGGTAGTTTTATGAATGTACTAAGCTGCGCCATGCAGTGAAATTTTGAGATCATGAGTAGACTATAACCTTCCTCGATAATTAATGTACTATCAAACAAACAGAGACACAAACTCTTCCGCTTTATAATATTGGTATAGATAGATGGTATAGATGAATATTGCGGGACGTGCACACAATCTAGCCCCAAACACCCCCAATACAGTAGATACTCCCAATCGTGAGATGCGCTTTCACTCCAATTTAATATTTCTTGTTTTTTATTGCTCAAGGCATATTAAAACTTAGAAATATTTATGCAAGGAGATATATTTTCAAAAAATATAATATCTATAAATATTTTTTTTTTTTTGGAAACATATTTCATATATAAAATATGTCGTAGTTTAAATATGGCTTGAGCAATAAAAAACAAGAAATACATAAAAATACATATAACACCCAGAATCGTAAAAAATTATAAACGCGAAGGTTTGTTACTCTTTCTCGTGAAAACTATAGAAATGATTTCGATGAAACTTGGAATGTAGACAGGTGAAGTTCTGGATTAACACATAGGTACTTTATGCCGATATCCCCACGGAATTTCAACTTATTTGGATAAAACCACGGGGCGTGTATACTGCCCCGTACACCTACCTAGTATTTTGCGTTAAAATAGTTAGGTACTTACATTTTAGGCAATTACATGCTCCCGTTGCGAATAATTAACTTAATTACCTACACTGATTAAGTAGGGATGCCAAATAGATGTTATGTTTTGGTTAGGTATCTAAACGTTACTAGCGGACATTCTAGCTAGAAAATGCCAATTAATTTTCTAATAACAACACTGGATGAATTTACACTCTGTTTCAGAATGTTAGATCAAAAAACTAGTAGGTACGTTTTTTTTCTAAAGTAAGCTTTTAGTTTACTTCTCCTTTGATAATTGCAAGTTCTATGTTTACACTTTTGATCTACGATTCTGAGACAGGGGTAGACTATGAATTTAAATTCGTTTAAGAGCTGATCTGTCAAATAAGTTCGACCCCAACCAAACTTAAAAGCCCTCAAATTTTGTTTATTCTAGTGATGTTTTTATTCGGTGGTGTTACATTTTATTTGTCAGATATGTAAGGATTAGAAAAATCAGCCCTTAGTGTGATATTTACTTAAAGCTATGTGAATTATTTTCACAGATTAAAAATTTGTAGTAGGCGTAAGATCAAAGGCTTCGTCTCAGGGCCTGTACTTTAATTCTACGAACGAACGAAAAATCTGTCATAATCATAATGCCTACATACTACCTATGATGGCAGATTTTCTTTCCGGATCTGGGTGATAGTTATTTTTCCGTTCGTAGAATTTAAGTAGAGGCCTAGCCCTTTACATCGCAGTTGTTATAGAATGAGTGCCCAGCCCAGATATTCAGAAACATTTAAAAACAATATCAAAAGCAGGTTGTTCCGTTTATAAAATCACAAATTCTCATGTAATTAAAATCACGCCTTCAACCCTGAAACGGACAGAATCTGTCAAGCGTCGTGGAGTAGACAAACGTGTTTTCGGGAATTTAATAACGCTGATGTTTTGTATTGTATTATAGGGAAGGGCGATAAAACGATATTTTATGTGGGAATTTCCAACACAATTATGTATTTGGGGTACACGACCTTTCTACGGTAAGCTGATTGATGCTGTTTTGTTTTATAATTCGGGTTAAAGCTAAGAGGAGGGAGTTCTGAAATTGACACATTGGGCGAAATGTATCCGTTTTGGAATCAGGAGGGTGATTGTGTAACTTGTAATGTAATTTGTTGCAAATATAAAACTCGAATTTTTGAGTTTGACATTTGCAACACATTACATAATTGAAATTCGTCACAGAGGTAGAATACCTTACAGAGGTAGCACAGTAAATGTTAGCTATCCCACAGAGGTCTTTATTTATACAATAGATTTTAGCGATTCTGACGAAATTGCGTCGGTAACTAATTGGGCATTCTGCTTATCTATCTGTTCTTTTTCGAATTTGAATTTCGACAATTCGATTCGTTCTTGACATAACACTTGCACACCGTTTCGGTGTTGGGACACTTACAATATTTCTTCCGGCGGCGGCATGCATCGTAACAGAATATTTAAATCCAGTTCGTCCACGACCAATTTTAGTTCACAATAGTATAGTACGTGCATTATTGAAGTATTTATTTGATTAAAAATTTCGTCCATTTTCGCGATTTTGAATTGAAATTTAACTCTTTTTTTTTTTCAATTTTAATCACGTAGGTAGTGGTTATTTACCTACCTTGACGTTTCCAGACCTGTAGAGGTCTCTTCTTCAGTGTAGAGTATACCTATAGATTTATTATTTTATTTATTTATTTATTTTATTTTATTTGTAAAACATACAGTGAATAAAAACTAAGCAACAATAAATAAATTAACTCAACACCATTTACCTAATACCCAATATACCTAATAAATATATTTCAGTTCAATTTAATCTAAAATAATGTTTTTGAGGGAGTTGTCGGGACGTCTGATCGAGGTGACCGGTGATCCCAGAGCTGGCGGGTTCCTGTCTCAGCGAGTTAGTCTCGCTATACTGAGATGGAATGCTGCCAGCATCTTGGGGATGATGTCTCGTGAGGGCGTCGACAATGGCTTCTCATTTTAGTTTAAGTGTATGTTATGTATTTTAATTGTATTGTAATTTTTGTGTTTCCATAAAAATATCCAAATAATAATAATTGCTTAAATAAAATATAACCCACGAAACCAATTTATCATTAAGTACAGTTTAGGTACTAAAATAGGTTACTACTACCTATTAGATCCATGTGGTTTTTTCCCATTTCTACATCGTAAAAACCCTAAATCATTTTAACGGCTACGGCCACGAAAGAAACTGTAGCTTACGCCATTTCTCATCTGCGGCAAGTAATTAGGAATACGCCTCGGATTCCGCCCTAATTGTATCCAGGGTGGCGCAACCTGAACTTTTTATGGCTTTGTGTAATTGCGATATTATTACTTGAAAATTTTATTTAGGGTAGGTAAAGATAGACAAAAGACTAATTCATATGCCGATAGCTTGCGAGGCTAAGCTGAAAAAACGCCGTAAAATTTCGCGTGGAGCGGTGAAACTATGTCCCTGGGGGTATTATTATCAGCTCTAAATTGCAAGAGCAACCACTTATGGACCAATTTCATCCATATTCAAAATAGGATCGAATTCGGTTTTCAATATGGTCCAATAATTACGTCCAATATAATATCATGCAGATGTTTCAGCATTGAAATGCTTTCAGACTTTCAGACGAAGCACGCAGTTATTTGATAGTTAACACTTTGAATGTTGAAGTTGTATTTGAAAATCATTGCAAAACGCAAACACAAATGTAAACCCGCAAAATCGCACGCTTGTTTGATTTTAGCAGTCAAAGAGTTAGTAGAAGTTTAAGTCGATGCCTTATCACTTTATAAATTTTATAGATTTTCGAATTACGGAGAAATGTGCTAAGTAGGTATGTTTCTACATAGGTATTTAAAACGTGCTTATCTTTACCTCATCCTTTTCGCCGAGAGAGTTTCCGTTTTCGAGCCGGTACCGCCGCGCCACCGCGTCCACCGCTCCTCCGACCTCGCTACTTCCCGACAACTGAAACAATTATATTATATAAAACAAATATAAGATAAAGCAATATAATTTATATTTATTTTAAGTGCTTGCACTGGACGTTCATGTAAATATTCTACAGGCGAATACATCAACAAAAACACAAAGCAAGGTCAAAAATGACCGGGATTCGAACCTCGCATCTTTTCGGGAGAAACGGAAAAACCTAATTTGATATCTTGAATTTGTCGAACATGTTTTAGGCCTGCTTGCATAACGGTTCCTAAACATGTTTAAGCTGTTAATCGTATTTAAAATCTGTCAAACTGTCAATGTGTGGCAACATATTATCAATCGTCCACTTAATGAAATAGAGTCCAATGTTCGATTTTCCATAAATTATTTTAAAATTGATTTAGTTAAATATTTTTTTAAATAGTGTTATGCAAGTCGCCCTTAGAATAGGTTTTTAAATAAGAATTTACATACCTAGGTAGGTAATGCAATTTTACCAGTTGACAGCACCCACACTCTTAATGCTGATTGATGATGATTGCCTCGACGTAGGCATTATGGCCATTAATGTAATGTTTCACTTAATCCTTTTGATTAATCGTCTATTGATAGGTTAAGGTTGGTTAGTACTTATCTGCCATAAATTATCGTGTATAGAATACCTACAAATCTAATAATTTTGGTTTCTTCTAATAAAACTAATAGTAAACTTTTGACCACTTACAGCCGTATACACAAACGACATTCAACTTTTGTCACATATTTGTTGACGTTGATTAATAAATCAGAAATCATTCACACTTGTGAGTGAAAGATTTCTGATTGATTGATAATAATAATAAGCCCGCAGGGCACTTTGAGGCGAGGTGTCGGGGAGTAGCGACCCCGCGGGTTCCCGAGTGCTCCAGGGGGAAGTCACCGTTCCTCACCTCCGGCTTGCCTTAGTTGGCTGGTCGGAGTGAACACTGTTGAGGAAGCGGTCCCCCGCCTTTGGCTTGCCTTCACCGGCCGGTCAGAGTGGAGTCGCGAGAGCAGAAATGCTCGGAGGATGGACGCCTCACGTCAGTGATGAGTTGGCCCGCTCCACAGGATCTCGACCTAGGATGGTTTAAAATTCAGTGAGGTCCCTCCATCCTTCAGCCTCTCACGCCCCTGTTGCCCCCTGGCTGTAATTTGCTCGGCTTAATTAGGGTGGCCCAGTTTGTGAGTTGGCGAGTCTCCGTCTGCCATTTTTACGTGTTTGTTGAACATTGTTACGGCAGGCACCATATTCCCCATAGTTCCCCCCAGTACCCGATCCACTACCAACCCAATTCCATAGCCCAAGTAGTTTTCACCCGTAGTTTATACATAGTTCTATCCGACCCGGGGATTGTCCTTGGCTGCATTTTATAGTGCAGACAGGGATAATTGCCGGTTTGGTGTCCATCACATATTTTGAAATTAAAATGTTACTAAAACGGGCCTCTACGTGTTGGCTTCGGCCCCACGCACGCCTTCCAAAGGTCTGGGTGCTCCATAGCCCCGAGATTCCAAAATGGTAACAACAAATAATAAATATTATTATTATTTATTGCTTCATAAGGTAATGGTTTACAAAATGACATTTTGTTTACATTATGAACCCAGTTGGGCACTGAAATTTAAGCTTAAAACTAATAATTTAAGTTAGTAGTTACCTACTTGAAGTCTACTCGTATCTAACTATTACAATTATTTCCATAAAAATTATTACCTGTAAATATAAATATAATTTAATTACAAAATAGGTACTTCAAATTTATTGTACTTATTTGGAGGGAATATTTACTTATGTCTATTATATGTATTGTCTTTAATTGTTCTGCTTGATTGATTGATTGAAAGTTGATTGATTGATGCATGGGTATGAATGTTCTGCTCACAAAAGCAGGACATTCATACCCATGCATAGTAAATTTCATGTAATAAAAAGTAATTAAAAAAAGCTGTTATATATAACACAAGTGTCGAGGTGCTGTTGTATATATAAAAGAGAACTTTTCAAATTCAAAATCACTTTCGGGAAACAAGCCAACATGAATGAACAAATTCAATTTTTTTGTCACATAAAGCATTCTATGCAGGGTACGTGATGAATTTTCCGATGTATCCGAGCAAACGTTGATATTTTGTATGTTGGAAACTAGGCCGGACGCTGCCCTCGATTTGTGGGTCAGCTTGAGCTTCGTTAGCGGTGCTCCTTCGTGACACCAACCTTAGTTACCATAAATTATCATGAATCAGATATAATTTCCCCTAAAGATTTCCAAACTAAACATGAAGATCCTTAGATTACGTGGATGGTGGGTAATAGAACAATGATGATCAATTTTGTGCCTAAGTCAATTTTGAGTTTTTAGTAAAATATTTCTAAGTTTAACGGCCGAATACAGAAACGCTTCTCAACATTTGAGAACTACTTAAACAAAGAAACAGCTCTCACAATCAAAAATTGCCATACTAATTTTGAATTTAGAACCTGCTCAATAATTTAAGTACCTCTCAAATGTTAAATGACGTATCTATATTCGGCTGTAAATGCCTTGAGCAATAAAAACAAAAATAAATATTTTTCTTTTTTTAAAAGGTGGTTGAGTAAATTTTCGAACACTTGTCTCTGGAACATTTTAAACTAGGACGTCAGAGCTGAGACATAAAATGTTCTAGTTCTATGATGTTATCGGTATGGGAACGGGTTTATAGTTGCCTTAGTTCAAAACAGGTAATTTTGATAAAATATGAATTTTGTTAATGAAATAAATGTTTTTGTTTGACCCCTACGTCTGGCAGCGAAGGCATCTCCTAAAAGGAACAAATACTTTTCATATAATTTTAAACCAACAACTCGTGCGTTTTTTCAGCGGCGAATCTGGTTCAACTTTTAATTTTTTTTAATATATATTTTATGTACTCTACGAACCGATTGTCATATTTATACTAGACTTCGAAAACTGTACTTAACTGCCGGTTTTAGAAACATTTAATTTAACTATTACTAAGTAGGTAGGTATAGATTTTTTTTTAAATCTTTACTTTAAAAGAAAATACTTAGTGATAGTTTAAGTAACCATTAAACGTCGTCTACGTGGAGCGGTGTTGGTCTAGTGATGGATACCCCGAATTTTATTCCGAAGGTCGTGGTTTCGAATCCTGACCGACAGAGCACCAATGCATTTTTCCTTGCTAAAAAGTTATCGCTCTTACAGTGAAGGAAAAACATCGTGAGGAAACACACGGCTTCGTTAGCTCCAGACGGTTGGACCAGTTCTTTCCTCTGGACATGGCTGATTAAGCTGGGAGGGTAGTATAGGCAAGCCTACTCCACCTAATAATGTCCCGGGCACTACAGCGCCATAAATAGCATGGATTAAAAGTTCCTTGCGCTAAAAGTAAGGCTAAGGCCTATTATTAAAACGTCTACCAGGTATATAGGTACGGCAGTAAGCAAACAAACTCCCACTACTACATTCGTATGTATTAACTTATTTATTTATGAATAACTGTCCCATAATTCAGTTTCTATGTGATAAAGGCAAAAGTATTAAATTTCGGCATGAGTAAGCACAAATAACATAGGGAGCAGAACAGTTCGCCTGTAACGTGATCTGGAAATTTATGTAGGTACGTATTGAATCCTTTGAAGTTGTTCGTAGGTAGTTATCGATACCATTTCCTGTTTTGATATTAATTTAGGCACCTACTTATCGGGTGGTTTTACTATTTATTGGATACTAGCTGCGCCCCGCAGTTTCACCCGCGTAAGTCCCGTTCCCGCGGGAATATGGGGATAAAAAGTAGCCTATGTGTTAATCCAAGTCCCCAGCTACATATATTAGAAGTTTTATCGCAATCGGTTCAGTAGTTTTTGTGTGAAAGAGTAACAACCTCACATACATACATACATACATACATACTTACATACAAACTTTCGCGTTTATAATATTAGTAAGAAGTAAGATGTACTATTACATACATACCTACTATCAGTGTATGCTTACATTCGATTGAAACAAAAAGGGTAAATACGTTTCTTATTATACCCTTTTTGAGAAACTTAAGATCAAAAAGTTACCAAAATTAATAAAAAGAAATTAGAAAGTGACAGCTCTTTGTTTACTTTTTCCTAGTTCTGTGTTTACATTTTTGATTTAAGTATCTGAAAAAGTCACAACAAATGAAACGATAAAACTGTGTCTAGAGTGGTTGCTATCTCGTTCGCGCTACAGTCTGGCCCGTCTCACTATCTTTCTGACAAAGTTTTATCGTTTCATTTGTCGTGAGACTAATTAGTAATTCAATTCAATTCATTTATTTAAATCAGATGTCAAAGATCCATTATTTTGTTAGTAAATACTTATAGCTATGTTAGTAACAAGAATATTCCTTAGATGGTATAACAAAATTACAATAGTCATCCAAATATCGCACAAATTATCACTCAATTAGTCAATCAATATTACATTATTTAATCAATAAAATATGAATGCCTTTTGTCACAACCACCTGCCACTTTTATGCAGTGAAACATAATAAACTCATATTTATTGGCCGCTACGCTCAGGATGCTGTTAGAGCAGAGAAGCAGAGAAGTACTTTGCTTTTTTTAAATTGCTTGGAAACTATCCACTGCAGCATCAGCAAACATTCCCGACGCACTACACCATCGCAGCAGTCCCATCAACATCCTAAACGCGTTATTATATTGGATCCGCAGAGCATTTAACGACTGCTTTGTATGATCCATCCACAAAGAGCAAGTGTAGAAACTTTGACAATACGCTCGGAAAAGAGTAATCTTCACCTCCACACTGCACCGTGCGAATCTGCGAGCGATCATATTTGCCCTAACTGCCATTGCTCTACGTTCCCTCTCAATGTCTACCTGATCAAGATCATTGAGGTTCTTATCAATATAATGACCGAGGTATTTGTACTGATGTACCCGAGTACACCGTTAAGTAAGATTGGGAGTGTGTTTTCTATTGTCCTACCACCAACCCAATCAAAAATCAGATATTTTTGACCAATCAAAAATCAGATATTCACTTTTGGTCACATTATATATTAGACCATGTTCTTGAACGTACCGCTCGCAGACCCCAATGAGCTCCAGGAGCGACCCGATTGTTGGTGCCAGCAGGACCATGTCATCAGCATAACTTAGATTGTTGACACATACGTTATCTACATGACAGCCAACACATCTACTACTGAGACCAACAACAAGGTCGTTTACGAGAGATTAAAGAGTTTAGGAGTAGGTAATGTTTTTTTTTTGTCTTCGATTAATCCTTCCTTTAACGCGAATGTTTGCGACTTTGCTACTCCTTCACGCAAAAAGTACTGAACCGATTGCGATGAAACTTGGAATACAGATAACTGGAGTAACACATCGTACAAGAAGGCTACATTTATCCTGAATTTTCCTGTTACGCTATCGATAAGGCAAAACTATTGATGTAGTATCGATACCATTGTACTAAACTTAGCTATCGATATTATCGAATCGATACTATCCATAGACCTATGGATTTATTGGTGATATTCGAGTTCAGCAATCAATAGTTAAAATATCGCGACCTGAGTCTCCATCTTTAGGCTTAAGTAGATAAGTTGCTCTAATTACCACAAAAATGTTTATTGAATCCACCCACAGTCATGATTTATTTACGTTTATATCAGGGAATAGCAGACGGATTTCATTAGCTACTTTAATAAGCAATTTTGGCGATGTAAGACCGATATAAAGAGCTACCTTAATAAAATTTTCTCAATCATCTACCTCATAAAGTCACAAAGTAATGTCAATCTGGAGTTAAGTACCTATGTGCGTTATATCAACGACGAACGTAGATTGAAATCGTAAAAGTAAATATTTTCTCTAGGACGCTACGCGGTGGCACTTGAGCCTTGAGTTGCGCGCTCTTGACTACAGAGGTAGATGTTGGTACATATTTCAAATTATTTACGTTATTTATGTTGGCTTTTTATATTGAAAACGTCGACTAGTTACGTGGGGAACAACTGCTATGGCATGCTTGCTATGGCATCTTCGCCCGGCCGCGGCAGATTGGGAAGATCGAAGAAATGCTGGCTTGACGTCGCGTCCTAAGGGCTGAATATGCGTGCCGATGGCATCACTACACGGTTTGCTAAAGATGAAGTGCGAAGTAAAGACGCAAAAGCACGAAAACAGACCGCTTTGCTATTGCTACCGAGCTCCTGAAAGGGATGCAATCGTAAACATCGTACGGATGAATGATGAAGGTTAGGTTTTTATATTAGAAATACAATTCGGTTTAGTTCCGCGTCCGGATCTATGAAAACGTAGGTAGGTCCGATTCCACTTCAAAACAAAAAGCAAAAATTACACTCTTGCTTTAATAGTTCTACTATCTTTTTTAATGTTATTAAAAAAGACGATCGGTACACAAGCAAAATACTGTTGAGAGGGAAAGAAAAAAATATCAAACTGAAAATGTTTTAAAAATTTTAGTTACAATTTTTAAACTGTTTTTATGTCCTTCCTTTAAAATAAACAGTTTTAAGTAAGTAGATACGAATTGCATTATTTACTTAATCGCGTGCGTAGGTAATCGCCAAAGTAAAGTAAGTCTTTAAGGTATATAACTTAGGTTGTAGTTTAAGCCCACAACATCTGATCTAGAACTGGAGGCTTGGTAACCTACCTCACAGCCTTTACACATTAGGATTCGGAAACCCTGTCGGGAAATGTCGAGTTCAACAGACCTAGTTTCTAGAAATGGGGTTTACAAAGTTGTCGAGTTCGGTCGACTTACCGAAGTCCGTAATAATAATTGTTAGCAAGTAAAAGTACGGTATTATAGCGTAGGTAGAAGGATATAGGACTGAACTCGTGGATTTTCCGCCTCATTAAATATGTCGGAACTAAAACCGTAAATTTGGGTTTTTAGCGAGAGCTAGTCGTCCGTTAGATTAGCTTCCTAATAAGAAAAATAAAAATAAATAAAATAAATTATGATTTTTGAGTACAACGCAGAAATCGTCTTAAAACATAGTACGTGGTATGCTGTGTATGTGTGTACCACACAGAATTTGCCACACAACATTTATAGAGTCACACAAAATTTTCATTAAAAGGAAACGTAGATTAGTTTTCATGTATGACTAAAATGAGAAACTGACAAAGAGACATGACGCTCGAGTATCGCCTGTAAGCCCTCTTTGTAGCTTATCTTTGTGAAGATTGCGTCAAAGTATGAACCTAGCTGTGGAACCTAGTTAGTTATGTCACAGTAGTTGGCGCTGTTATGTACTCCTGACCTACTTTAATAATTATGTTTTATTTACTAGGTATTCGTTTTGATTGCACATTCATTTTTTTCACTTTTTTTTCATTCACATTTTAACCAAAACAGTATTTTTTTTGTCAAAAGGGTAGGTATTACTTAATATGACTTTTTCCCACGTTTCTATACACTCACTTTTCTTGTTTGTTTGTCTGAGCTCCGAGCGGAATATTTTTGTTATGAAACTCAGATGAAACTACACCAAAATGTAAGAAAAACTGGCATTTCAGATGATATATATAACAGATAAGTCGATGGCGCTGTATGTAGGTAGAGGTTGTTTTGTTCTTTTTTTTTCAATTCTTTTTTTAAGTCGGTTTTTAAATTTAAAATATTTTTTTAAATTTAACCTTTTTAGTGTAGTTACCTACCTACCTACTTTTGCCTGTCACTAAAAATAAAAAAAATGTAACCGTAATTTTAATGACTAAAGAGTTTCTTGATGAGAAGGTGGTTTCAAGTACTCCATCAATCTGTAACTAGTTTATTTTTGGTAGAAGTTCAAACATGAGTAATTTACTGCATTCTGTGATGTTATTCTGTCCATTATTCAGAAGATACTCATCAGATCCTCACCAAATTTATAAGGGACCATCATGGAGTTGTCACCTTTTCATATACAAAAATAACCATCTCAATCGGTCAAGTCATCTTTGAGTAATTGGTGAACAATTGAATTGATTACTGCGTTTTGAGAAGCATTTCCGTTCATCACTTCGAAGATGGTCATCAGATCTTCACCAAAGGACCTTTCAATAGGACCATCTCAGAGCTCCCACCTTACAATGAAAAACCATCTCAGTGGGTCAATCAAGCCATCTCACAATAGTCGGTGACATTCCTAAAAAATTATACGCGACGAATTGAGAACCTTCTCCTTTTTTTGAAGTCGGTTAAAAATCACATAAACTATGTTTTCAGAAAGAAAATTTAAATAATGATTTCCGGTTTGAAATCCGGAAGTTGCTAATATATTTTTAATTTGACTTTTCATTTTTATTGCAGACGGTGCCAGTATCTTTATCAGTGCTATCTATTTTTAAAATAAAAAGTTTCAAGTTTACGTTCCTTGTATGTAACTTTTTTAGTGATTCGCATAAATCCACTTTGGTCAATTACACAGACAAACGCTCTTCCCGCGGGGGGAGCCATATCCTGATATTCCACTGGGACACAGTGCTTTTAAGGCATGAGGTCGGTATTTAGGCCAACGATTTAGAGTCAATAATTATTAGCATGCTCAATTACCTAAGTGTTCAAATAACCAATGAGCGTGGGAAACCTTTTTATTTGGTACCTACATATTTCTGACATTTTTTAAGATCAAGTTAATATTTTAGTTTAAATCTGAAAATAAGCAGACCTAAATCAGAAAAACAGACCTTTGTATAAATGTCCAGGGTTTATTATAGCTTAACCCACCTTCTGGATAAAGTAAAAATATGCATGACATTATAAGAAATAGAGCCAACCACTCTGTACTTGCCGTCTAAAAAAGTCAAGAAAATTAATAACCAAGCATAGTGAATAAGGTTAAACAATGTTGCGATATTGCTGGTAATATTTTCCCTTCATGTTAATAAAGGTTGTCTGTTTCAATTTAAGAGGACGAATTGAAGAATTTCTAGATTTGGTTATCATATCTCAGTAATTACAAAACATACGGAAACCTTATTTTGCTATTTAATTTATCCTTCTTTTCCGTTATTTTGGATGTATTGTATATACGATTATTTAACTATAACAGTACAATAAAAAAACTCCTTAAAACAGAGTTTTCCCTTTTTTACAACATTACAACGAAACGAGATTTATTTTAACAATCATTTTTCTGGTATTAATTAGTAGTAAATCTGCACTTCAAATTGGTAGGACAGTTATACCTACTTAATTAGCAATGTATTTAATGTTAAACGAGACATACTGTTTTGGCGCTTACGAGACGTCTCACAACTTGAGCTAGCTACCTACCCATAGTAAACTAGTGTAAGTTCTTAGTTTATCAATCATTCACCTTAATCAAGGTTATTTATATTAATTTACGACAAGACATGCCCTGACTTTTTGTAAAACTGGTGTTGGATTAGCAGGGTAAGTGCTTGCTTAGATTGAGGAAATTGTTGGCTTCCTCAATCTACTGAATTAAGTAAGTAAATTGCTGTACCTAGTTATCTTGTTTAGCAATTAAATTAAAATATGGCATGGTCTAGGTTTGTTGTTTAGCTTTCTGTGCGCATACAAATTATCAGGGATGGTTCAGTATTTAGATATGTAGGTATATCAAGACAATTAATGACACTAGGCTCTTGACAGGTTTTACAAGCCTTTGCATATTTAAGACACAATAATAAGAAGTGTCTGCCTTGAAAGTAATATACACCAAAATGTAGAAAACAAATTCAACTAAGTACAAATTCCAAAGTGTGGCGTCAGAAAATAACAAAAAAAACGATGAATTCGACCGAGATTTTCAGCTTAGGTCTTGTTTCAATTCGGTAAGTATGTGGGTTCTTACTTAATAAGATGTTATTAGAATATTTTGAAAGAATTCATTCAGAATTTTATTGTTTGATCTACCAACGGAAGAGCACGACAAATTTTTCAGATGCCGAAGTTTATAAAGATATCTTCCAATATTTTTTCATTTAATCGGAATTTTGGTAAGTAATTAATTCTCCTCTGTACCTACCTACTATCGAAATTTAATTTACTTTATAAAGTTTTTAAGTTAAGATCGAGCATGCTCAATGATTTAATTAAAACACCACCACAGTGTTCCAAATTATTAAACTCTGATGACAACGAGCCGCCTAACTTTGGTAGGTAGGCAAATATTTCGAAAGCATGTTTTGGTACAAGTTGTGGAGATTTTAGGATTCAGACCTTTCAGTGTGATCAAATTGTTTGGAAATTTTTAAATGTTAGAGTCAGAAACGAGAGGCTGGCCTGTCTGGGATTACTCTGTTATACCTAAACACGTTTTGTAGTTCGTTCGTATTCTATTACATGTTTTTCATACTAAGTTATAATAAAACACTTTATTTATCGGGTTGAATTGCGTAACAAATTTTCGCCAACTTTACAGTTGGCTTTTTCAGGTTGTCAACCTTGAAAAAGCCAACTGCAAAGTTGGCGAAAGCTCGGTTCGTTTAAAACCATGAATAAAACGCGATTCAACCCGATAAATAATGTGTTTTATTAGGCAAAATCGCGAAAACCATAGAAGAAATTATACTAAGTTAAATGTTTTTTGTTCGGGTTTTGCTCAGTTGTTAGAGCCACCTCAATCCTAAGGGGATATGAGAGGCCTATGTTTAGCAGTGGACGGATAATAGGTGAGAGGGTAATTGCTTACCATTTGCTTACAGCGTATGGACTCGCTCCGAAATTATAAGGATTCCTTTTTTTTACCTTTTCAGGTTCAGTCCCTAACATTATTATAGTATAAAATATCGTTTATCTGAAATTATCGATTATTCAAAGAAAAAAAGAAAAAACAATTACCTGATTAGACTACCTGGCCCTAGGCGGACAAGAAATTAATATAATAAATCCAACTACCATCCTCTAGGCAACCAGAATTAATCTCATCTGAACATTATCTTTATATTATCCGCAACATCACGCACCGCACAAAGTTAATGAGTACTTAGGTAGTTTCTCAACACGAATATGATGGGCATATTAACAGTTTTCAAACAAGCACATAAGTATATACAAAGAGCGCGTGAATGTTGGTTGTTGGGGCTTCCGAATTAGTGAGACACGCTACTACCACAGAATAGGAAATAACCTTAAGGCTGATTTACATTGATCCAGTCACTGGATCCAGTGACGAGGCAATTTAGCGCTGGAATAATACTATGGAATAGTATAAACTGATCTGAAGCCATTCCAGCGCTGCGCAGCGCGCTGGGTTCAATATTCGCGATGGGTTTTTATCATGCCAGTGCGCTTCCACTACCCCGCGCCAGCTGTACTGGAATTATCTAAACAGCCAACTTAGTGACTAGCGCTGCGTTGTAGGATGACCTCAAGTCGTTTCAAAAATTTAAGTGAAAATTAACCGACAACGAAACCCTAATTTTTGTTCGACTATGGTTAACATGAAAGTCTGTGGGATCATTTGATCTCAACATTGCCAAAACAAAAAAAAATGCATCATGTTCAAAAGCCGTTTATTTTTAGAAAGCTCTTCTTCTAACATCTCCGCCAACATTTCTACAAGCAAATAGGAACATTTTTCAACAAATTATTAAAATGCGAATTCTCTGGCGTTTCCGTTAATTCATTTTTTCCCACTGGACTAAAAAACGTGCGGTCACCCTCAAGAAATTATCACAACTAGGTACAGCTGTCTACGTGTAAAAAGTGTCAATCAAGTACCCAGCCCCTTTGCTGGATTCGTTACTGAATCAATGTAAATCTGGCTTAAGAGCGCTCTAATTAGTTTTGCTCCGATATACTTGCGAATAGTTCATGATACCTTTATAGTAAAAAATTGGAAAAACTCTGAAATAAGAATAAATATGCAAATAACTCTTATGAGTGAAAACACGATTATTAAAAAATACGGTAGAAAATAATTATGAAAAACACGTTTTCAGAAATGTTTTGTTACATATCTTTGAAACCGGCTATAAAAAAAAAAACATTATGAACTAAATCATAATGTTTTTTTTATATTATGTAGCTATTAACTTTTTCTTGAATACGTTCAACATTTTTTTTGATTAACTGTCTTGCTAACTTGTAATTAGCATTTATTTTTATTTTTGGCTATAAATTTTGCGTAATCGCATCTTACGTCCTTCTTGTACACATTTGAAAACTGCTGGCGCTATCCTAATTTAATTTATCTTGAAGTTATGGTACGCCCTTAAAGAAATGGGTCATCTCCCGATAGGAACGCGAACGGCTCGAGCCGACATTATGCTGACAGGTTGTTTAGTGAAAAGCAATTAGGTATTTTTTCTCATTAAACAGTAGCCCGGCGTTCCACTTCTATATTTCATAGCATGGAAGCCCATTACAGTCACGATACTCAATATTGCATCAGCGTAGAAATTACGTATTCTCATCCAGCATTAAGTTTAGTTTAGCTTTCTATTACAATTAAAAATAACATATTTGTTATCTCGTAATTAAGTACATCCAAACAGTTCCTTTCCACACAGAGAAATAGCTGTGAGCAGTAAGGCCGCCATTAGAAAGTATTTATTTGGTTATAAATTTTTAGGTGTTTCTTTGGTTGTCATAATTATTATAACTTATTTACTTAATATGTTTCTGAGTGTTTATAGAAATTATTAAGCCGACTTATATTTATTTATCAATTTGTACAAACAACACACACATATTATTAATCCACTTTAAAATTCGGAACAATCTGTAATTGTTGAACACATTTACGATTTCCAAAGATTGTTTAATATTATTTTTGCCTACAGCATATAGTCTATCTATTTCGAATTGAAAAGAATTTTATTTTTAAAACTTTCCAAACAAAAGTCAAGAAATATCAAATCAATCGGAATGTAAGTAAGTGGTTTAATAAACTTTGAAGCTTGGATTTCATTTATAATTATTTATCTGGGTTGCTGAATTCAGCTTTCTAATAACGCTTAATCCCTTAAGTCCTGCCGTTTAGACTTTACACCGCAGTAATTAAGTTACTGAAAGGTTTCAGCGGTTCGAAGGATAAATACCTATAATCTGGGAACTGATTGAGTTGGGAATAATGGTAACTTTAATTTGTTTTTTAAATATTTAATCTGCGAACACGGGGAGACATTTTGAGAATTTAATTGCTTTTTCAAAGTTAATGCCCTCCTCAGTATGATATGAACTCTCGTCCTAGGTATCTTCTAGGACGTAGGCACATGGGACCGGATTGAAATTAAAGAAAGGTTACTTTATTTTACGTTATTTAAATTTTGAACTAAGGTTCTGGTAGCATACGGCCATTTCGAACTGGCCATCTAGACATAACACATTAACACAAAAAACTGGGCTATTTTTCTTCCATTTTTATTTCGACGGAAGGATAAGGCAAAAAGTTTTGGTTAATATAAAGCCCAACTCTTTTTTTTCATCGACTAAGGCCGATGTTTGGTTTCGTCATTATGATGTAACATTGTTAAATTTAATTAATATAGAGCTGTAAATATATTTCACATTGCATTAATCTATTGTTTTGTTGTTGACAAACATAAGCTTTTTTTTTGTAGGTTTCTTATTGTCTCGCAATAGATGTGTAAAGTAGAGTATTCACCTCGGTAATAAAGCCCGTCTTTATCTTGGGCGCTTGAATCCCACGCTTCACTCAGGTCTCTAGGTACATAACACATTCGTTTCGCTCAGGAGATAAGTTTTTAACACTGTCGCTGCGCTCGGGAGTTAACACTCATAATGACGCCCGCTATATAAGACAGGGCTTTAGTACCTTGATGCATAAACTACTATTAAATAAATATAGGAATCGTATAAGTAGGTAGGAACTAAAACATAATGACGATAAAAGTGCAAATAGTTCTCCTAAACCTACTCTTATCAGACTAAACTCAGACACTTGTAATTTAATCCTCAATTTTCAGAGAAAATCGTTAGACCTGGGACATGTTGATTACAGTAACCACAAGAGACGAGACGTCTAAACAAACAACGCCATTGTTCACCAACCATTGTTCTTTATAAAGGGCAAGTTGAATTTGATACAGTTTTGCTGAATCATTAAGGTGTTGTTTGATAAATTGCTTCGTGTGTTACAAAGTTTTAAATATTAAGTGGATTTTCGTAAATGTGGGTGGACGTAAGCTGTACGGAAACCTAAGGCTTTATCACACGTACCACAACCACACCACGACCACAACCACACCTCAACTACACCACGTGGCCGGGCGTATATTTTGTATTGAAAATGAATAGGACTATTCACACTTATTATACCACCGACTGGCTATGTGGTGTGGTTGTGGTACGTGTAGAGAAACCCCTATAGAACGATGGTGACTAATAGAACTACGATGTTCAAACGATAACTCAGAGTCATCATTTTTAAAGGTTTCCGAACAGTTTAGGTATCTTTCGAACGTATGAAACTTGGTTGTCACGGCCGAGATAAAAGAAGCTGATTTCCTGGTAGTTATCAGGCGGAATTTCTCCTTCTAGTCTCTAATAGAGTCTAGACCAGTCCAGTTTTATTCCTACAGAATATGTAGTAGTGATGATGTGAAATGATGCTAAAATGTCACATGATTCGTTCCGAATACTAGCTGAAAGGCGGGCAGTTTTGCACTTCCACATCGTGTGTTATAACCATCTTAACGCACTTATATCGTAATATACTATTAATAGTGGTGTTTTTATTATCAGCATTGTTGTAATGCCGTCGTTCCGTCCGACGTTTAATAGGGATCTTGAGCAAGGAGTTGGTAAAGGCTTTGAAACGTTACATGATTCGTTCCAAATACGAATCCGAATACTGAAAGGCGGGTAGTTTTGCACGCATGCATCGTTGCATTTATTGCGGTACGGCTTACCGAACCGCAATAAATGCAATAAATCGAATTCGAATTCGTTAGGATGGTATCACAGAAAAGGATAGAAGTGCGGTGCATGTGAGCAGGATGAATGCTAGATCCCTCATTGATTGGACGAAGCGTGCGTAACCACTCTAATGCATGTTCCCTTCTGCTTAAACCTGTTTACTTCTATCTTCTTTAATTACGTGTACCTACCTACCATTAGTTGGCATAGAGTGAATACGACAATTCAAAAAACATACACAGTAGAGTTATTTAAGTTACCTGCAGAATATTCTTTATTCCAAATAAGAATCCACTTTTGCAAAGAAAGCAAATTATTTGATAGTAAAACTGCAGTTAAATTGGCTCTGTAGATAAAGAAACTGGAAGCCAAGGAAAGCATTCGAATAAATCAGCATAAGTTAAGAGATGTCCTCACTCAGACAAGATAAGTAAGTCCGTTCTATGGGGTGGAGGCTTATGATAAGTCACGGTAGCACAGTATGAGAGTCGGGGGTTTGTTGATAGTTAAATAGGGAGTTTTTAGAATGCAACACTTACTTACTTTAGCTTTATCTAACTCGTCGGAACGTTGTGTACATTAGTATATCTACTAACAGTAACAGTATCTTGTTATTGAATGGTGTATGGCCAATAAGGAGCTCATGGGTCCGGGTGCACCTGCCGATCTTGAATGATCGTGTGGGTTAAGCAACGCTTGGCGCTGTCATTACTTGGATGGATGACCGAAATTTTGTGTTTCAAAATAAGCATTTTCTCGACCTCCTCCGTGCTTCGAAAGGCACGTTAAGCAGTTGGTCCCGGTTGTTATCTCTGATTGCAATCGGTAGGTCGAGTTAGAGGCCCTAGGGCGACCTGAAAACTCTAACACTAGGTGAGTCACACCACTACACGAAAAAAATAAAAAGAATGGTTTTCCTTGGTTTAATTTTAAGACGGAACGAACATAAAACGAATTTAAAAAAATATACTACCATTGTGCCTCATTCTTAGTCGAAATCGATTTTGGAGAAATAAATATGTTTCATAGAATTACTTAGCATAAGTCCATAATTAAACTAATCGTGTAGACAAGTGTTTTCATAGGGACAAAGATAAAACATAAGTACGTTGTGAAGTATCTATATTATGATGTAGAAAAGGGAATAAGAACGTAGATGTCCTTACATCAAAGAAAATGTAAATAACTTTTATATTGGAAAGCCGAAAAAAAAAAATGCGTAGGTGTGTTATTTTCTTATAACAAACCATTGTTATAAATAAACTAGGTTACTTATGGACGCTCTACACGTTTTCACGAAGTTCCTTCATAATTAACTTGTCAAAGGAATCAACCAAAAACTGCCTACTCAACATTTTAATTAACCCTACTAATAATAGGGGTTAGAGTATGAAATTGCCGTTTTATTGCAATAGGTTCTTTGAATTGACATAGAATCTTCATGGTTTGAGGTTTTCGAATGAAACTTTTTCAAATGGTTTCTGTGATGTTCTTTTTTTAAAAAATGTGAAACATTTGAATATTGACTTTCAATTGTTTTTGTTATTCAATTTAGACAAGAAAGATGGATACTGCGAAAATTAGAGTGATTTTTGAATACGAGTTCCGACGCGGAACTAACGCTGCAGAAACAGCCCGCAATATCAATGCTGCGTTTGGAGAGGGGTCTACTAATGAACGCACCGTGCGATTTTGGTTTAAACGCTTTCGTGATGGAAATTTCGACTTAAAGAACGAGCCACGAGGAAGACCGCCCACACAGGTGAATAACGATGAATTAAGAGAGATAGTGGAAGCCGATCCTAGTCAAACTACCCAGGAATTAGCGGCATGGTTTAACGTTACCTTACCCACTTTATTGACTTCGTATTGAAAAAATACGAAAAATGGGTGCCTCATGATTTGACTGATCTGCAGAAAGAAACGCGTGTTGAAACTTGTGTTGCCTTGTTGAACCGGTACAGAAATGAAGGAATATTGGATCGAATTGTAATTGTAACATGTGATGAAAAGTGGATTCTTTATGATAACCGGAAAAGAAAAATGCAATGGCTGACCCCAGGTCAAATGCCACAACAGTGTCCTAAAGCAAAACTTACCAATAAAAAGGTAATGGTAACTGTTTGGTGGTCTCAGCATGGTGTTATTCACTATAGTTTTCTTCGATCTGGTCAAGCAATTACGGCAGATGTCTATTGTGCCGAACTCCGAACCATGTTGACAAAACTAGCAGTAAAACAGCCCCGACTCATGAATCGATCTTCACCATTATTGCTCCACGACAACGCGAGACCTCACACAGCACGAGAAACCATTTTGACCCTTCAGGAACTGCACTTAGAAACCATTCGTCATCCTCCGTATTCACCAGACCTTGCTCCAACGGACTACCATTTTTTTCGTGATTTGGACAATTATCTACGTGACAAGAAGTTTTCTTCCCAGGAGGCAGTACAAAATGCTTTCACACAGTTTGTGCAGTCTGGATCGTCGGAGTTCTATCGCAAAGGCATTAATAACCTTCCCATTAGATGGCAGCAATGTATAGATAATAATGGCAACTATTTTGATTAAATAAATTTGTTAAAAATTTAAAAAATAAACAATTAAGATTTTCAGTACAAATCGGCAATTTCATACTTTAACCCCTAATATTATAATACTCGTATAGTGAAAGTTTGTGTTATTTACACAGTAAGTAAGTAAACTAATGTGTTTTCTTACTCCTTCACACAAAAACTAATAAACCCTAAACCTAAAATTACAATGACACGTGGTATGCAGATAGCTGGAGATCTGGAGTAAAGCTTAATTTACATTTTGAAACTAGTGTCATGGATTTAAAAGAGTAAATTTCACAAAAACAGCAGTTACTGGAAGCAATTTTATCATAGTTCATTTGGTTATAACGAGGCGGAATTTTGGCCCGTGCCGAAAGCGAGGGCGTAATAGAGTGTGTTTAAATTAAACGCATGTATTGTACGGCGCGGCGTTTTCCAACACACTTGCGAGGAACCAAAATAAAAAACTATGATATTATATTGACCATAATGAAAAATAAATACCAAATATGGTTTTATTCATTATTTGAACCGAGCTTTCGCCAACTTTACAGTTGGCTTTTTCGATTACATCTCAGCCAACCTTGAAAAAGCCAACTGTAAAGTTGGCGAAAGCTCGGTTCAAATAATGAATAAAAACGCGATAAAACCGGATAAATAAAGCGTTTTATTATACCAAATATGGTTGTTCTGGTATAAATATTGGATTTCTTGCATAAATTTAGGTAATGTAATTTTATACTACATTGTTGTATGCTCGAAATGAGTAGACTGTGCACTAATATAGTAAATATTTAAGACCAATGTACCTACATAGTTTGAACAATAAGTTATTCTTATTCTTATTTTTGAAATAAACTCAACCATAAAACTGTGATGCGCATCGCTTTTCCGCCGTCTGACTATTAATTGCATGTCACTAGTTTCGTAATGTAAATCCCACTTTACACATACCTACGTTGTATCGCGATATTCTCGCGGGATCAAGACTTACGCGGGCGCAGCTAGTGAAAACTTAAATTAACCACAATAAATTAAAATCTCCCTACAAAGTAACCTTTAAATCCTACGTTTCTCCTACACATTAAGAAGGTTTCCTGGGAACTGGAAAACAACCAACTACGCTTTACTGTCGGAGTTAAAATATAATATCGCTATGAGATTTACCAGGAACTCTACCCAAGTTATGTGGCACCAGAAACTTATCCATTATCAATTGTCAGTAGAACATCTAGGTCAGGTACCTAAACCATGGTACTTTAACTGAAGCGTTTATTTTGTTAATCAAATCTACTTTAGTATAGTTTTGTCCAAGGTTTTCGCGATTTTGCATAATAAAACATAATTAATAGTCTATCTTGAGAAAGCCAACTGTAAAGTTGGCGAAAGCTCGGTCGTTTAAAATGCCGTTAATCAATAAAACGCGAGTAATAATAATAACACCCGGTATATATTGTGTTTTTTCTACTTTAGTATTAAAGAAAAAAGTTATTCTATACTTACCTATAATAAAATCGTAACTTAGCGGTGTCTGTTTTTGAAAGATATTTTGAAAAAACTATTTTTAGGGGTAGGACTAACGTAACAGACCCCATTTCCGTGTTTAACTTTTTGTCTGTTCGTCCGTTTTTCCGTTCGGATGTTTGTCTGTTTGTCTGTGGGTTTGTGCGCGCTAATCTCGGAAACGGCTGAACCGATTTCATTGAAATTTGGTATGCAGATATTGCAAAATATCGTTGGTCAAATTAATAGAGATGTTAGAGTTTCCGCACCCTTACGTCTTTATTAATACTTGCCCCAATACCCAGTACTTTATGAAGGATTTGTCGGTGCACTTAGCAGAGGTTAGGGTAACTCAGGGTTACTCCCTGACTCACAAAGAGGGAATGCCGCTAGCATGTTGAAAATGATTATGATTGTGAGAGTGATAATTTTGCAATGTTTTTTGTGTTTCGAATAAATATGTTTTTACATTCACTAAAATTCCTATCATCGAAAGAAATACTAAAACGCACTTTAATCTTAGACCCTTGCTACGTTTGTGATGCAATGTTAAATTAAAAATTATTTCAAACAGCTTCAACTAACCTGTTCGACGGATCCATACTGCCGCCGTGAGAAAACGCCCCGCCTTGATATAAGCTCGCTGGCAGAAGAGCTGAAACAAAATTATAAGGTTAAAATCACGATCAAATGTTGATGCAAACGGGCGACGTTATTTAAAGCAACGCTTAGCGCGATCATTACTCGAAAATTTGTGTGGCAGAAAGTTTTCTCGATTTTTTCGATTTGACATTTTCTCGAGCACCTCCGTGCTTCGGAAGGTACATTGTTGCAGGCAGTTTGTCCTGATTGTTATCTCTGATAGCAGTTGTTAGGTCAAGTTAGAGAACGAAAAGCTGTTGTTTGTTTAAAATAGCATAGGAAATACTAGGTTTTTATGTTTTAATAGATAAGATGAAGAAGTTAGAACAAAATGAGATTCAAAATGGCACTTGTAAACGCGAACCTCCTGAATTAGGAGTCTAACCCAGTTTTTAATTGGGAACTTTGTCAAGTAATGAACTGAATACTTCGAAGTATTCTAAGTAATTGCTACCTACTTAGCACAATCGTTTGCAATAGCTACGGCGACAATATTTCTCATATAAGAATATAGGAAATAATCGGTGAAAGGCAATCGGCCAGCAAAAAGTCTTCAGTGTGTGACTTTAAAACGGCGATAAATTAATTAAGCCGGGTAACACTGACATATTATAAGATCACACTTCCCATAACCACAGTTTACCTAATAGTTAGTACGCCCCGTGCTTTAACGTGCTTCTAAGGGATGATTACGTTTGGCATTTGGTGTGAAAATGGTTAAAATTTGCTAAACTAAACAACGAATAGACCATGTAAGACGAGTATAACAATCTCGACATGGATAAATCCTCCGAACATTAAAAAGGTCGAAGTTTTTGTGTCAGCAAGTTAACGGGTAGGCACTAACAAGTAACTAACACTCGTTGAATAAATCTGAGACATCCAAAACGTTTGAACACAGATAAAATTTAAAAATAATAACAAAAACGCAACTTTGTTCGCGCTTATACGGAAACAATGGCTTGTCAAGAGCATTTTTAGTGTTGGCACTTCAAAAAATAAAACTCATTTTGATAGTTTTTAAAGGTCCATCTATTCTTTCTCATTGGTCCGTCTCTACCGGAATTACCCTATATTAAGTAACGTGACAAAAACCTAAAAATTAGTTTAATTTCATATCACAGCATCGCTTAAACAAAAAAATATATAATATGTGCTTTAGTTAGTAGCTACGTCTATAGATCATATTAACTTATCGGGAATTGCATCTAGCTGCATTCATATTATTACATGATATTACTCAGCTATCTGTTACGAATTATATCGTAATTAATCTTGCAAATGACTTTAGGTAAAGGTCAAGCACCTAACTAACCTACATTCAGCAACACCCTATACCTACCTACCTACTTATAATATCTACCGTCTGCGCCGTGACGTGTCCCGGTTTTGATCAAATCAACTAATTAAACAGTTTATTCACGCGTTAAATCAACATTTTAACATGAAGTTGCTTGTAATTTGTAGCCTGTGAAATTAAAGCTTTTAGGAATCATAATTATGATAGCTCAGTACCAAATATCATGAAGTGCTCTCAGCTTTTTGATATTATTTTGTCAAATTGTGTAAAATAAAAAGAACCCGCAGTTCAATTCACCGCCGGGTGCAAATATTTATGCTTAAAAATAAATGTTTGTATCTGGTCTGGGTGTCTTTCTATGTATAATATGTAGTATATCCGATTTCTAGTACCCATAGTACAAGCCTAATGCTGGATGTCGTGCAACATATATTTATTATTTATTTGTATTATATATTTACATGGCTGCTTCCCTAAAATATTCCAACGAAACGCAATAAGGCAAGATACACTACTATTGTACCTATGTTCTACGAATTTTGGCGCCCAACATGGGACAAAAGCATTAGCAGATGGGTAGGTACACTCGGTGGAAAGATACTTGAGAGCAGGGCAAGGTTCTTTGCTCTTTCTTTATAGTTTACGTCACAATAGACATTGTAGTGTTCAAAAGGAAAAGCTAATACACCGAGTGAGTGACCTTTTTTATTTAAAAATACTTTCGGAGTAACCTTGTGTAGGTAAAAACTGTCGTCAGTAGAGTTCTTTAGATAGCTCGTAAGAATGGCAATTTCATTGTCAAATAACAAATAGCTAATAAAAAATATTAGCTATCATTTTCGTTCGTTGCTTCGTACAAGAATAGTTAAATTGATAGATGGCGCTATTTATTTTACTATTTTTTTTTTCTATAATTGTTTTCATTGCTTCGTACAAGAATAGTTAAAATGGCAGATAGCGCTATAAAATCATAATAAAAAGAAGCACGAAATTCTTTAGGGTGCTTAATGGTTCCCCGATATTCCCACGGGATTGGGAATTGTGAAGGGGTTAACCGCGAGGGGCTGCTAATGAAATATAATATAGTACCATACTTTATAGACACACACGATTTCTGTTCATTATTATGTCCCCTCTGAACACGCGTTCGAGTCTTCTCAGGACCACGACTGGTGTATGAAACCCGTTTGCCGAATCGTCGAGGTAATTTCTCGACGAAGTGTGAATTTTTGTTGTGAAATAAAAATGTCTTCAAACGCGATCTAGATCCGAAGTTGTTACAATATCTAATTATAATAAGACATGTGAAAATCTACCCACTTACCTACTCATTTATGGAACACTTCAAACGTCCTTTGAATATGTCTCTTTACGTATTGTGGTTGGTTCTTTAATATATGTATTAAATGTACATTTATATTTATCTACATTTAATATATATTTTATTTATTTAAATATAACGTCTTTTTATCTTTTTAATTATATTTAGTTGTAGGTACTGTATTTCACTAACCTTTTTCCTGTGTAAACCCTACCTTTCGCCTATCTTGACTTCTTGTTCATCCGAAGGTCGCCTGGAAGAGATCGCTTTAAGCGATAAGACCGCCCATTGTGCCACCTATTTTATGTTGTATTTGTTTCCTTTGTACGTATCCATATAATTATACGTATCTATATAATTTGTTGTGTATATTATATATATATAATTTGTAAAGAATTTATTCATTCATTCGGTAACGGCGCGGGCGTCACTATCGCTACTTTGCAAGTTGCATGGCAATAACTGGGATTATGCAAAACTCGTTAGCCGTAAGTGGTGATAGCGTAATCGTATACCGTTTACTGCACTGCACATTTTTAGTTGTATATACGCAAATAAATATAGCACTTTAAACTTTTGAGAACTGCGTCACGGGGTATCTTATTCTATCCAATTCTCTTTGGAATTAAGCTCAAAACACATGTCTACCAAATCGTAGGATACCACGTCTTGCCTAATAAAGACTGGGCATGTGACATGCGGTGCTAAAATCTTACCTTACTAATAATATTATAAACGCGAAAGTTTGTATGTATGTATGTAGGTGAGGTTGTTAGTCTTTCACGCAAAAACTACTAAACCGATTGCGATGAAACTTGGAATATAGGTAGCTGGGGACCTGGATTAACACATAGGATACTTTTTATCCCGATATTCCCGTGGGAACGGGACTTAGCGGGACCGCGGGGCGCAGCTAGTAATATTATAAACGCGAAAGTTTGTATGTATGTGAGGTTGTTACTCTTTCACGCAAAAACTACTGAACCGATTGCGATGAAACTTGGAATATAGGTAGCTGGGGACCTGAATTAACACATAGGCTACTTTTAATCCCGATATTATAGTATTTAAGATAGTTAATAATAAGTATAAAAATGTCTGCCGTTGGAACATATGCAAATATGAAAACTGACTGTATAGGTAGTAGATGCGTATTCCTTTTGCTCAGCCAATGAGCTCGTGAAATTTCCGATAATTTGGAGTGGCTCCCAGCTGACCTCTCAGAGGTGCCAGGAGGGCTACTGTTGAAATTTCGCTTACAAACTTCGTCCAACGGCTCTCGAACCTCAGAGAAAAGTTCCACTTGATACCAACTTGTTATGCAGAATGACACTTACATTAATAATAACCTAATGATACAATGCCTTCTCAGTTACTTACATACATGCTTTCCAAAGGCGTTTCCTGAGAGTCATGAATAATAATAATCTAGCTTGTTTTACAAATTACATCGTTATTGGGTAGTCTTGACTTATCAATATTAGATGTTTTCTTTTGTTTTCGCGATGGTTCTTTTTATCCAAGATCCTCATTATAAGCCATGCATCTATTATTTTTAAATAATAAACCTTAAACCTCGTTTAATGCTACTAAAATTAAAAATACAAAAGTCTATCTGCCTAATTTCTTCTATGGTTTTCGCGATTTTGCATAATAAAACACTTTATTTATCGGGTTTAATCGCGTTTAGTAGTATTTTTAGGCTTAAGTTTTTTGGATTGAAGGTTGTCAACCTTGAAAAAGCCAACTGCAAAGTTGGCGAAAGCTTAATCGGTTAAAAATCATAAATAAAACGCGATTAAACCCGGTAAATAAAGTGTTTTGTCTGTCTGCCTGTTACGTTTTCACGTCTGAACAGCTTTACCAATTTTGATGAATTTTGGTAGAGAGATAGATGGAATATTCGAGAAAGATATAGGCACGGGATTGGGACTTACGCAGGCTAAAGATAGTTTTCTTATTTATTTATTTACTTAATTATTAAACAATGCTGACATTGTGACAAATTCAGACAATCGGTATTTAGTGGTTGCACCGGCCTACGAACCGGAACATAAACGAGTAGAACCCGGCAAGGAAGTTCAATTACAAATTTAAAACTCAAAGCACAAGCTCGCAGCTTGTGACAGGGTCGCTATGAAGTCGTAACGTAGTAAAGAGAATATTTGCACGTTGAATTTTATTACAATGAATTTTGAAGGGGCAACGTTAGCTAAGGATCCTATTACTTACAAAATGTTCGTTAAAAAACATTATCTCAGCCTTCACATTAGATATGACATCACAAGGAAGATAGTTGTAAACAGCCACTAGTAATAGCTACTACGAGGTGGAGTTTCAGAACTCAATGATGCTTCTGACGTTTTAATCGTCCTAGATTCATCGACTCCATCCCAGCCCAGCGTAATCTTTCAAAACCAGCCGTTCGAATTCATTGTTCAATCAATCTTATAAGTTTCATCGCAAACGGTTCAGCGGTTTTTGCATTCAAACACTTTGCACAATCTAGCCCCAAACTCAGCACTATGCTTGTACTATGGGTAGGTACTAGACATAGGACATTTATAATACTTTTTTTGTCAACACATACCTACATAATATGATAAGCAGAAACAAAAATTTCTTTTAAGCATAAATACCTGCACCTGGTGGAAACGAACCCTCTACCTTTTGCATTGCAGCCGGGCCTTCGCCATACAGAGGTAGGTACATTACCTAATACATAACCAATATTATTTACCGTTAGGTATGTATGTAATATTAATTAGAAAGTTTATTGAAATGATAACTTTGCTTATTTATATTAATATCATATACCATTAGGTATACTTAAATATTAGTTGGAATGTTATTTAAATGATAACTTTGCTTTCTGACAAGATTTTGCTATGAAAAATATTTATAAGTAAGTAGGTACGTACGCTTATTCTTATGTTTATGACACACTACTCCCAGTATGTAATGTACAATACAAGCTCTAACATCGACATTAAATGGAGTTGTACGCTATAACTGAGAAGAAACAAGCGCGTTTAATAGACTTCTCTTGTCTTCATTGTATTTACTGAAATAAATACAAGTACCTGGGTATTATTGAAGTATTCTCACCCAAACCTTGTACTGTTAAAGTATATTCTGTGCCCCAAAGCGGGGTTCCTACTGATAAGAGTAATAAGCGACGGATGAATTACAAATAACTAAGCGGAGCGTGGTCATTAATGGGCGGAGTCTGCTTACCTACTCCGCTTGGTGGGAATACAGGGGAGCAGTTCTATTCGCTCCTCATAGGGTTTAACTAATAATCAACACACGTCAGTGTTTTCAGAAGTCAATATAATGCAAAAATGAGAACTTTAATGCCCTAATAAATCGTTTATTATTAAACCCTTCACAAAGACTTATAAAATAAATCAGTAATTCTAAAATAGATTTCTAAAACTTTAAAAATCTAATCAGAGTTGACTAATTGAAAAGTTCAAAAGAAAGTTAGTTAATAATCTGCATTTTAATTAAATTCGCCTGTCAAACTACAACGTGTCGGCCACAGAGTAAATAATTCAAATTGAATACTTTTACTGGCACATAATTGCTTTTTTGACCAGATTAATAATTACGTATAGAATATTATATAAATATACTTGACCCATTGAGACCACCCACAATGTGGGCCTAAACGACGCCCAGTGGACTCAGGCAGACCCAGGAGGTCTGGGTGTGCGTCAAATCGCTTGTCGGTTTTCTTGGCGTCAGCGCATGGGGTTGCGCTTCTGCTGGACACTTTTATTTTGTCGCCTAATGGTGATCGGGTTAGCATCCCTTATGCTGCCGATGCTTTGTCCGCCTGGTCGGCCATTCATCCGGGTGGAGAGATTTCGGGCAATCCCCGATGTTCAGGTCGTAGCGATTAATAAGAGGGTTAGACATGCGCCTTTGGAGGGAAATTATGTGCTCATTCCCTTCGCTGTAGGGTTGGTCGGGGAGATTGGTCGCCATTTGAGGAACAGAGAGATGGAGAGCAGGTCCGGTTTGTTCCTTGTGCAAAGGATAACCGCTGAATAGCGCTATTCAGCGGGGTAATGCCGCTCGTATTGTGGGGTCCTTTGCTCAGGGCTCAGGGGACGATCGGCGGGAGTGGTATATATTATTAAAAAATATTTTATTAGTAGACTATAGGTTTTGCAATAAGGAGGCTATTTTGGCCACAAATGACCTGTCTTACCTAAAACATAAGAGTGATTCCTTTTACGTCAGAAGCGTACACTGGTCTCTCTTCTATCTTTCTATTTCAAAGACATTATATACTACGTATATCTATCTATGTGATAGAACATTATTAACACCGTCTACGCGTGTTCCAAGCTGTCAGTACACGACTAATTTCATGAATTCTATGCATGCGAGCTGTCGGCGTACGATACGGCAATTCACATTTCGCACCATTTGACATGCATGAAACGTAGTGGTCAAAATTAACATCGACGTGAGATGTGAGGTAGAGATGGAGTTTTGAATTTATATGAAACTTCACACTATATTTTGCATTCTTAGGGTTCTGTACCCGAAGAGTTAGAACGGGACCCTACACTCTACTGTTCGTATGTCTGTCTTCGCATTTCGCTTTTAAATTTTAACCGTGCTAGAAAATTGAAAATTTCACAGATGATAGATGTATGTACTTATTTCTGTTGCCGCTATAAGAACATAAACAACGATAAACAGAATAAAATAAATATTTACGTGGGGCTCCCATACAAGAAACATTTTTTGTGATAATGGTTATAATTCTTATAATTCGACGACCTCTGTGGCGCGTCGGGCGAACGCTTGGCTGCAATACAGAAGGTTGCGGGTTCGATTCCCGCTGGGTGCAAATATTTATGCTTAAAAATAAATATTTGTATCTGGTCTGGGCGTATTTCTATGTATAATATGTATGTATTTACAAAAGAAAAATAAATATAAGTAGTATATCCGTTGTCTAGCCACCGTAACACAAGCTTAGCAGCTTACCACGGGGCTAGATGGCGCTGTGTGTTCGTCACAGGATTTATTTATTATTTATTTATTATTTAATGATAGATCTCGAGACTTGATGAATAACTAAAGAATTCTTTGCAGTTAGCTTGCGTATAGCTATGGACCTCACAATCGACATATGATGCGTATTATTAGAAAGTTTTGTTTAATGAATTTTTGATAAGATCTTTTCAATATTTCACATAGGTTGAAGATATAATCCGACATCACAATATTTAATAATTGGCTTTTTTTTCATTTAATTTTAAATGATTTACACAGCGCAAGCAACTTTTAATCCATGCTTCAACCGTTGTTAAAAAAATAGATCAAAGCTGAGGCATAATTTCCTCAGATTTGATCATTGTGCAATATATATTGTTTATTAATTATATTTTAGTTAGAGAATAGGTGACCTGATTGCAGGTGCAGGGTACCTATTCTACTTATTGCGCATTGCGAAATGCACGAGGTCCATATAAACATTCCTACATAGTTAATAGGTGAGGACTTACGACCATTTTCTCTTGACATCTATCTATTATCTATCTATACATAAAATAAAGGAAGAGAGGACAAAAAGTCTGTACTTGGGAGTAGATTAAAAAAAATGGTCTAGGGGACTTAGGATAAGTAGTAGAACAAAATATAATATAATTAAATATATAATTTTTAAAATTCATGTGTGCTGTCTGTTTCTCTGTTTATCTGTCGGTTCCTTATTCAATTAAAAACTACTAATCCGATTAAAATCTGGTTTTCAATATTGGATTGTTCTATTTTCGAGGAAGGTCGTGGTATACTTTGCATCGAAATCCAATTAGTAGAACCCGAGTAATGAACGAAAAAGTGCAACCGTTTGGTAACTGCTCGTCCGCCAGCGCCCGTGATAACGCGTTTTCACTTCTGCGGGTAAAACCGCGGGGCGCAGCTAGTAATCGATAAAACTGTGATCACGTCGTAAAATTTCAATGATTCTGGAACCTGCTCAATTCCAATCAAACATCTTAAATTGCGTTGATCACAGATATCAGAAAGATGTATGGAAGGGATCTGTTAAGATATTTCTTGGAAGTTAGTTAGGTACTGCTGAATTATATTGATCTGATGTTTTTTTAAAGTAGATAATGTAAATAATAGCGTTACCAGAAATACTACATCAACTATAAAAAATAATAACTACCACGGTTCATGAGATAGGTACATCCTAGAGACAGACAGTCAGATTGACAGCGGGGCCTTCGTGCTTCGGAGGGCACGTTAAGCAGTTGGTCCCGGTTGTTATCTCAATCTCTGATAGCAGTCGTTAGGTCAAGTTAGAGGCCTTAGGGCGACCTAAAACTCTAACACTTGGTTAGCCACAGCACTAAATGAAAAGAAGAAAAAGAACCACAACAATAGTAAAGCGCATGCATATATCTGTAGTTTAAACTGTATGTTTGTTACTTCTTCACGCAAAAACTACAGAACCGATTACAATGAAACTTAGTGTGCAGATAGCCGGAGATCTGGGCATTAGCACGTAGTCTTTTAATTCAACTCATATACTTCTTGTTCCTATACTAGCTCTGCCACCTGGTTTCACCCGCGCAAGTCGTGATTCCGCGTTGTTCAAATACCTACCTATCGCAGTGCAAAAATCCACACTTAAGCGGACGACCAGGGAAGTACTGATGATGGCATCATCAGTACTTTAATGGGCGGTAAGTAGGCGGAATAATGGGCGGAAGGGAAGTAGGTAAATATAAAGTTTGTATGTAAGTATGGCGATGAATGACGATGATGATGCCACTCTACATCACTTACCTATATACCCCTTTGTTTATTTTCATATAGATCTGTCTCGATTTGTTAAATAATTATCACTTGCGTAAGTCCCGATCCCACGGAATTATGGTGATCAAAAGTATCCTTTATAGCTCTCCATCACTTAAACTATCCATATACAAATTTTCATCTAAATCGGTTGAACCGTGAAGAGGGGGAACAAACAAACAAATATAAACTTTCGGATTTATAATATTAATAAGGATTCCCGTTGGATTAGGACATACATGGGTGAAGTCGCGTGGCGCAGCTAGTAGAACTATAAAACCATAATGTGAGAATGTGGAAATTAGTCTGATCTACACATTCGAAGCGCACCCGAATTGAATAGAAATGATCTTACTTGTCGGAGAAATGAGAATCATAACAAGTAAGCATCCTTATAAAATATACCCCTACCTACTGAATTAACCTACTTGTAGGTAAATTCAAGGCTATTTTGGCAAGACATGGATATTCATCTCGGATTCTGTATACTGTAAAACTGTATTACCAATATGATGTGCAGATTACTCCTAATCACAATACAGGAAAATCCAATGTTCAAATATCTAATCCCATTTCGTTTTAAAAATGAATATTTCTGTTGTTAAAAAGAGACGTTTTAATAATAAATGTTAAGTTAACTAATTGTGTAAATCAAATTACAAAAATAAAGGCAAAAAAAAATAATTAAATATCAAAATATTATGGTTTCCGTATGTTTTGTAATCGCTGAGATATATTGACATCCAAATCTTCGATCAATGGATAAAAACAAACACGTCAGAAAATGGATTGTTCTACTGAATTTAAGTGTGCTACGTAAGCAGAAAATCGCGTGATTTGTTGGCAGGTCCCTCGCGAAAACCGATTCCATTTTCTGAAATTAATTTTTAAGTCCAGTCACGCAACTTTTCCAGTACTGCCTGAATTCTAACATAGGTATACCTAAGATGTACCTACCTATGATGTGTCCTTAGTTAATTTAGCTCTGTGATTTAGCTACATTGTATTAGGTTCATTTTTGAAATTAAAACAAAAAGTAGGAACATTGGAACAATTAGAAATTGGGATAAAGAGTGGCCGGTCTATGTAAGATACATCTCCAAAGTTACTTCTATTCCTATCCCAAAATTTGTATGTAAAGAAATTTACACATCTATGGTTCAACAAAGTAACTTTATTTGACCATAAAGGTCAATGTAGTCCTAGGGAATAAAGCCCTAGAGACGAGCCCTAGGGAGTAAGGTAATTTAAATTTAAAATGTTAGAATTTATGAAGGCTCTGATCAAAGAGGATACAATCACTACAGCTCAAAAAAAGAAAAATTAGGTTTACTTTCTTCCATTTTTATTTTGACGAAAGGGTAAGGCGCTTCGCCTTCCTTTGCTTCGCTCAGGACTTAAGTTTTAAGACCCTCGCTACGCTCGGGAGTTAAGTCTAGAGTCCTTCGTTTCGCTTTGGATTCAACATGACGCCCTATATATAAGACAGGGCTTTAGTACCACGGTGTTTAAACTGCTATTAGATAAAACTAGATTTGGGATAAAAAGTATCCGATCTATGTAAGATATATCTCCGATGTGTTTTCTATTCCTATCCCAAATTAATTGTATTCACTGAATAAAATCGACAATCAATGACGACTACGTTTTTAAAATAGACCACCATTTGACAATAACGGAGGAACAAATGGATGGGGCAAGATAACATTAATTATAAACTCCATCGGGAATTCATCCATATACAATGTGTAACAGGTAAGCCCTTTTAATCCGAAAGGGGACTGTTCTAGACGTCTAGGCGAACAACTTTTGTTCTACGACTTTTGGAAATTCGAAGTACTTTTCGAAAAATTTAGGTGTAAAGTTTACTTGAAGATCAGCTGTTTCTTAGAGTTTGAGGTCATTGACCTTATGTTGTCCTTTCATATAGTTTGGTCTACTACAATCAAACCTTCAATTACCTTTATTTTTAAAAGCAGCTGTTTTTTCAGTGAAACATAACCTCAAAATTTTCAAAATAAAAGTTCGAATTTTCAAAAGTCGTAGAACAAAAGTTGTTCGCCTAGACGTCTAGAACAACCGCCTTTCGGCTTAAAAGGGCTTGCCCGTTACATCTTGTATACTGACCCAACTCCTTATTAATTTTTACAGGAATCTCAAATTTGTAGCTAATTTTGCATTGGCTGACTGTCTCTGAATATTTTAAAACAATAGAATTCTGAGAGATATGTAATTCAAAACCAAAGGAAAATTTGAAAGAGCTTCAAATTTTAAACAAAGAGAATTAGGGTAACTCAACGTTTTGTTTCAACAATTAAATTTATTTTATAAAGTCTTACGTATCACTCGACGTTATTAAAATTAATGGCAACAAAACAAGTCAAAAACCGAAAACAAATATAAAATGAATAACACAATTTGTATCAGTTATGTTTTTGAATTATCAACACGTCGAAATGAAATGGTTGAAAATGCGGGTGTTTGTGGTGGAGTGCTTACACTACAATTATAATGAGACAGCCTTTGCCAACATAATATTTACAGAGCGGTTGGTAAACCTACGACGACGCTTAAAATTTATCCTTATTCCAACAGTTTCAGAGTTTAAATTAAGTATAACAGTCAGTACTTTAACTACAAAGTTGGGTAAAATGTTGCTACCGTAGTCGTTTTTCGTGAATAAAACTGTATGTTTTCTCTTTAAAAACAAGCTTACACTCTATATGTTGTCCGACTGCGGCAGAGATTAAAAGGATTTTCGCACCAGTACCTACACATAGGTGTGAAGTAAAAAATGCTGTAGTAGCAAATATAAATATAAACTGTGTTTTTTTTTCTCAAACAACTAGTTAGGGAAGGTGCTTACTTAATAGAACTGTCGTAGCTACGAGAAAACATTTTTAAAAGCAGCTTAATTTTTCTACCGTGCTTAATACGTTTTCATGCAGTCGCATTCTACTTTATTATTCGTTCTTACTTTACATTCCAAAAAGAAAACATAAAATATAAAACAAACGAACCGGCGAGCGGAGCGCATCGACTAAAAGCCAATTATAACTTTGCCCCTAAACGAATATAAAACATTTTTGTGTAAAATGGGTGCGAGCGAGGTGCGAGGTGTTGTCTACGAAACGAATAGGTAACTTAAGGGCCTGTTATAGTACTGCGTAAAATTCCTTTGCCCTGAATGACACCAGTCAGCAAAATGCGAGAATATTTGATATACAAGCTGTAACGATGATACCCTTTTAATCTGAAAGTTGGTTGTTCTAGATGTCTAGGCGAATTACTTTTGTTCTTTTGGACAACTTATTGAACTTTGGGAAATTCGAAGTAGTTTTCGAAAATTTAAAGTTTACTTAAAGATCCTTAGAGTTAAAGATCTTAAGTTGTCCTTTCATTTAGTTTCGTCTACAACAATCAAAACTGTAATTCTCAAAAATAGCTGTTTTTTTTTTCAGTGAAACATAACTTACTCAAATTGTTCAAATAAACGTCTTTCGGCTTAAAAGGGTATCCGTGTTACACCTTGTATATGTTATCAAATTGGTAAACATATTTTACATTTCGGAATTGTTAACCAAACACATCTTATCTTTTTAATCTTCTTAATATATAAAAATGAATCCCTTTTTCCCTTGGTGACAGCATCACGCCTGAACGGCTGGAAAGATTTTGATAATTCTTTTTGCGTTGTCTTCGTTATAATCAGGAGAAGGTTCTTATGGAAGAAAAAATATGCTGAACCGATTTTGATAAATCTTACGCGGGTGAAACCGCGGGGCGCAGCTAGTTTCTTATAAATGTTAATACCTACAATTTACTTTGTTTTTTAAATAAAAGTCCAATATTCCCTGAAAACGGGCGAAAAGAAAACTAAAAAATGTTTTCAGTTTACTGTCATTTTTTTAAATCGAACGAATTTAATTATAACGGGTTTTTAACCAAGTGTTTCCTCATTAGGTTTTTGAACTACGACATACTTATATTTTTCTCGGACCATAAAAATTAGTTTATTATTATTGCTTACTTACCATTGAATCAAACAAAGGGAGATTTCGAAAATTAAAACTAAAATCTCGCCTTAAGTAGCGTGACAAGATAGTTAACACTTTGGTTTTCTTTTCTTTTTGCTGTAGTGGTAGCCGTTGATTTAAAGATAGATAGATATATAAAGGCTTTAGCGGGTTTGTGTCCGGATGGTTTATAAATTTAACTGTGCAAGCTTACTAAGCTACAAACTAATCTAACTTATAACACTAATTTTGCTGTTTTAATCGCTTTGTTTTTTTGTTCGTAATAGGGGAGGAGCCTTTACTGACTCCTTCCCTAATAATAATAAGCCTGAAATGTCTCAGGAATCTGTAAAAGTTTCAAAACGTCGGAAATTTGGAACGTCATTGCAACAATGCTGACAATAAAAACAACGCGAATTAATTTTATAAGTAAGTTAGTTTAGTCTGTAACTTTGTAAGCTAACGGAGTTAAATTTATAACCAGAAAAAAGAAGAGAAATCTAAACTAATTTAGTTTATATTATTGCCGCTGACTAAATCGCGAAAATTGAAGTTGAAGTATGGTGTTTTTCCATTAATATAATTTGTATGTGTCATACTATTATTGTAATATTATTCAAGTAGTTTTTTTCTCCTGTCTGAACAACCTACCTTTTATCTTTTTTCACTTCTGGTCCATCCAAAGGTTGCCTGGAAGAGATCACTTAAAGCGATAAGGACGCTCATTGTGAAACCAAATTTTTTTGTTTTTTAATTTTTTTTGAAATTGTGATTTTTCAATTTGCGGTGTGTTGCAATGAAGAATTAATCATTCAATCAATCAAGTTTCGTATAACGTCCGCTAGAGGCGCCTTTCAAAATTTTCCATTAAATTTTTTCACGTGAAAGAATTCACTGTGGCTTGTTATTTAGCACACGTCACTTTTCACTCTCATGTCGTGTTTCAACCACAAAAAGCTTCTTGTGATTCATATTTAAACCCTTGTCACAGTCACGAATAATTTGAAACATCAAAACCAAAAGGTCGAGTTTGTTACTAACTAGAAATGTTGTATTAATTAACAGTCGAAGCCGTCTAAATCACCTCCCTGTCAGCACAGTACGTACAAAGGCTGGGGCCAGAGGCACAGCAGTATGGAAACTTAAACATGCACGTCGACGAGCCCCTAGGGGGTTTCGCGTAGATGTCAATACTGAGTGCCGCGTCACGAGGTTTGCAGATGTATGTGTGCAGTATCCATACTGCTCCCTCTATGTACTGTGCTGTCAGTCTCACCAAGAGCCAAACTAGCTATTGGGGAGTCTTGGCGGGAACTCGTTGAGGAGATGTGGTGCTAAATTTTCATTTTTGTGAAACCTAGTTCATATGCGTGCAAATTGTTTAATTTCGGGGGCATATTAATCAATTTAGTTTCGTGAAGGTGTACAAGTGGAATGAAAGTGAAAATCGGTGCAAAACATTAACTTAGTGTTGTCTCCAAGTCTCCGTGAAGATTATTTGTAAATGGCCGCCGTGTTTACAAATGATTCCCTAGACTTGACTTTAACTATGACGACTTGACTGTTTCGATGCAAATAACTTGCATAATATATTAGAATACTTGACACTGGCTAATTTCCTAATGGCCATAATCGGTTCACAACCGATAAGAAATAAAAAATAAATAAACTAGCTATTACCCGTGACTTTGACTTTAATAAATTATAGAGTTAAACATTTGCATGTAGCTATCTTCTTCTTCTTTAAAAATGGCTTTTCCTTTCGGACATTTGCCAGTGTCAAGTATTATCAATATTTGCAAGTTATTTGCATTGAACAAAACAGTCAAGTCGTCATAGTTAAAGTCAAGTCGAGGGAATCATTGTAAAAAGAGGGCCATTTTTTACAATGTTTGTTCACGGAGCTTTGGAGAAAACACTAAGCTAAAGTACATGTTTTGCACCGGTTTTCACTTTTATTTATACTTGTACACCTTCACGAAACTAAATTGATTAATATGACCCCGAAATTAAACATTTTACACGCATTTGAACTAAGTTTCACAAAAATGAAAATTTAGCAACACATCTTCTTAACGCATTCCCGCCAAAACTCGCATTAGCTATCTAAAGAAGTAAAGAACTACCTACTATTACGTAATTTAATGACTAATTATATTAGTACTAGCCGCGCCCCGCGGTTTCATCCCAAAAATTGACAAAAACATCCACATTCTAGACTTTGGACGCTCGGAGGTGTCGAGGTCGGCCAAAAGCGCTGGCGAGACGATCTAAACCGCTTTTAGCCAAATTGGCCGAAGATTGGAGAAAAGTTGGCAAGAGATGAGGGAGGCCTTTGCCCAGCAGTGGGACAGCGCAGGCTAAAAAAAAGAATTCAAGTAGTAAATAAAACCCAAGTTCTCAAAACTCTCAAAAACTTCTCATATCTAATACCTATTGATTTCCTGCTTGTTTATATTTTAAGTATTGGAGCGTGTACAATTTTTCCTAAGAAAGAATCTCGAGGAAGGAAACTTTTTTGGTCATATCTAATACCGAAATATTTATATTAATAAATAAAAATTTGGGTAGGTATTGGGTTTCAATAATGTTCTAATAAACTTTTTTCATGAACGACTAGATTTTTTGTTCAAAATTTGAAGGTTATGCTTGGGTGGCAAAACAGTTGTTTTTACCCGACTGCGCGACGCAAAGGAGGGTAATGTGTTTATAGGTCTATGTATGTATGTATGTATGTATGGATGTTTCTATGTGGCGTTCTAGAGGCCAAACGCGTGGACCGATTTCGATGATTCTTACGTCAATCGATTCGTCTTAATCTGGCGAGTGTGACTAAAGACATGACAGTAATCCAAAGTAACTTATGTCACCACCAGACGCCATATTGTCAAAATTAAAAAATCCAAAATCGTCAAAGTATGTCAAGATGGGTGTCGTTGAATAGGTTTTTAAAAATAAATATTAGGTTTCTTTCACCATTTTTCATTTTAAAGAACCGTTTAGGAAATATAACGGTTTAAAGTTAATTTACAATTAGGTAGGTATTCTTGCTTTTTATTACTAACGAACAAGTTTTTATTTTGTTACGAAGCCGTGATGGTACAGGTGACAGGAATTTATTGATATAAACTAAAAAAATATTTACAAAAATTGTACCTACCTACTGAATAAAAGCCTAATAACACTTAGGTACCTAAAATCGTTAAAAGAATAATAATAAATTTAAACAATAAATAACTAAACCCTAACTGAAATAGAATCTTACTAATATTATAAACGCGAAAGTTTGTATGTAAGTATGTATGTATGTATGTGAGGTTGTTACTCTTTCACGCAAAAACTACTGGACCGATTGCGATGAAACTTGGAATATAGGTAGCGGGGGGACCTGGATTAACACATAGGCTACCTTCTATTCCCGCGGGAACGGAACTTACGCGGGTGAAACCGCGGGGCGCAGCTAGTACATTATAACCCCCTAATGAAATGAATAGATTACGAGACTTACCTACCATCAATAAATGAAAATAACTAAAAAGCGTAAAATAAAAAAAATAATTTATAAAAAACAAAAAACCCGACTGCGTAAAAACTCGATTAAAAAATACGCATAGAAACAACAAAAAAACCAAAAAGAAAAAAACAAGCCCAGTAATTTAAAATTAAGCTAAGTAATAATAGTTTTGTAATCGATACACACAGAACACATAATAAATGAGTAAAAAATTACTCACAGTCGGGACCCATGCATTTTACCAATCTAATTTTTCCAATGGGTCCCGACTGTGAGTAATTTTTTACTCATTTATTATGTGTTCTGTGTGTATCGATTACAAAACTATTATTACTTAGCTTAATTTTAAATTACTGGGCTTGTTTTTTTCTTTTTGGTTTTTTTGTTGTTTCTATGCGTATTTTTTAATCGAGTTTTTACGCAGTCGGGTTTTTTGTTTTTTATAAATTATTTTTTTTATTTAGGTTATTTTTTAAGTCGAAATTTTCAGAATTTTATTTAAATTTCTACTAAATATTATGAAAACAGTATTAACCAAAAAGTACTGCAGTAAGATTTTTAACTTCAACTCTATCCAGGTATCCAATTTGCTACCCAAAACACTACACCTAGTTAATTTTAGACAATTCACTAGATGTACACCTTTTTGGCCGACTATGCTAATAAAATGATCAATAAATGTTCTCATTGATTTTATGCAACAACAATGTGGTAGGCAGTTTTGGTAAACATGAGCTCATACGGTAATCAAGCACTGACGCAATCATCCAGTTAAATAAAATGGACCATTGTTATATGAGCGATCATCTACTATAATATGTTTTGTCTTTATGTAGGTACATGCGGTTATTGGTTATTGGTTACTGTTAATTAGCTCTTTCAAGGTTCCGTATCCTAAAGGTAAAAACGGGATCCATTTTAGCTAAGAGTCCACCTTTTTCAAAATCGGTTAGAAGTTTACGCGTGATGCCGTGACAAAGGGAAACAGGGATTTTTCTAAAAACAGAATAAAATAATACAATTTGTAACGGGTAAGTCCTTTTAATCCGAAAGGGGGTTGTTCTAGACGTCTAGGCGAACAACTTTTGTTCTACGACTTTTGAAAATTCAAACTTTTTTTTTTTAAATTTTGAGATTATGTTTCACTGAAAAAACAGCTGCTTTTGAAAATAAAGTTATTTGAAGTTTTGATTGTAAACCATCAAACTAAATAAAAGGACAACAAAGGGTCAATGACCTCGAACTCTCAGAAACAGCTGATTTTCAAGTAAACTTTACACCTAAATTTTTCGAAAAGTTCTTCGAATTTCCAAAAGTCGTAGAACAAAAGTTGTTCGCCTAGACGTCTAGAACAACCCCCTTTCGGATTAAAAGGACTTACCCGTTACACCTTGTATATATTAGATCCCAATTAACGCGAGTAAAACCGCGGGACGCAGCTAATAACTTAATAAATTGAACTGACTGTACCCCACTGTTTTATCCGCGTAAATCCCGTTCCTGCAGGAATATCGGGATAAAAAGCCTATGTGTTATTCCAGCTACCTAAATTCCAAGTTTTGTCGCAATCGGTTCAGTAGTTTTTGCGTGAAAGAGTAACAAAGTCACATACATACAGTAAGTTTTGTCAGCACTAGGTTTATAGGGGGTGATAGTTGCCCTACATTTGTGCCCTATGAATACTAGGTTTATGAGATAAACACAGTTGTAAATCACGGTGCTTATTGAGTTTATATTAGCTGACTATCAATGTAACTCGGTCGCTAATAAATCACGACTAACTTAATGAAATTGTTGTTTTCGGTTTTGTGCAATTCACGAATATAACATTTTAGGCAATTCTGGAACTCAATTTTTGAATCACTTGTGCCATTTCGATTTAGATACCTCGATTTCTACCGATTATCGTTCGAATTTGTGATTTTTCTATGTAAATCCCACGACCGCAACGACTGGTATCAATCAACCACTCGCCACTGGATTCTGACATCGAACTAAAATCGTCTTCTGGTGATTTTCAGATTTCGAATTATTTAATTTTCCTGAAGTGCAACGCAATAGAAAGCTCACGTAGAACTAAAAAGTGGGCCGCTTCAATGTAGCGTTCTGTCCCTTTCTAATAGTAGTAATTAAAAAGGTGCAGCATGCACAATGTAGTGGAACACTTTTTATTTATTACAGTAATATTATTTCGTTGGTGCAATGAGCTTTTTTCTATACTTATAATAAAAAAAGAGACGACAAAAAGTCTGTACTTGGAAGTAAATTTAAAAAAAATGGTCTAGGGGACTTAGGATAAGTAGTAGAACAAAATTATATTTACAATTTATAAAATTCATGTCTGTCTGTTTGTCTGTTTCTCTGTCTGTTCCTTATACAATTAAAAACTACTAATCCGATTGAAATCTGGGTTTCTATATGGATAGTTCTATTTTCGAGGAACGTCGTGATATACTTTGGACCAAAATCCAATTAGTAGAACTCGAGTTATGAATGAAAAAGTGCACCCGCTCGAGAACCGCTCGGCCGCCCGCGCCCGTGATAACGCGTTTTTCACTTCCGCGTGTGAAACCGCGGGGTGCAGCTAGTTTAAAATAAGGCTTCTGGTGATTTTTGGTTTACTTGTCGCCGGCGGGCATCAAACTCGCAACCTTTTGCGACGCACCACCGAGCCCGTTTAAATATTTGCTTTCAAACATTATCATGTCTATTTACTATAGTATAATCAAGCAAATACGCCATGCACTCAATTAAAATCTATGAATGCAATAACAAAAAAATAATTGTTTTGTTACTGAATTGCAACCACAAATGAATACATACAATTTTATGAGCAATCCTCGTAGACAGATAACAAACAACATTGTTTTGATTCAATTATTCTTTACAAGCGGTTTGTTTGTTCTTCAGATATTATCGTCAGTTTATTGTGGCAATTGACCCGAGGCCGCACGACACCATTCTTCTGCGTTCAAATTTTCGCATTTTCCGAGATATTTCGTGAAGAAAAACGTTTCAAACAATTCCTTAAAAATTTAAATGCCCCTACTCTCTGTCTTTGAAACGAAAATTTCAGACGTTCGTATAAATGCTGTAAATTGGAGATACTGTGTGACAAACTGGGAATACTTTATGATACGCTTTTTCGAAGGTGTAAGAATTTTTTGTTTCTTAACTTACATCGAAATAAATAGTTTTTTAACACGTTTACAGTCCAGTGCACGCTATCCTGTACACGCGGATGGGTTCTGGCAAGTCCGTGTACCTACTCTATATTGTACACTGATTTACTTTTATACCAGGTAAATTTGTATGTGTAATAAATATAAATTTACGAACGACACGTCCGTATACTGCATTGTGTACACGGCCAAAGTCGCGGTATGAATCTTGATATACTGATAGATCAGATAATTTACATTGTATTTTAGCCGGTACACAACGTTTTGTTTTCATAGCCCGAAAGAGTCGTATGACTATGAAAACGATCGCTTTATAATGTTGTTTCGGATGTCTAAAGTTTTCGTTTCGAAGAAAGCGGGTAGGCTCCCTCCCTTAAGGCTACTTGCTCATAAATATTAAGTTAAGTACGTATAATCGTAGGAATTTGTGACCTTTTTGCCCAACGCCCGTGGCTGGGTATGCAAATAATATCGGGCACAATCAAATGTGTAAAAAAAACATGAAATATCACTAGAATCAAGAATCAAAAAATTTCTTTATTTAATTGGATGTATCGATCGATCACTTTAAATACGTCGAGTGTTCTTACAACTATGACTCTAGTGTGGCTTCGGAACGCGCCCTCCGATGAGAAGAAGCCATAAGAAACTCATGGGTTTTTTTTGATCAAGTTTTTATTTAAAGTCGTCAAAATATATATTTTTTTTACCTTTTGTTTTTTTTTACACTGATCATAATATGATTCACATTGACGCATATTTAGGGCTATAGTGGAACCCCAGCAATATTCTACTATAATATTTAATAACACAAAAGGTTCCAAAGTAATTCTATCTATCGGTTAAAATAAATTGTAAAAGAATAACAGCTCATTTCAACGGTGCGAGCTGCTGCCTAGCCAGTAGACAGTTACTCGCAGTTTTTGCGTGAATAAGCAACAAACTCACAGACATACACTTGTTTAAGAAATGTACGAAGATCTGTGCTTATTTTTCACGTAATGGCGGGTCAGGTAGGTTTATATTTCACCTCCCACGGCGCCTTTTCATCGTGCGTGACAAAACGCTGTAAACCAACCGTATCATTCAAAGAAATGTCCAATTACTCACTTGTGCGATGTTGAATGTGATCTTACTACAATTAGGTCAATTACACTAGATATTTTATATCTTGCCGGGTATCCCGGAAGAGCATCATATTCATCGTCCAATTTACTTGTTGTACGGTCAGCATCAAACGTAGATGAACACATTCAGATTATTAAATTCGCTGTACGCTATATAATAGTCGTGGGGTGTCAAAATAGGACAGACACTCTGTAAAGAAAAGAGAAGATTATTTGAAGAGTTATTTTATTAAAGAGTGTTTTGATCCTTTGGTCCATTTCCGTAACTGTATTTTGTAACTAGTTATGAAAGAAGTTTTTTTCTTCACTGATTCGCAACTAGTTATTAAAACGGAATATTAAATCAATGTTCATAGCTGTGTTTCGTAACCAGCTACAAAAATTATACCGATTTTGAAATGACTTTGGATCCTGACCGTACAAAATGAAACGATTTCTCATTTTTAGAGAGTATGACTTCTATCTGACTTCTTTGTGGTCACACTTCTTACTAATATTTTAAACGCGAAAGTTTGTATGTATAGTATATGTGACTTTGTTACTCTTTCACGCAAAAACTACTTAACCGATTGCAATGAAACTTGGAATATAAGTAGCTGGATATAGAAAATAACACATAGGCTATTTTTTATCCCGATATTTTCGCGGGAACGGGACTAATGCGGATGAAACCGCGGGGCGCAAAAATTAGTGACTTTTACATCGTAATTAAATTAGAATTTTAGTGTCTATTGTGTCTAACTACTAGCCACTTTAAGTGTATATTGTATACCGTAAAAGATTTAAGCTGTTTACCATTCTTCTTCTTCTTTTGTATGGCTTTATTCCATTTGGACATTGGGCCAGTGTAAGTACTTATTTTTAATATTTGCATCAAAACTGACTGTTTTGATGCAGTCGTCACAGTCGTCATAGTTAAAGTTAAGTCGAGGGAATCATTGTAAAACGGCGGCCAATTTTTTACAATGATTGTTCACGGAGCTTTGGAGACAACACTGAAGTCCATGTTTTGCAACGATTTTCACTTTCATTAAACTTAGTACACCTTCACGAAACTAAATTGATTAATATGCCCTCGTAATTACACAATTTACAGGCATTTGAACTAGGTTTCACAAAAATGAAAATTTACCAATACAATCACCTCAACGCATTCTCGCCAATACTCTGTTTACCATTAAAGGGTGTTGGTTGTGTCAGTTGTGGTCTCGGCCCGGCGCGGCGGCGGCAATTTGACGCCGTTTTCTGCCAAAATGACAAATACTCCTGACCCAGTTCTTTTGACCCGATGACGCAAGTAATGCACTACGAACTCTACGCGATTGTTGCCATTCGTCCTCCCTAACTCCGGCCGCGGGACGAAATTCGGGATTTTTGTACCCAGTTCTCATAGGCTCCCTTTGACTGTATAATCGTCCTACCTAGGTACCCGTTACCCGTACATTAGTCAAGGCGCGTTTAATTTGATTTTATTAAATTCTAGATGCGCACCGCGGTTGAACCCGCGTAAGTCCCGTTCCCGCGGGAATATCGGTATAAAAAGCCTATGTGTTATTTCCGGTATCTAGCTACCTATATTAAGTTTCATCGTAATCGGTTTAGTAGTCGGTTCAAACACGCATATACACATACACACATACTCACAAACTTTCAGCTTTATATAAATGTAGTGAAAGGTTACAAACAGAATGGAATATAGAATCGAGTATTGCGCGCATGGAACCGATAGAAGCATCAGCAAGTAGTATAAAACCAAACTTACAGCAAATTTTGGAATTATTTAAGGAGGCTCCGGGGCTGGAACCGGAGGTGTGCTGTCGCGACGAATGACCGTCATCAATCTTCAAATATGTTAAACCCTCGGCTGGGTTAGTAAGACGGGCTCAAGATATTTAAGATTTCAACAGTGGACAAGACGGGAAACCTGAACGTTTTCTTTTTTATTTTGAAGTAGCTGTGCCCGCGACATACTTCGTCATGTTCGAACACCTACCTACCGCCGCTGTGCAAAAATCCACACTTAAACGGTCCCCCATTGAAGTACAGATACTGCCGGGCGCTGCCGCGCCGTCGTTAAAGTGTATTTTGTAAACGTCGATGTAAGAAAACAAATAATAATACGGTAAAATGTAACTATGTTAACACATCGGGTGAATTTAATTTTTTTAGGTGTACGTCTCTTGTAATCCCTTAAGCTATTCTTGTAGATAGAGAGTATCAACCTAGGTCTACGCAGGTTCCGGTATGGTATACAGTATTAAATTCCGAGCCTAGATTTTCCATCTCAGGGTACCAGATTACAAGTTTGAGGAGGTATTTCTCTATTTCATCATGTTATAAACCTCTTGCTGCTGCACTATACCTATTTCTGTTTATACGAATAGTTTCAAGGCCCAGTTTTATTATCGCAGCTTTTTATAGTTCCTAGTGTACCTCATTTAGAGTAGACATAACAAGTATACCTCGGCCTTAGAGTTTATAGTACCTAGCTGAATAACCTAGTGGGTTCAATTTAGGTACCTGGACATTATTTTATAGTTGACCAATGTAATGTAATTCGATGTAAAAGAAAGACACCTGCAAACGTTTGGAGGCGATGAAATGTGGATACATCGAAAAATGTTTAAGATCTCATGGACCACTTTCACCTCCAACGTGACCGGCATCCCACCATTTTTAACACTGTTAGTGTTAAAAATGGTGGGATGCCGGAGACAACTAATGAGCACCATGAAACGACGTAAAACTGCTTTCTTCGGACACCTTCAGAGAGGCGCGCAACATGATTTCCCAAGACAATTACTGGAGGGAAAGATACAGGGCAAGAGGGCCCAGGGTAGCCGGAGGCGGACGTGGTTCGACGACTTCAAAGACTGGACCGGCCTCAACTACCAACAATTTTAATACAGCAGGCAAAGATCGTGAATACTTTCACCAATTGACCGCCGACCTTCCTTAGAAGATGGCACCAGATGATAATGAATGTAAGTTTATATTCCGAAATTACCAACATGCATCTACTTAAATAATTATGATATTCAAATTTTATCTACATGCTATTATGAAGCTGCCGTGTGCGGGACATTCCGCGCTACCATGATAGTTTTTTTAATTATCTGTGATTTTTAAAAGTAGTCAAGGTATTATTTATTATTTACAATTTTCTTCATTTTGCGACAAAAGCGAGTTCAAACGCGCGCGAAAAAAAATTCTTCATTTGAGCAACAATAGGACGACAAAGCCATGACAAAAGATCATGGTAGCGCAGAATGTAATCGTTGGTTGCATTTATTGATAGATTGATTAATTCTTTATTGGAACATACCACAATTAAATAATTACAGTAAGAGAATAATCCTTAAACAACTTAAAAATGTGTTACATAAAGCATAAACAATCACATATCCTATACTAATAATATAAATGTCAAAGTGTGTGTGTTTGGATGTTTGTTACTCAATCACGCAAAAACTACTAAACCGATTGCGATGAAACTTAGAATACAAGTAGATACATATACATACATAGGCTACATTTTATCCCGATATTCCCGCGGGAACGGGACTTACGCGGATGAAACCGCGGGGCGCTGCTAGTTTAAAATTATATATCTCCAACTATAATGAAATAGGGTTGAATTATCTAGATTTCCCAATAGAGACAACGGAGGCAAAACGAAGATAGATAGAGCAGGTGACGACATGGGTACCGACGCATTTTCCATTAGTTTAACCTCCGGTACAGGTTGACGCGGTGATCGTGACTGACTTGTAAGTAATTACTAGACTAACGCCTCTATTTTTGGAACCTTTATTGACTCCACAGTTCGTTATAGAGGCTTTGGTTACTAATGTTGTTTGTGTTGATGTTCGAACTCAAAAATATAGTGTAGGCGTAATTCTATTGAATTGGAAACGCAGTTCGAAAACAAATAACATCATTTTTTAACGATTCTCACTTGAAACTTCTTAACATTCTACCGTACCATGTTCGTTTTTATGTTTTTAAAAACAAGTTTTTAACTTTCTTTAACTTTTTCTGCTCATATGTTGTCTTGGGGTCCCTAATCCTGTAGGACCCCGTCTTCAAGGTATTCGATGTTTAAAAAATTATAGATGTAAAGTCGGTTCCTCACTAGCGAGCCGTAACAGTAAACTTGCCACCAAAGAGAGCTACGCAGGGCACGCAGCAGCGCGGCTCACAGCGTGCCAAAAATTGACGATTTTTGCCGCAAAGCAAAGGGCTCACATGGACACGTACGTACACACTAGAACCTCTTAAGACTACGTCCTCATAGGCAGGGGGCTCGCTTACCGCCTGGAGGCTAGCGAGTTACTTAATAAAACGAACGGTCTAGTAAGTTCGCGGCCGGCCGCACTGAGCGCTTGGCGCCTAGCTGTGTATCTTGTCAGAATGCAAGCCACTAAGCGCTTGGCGCTAAGCAAGCCGTATATGCGATATGCGGCCATAGCCTGCCGTATCACGGAATTACGGTTACAAATTCCTAGTGAGTATGTGTAATACCTACAAGTAGGTATATTATGACCTAAGCAAGTGTATAATTATGAGAATTAAGTTTTTATTATCATATCATCTGGTTTTTCAATCTATTTTCTAAAACGTTATGATAGATTCGTATCCGTCACGTATTTCATATTGATTTAGCCCTTATTATTTATTTTTAAGATTATTTAATTTACCCCATTTACCCCCCATCAGTCACAAACGTGACACCTTGGTAGTGCAAAAGTAGCAATCACCTGAAGAAAGGCAGGTTGCTCGTCCCCACCCTTCCCCTCGAGGGATTCGATGGGTTTCGCAAATCACCAAATGAATGGGCAATTTTGTACCTACTAAAATTATCTAATCAATCAATATCGTTTGGTCCCTAGAGTTATTCAAGTGGCGTTTGATTACTGGGAATACACGTTATCTCATTGATATGGCAATTTAATACCCCTATTGATAGCCATTGACATTATTATGGTAAAGGGTATAGTGCTAACATGTTATAATGAAATGTAATGCTCGAAGTGTTTCTGTAGAAAATAATTATATTTATACTTTACAGTGCAAATGAAGTCTACACACCGATGCGGTAACGAAATAGCGTGGCGCGTTTTGGAATTTTGGACTTTTTTAAGTAATGCTTAAGTACTTAGTTGTCCTTATTGAACAAATTCGAAGCGAGCGAAGCGGTTGTTCGTCTTCATAGCACGAAAGAGTCCGCAAGAGTCTTAGGCACCTATATGACTATAATAATAATAATAAATTTATTTATTTTAGCAAGCACAAGCAAATACAGTACAACGTCTGTGCCTGAACTAAGCGAGAAGCTTGTATCTCAGGCTACAGCGCTCTTCATCCAACTAATCTAACATAATTTACTAAAATATCTAAGACAAATGTACAAATATTAAGCTATGAATACTACTATGAAAACGATCCATGGATGATAAACTGACACATTAATGACACCGCTAGCAATATCAATAAATCATTGATTGATTGATTGATTGATTAATACTTTATTGCAACATATCACGATTAAATAATAACAATAATAAAAAAATAAAGATATTTAAACAAGAATAAAGATATTTTATTATTATTATTATAGTTCAAGCTGGCAGTCTGCAAATATTGTCAGTAGATGGCGCTACGTGCCTCCAAAAACGTAAAACAATAAGAAATGTAATCCTTAATTTCGACTCGATTGAACATGCATCCGTGGCCAAATTGGTAAGGCGTTGGGACGGATCCCCAGAGATGCAGGTTCAAGTCCTGTCGGGTGCGAAATTTTTGGAAAGCATTTCTTTAAGTATATATATTTAAACAACACAAAATTAGGTGGTACAATGGGCGGCCCTATTGCTTATTGCGATCTCTTCCAGGCAACCTTTGGATGAACAAGAAGCAAAGAAAGAGGAAAGGTAGGGTGATTAAATAATATGTTATGAAATCATCTGTGTTAAGGTTATATAAAATTTAAAGAGAGACAAAAAACATATAGTCCTACGCTGGTTTGAAAATGTAACAAAATTTTTAATAATGTCATTTAGATTACTAACGGATGAGCGTTTTTTCCCGCTCCTAATTATACTACATGAATGGCTAAAAATAGAAGGATACTATTTTAACTTTTACAAGCTATTTTTACTAAAACGTAATTAGATTTAACGGAGGAGTAGAGTTTACTAAAGGTTATTGTTTAAAAATGGTGGTGAATGGATAAAATTACATTACTTAGTAGGCGGCAGTAGCGTAATTTGAATAAGTGAACCGTTTAGTTATTCAGGGCGCTTTACTAGAGATTTGCTTTAAACATATTTAGCTAAATACATTTAAAAATAGTTTAAACAGGAAACCAGAATATGGATCCTCATAATTCTCAGTAGATCTATTGCCCAGATCTATCGTATCCATCTAGCTATATAGGGTGTTTCGAGGATGACCATTTAAGCCGAAAGGGGGTTGTTCTAGACGTCTAGGCAAACAACTTTTCTTTTACGACTTTAGAAAATTCGAACTTTTATTCTAAACTTTCAAGGTAATTTTGTACTGTAAAACAGCGGTTTGTTACTGTAAATCTGCTGGATAAGGCTTACCTAAGTTTACAGACATTCGATATACTTGGAAATTGAATGCTTTTTGCCATCTGTTTATCATCAGGATCAAATCATAATATTTTATAGCTATAACATGTTATTTAGCCTCTTGCGTGTTTTACAAAATGCGTTTTTGACATTTTGCGTAAACTAACATTTTCTTGACATTTTGCATGTTTGACTTTATGCGTATTTGATGTTTTGCGTGTGATCCTCAAAATATACCAATAACGCTGGTAATATCGGAACAAGCGCTTCCATCTTTTACCAGTATAGAATACTGACTTATTATTTTATAGTATTAAAAACTCAATTGAGGTTGAATTTAGAAAATCCGATCACGTACTTCCAGATAGCTCTAGTATTTGGACTGTGATTGATGGCGCACTGGGGATGTCTTTTTGTATGTTCATATGATTCATACCAAAATATGTCATGATATTGGCGAGATATGGTGCGTATAGTCTCGATAGTGGAATATTCGATGCGAACAGAAAACCTCTTGATTCCGCTGATTTATGAAGACGTTAATATATCGATATATAAAATCAGCTGATATTTCTTATTGCCGTCTTGAGATACCTAATCGGTTACCCTTTTTGCCCATCTATCTGGATGCATAAGCTGGTTAGTACATTTAATCTCGATATTCTCATAGCATCGGAAATTACTCGTGTGAAACCACGAGGCGCACCTAGTAATTGAATCTTACTTCTTACTAACATTTTAAACGCGAAAGTTTGTATGTATGTGCGTTAATAACATCGCTCATACGGTGAAGAAAAACATCGTGAGGAAACCCACGGCTTAGTTAGCTCCAAACGTATTGACCAGTTCTTTCCTCTGGGCATAGCTGACAAGGCTGGGCAAGCCTATTCCTCCTAATAATGTCCCTGCAGCGGCAAGGGCACTACAGCGCCATAAAATAGCATGGATTAAAAGTTGCTTGCGCTGTATAAATCATCTAAAATTAGATGAGGCCAATTTGTATGTATGTACGTATGTATGTGACTTTATTACTCAATCACAGAAAAACTACTGAACTGATTGCGATGAAACTTGGTAGCTGGAAACCGATGTTCCTGCGGGAACGGGAATTACGCGGGTGAAACCGCGGGGAGCAGCTAGTACTAGATACGTACGACTAGGTACTTAGTAACTACGAGTATAATGTAAATAAATGCATTTTCTGGAAGTTTAGCGTTTACCATTAAAATTGTTCGAGCTTGCCAGTTCCACTTGGCACAATGCGGTTACGTACTTAACTGTATTTTACTATTAGTGGTTGAACTACGTAAGTAAAATAACTGTTCCTACGGTGTAAGATGCCTTTATTTATTTGTCTCGCTTGTTTCGCAAATTGTACAAAAATTAGAGTATTTTCCTCTCGCGGGCTCACTCAGGACTCGTCCTCAATCCCTCGCTTCACTCGTGATTTAAATATTTAACACCCTCGCTACGCTCAGGAGTAAACCTCGGGTCCTTCGTTGCGCTCGTGATTTAAGTCGTCACCCGCGACAGAAGACACTTTTTTCCCTTGGTCAATAATCTACTCTATCGAGTAGTAACTGCTACTTTTGTCCCCTACATTCTCTCGTGATAGGGACTTACTCAGGTCTTCTTCTTTTTGTGTAGTGGTGTGACTAATTTTGTTTTAGAGTTTTCAGGTCGCCCTAAGGCCTCTAACTTCACTAAGCGACTGCTATCAGAGATAACAACCTACTCAATAATACTATACCAAAATACCAACGACTTATTCAGGTAATACGGCCGGACGCAGCTAGTCAACAAAATGGCAACATAAGTAGATAAGTATTATATCAATAATACTTATCTACTTCTTATGTTCAATTTATTATTGTCGAATTGTCTGTACTTTTGCCTTAAAGCGAATCTGTCATAAAGCGATTCTGTCCTAAAGCTTATCTGTTATTAAGCGAATCTGTCCTGCAGTCCTAGACAACATTCTTATTGATTAAACGAAATCGCAATCGACAGATTTTTTTGTATTGACAGATTTTTTTAAAATTGACATAATGTTCACGAAAAAACACCTGACTTTTCGCGAACTTATAATTATGTCAATTCCATACAAAAAAATCTGTCGATTGGCGATTTCGTTATTCGATAAGATTGTTATCTAGGGCTGCTGAAGCGAATAAACGCATACGTCCATGTTCAAGTTTTATTTTTCCACCCTATTTTGTGTTGCAATTTTACCAGATAGTATCGAATCGGAACACAACAAACTGTTATGGCTGTGTTCGGTATAAACACCCGCATATCAGGCTGGCAACAAAGTGGCGTGAATGTTAGTGCGGTGCTTAATTTTAACTTACTGCTACTTCTGGCAACCATATAACTTGGGTTTACTGTCTCTTAAATTACGTAACTGTGTCAAATGTTACATCTAGATACTACTATTGGCACTGTTATAATGAATTTCTACTAACAGTCAAGATATTCAATAAAGTTGTGAGCCTGATTAAAAGACTACTAACGGCGACCCGCAGTTCCCACCCGTGGGAATATCGGGATCAAAAGGAGCTTAACTTACTCCTCGATAATGTAGCTTTCTGTCAGTGAAAGATTTTTTGAAATCGGTCCATTCCTTTTGGAGCCTGTTCATTAAAAACAAACAAATACATTTTTGTAAGTTGATTTCGGTAATTTTATCAATTTGCGAAAATGTGGGAGTAAAATAAAACTATTTATCTCTTTTTTAGAATCCTACGAAGGTATATAAATTTTCTAGGAAATTTGCGGTTCTTGTTATTTTCCGGAGACATATACAAATAAAACTTTTGTTTCAGCATCCTAGCACCTGATTCTGTAAGAAAACTGTGTATAATCTACACGACATCCACACGGTTCTCCAAAAGGTCCAAAGTTTTAACATAGTATCGACGTAGCTTCTTTATACATAGTTTCTATTTATTTCCAGGATTCAACCAACCAACCCATTCCTCATACTTTTAGAGAAGTTCACTGTAGTCTACAGCGGAGCTACGCGGTTTTTTTTCCTACAGAATTGGGCTCCTGATCGAGAAATCCTTGAGTTGACTTTTCGATGTTTATAAAACAAATTAACCCCTATATCCCTTGGCCGTGGCATCACGCGTGAACGTCTGGACCAATTTTGCTAATTCTTTTTTTGTCGCGTTTGCTTAAATGCTGAACCGATTTTGATAAATTTGCGCAGGTGAAACCGCGGAGTGCAGCTAGTAAATGAATACATAAATGTATTCTTTTGAATTTTACAACCCGACGACAAAGCTATGCTTGGTACTCGCCTACTAGTTTCTAGTTTCACCTGCTGCTCGCTTCTCACTCTCAGAGACCTAAATGTATCAACCCCAAGGGATCTAATTAAACTTGGCTTCAATGTTTGTATTGTTTGTCAAACAAATAGCTCTGTAGACCTACGTTAGATATAGCTGGATAATTCAATACATATTCTCAATTATGTAAGTTAGAAGTCACGGTGTATGAGTATTTAGACCGTTGTTTAATTTAATTATTAATATTGTCAGTGCCTCATTGATTAAGTGGTTTCCGGTTACCGGTATTTAGTTTATATTATCTATATAAACTAGCCATTACCACAGAGTATCTAATCCTACTATACCTCCAGTAGAGTACGTCCTTATTTTTTTTTAGGATATTGTATCTCAAAACTTATTAAAGGAACTCTTGATTGATTGATTGATTAACACTTTATTGTACCAAAAACACAAATAACAACGAATTATACATAGAAAATCTTAAAACTGAAGTGGCACAATGGTCGGCCGATCTCTTCCAGGCAACCAGTGAATGGATAAGACTTGACGAAGGGAATGGGTAATGTGTGGGTCACTCTTATAAAATTACTCGTTAGTCCGGCCGTCTGTCATCCTTCCTACTATATTATAAAGCTGAAAGTTTGTGAGTATGTGTATCTGTGTGTTAGTTACTCAATCACGTAAAAACCACTGAACCGATTGCGATAAAACTTGAAATATAGGTAGCTGGAGACCTGGAATAACACATAGGCTACTTTTTATCCCGATAATCCAGCGGGAACGGGACTTACGCGGGTGAAACACGCGGGGCGTAGTTAGTCTTTCAATAAACATATAAGTTGACTAGCTGCACCCTCGGTTTCACTCGCGTAAGTCTCGTACCCGCGAAAATATCGTTTATAATATTAGTAAGAGTAAGAAGTAAGATTGACAAATAACGTAAAATAACAATTTATTAGTGTAGTGTTTGTTACTTTTGATAAGTAGGTAGGTATAAGTATATCGCATTACTTAGGTATACACGTAATAATGAAATTAGATATGAGCAGGAAATAACAAGGAAAATTAGAAACTACCTACCTACTCACTAAATAACATTACTCAATCCAATCCAATATTGTGTTTAAATAAGATATTAGAATTTAGTAGGTAAGAATATTAGAATGTTGTACCTATATGTATATAAATTTGGTTACGTATTCATTCTTGCAAAAAATACTACATGGAAGTTTAATAAAATCATTTATGGAGTTTTAATGAATAATTTCCTAATTTTATTATGTTGCCTATTATTATTTTTGTTTCTAATGTGAGTTTGTAATCGTAATGTCATGTATGTGGGCCACGTTGCCTGAATAAATAAACATTTATTATTATTATTTATTATTATTTATCAAACAGCTTTGTATATTATCTAAATCGTTTCATGCACCCGTTTGGGAGAGCAGCTACGTTGCCACAGCCAGATACTCAGACACCTCTAACTTAAACAAATTTATCCCTCTTTTTCCGTCTGGGGTTGAAGACAAGGTATTTAGATAGACAGATAGATAATATTTTATTTGACCAATCACAAAAATATTTCAAAAACAACACATTTAAAACTAAATAAATGTTGAACAAAAAGGCGGCCTTATCGCTTAAGGCGATTTCTTCCAGGCAACCTTACTGGCATGGAAAAGGGACTATTTATGTATGTCTATACTGCTTCCTAATGGCGTGTCGTTGCGAAATAGTTTATAGATTTCTGATGAGATAATGGGCCCTACCATGATGTCTTATAAGTCGTCGCGAAGTCGTCGCGTTGAAGTTCAGCTAAAAAAAAACACATCACATAATTAAAAAAAAAACAAATAACTAACTTCAAAACAAAAGAAAGATTTTTTTTAATTGTCTGTGGTTTTTAAAAGTGAACGACAAAAGGACGACATACAAACGAGCATGGTAGCGCGGAATATGTTTTTGACATTCAGAACCGTAAAATTAATTGGAAAAGCATCACGGGTCATGTAGGTAAATACATAAGACAAATTAAGTATTGTCAGTATTAAGAATTGTCAAACATTTTGTTTTATCGTTATTGCAATTACAAACAATAGGTATTGGAGTAATATAATTAAAATATATTGTAAGAGCGGTGTTGGTCTAGTGGTAGATACCCCGACTTTCAGTTCGAAGGTCGTTGCTTCGAATCCCAGCTACATTTTTTTTTATTAAGGAAAATTTGTGTGCGCTGTTACCATCACTCTCACGGTGAAGAAAAACATCGTCAGGAAACCCACGGCTTAAAATCACGCACAAAGGCTTATAGTAGGGCTAAAAACTTTAAATTTTACAAACAACACGTAAATGCGTAAAATAACTATTCAAGTTGTACTTGTACTTTAATATTGCGATTTCACAGCACTGCAACTGCAACAAGGACTGCAATCGAAATCTTCTTCTTTAATATGGTTTTTCCATTTGGATATTTGCCAGCGTCAGTATTATTAATTTTGCAAGTTATTTGCATTGAAACAGTCAAGTCGTCATAGTTAAAGTCAAGTCGAGGGAATCAGTGTAAAAAGGGGGCCATTTTTTTACTATGTTTGTTCACGGAGCTTTGGAGACAATGCTAAAGTCCATGTTTTGGCTCCGATTTTCACTTTAATTTACACTTGTACAGCTTTAACTGAAACTAAATTGATTAATATGCCCCGAAATAGTGAACTACCACTATTATACTGTAATCGTTTGAAATCATTTTCAATGCGTGAAAGCTGAAGAAAAAATGGCGACGATTTTTCTCCAACCCTATGAAACATTTGTTTGTAACGTGTTAATTTCGTGTTTGGCACTGGTATTTTTATTTTCACTCAACTCGTTGAACTTCGCGTAACTAAATTGGTAACTTGCCGCCGAAATTAAACAATATAAACGCAATAAAACAATGTTTTGTAAAAATGAAAATTCAGGACAACATTTCACTAACGCGTCAAAAACAAAAGTCCAAAACTTAATCGAAATCTTATTGATTCAAAATTTTATCGCAAATGTCAAATGTCACTTGATTAACGTCAAATTTGAAATTACAGATTGACTGTATGATATTGAAATGATGTTAAAATGGTAGTTTAAATACGCGAATAGGTCATCAAATAGAACTCTGAACCTACCTCTCATTAGGTAAAGAAACATGTCACTCCATCATGTTAACCGAAGTGAAGCACCACAAGGTTTGTTTACCAAACGAGTCGTTTAGGGTAGAGCATTTTTCACGCAAGAACTGTCATGTGATACAAGTTGATACAACAATCAGGGAAGATTACGTAAAGATTTATTACCTGTGTCATCGATAGAACATTTACCCTTCATTAGCTACGCGTGGAACGAAGCCCTACAAGCTCCCTACCAGGCAGATTTTCTTTGAAATTTATTGTTTGCGTTTACATTAATAAGTAAAGTTGGGTTATGAATGTGCAGTTTCATAAATAAATAAAGTTAAAGTATGTTGTACACAGTGCAGTCTAGCTCCAGAGTAAGCAATTAGGCTTGTACTACGGGTACTAGACAACAGATTTGAAAAGATCTAAGTAACATAAAGTAACATGATCAGCCCGTTAATTTGTTCCACTGCAGGGCAAGGGCCTCCTCTTGGTGGAGTTAGGCAGTAAGCCGCCACGGGAGCCTACTCCGGATTGGCGAATGTCCCATGTCTTCGGACCGTGGTGAGTTCTAAGACATGTCGATTTCCTCGCGATGTAACTTCCTTTACTCTTCAGACTTCCTTTTCTCTTCTTCTTACAGAGCGATGTTACTAGCGGACATAACTTTTTCAAAAAAGTTATGTGCGCTTGGTGTGCGGTGTGTGGCCTTGGTCCGCGGCCTGGATTCGAATCCACGACCCTCGAAATCAAAGTCGGCATATCTATCACTAGACCAACACTGCTCTACCGCGGATATAAGCAGTTACTACATAAAATTAGGTCTTATGTTTTTGAATACAATCCTGAACCAGACAGAAATTTATATCACACCATAAATATTTGTAGCCGGCGGGAATCAACTCTACACTCTACGTGCTATAGAAGTCTTCTTTTACAGTAGAATATAGGTAAACATTGCATTAGGCGGACTTCATAATTATTCTACATACTAAAACATAATTTTAAACAAGCTACAGCTGGTAAAGTGCCAAAATACAATAATATGTAGCTCCAAATGTTCAAATAATATTCAGTATTTATTTTAAATATAGTGTTTAATGGGTTTAATACTGTACATATTTAAAAAAAATACAAAATAGAAAACCTTCGATAGCTTAATCGAATTTTACAATTTTATACATATTGAAAAATGGATGTATTTATAATTGAAATTTAATTATCTAAATATGTTTAAACACAATCAATTCAATACGTGAATATATGGTTAAAGAAGTGAAGATAGATAGTGTAAAGTCTTTGAAACGTGCGTTTAATAACTAAATAAATAATCAAACCGAAAAATGAGTTTAATTAATATCATAAAAATAAGTAGATATACACTCTTTACCGACTAGCGTGACTGTACCTTTGTAGACCTGTATACGATGAGTTGGTATGTAAAATACGTAATCTGTAATGTGAATAGTTTGAGATTTTGGACAACGCAAAATATCGGGTCGCGCGGCGGATAAGGTAGAACTGTTAACATTACATTGTATGTATTTAAGTTTCGACTCATGGTAGGGCTGGCTGCTGGTAACAGCAAAACGAATGATGTCTGGTGTTTATAGCATAGTAAAAGAGAAATTATACGGGCAAGTCGGCCATTTTGGATTGACGGCGATCAAAGATTGATTTTGGTAGTTATTTCTCAATTTAGATAAAAGCGAGTGTTTCGGTAATAGGTTTTGTCATTGACATGATACGATTTGGCAGAGTTACTTTTTATAAAGACTATTCTATAAATAGGTAACCAGTGCCCCGATTCGTATTGTCCAAAATTTTAATTGCACTCAAAATGAAACAACTTGCAATGCAACCATAGAGTGATAACCATATAGAGTTAATAAAGAGGAAATAACCTTTAAATTTTGTATTTTGTTCACTACGTGTTATTGGCAGAATTTGTGATCACACGAAGCCATTAACCTCCAAAAAAGAACAAGAAGAAATGTAATCTCGGACAATTCTAATAGCTAAGTACACCAATCGTCCTTTTTTATCGTGGAGAATCTAATTAAGACCGTCAGGCCGCTCCCGGGGGAGAGCGGCCCGTGTGTGAAGGATCCCCCTGGCCTAAAGTGTTAGGCGGCCAAGGGTATACCCACGGTATCCCTCACGCCGCAAGTGCGGGTCAATGGGACAATGCTGTCGCATACTACCGTGAACCCGACAACGGTTGGCCGCGTCCGGTCTCGTCTCAAAAAACCCTTAAAGAATGATTTATATGAGACCGTCTCGAGTCCTTTGCTCAGCGAGCAGTCCATCAATCTGTTGCAACCGATTGGTGGCCGAGCAATGGACAACGAAGCTCGAACCCGGCCGGTGCTCGTGACGGTCAAATATAAATCATCTCTAAAAGGGAAAAATGCTGACGAGAGGCGACGTGGGCACGCCGCCGCCATCTTGGTGCTCATTGGTTGGCGAAGAGCTACCCCGAGCTCGCAAATAAGGCGGCAACAAGTCGTTGCGCCTGGGGCGTTGAGAGCCAGGGAGGATCTCTCGCAGCCTCCTCTTCAGACTGGAAGACTAGCTCACAGTACTTGCGCAGGGCCTGCCAGGCTTCGTCACTATAATGGCAGCGATGACGGCTATCTGAACATTTTCTATGTTATAATTAGTGTTTTCTGCTTGTATTTGTTTTCCGAGGTGTCCAGTATCTGGTGACACACCTACCTAATAAAATATTTATTGAAAATATATTATACTAGCTGCGCCCTGCGATTTCACCCGCGGCATACGTTGCTACGAGAATGTGCGGGGATAAAAAGCCTATGGTTTATATATATTCCTATATTATAGCTACCTATATTCCAAGTTTTATCGCAATCGGTTCAGTAGTTTTTGCGTGATTAAGTAACAAACATACACACATCATGCATATACGTACTCACAAACTTTCAGGTTTCTGATATTAGTAGGATTTTGCAATTTTGCTTCCTAAACCTACAGTTTGCTTTCTACCTTATAATAATTGAGTAGAAATAGGAAAACCTTTAACTTTATTTAAAAAAATATACATATTTCATTACAGTTCACGATGTCGCGGCACCGGCGCTGCGCAATGGACCGGGTCAAATCAAATAATTTTACATACAAACAGTTAGACTAGAAATAATATCTTTACCTACATGCCATGTCAAGCAAAGTAATATGAATATTAAAAAGACGACGGTAATGCCCTCATTATCCTTAACTTTACGAGCGATGTTTTTTAAGACGATTTACCTATGCCAAACCCGTACCAAAACACCATGTAGGTAATTTTGTTGTTATGAAATCTAGACAGAGACAATTTAAATTGTTGTATTCACGTCAATTTTCACGTTAGTAAACAAATTACGATTACAATTATTATTATTATTTCTTATCGGTTGTGACCCGATTATGGCCTTTTGGAAAGTAGCTAGTGTCAATTATCAATTTTTGTAACTTATTTGCAATTTACATAACAAATAACAATTTGCAAGACAGTCAAGTCGTCGTCGTAAAAGTCAAGTCAAGGAAGTCATTGTAAATGGTGGCTCTTTACAATGACGGTTCATGTGTGCTGTGGAGACAACGCTAAAGTCCACTGTACAAGTGTAATGAAAGTGAAAATCGGTGCAAACCGGTGTACAATGCACAGTTGTACACCTTCATGAAACTAAATTGATTAATATGCCCTTGAAGTGAAACAATTTACACGCATTTAAACTAGGTTTCACAAATATGAAAATTTTACAACACATCTCAACGCGTTCCCGCCAAAACTTCACGACTACAATTAAAACTAGCGACTCTGTCAAATTTATATCCCTAATCGCAAAAGTAAAAAAAAACAATTGTTTCTATCGATAGGTATTTATTAGCAACAAAGTTACGTAATAGCTAGATGGTTTTGTGATTTTAATTGTCATGGAAAAAAAACGACGAACGCAACAAAAACAAAAGACGTTTGTAACAGAAACAGAAGTCGGACGAAGCGGGGTATATGTACCTTACAGTTTTTGTGGCTTTTTAGCCTAATTTACATTATGAAACTAGTGCCGTACTTTTTATTATACGGTCCATTTTACAAAACCAGTCACGCAGAAGTCACTGTTTTTTTTTATTCGATCAAACACAATTATAGTTGCAACAATGCAATGCGTACCTTTTTTGTTCGACCAAAGACTTCAAACAATGAAAAATTAGCAAAAGAAAATTATTTCTACAATTCGACTGTTACTTATACAAGATGTAACAGGCAAACCCTTTTAAGCCGAAAGGCGGTTGTTCTAGACGTCTAGGCGAACAACTTTTGTTCTACGACTTTTAAAAATTCGAACTTTTTTTAAAAAAAATTGAGGTTTTATTTCACTGAAAAAACAGCTGCTTTTGAAAATAAAGGTAATTGAAGGTTTGATTGTAGTAGACCAAACTAAACGAAAGGACAACATAAGGTCAATGACCTCGAAATCTAAGAAACAGCTGATCTTCAAGTAAACTTTACACTTAAATTTTTCGAAAAGTACTTCGAATTTTCAAAAGTCGTAGAACAAAAGTTGTTCGCCTAGACGTATAGAACAACCCCCTTTCGGCTTAAAAGGGCTTGCCTGTTACATCTTGTATAATACATCCACCAAAACTAATTAAAACCCACTCTACCAGTTCGTTTGTTATTGTGATCCTTACGTAATTGCTGGAAAGTTCGAATACATATTTTTTTTTGTTGCGGATGACAGGCAACAACAGTGGCCTACTTATCGTGAACAGAATTAGGTCACCTCGCAAAGAGATCGGCAATGAGATGCAGCTTCCAAAACTTCCTTATTGGCGCAATATAGTGATGTGAAAAATGTATAAAGAGAAACAAATGTACTCACAGAAGAATAAAGAGATGTGTATCGAATTAATAAGCACTGCGGGTAATGCCACAGATAACATAACAAGGAAACAGTACCCACCACCTTAAAATTCCAAAATTGTTATTTTTAATATAGTTTCAGATATGCTCTTTGGCTTTAGTATTGTTTTTCATAAGCCAAGCCTGACCAAATTTAGTGTTTATGACAATCTTGAGATATTATTTTGAGTAATGATGCGGAACTCTGAAGTGAAGAAATTGCAAGAAATTTAAGTTGGAGCTATGCTTGGTATCCAAGTATAAGTTAAATAGATGAAAGTCAGATCTAAGATATTTAAGTCAGATACAATATCTCCAAGTCGGATATATATCCTAAGATCTAATCAATCCGAAACATAAACATTACTATTCCCAAATAAAATCGAAATTTTCCCTAATAGTGCGTATGGGATTCGGAATGCCATAAAGTTATTATCGCCTTGATCTCCATTGACTTTGCTTTACGGAGCGTGTGTGATCGATGTTATATCATAAAGTTTCTCGTAAACTTTCTGACTCCAAGGAACTGTTACGAAGGATTTATGGGAGAAATTTGGACCAAGATATTGACGTAAGTAGGTACCGAAGTACAATTAATAACTACTGCTACCTGCTACCTATCACTCACTTGGCTACTGTAGGAAGGTAGGTAGATTACTGTGGGGAAGTAAAGTTAGCCAATTAAGTTATACTTCGTCTCTATGGTATTTAAGGGTTATTCAGTTTGTAACGTTAATTTATATGTATTTCCTTTAGAGCAGTGTTGGTATAATGGTGGTGGTGGTAATGGTGTCGTGGTTTCGAATCGCTCTAGAGCACCAATGTCTTTTTCTTTAAGAAAAAATTATGTGCGCTATTAACATCGCTCTTACGGTGAAGGAAAACCTCGTGAGGAAACATACGGCTAAAGTTACGCACAAACGCCCAGTTGTAGGGCTATTTGCGAAAAACAAACAAACCAAGATCAATATAAAAAAACTTGTTTTTTAAAGTTATTAAACTATTATTAATTATGAATTATTAAATCTCACAACATTGTTTCATAGCTCAACGTTTTAAGACCTTTACAGGTCTCTACTTCAGGTTCAATACCACTCAATTAAAACCGATTAACAACTTTAAATTCAATCCAACATCGAAGTAACATAAGAAAAATCTATGATATTTGCTTGATATTTTACTTATAGTATAATACAATATTGGTTTTATCTTGAAAATGCTTTGAAAGGACAACAGCCGCTGTAATCAGTGAGATAGATAATTTCGAAGATAGGATTCTTCTAGCTGTGATAAATCGGGTCTTCAATTCATGCCATCCCCAAATCGAAAATTCATACCATCCCCAAATCGAAAATTCATAAATTGGTTAAAGCGGGGTTTAGTTTACGAAACTACATTTACCCTTTTTCGAAATCTTAAATCAAAAATGTAATCAATTATCAAAGGAAAACGACTTTCAAACGAAATATATGAGTTTTTTGCTTACATTTTCGATCTGAGATTCTGTTGTGGCATACTTTTTAGAGTAATTTTCACAAAACAGTTACGTAAACGCAGCATTATAATCTCTATCTATTTGATATAGTTGCGTCCCGTAACTGCTGCGAAATTGCGTTGGTGAAATTAACTCTATACTATAATGCATGCCAAGTTTTGTAATGGAAACCTCGCTTAACTTATTGATTGCTCCCGACTCTGTGAATAAGATAAGCGCATCGAGAAATGGAAAAAGCACCATTAGTTGATAAGTTACCAATAACAGTTTCCAATAGCTAGCTAGCTAGCTGTATCCCGCAGTTTCACTCGCGTAAATCCTGATCTCTTGGATTCAAATTAGCCTATGTTACTCCTCGATAATGTTGCTTTCTATTGCTAACAGAACTTTTGAAATCGGTTCAGTAATCTTAGGAGATTACTCCCAATATAAATACCTACTCACATACATACTTGTTACCAACGTTATCTTTTTATAATATTAATTAACCCCCTTACTTATAAACGCTGATTAACAGCTGCATAACTATATATCGTTTGTCTTATACTGTGACATGAAGTTTAAAAGTTGACAGAGAGAGACAAACGTCACATAACTTTGTCATCTGTTAATCATAGTTTATAAGTAAGGGGTATAGATTAACCCCCTTATTTATAAACAATAATTAATGCGCTGCATAACTCTATGCATCGTTTGTCTTTTACTGTCACATGAAGTTTCAAAGTTGACAGACAGGACAAATGTCACATAACTTAGTCATGTGTAAATAATATTTTATAAATAAGGGAGTAAGTATTAGGCATTGATGTAAAGATGTGACGCGGATGGCGAGAGATGAGTTATGTCTTTTTTGTACTTCCAAAAGCGACCCATATTACAAGTATATCTATCTATGTAGTTGTTAAAAGACAATTTGTGTACAAAAAACTCGCTTTGAAATAAACTTTTTATCGTCACCCATCGAGTTTTTAATAATACCTACCTTCCCTACATAGGTGGCTACCTGTCTATCTTCAAGATAAAAGTTATCTTTTGGAACAAGAGATTCTTGTCACGAAGGGAATGTTCGTGAGATTTAGCCCCCGTGTTTTGAAAAAGTTACAATTTGTAAAGAACCTTGATCTTTCAGGTGACAATTTATTGGTTTGTTGTTCCGAGGTACTATTGACTTTTTATTATAGACTATCAGCGCCCCACGGTTTCACCCGCGTAAGTCCCGGGATAAAAAGTAGCCTACTGTTATTCCAGGTCGCCAGCTACGTATATTCCAAGTTTCATCGCAATCGGTTTAGTAGTTTTTGCGTGAAAGAGTAACAAAGTCACACACATACATACATAAATACTTTCGCGTTATAATATGATTGAACGACTCACGTGTATCTAGCTATATACAAATAATATATTATACTCGAACCAAAAAAGGTATTGTTTGTTGTGGCTTTATCAGAATAAGAGTTAAATTCTTTTAGAAAAGAGATTTTCACACGAACAAGCTGAATACAAAAACGCCACTCAAAATTTGACGGCTTCTTGAATAATTGAGCAGCTTCTATATTAAGAATTAGTATTGAAATTTTCGAGTTTGGTGCGCTTCGCTCTGAGCAATACCTGAATCTATACCTACTTATTTGCTGTCCACGGTATACCAGTCAGCTCAATGGTCACCAGAAGCCAAAACTAATAATTTCGAAATACTTTAAAAAAGGGTTCATGGTAGAAATACATACTAGTCACCCGAACCAAGCATTTCGCATCGTTATTCTTTATTCGTACTGCGAGGGAATGGAATCGGTTGCCTGGGTATGTCTTCCCGGAAGTCTGGGGCAACTGCCTAAACTTGGGGGTCTTCAAGTCACGAGTGAACAGGTATCTCTTATAGGTAAGCGTGTAACATCTTAGACCACATCGTCGCTTTCTATCAGGTGAGATAGTGGTCAAACGATTACCTATCAATTATAAAAAAAGCCCCGGTTCCTCATAAGCCTAAGGTGTAGTGTAGATTGCAAAAGGCAGAATATTATACGGATCCAACGCCATAGAAGCATGTTTCCGCCGATTTAAATAAGTAAGTAGTTTGTTTTTGTCTTTCCATTCTTTGTTTATACATATGTTGAAATAACTTATAATGTTTACAGACGGCTAAAACTACTCGAGACAGACTAAAACAATCAACAGTCAGCATTTCTATTTACTCAGTTTGGTTCGGATAAAATGTAAATTTTATAGTAGGTACGTTGTGAAAATCCCTTACTAAAACATGAGCGCACTTCGACGGCGTCTGAGATAAAAGAGAAAATACCTAAACTAAATATAGATTAAATGATTTCCAAAGAATCCAATTGTATAAAAGATTAACATTAAATAAAACTAAAATATTTATACCTACCTACGTATTAAAAATACAATTTAGTTTTTGGTACAAATTAAGCATTTAGAAACTGCTCAATTATTTAAGTAGCCCTTAAAATTTAAGTGGCGTTGAGTCACAAGTAAACGGAAAGCAGGCGGGACTTTCCCGTCGCCTTCCGCATTAACTATTCTTTGGCAAGAGTCCCTCTTTCGGATTGAGAAATAATTCAACCCATTAAAAGTATATAATATAAATCCTAATTGCAATAAAGTTACATAACATATTCATTTTCGCATGCGGTTGGCAGCGAGGTGCTTAGCACACATGATATCAATCGGAACGCAATTCTTGTCCCAAAAACAAATTAAAATGTAGTTAGACGTCCAATATCACGGGCTATGGAGCACCGGACCTTTGGAAGACGTGCGTGGACCGAAGCCAACACTTAGACGCGAATAAAATAACAATTTTATTCGCAATTTATGCTAAGTCTTTATGTCTGCACTATAAAATGTGCAGCCAAGAACAGCGGGGGTAGAAGTACTAAGAAATTACGGATGAAAACAACCATGGGCTATTATACCTACTATGGTGATGTGATGGTAGTGGAGCGGTCTAGTTAGATAGAGTTGTAGTTTGTTTACTAACACAATAGGCATAGGTACATTTGAAAAGTAACAAACAAAACTAGAATCTAAATTAACAGTAAGCTGTCGACGCCACCCTCCCGCGGCATGGTACCCAAAATACTGGCAGCGTTCCTGCGCTGGATAGCTAGGCTAAACGCTGGGACAAGAAACCACCAGCCCTCGGATCACCCGAAGCCTCGACAAGACGCGCCGACAACTCCCTGAGAAAATTCCTACTACAAGGCCCCCTATATCCAACAGTCTCAAAGCTCAAAGCCTAAAGCCCAGTTTAGTTGTAGTTAGACTTGTAATGTTAGTTGGATGGACATGAAGGTGACCTGTAACCTTTTAATTTCCATAAACATAGAACCTTTAGTTGACCTTCAAATTATGCTTACTCTTACTACGCCCTTTTTATCAGACTTCAAAAATGAAAACGATTTCCAAGCTAATAGTTTTACCACAACTACTAAACTGTGCTTTTACCGTTCGTCATCGGTTTTTAAATTGGCAGAGACATGTGATGTCGCCGTCGGCTCCTAGGTTTTCAGAGTTTCAGATAAACTGTCAATACCTTTTTTGATTCAATAAACTTAGGGCCGACGCTATCTTGCTCTTGTGAGTGATTATAATTAGTGTCAGCAAAAATGTAACAAAAGCTGAGTTGACGCATAGGATCGGTTGTGAAGACGTCTGGAGGACATTTTATTGAATCATTAAGCTATTGGACCTTATAGTCAAGGACCTATTAGTCTAAATTATAATTTTTATGCTAGCAAATATGCCATGATAACCATGAAGCCTTATTATACCTTCCTTCGTTCAAGACGGTTCGGTTTTTACCCGGCTTCAATGAAAGTTTAAGTTTTTCGCGCTGATTGCATGTTTGTAATATTTTTTATTTCCTCGTATCTTCCAAACCATTCATAGATAGGTGACATAAATATGAAATCAACCTGGCACCACATTCTAAGTTAATTTTATTTATGAGCTAATCGAATTTGGATTTCTTGTTGATTTATCGATCTAAACTTACATAGCACTGCTAGCCCTCCTATGCAGCAGCTGCAGTAGACTCCCGTCTCCCGCCGAGGAGCAGAGGCTGCGCGAGCGCGCTCTCCTCTCGTGTTCTCTGGCTCTTTCCCCACGCTCGCGCCATCGCGCCATCAGCGACTCGAGGCACAGCATGGCGCCACCATCGCACACCATCAGCCCGTGCCACGACACACTTGGAGCTAGGTTTCACTTTGACACGTAGAAAATGCAGTTTATACTCTGCTACTGTTTGTTTAGGGGCAAACTGCTACATTTATACTATTTTGTCGATTATAAATTAAGCGATTAGCCGACTTTGACTAATAGAAAAGGCAGTTCTGCAGTCTGTCATCAAACTTACAAAAACACCCCTCTTTTTTTTCGTAAGAGGCTATAAAGAAACACCGGACTTCAAACTGCTGAAATATACGGTAGGAAAAGAAAATACAGCCACATTGGACTGTATTACGTTACTCCGAATAACAAACCGAGAATAATGTAATTGCGAAACACGTTACTGCGAAAACCAAAGAACGCGAACGAACATAACTGCGATATTGTGGTAGCGCGAATTATTATAACTCCGATATTATAGACTGCTAAGCTCTTTACTGCGAACGTTCAAAACTAATTGATAGCAACCTCCTTTATGGAAGTTGGTTAAAAATAAATGAATAAAGAGATGAGCTTCGTCCGTTTATCTTCACATTTCTATTATTATGTTAAAAGCGTTTTTATCGGCAATTGTAAGATCAAATAGGCTTTCGTTTTTTTTGGGAATTCTCTAAAACCTAGTTACATTGAAATATGAATCTGACAATAATATTAAGTCTTTTGCTTTACCATTTGTTGCTAGCTAGTAAGAAGTAACTTAACTCTGTGTTAACTTAGCATAGATAAAAATAAAGATAAGGATTTTTTTTACAAAAAAGAACCTAAAATAAACTTTAAAAGTGTCAATGAGCAAGGCAATCTGCAATTAAAATGTCACAGACATGCCTCAGGCCGTTCCATAACTTTTGAAACGTTGCAGTAATTGTTTGTTTTTTAACTTGAAATCATTAAATTAAAGACAGTATAATAAAAAAGGAACGCGATTAAAACCTAAAAACGGATTTAATTATTATAAAAATGTTAACCAGTTTTCGAATAAAAAAAAAAGAGGGATAAGGCATGTTTGAAACATGTCAACTGTAGGATAGGTGCCCAGGTAGAGTCAGTTTCATAGATAATAGATATGTATGTCCTTCAGATGTAACATATTTTATAATCTTACAAATATTATAAACGCGAGACTTTGTATGGATGTATGCGAATTTCTTACTCTTTCACGCAAAAACTCCTGAACCGATTGCAATGAAACTTAGCACATAGGTAGCTGGGGTCCTGGAATAACACATAGGCTACTTCTTATCCCGATATTCTTGCGGTAACGGGACCAATGCGGGTGAAACCGCGGATAGTACCTAGTACTTATTTCAATACAGATGGATAAGTTGATTTCTATTTAGGTATTTCAATGCAGATCTAGGTATCGAATTATTTATACCTTTTAACGTTTTTATGTTTTGTTGTACCACTTTGACGGATACGTGACTCGATTCAATTTCACCTTTTAAAGTTCAATGATCTACCAGACCAATATTCAAGTTAGTACTTTTAGTAACGACGAATGCTTACATTTTGCAATTATAATTAAAACAGCAGATGCGTTTTATTCAAAGCGAAATTCTAACGAAAATAATAAAAAAAAACAAGAATATTTTAGTTCGTACAATTCGAGAGGTCATTTAGGTTAGCCCACTGAGACCAAGGTGGGACAGCATTTGCAAATCAGACAAAACGGTTACCCCTGCCTTAAACTTGCTCATTTAAATAGACATTTCGAACACTGAAGTTTATCCCGAACATTCACAAACTTTACGCTTCAAACTTGTGGAGAAGATTTATTGTTTATTTAAAAGTTTGTCGCGTTCGAACCGGCCGGGGTTGGAGCGACCAACGTGACTGCTTCGCATGGCAGCTGCCCGATAACTGCGCCAGTTGAATCGGCTACGTGGAGGTTTTACGCTACGAAGCTACGAAGGCTTCGAGGGTTAGGCTACGACACCGTAGCTCGTAGCGGTAATGGGTAACGCGCCTACGGACATGACCTCAAGCGTCGACTGCCTTCAACCCTTCTTTGAGTTATAGCTACGCTCGGTCGGTTTTTGTATTGTGGTTTGTTACGTGAGCAGACGTATCTACGTCGCTTAAAATGTTACTTTCATGTAGTTGGACACTTTAAATAGAGAATAGAGATAATACATTTAAATAGGTTGTACAAGACCACAGTACATAGAAAGGCTGGGGCTTGAAGCACAGCAGTATGGAAACTACCTACAAATGCTGGAAAACGTCTCACTCACATGAACATGCACGTCGTCGACGAGCCCCTAAAGGGGTTTCGCGTAGATGCTTCGACGATGCGCGACTTCTTTCTGACCTGGTTGTTTGTTTTTTTATTATTTATTTTAATTGTATTGTTTGTATTTTCATTATATACTACTAGCTGCGTCCCGCGGTTTCACCCGCGTAAGTCCCGTTCACGCGGGAATAACGGGATAAAAAGTAGCCTATGTGTTAATCCAGGTCCCCAGCTACCTATATTCCAAGTTTCATCGCAATCGGTTCAGTAGTTTTTGCGTGAAAGAGTAACAACCTCACATACATACAAACTTTCGCGTTTATAATATTAGGGGTTAAAGTATGAAATTGCCGATTTGTACTGAAAATCTTAATTGTTTATTTTTTAAATTTTTAACAAATTTATTTAATCAAAATAGTTGCCATTATTATCTATACATTGCTGCCATCTAATGGGAAGGTTATTAATGCCTTTGCGAAAGAACTCCGACGATCTAGACTGCACAAACTGTGTGAAAGCATTTTGTACTGCCTCCTGGGAAGAAAACTTCTTGTCACGTAGATAATTGTCCAAATCACGAAAAAAATGGTAGTCCGTTGGAGCAAGGTCTGGTGAATACGGAGGATGACGAATGGTTTCTAAGTGCAGTTCTTGAAGGGTCAAAATGGTTTCTCGTGCTGTGTGAGGTCTCGCGTTGTCGTGGAGCAATAATGGTGAAGATCGATTCATGAGTCGGGGCTGTTTTACTGCTAGTTTTGTCAACATGGTTCGGAGTTCGGCACAATAGACATCTGCCGTAATTGCTTGACCAGATCGAAGAAAACTATAGTGAATAACACCATGCTGAGACCACCAAACAGTTACCATTACCTTTTTATTGGTAAGTTTTGCTTTAGGACACTGTTGTGGCATTTGACCTGGGGTCAGCCATTGCATTTTTCTTTTCCGGTTATCATAAAGAATCCACTTTTCATCACATGTTACAATTCGATCCAATATTCCTTCATTTCTGTACCGGTTCAACAAGGCAACACAAGTTTCAACACGCGTTTCTTTCTGCAGATCAGTCAAATCATGAGGCACCCATTTTTCGTATTGTTTTATTTTATTGATTTGACGCAAGTGAGTCAATAAAGTGGGTAAGGTAACGTTAAACCATGCCGCTAATTCCTGGGTAGTTTGACTAGGATCGGCTTCCACTATCTCTCTTAATTCATCGTTATTCACCTGTGTGGGCGGTCTTCCTCGTGGCTCGTTCTTTAAGTCGAAATTTCCATCACGAAAGCGTTTAAACCAAAATCGCACGGTGCGTTCATTAGTAGACCCCTCTCCAAACGCAGCATTGATATTGCGGGCTGTTTCTGCCGCGTTAGTTCCGCGTCGGAACTCGTATTCAAAAATTACTCGAATTTTCGCAGTATCCATCTTTCTTGTCTAAATTGAATAACAAAAACAATTGAAAGTCGATATTCAAATGTTTCACATTTTTTAAAAAAAGAACATCACAGAAACCATTTGAAAAAAGTTTCATTCGAAAACCTCAAACCATGAAGATTCTATGTCAATTCAAAGAACCTATTGCAATAAAACGGCAATTTCATACTTTAACCCCTATTATTAGTAAGAAGTAAGATAAGATATATTTATTTTTTTTCCATCTTCTCTGATCTTGTATACCTTTTTGTTTAGTTGTGTGCTTGTCTGAATAAACTTATTATCTTTCTTTTCATTCTTTCTTTAGATGGTGCCGCGTCATGACGAGTGTGCACGTGTGTGTGTTGCAGTTTCCGTATTGTGTACAGTTTCCATACTACTCCCTCTATGTACTGTGACAAGAATAAGATACCTAAGCCTACTTTAATATTATAAAGCTGACAGTTTGTGAGTATGTTATGTACGTATTATGTGTGTTTGGTACTCAATCAAGTAAAAAACCGCTGAACTGTTTACCATGAAACTTGGTATGTACATATATACATACCTGGAGACCTGGATTAACACATACAAGATGTAACAGGTAAGCTCTTTTAATCCGAAAGGGGGTTGTTCTAGACGTTTAGGCGAACAACTTTTGTTCTACGACTTTTGAAAATTCGAAGTACTTTTCGAAAAATTTAGGTGTAAAGTTTACTTGAAAATCAGCTGTTTCTTAGAGTTCGAGGTCATTGACCTTATGTTCTTTCATTTAGTTTGGTCTACTACAATCAAACCTTCAATTACCTTTATTTTCAAAAACCGCTGTTTTTCCAGTGAAACATAATCTCAAAATTTTCAAAAAAGAGTTCGAATTTTCAAAAGTCGTAGAACAAAAGGTGTTCGCCTAGACGTCTAGAACAACCCCCTTTCGGATTAAAAGGGCTTACCTGTTACATCTTGTATACTACGTTTTATCTTGATATTCGATCGGGATCAGCACAGCTATAGTTTTAAATAAAGCTCATTTTACTCAACATGCTATAGATCAATCTTTTGTTTTGAAATTGTCATCGAACTCAATCTATACATATATATAAAAGAAAGTCGTGTTAGTTACACCATTTATAACTCAAGAACGGCTGAACCGATTTGGCTGAAAATTGGTGGGGAAGTAGCTTAGAACCAGGAGAAGGACATAGGATACTTTTTATCCCGATAATCCCGCGGGATCGGGACTTACGCGGGTGATAACTATTTATTAGATGAAAATTTGCATAGGGATAGTTTAAATGATGGAGAGTAATATAGGATACTTTTGATCCCGAAAATCCCGCGGGATCAGGAGTTACGCGGGTGATAACTATTTATTAGATGAAAATTTGATTAGGGATAGTTTAAATGATGGAGAGTTACATAGGATACTTATGATCCCGTAAATCCCGCGGGATTTGATCCCGAAAATTCCGCGGGATCAGGACTTATGCGGGTGATAACTATTTATTAGATGAAAATTTGCATAGGGATAGTTTAAATGATGGAGAGTAACATAGGATACTTTTGATCCCAAAAATCCCGCGGGATCGGGACTTACGCGGGTGATAACAATTCAATGAATGAAAATCGACACAGGGGTAGGGTAAGTGATGTAGAGTGGCATCATCATCATCGTCATCATCATCCATCGTCATTGATCGTCATCCATCGTCATTGATCGTCATCCATCGTCATCGTCATCCTTCGTCATCGTTATCGTCACCTACTGATGAAATACAAACTTTACCTTACTTCACCTACCTAACCGCAGTGCAAAACTCTACACTTAAACGGACGACTAGGGAAGTTCAATGGGCGACCGTTTAAGTGTGGATTATTGCATTGCGGTAGGTAGGTGTTCGAACAACGCGGGTGCGGAAACTGCGGAACTTGCGCGGGTGAAACCGCGGGGCGCAGCTAGTATATTTATAAAGATTTGTCTGAAGTACGTTGTAGGTAGATAGACAGAGCTTTTAACATTAGGTAATTAAATTGCGCACACACAACCTCTCACCCAAAACGCATATACCCTGCTCCGTTTCGTCGTGAGTAAAAAATAAATTTAGATTTAATCTGAGTATAGCTAGTTTTATTTGTAGGTATAAGATTTAGAAATATTTTTAGCAAGGAAATATATTTCCAAAAAATCCCCATGACAGGATTCAAACCTGCGTCCTTTCGCTAACCAGGCGACTGCTCTAACCACTGAGCTACACAGGAATCACGTGTCATGTTATATTTTTTTTCGGCTATATCTCTCCTTGCTAATTGTTTACCAACTAAGGCTTGATTGTATAAGACTGTTTTAATTATTGACTGTTTCATAGAAATTTCAAATAATAAACTTTATGGGCGATTTTAAAATACTTAAGTTAGAGTAAAGTAATAAAAATTGAAATCGTTTCATTCGAGTGATCAGTAAAACGGCACGTTTTTCATTTGCAACAGTTTGCACCGAGACCGAGCAATCTCACTCACTTCGTTTTAATTCTAACTTATGAAATTAACTAGATGCGCCCCGCGGTTATTCCAGTATTCCCTCAGGGGAATCTCAGCTTTCCACCTGAGTCCTCAGTATCCTTGTTAATAAACGTAGAGTAAGGCCGGAGTAGTGAAAAAAATCTTTGTCTTTTTTAATAAGAACTTTCAACGATTTTGCACAATAAAACACTTTATTTACTGGGTTTAATCGAATAAAACGCGATTAAATCCGGTAAATCAAGTGTTTTATTAAGAACTTTTAAAGTTCACAGACAGAAATAAAACGTAGAAAAATTACTCCCATCTTATTTCACATTTACCTGTAAGTCTATTTAATTAAATAGATGCAAAAGTGAGCTATTAGAAATAGAGTAACTTCATTCATTTCATTCATTGACGGCCTCTGTGGCGCTCGGACTGCGACGCAGAAGGTTGCGGGTTTGATTTCCGCCGTGCACAAATATTTCTGCTGACCATAAATGTTTGGGTGGTTCTGGGTGTATTATATGTATCATATGTATGTTTGTACAAAAAATGTATAATATTTAGTATATCCGTTGTCTAGTACCCACAGTACAAAACTAGTGCTTAGTTTGGGACTAGATAGCGCTGTGTGTGCAAAATTTATTTATTTATTTGGTTTTAAATTTAACAATGCTGAGGATATGTTATAGAATACTCGCCGTAGGTACCTATGCCTTAGCAAGCCTACTCCATCTAATAATGACCCGGGCTCTACAGCGGCAGCGCCACGAAATAGCTTAGATTAAAAGAAAGAAAGAAAGAAAAACATTTATTGACAACAAACATACACATAAGTAAATACGAACAATGGGACACAATTTTTATATAGATAATAACATAAGACAAAACAAAGATCGTTAAAAAGAAAGAAAAATAACATAAAATAAATACAAGGTCCAATTAATTGTTAGAATGTGAGCAGTGTGCCCGCTGTCAACGAGGATCTGCCTCGGCATACGTTGTGACTCCAGAAGAAGCCTTCCAGAAATCTTCCGGCAGCTCCCCCCAAAAGTTGCTTGCGCTGTTTAAATCATCTAAAAATTAGATGAAAAGGCCATTATTATTATTATGCCTTAGCACCTGAATCTTAAAAAGTAAACTAAGTTGGAAACGGACAGACATATTAGCTATTAGAAGTGAATTTGACGGGCAAGTTGATGCGTAATATTACATATGTGTGTAAAAGAAAAACCTTTTTTCCACCCCTTAAGATTATCCGATTCTGGTAATTTTTCATGTAATTAAGCTCGTTTCCATGTTTTAAATATGCAATTCGGTTTTTCTTTTTGTATGAAGAGGTAACGCGCCTTATAAAAATTATATTAAATAGTTTAAAACTCTTGATTTAAAAACAAAAGTTACATAACCTTAACCCATGCCTTTGTTGGTTTGTCTGTATAATAGGGGTTAAATAAATTAGGTTTTCATTAATAAAATATATTCATCTAAGTATCTACTTAACACTTACTTACTTAACTTTAAACATTTGACGCAGAGACGCGAGTTCAAATCTCGTCGCGATTGAATTTTTCCTTAAAATATTTCTATTAAAACATCTGTTTTACATGAACTTTACGGTTTGATTTACTGTTACTTTACTTTAATTTACTGTTTTCCTTAAAATATTTCTATTAAAACATCTGTTTTACATGAAAAATCGATAGGCCGCTTAGAAGTTAACAATTTGGCTTTCACTTTTACGAGATTATTCTGAGACTTTTCAAGTAACAGTAAAAGTCCCAAGCATTACGCAGTAAAAGCTAAAACAACAATACCTATCTAAAGATTTTTATCGAGTAAAACTGTCGATGTTATGGCACCCGATGGCCATAACAGTCGAACAGGCGAAGTCAATGCTCCCTTTACGGCACTACTTGGTAGATATTATGCTGAAAAACAGCTGCCTATAATTCACGGTCTAAGTGGAAAAAGTATCGTTAAACAGCTAAGTAAAATAAAATTTATTGAATGTAAATTACATTAATAGGTCAGCCATTAACACCCGTAATGTAGACGAGTCTAAGTAATTACTTGTTCACTGAGCGAGCGAAGCGTCTCTACTTGAAGTCTGACAAAATTGGTTTAGTCTGCCAGTAATGTTTGTAGGTATGTTGGTTCTCTTATGCATGTCGTATTTATCAACCGACCGTGATAAAACATGCTATTAAAAAAGTTTTAACTTTGTGTTTCCGCAATTAGCCCTACTATTGGGCCTTTGTGCGTGATTTTACCCCGTGGGTTTCCTTATGATGTTTTCCTTCATCGTAAGAGCGATGTTAATAGCGCACATTTATTTTACTTAAAGAAAAAACATTGGTGCGCGACCGGGATTCGACACCACGACCTTCGGAATGAAAGGCAGGGTATAGCTAACACTAAACCAACACCACCTCAAAAAAAACAACTTGGTATTATACAGGTTCCATGAACATACTTGTATTTTTTTGTGTGTTTTTTGGGGCATTTTTGATAGGTGCAGTATTTCTTCCACTAACGAGGCTAATCTCCGCCATAAAAGATAGAATTTTCAGAAAACTGAAACCTACGTCGTGCCAAAGTATTATGCCTTCGTCACTTTTTCTCTAACATTAAAAATTACTAAAAAGAGCGAGACAAGGCATTACTTACGGAAAGAAATTAGAATTGGCTATAATAAATACGGCCGTAAGAAGAAACTTCTGTAGAATTAATTACCAAGGGGTCAAATGGAGGTCTGTACTTATATTTTCTTATTTTTTTTGTAACTGATATAATTGACGATAATTTACGAGTAAGTTATCATCAGTAAAGACCTATAAAATTGATTTGTGAGAGCAGCAGTGTTTAGAAACTTTTGAAAAACCGGTCAAGTGCGGAATTCGTACATACATGAATGGTTCCGTATTATTATCACAATTGGGTAGGTACCAAAAAAATAATTACTAACCGATTTATTACAATACGATTAGAGTGACAACGTACGGGCCCTAGGGCTCTTATTTAGAATGACTCGTGCCACGTCGGGCAATTGAAATAGCTCGTTTTCTGCCGATTTCCGTTCGATGTCAGACTCTTGCGGCTAACTAGTAATTGAGACCACTGTTTGTTGTCGTGTGATTCACATAGAAAAATTACCGGCATCAAACTAAAATCAGTAGAAATCGAGCTATTAAAATCGCTTGAAGTGGCACGACATTTTCAAAAATACGGCCTCAGTACGGGCCCTGACAGTTGCATAGCAATTGAGCGACTGTAAACATATAAGATACACGATAAGTCTGTTGTATGGGAGCCTCCCTTAAATATTTGTTATATTTTGTTTTTAGTATTTGTTGTGCTAGCGTCAACAGAAATAAATCATCTGTGAATATTTCAACTGCCTAGTCATCACGGTTCATGATATAAAAAAAATGCTGCTAAAAGTGCTCGTAATCAATTCGCTTCAATAATTTATTCATAATATGGAGGTGGTAGGTAATACAATAAATAATTGGATTCCATTGTAAGTATATAAGCAAGCGACGACTCGCCTCCTCCGTCAAAATTTCACAGTGTGCGTACAACCTTAGACTATTGTTTTGGTCATTTATTTGTGTCCTTACGTAAATGTTATTTAATTACAACAGAAGCCCACCCTCATAGTTACCGTTGTTGAAGTATCAAACACAATTCAGGGGCTTTAGAAGGTAGGGATAGGTCCGTAATTATACTCTGTGGCTTTGAATGGAACGGATTTCCGCAGGGGCTATTGTTCTATGGAACAATATCACTGATCGATATTATATTACGGTCTTGGTGATGGCTACTTTTGTCCTTCCTTAATAAGTTAGGTACTTAAAGTAAGTATTGTTTCTGTACCTTTTTGGACACGGAAAAGTTAAGGCTCTAGTTGTTCTATCTTGAACCAAAAGCGCCACTTCGAACGATTTAAATACCTCGATTTCTATTGATTTTCGTTCAGTTTCTGTGTTTTTTCTATGTTAATCCACCTCGACGAGTGGTATAATATAAAGTATTAACTACTGGCTGCAGGAGTCCGACGTCGAACAATAATCAGCAGATATTGAATTATTTAAATCGGCTGAAGTGCAACGAGCGGTTCAAAAATAAGGCTCGCTCTAACACAAGTCGGGCTCCTGCCCCGAGTAGTTGATACCACTCGTTGCAGTCGTGCGATTCAAATCGAACTAAAATCGGTAGAAATCGAGGTAAGTATTTAAATCGCTTGAAGTTTCGCACTTGATTCAAAAATAAAGCCCATAGTTTATACTGTTGTGCGATTTTTTTTGTAGAACAAACCTAAATTGCAAATAACTTACCCGCTTAAGTCCCGCAGCCGCTCCCGCGGCAATCAGTCGGTTCAGTAAATTTTGCGTGAATGACTAACAAACATTCTCGTTTACTTGCCTTTAAAATATTATTAGAATTAGGAAGCTTTCATAGCAAATAAATGCAAGTTCTAGCTAGCCACATTTTCTCACGTAATTGTAGTTATTTCGTGCTGTAAATTAACGGTAATTAATTGGTAATTACGTAGTAGGTAAATTTATTCAGGTAGGTACGTACGTACTAAGTAGGAACAAGATGTAGTGCTAAATGCAGTAAATATGGCACCTTTCACGTAGGTAAGTGCTTTGTTAATAAATAACATGATGCATACCGGGCGACTGTTTGAATTGTTAATTACTTCATGCAGTAGAAGATGTTTAGTAGGTAGATAGGTAGTCGGTACATATACTCAATATCTACTAGACCGAGTTAGTAAGTATGCTGGCTGGGTAAATACCCAGCATATCTACTAACTCGGTAAAACCAATAGGTCTAACTTAAATAAGTTGGACATATTGGAGAGGTACTGATCGGTCAAAACGCAAGAAAACTAATATAATTTATGCGGAGCTAAGTTGTAACCATATTTATAAGTAGATGGATAGGGTAGCCTATGTGCTAATCCCGATATTCAGATGTATCTACATTATATGTATACCTACTACTAAGTTTCAGCGCAATCCTTTAGTTAGTAGTTTTTGTGTGAAGCCCCTGCGCCCCGCGGTTACACCCGCGCAAGTCGCGATCCTGCGTTGTTCTTCAACAGTACTTCAATGGGCGACCGTTTAAGTGTGGATTTTTGCATTGCGATAGGTAGGTGAAGTACGGCAAAATTTGTATGTCAGTAAGTGATGATGACGATGATGGTTAAAATACAACGAAAGTACGCAATTTTTAGTTTTATTTGAAATTTCATTGATATCGGTGAAGCCGTTTCCGAGATTAGCGCGCACAAACGCACAGACAAATAGACAAACGAACAAACAGACAAAAAGTTAAACTCGAAAATGGGTTCCGTTACGTTAGTACCTACATACCCCTAAAAATAGTATTTTAAAATATCTTTCAAATTTATACAGGCACCGCTAAGTTACGATTTTACTATAAGTACCTACCTACTTATTTATTTACTTAGTTGCTATTCTTACTTAAACACAAATGTTTAATTTACTTATAATCGATCTCTAAGCCTGTGGAATGGCACAATTATTCGTTAATAAAAAAATAATCTTTTTAGCCCTTTAAAAACGTGGTTTTTTATTTTTAAATTTATTAATTATTATTTTATTTTCTTTGTTGAAAAAGTGCTTGTGGAAAGTTGGTTTAGGTTGCATTGTCATCTGCTTCTGAACTATTCTCAAAGTTTCAGCCCGCTAGCTAGTCGGGAAGGGCCTCAAATTGAAGTTGCAAGACCGACAAACAAACAAGAGAAGTGAGTATAAAATCGTGGGTAAAATGGGATTTAGAGCTATAGTTAGAGCTTCGTATAATAAATGACAAATTTATAAAAGCGTCATCTATTATACGACGGCAAAACTATAGCGGTCATGCTAAAAAGCGCCATCTATTTTTTGATAGCGGCATTAAAATACTTCAACCTGAAACCACTAAAACGCGACATCTATCGCTTTTTGTTAAACTCACCATGCGCTGAGTTTTTGATGAAGTACATTCAAATATACCTAGATGTCGCTATTCATTTATTGTTCCTCTACGTGACGCAGCGAGAGTAAAATCAATATTCGTGAATTTGTGATACAAAGCAAACTTTTCTTCTTTTGCAAGCATATTGGTAGGGCTTAAATAGCACAAAAGAACATCATAATTTGGAAAAAAAGAGTTAAATCGTACAGCTGGAAAAGTTATTTGGTGACATTTTGTATTGTCAAAATATTGTCAATGTCAAAAAATCTAAACAAAGACTTAAGTCATCGCCAATCAACAAACAAAACATTTTAATTAAAAAATCCTCTTCAAATTAACAAATTACTGATGAAAAATTGTGGAAAAAGCCGTGAAAACGAGTTACTTTAATTTTAATCACTTACCGACTCGCCCACCCTTCGAGAGAAGAACTTCTATTAGCAGGTTTGCACTTTTTGTTTTGCGCACTGTTTATTTTGTTCTTTAATTTTACACTAAGTCGTTTTGGACTAGATGGTAGCTTAATACCAGTTGTGACATTCATTTTCCTTCACACACATACACTTAGCGCTGAGTTTGATAGGTAACTAGGTACTCTCTTTTATTTTCAGTAAAAACATGGACGAAGAAATGCTTGAAAACTCCGAATCTGAAACGGAACTGTTTGCATTTGAAACAGACCATCTAGCACTAAGAGGCAACAAAGATTACTGTACACTGCTCAAATACATAGTCAAACTGGAAGCTCAAAAAATGCAAGTGTTAAAAGACGTTGAAAATATTGCAGAAACACAGAAAAACGCTTTAGAAGACCCACTAAACTTTGTCGAAGATCTCAAATCAGGTAAGGTAAATTTTCCACCTCATCAGAATATTGCAGATTTACCTGACATTAACTGGGAAAGTTATGGAATTGATTTGGAAGATGACTTAAGAGATACGAAACCTACCAAGGAGGAATTAGATGGTATGAAAGTTCGCGGCAGAAAATTCACAGATAGCAAACCTGAAACATTTAACCAATTATGGTCCTGTGAAGAGCAGAAGAGGTTGGAAGAACTACTTGAGATTTATCCTGAAGAACCTATTGAGGCAAGACGGTACAAGAAAATAGCTGATGCTTTAGGAACGAGGACACCGATCCAAGTTATGAGTCGAATTCAAAAATACTTTGCTAAATTAGCTAAAGCAGGACTTCCTGTGCCCGGTCGAGCTCCTAGAAGAGTCAGCCGAGAAAGAAAGTCTATATTTTATAAAAAATCAACTTTCTTCCCCCAACTTCATGTGCCAGTCACCATGGACGATCCTTACGATAGTGGGGATACTCACGACAGTTTCACGTCCTCAGAACCTAAATCTAATAACAAACACATGATCGAGTTACTAAAAGCAGCGAAGGAACAGAGATTGCTCGATGAAACAACTCCTGTTTATCAAACTAAAACCATGTGTGTAGGCTGCAACAAGACTGGTTTTCTTGGAGCTAGGTGGACAGATAACACTGGCACTGACTATTGTACTGATTGCCTTGTTCGACTGCTACCGGCAGAACGCCTTATACCAGTCCGATAACAAATGTAGTCACAAAACTTTGATTAAATTTACGTTTGTTACACAAAGATTTTTGTTTTTATTTAATTCTGTAACTAAAATAAATAAATATTGCCTGACATAACACACAGCACCATCAAGCTCAAAACTAAGCACTAGGTTTGTACTATGGGTATAAGATAACGGATTTACTACACACTACTTTTTTTTCTCTTCGAACATTAATCAAATTCAAAGATAGGTTCAGCCTTTACCGCGGAGCTGTCGCGACTGAATATCCATTGGCCTGGAACACTGAACAAAGCTTAACCCTACCTAGTGGCTACGACGCTGGGAACGCATCCCCATACCTATCTTCATACGTAGCGCCCTACGCCAGTCATGCAACTCACCCTCTAAGGGTAAAAGCACACAGAAAGCGGAACGGTAAAATGCGGCGATAAGAGATAATTAGTTCAATTGAGTATAATACCTCCGTAAATTTCTAAGGGAACGTCTCTACGAGCGTTAGAATCGCGGCGATATTATCGTCGAGCCACCTATTTCTATACAATCTCTATTAACGTGTCTACACACGGCGAAGTTAACGCGGCGGGCGGCGGCGGCGCGGTGGGCGGTGCGTTGTATACAAATAAAGTAATGTCGCCGCGATTCTAACGTTCGTGGAGACGGTCCCTAATACGAAACTTGTCTTAGGAAGTGGAGCTCATTGGGCTAACTGCGCCAATCTCACTGGTCGTGCGAGCCGTGTTTTGGAAGATCTCTTAACCAGTTGGTTCCGGTTGTTACCTCTGATAGCAGTTATTATCATATTAATATTTCCCGGGCCTTATTCGCGTAATAAGACCCGGGAAACTATTAATATGAGTTCAAATTGTGTCTTAAAATGTTTAACATGTGTGTATGTTGGGAGTAATCTGCAAAACTATACTCGACCGATTTTCATGAAATTGAATATGGAGATTCATTGCTTTTAGCGTGCGCGGGTGGAATCGTGGGTTGAATAAAGTAGTTATAAAAAAGTTGTTTTATTGTAGGTCGCCGACCGTCTAGTTACTCTTTATTAGTCACTTAAGTAAGTTAAAAAAGCCGATTATGGATGATTTATATTAGACCGTCAACCGGCCGAGCTTCGTTGTCCATTCCTCGGCGAGCAGTCGATCGGTCTGTTGCAATTGCAACCGAGTGGAATAAGCAATAGCAATAAACAACGGAGCTCGGACCCGGCACGGCCAGGAAACGTCCTGATATAAATCATCTCTTAATAAGTTTTATTTCGCTGCGCTGCCCCGCATCGCTCTCTGTAAGTTCTCACCTCAAAACACACTACAAAGCAATTTAACACTATACACTCTAAGTAAGCAGTTTTTGCCGTGTTTAGTTTGCTCTTCTGGTGATAAAAACAAGTGCGAGGGCGTGATTAGACTTTAATTAATTAGTGGGTAGGTACGTACCTACATAGACACTTGTAATTTATAGCATAGTGTTTTAACGCTGGTGGTAATTAGGCACCTAAACTGGGGCTCTATTTTTTGAATTGCTTGTGCGAATCAATGGCAATTTAAGCTATCTAAATCGCTGGAAATAGGAATGGTTCAAAATGGAAAATTCCAAATAAATGGAAATTTAAATAGAATTCTATTGATTTCCGTTCGATGACGGTAATTTTTCTGTGTGAATCGCACGACCGCAACGAGTGGTCACAGACACTCGCCGCAGAAATCCGATATCGGACGAAAATCAGCAAATAAATAAATAGTAAAAAGTGGCACGATCTATTCAAATTAAAATCGGTCAACAATTCGTAGCATGCACACTCTTAAACTATGCCGCTATCGTTGCTATTTCTTTTAAAAGCTATAAATAGTTATTTTGTTATGTAAAACATAATCAAATGTACGTAGGTAGGTAGATATACCTGTTTAAAGTTTTAGTAAATTAGAGGTAGGTACTTGAAGTGAAATTTGAACAAGAAATCAACGTCTTGTGTTGTGCAAGCTATTCATATCTTTCTCATTTTCGGAAATAAGATTTTTGAAATGAAATCTGTACGAGGACTCCTAAAAGCTGATTTCCCTAGCTATTTCCTTTAGACAAAATTGTTTCCATCATTGCCTAAGAACCCAATTTTCAAGCATGTAAGCGTGCACACTACAAACTGTTGACTCACCTAGTTCCGCATTTCATTTGATACACTGAAAAATAATAGAAGACATTAATCAATTGCATTGCCATTTTTATTATAAAAATAGGGCCTGATCTACTTAGTATCTACTTATTTAATCTTGTGTTACATTATTGGCCTGGAAAAGCCCTAGGTGCCCGCCCATATGGCGAGATTTTCCGATCCCGTATAGTAAAACTAGTCTAAATTTAACTCTTTAGGTTAAAATAAATAAACATTAATAAATTTTTATTTTTATATTATGTAGATGGTAAGTAGCATTTTATTTTACTACGAACATTAATGTAATTGGAATATTTGTGTGAGAATTGAAATAAAATAATAAATAGTACGTACGTACATTAAAAAGGGACCACACATGCGTAACAGGGGCTTATTTTCAACATAAGAAGAACCTAAATTCTTATCTAAGTAGGTCGGTACCTAAGAAAATAAAGACCTTTATTTGTTTTTAGGCACTTGAATTGTACCAACGGCTATTCAAGATGAACGGGCATTTATCTCTAGAGGTAGACAAAAATTTCCCGTATGATGTTGATAATATTTAAACCGTGCGGGACAGAGGACAATTTATCTCTTTGTGATAAAACGAAACCATCCGAAATACGAAATGTAGATAGGTAGATATTACTTGCATGTGTTTATGTTTGTGCTATAGGTAACGACACGGTCAGAAATGCGAAAAGTACTTACTACTAGTACAGCAGGGCTATTCCAAAATGTAGGAAACAAATAAAACACAATGGACCCTACCATGATGTCTTATACCTATATACTTATTTCTTATCGGTTGTGAACCGATTATGGCCATTAGGAAATTAGCCAGTGTCATGTATTCTAATATATTATGCAAGTTATTTGCATCGAAACAGTCAAGTCGTCATAGTTAAAGTCAAGTCTAGGGAATCATTTGTAAACACGGCGGCCATTTACAAACAATCTTCACGGAGCCTTGGAGACAACACTAAGTCAATGTTTTGCACCGATTTTCACTTTCATTCCACTTGTACACCTTCACGAAACTAAATTGATTAATATGCCCCCGAAATTAAACAATTTGCACGCATATGAACTAGGTTTCACAAAAATGAAAAATTAGCACCACATCTCCTCAACGAGTTCCCGCCAAGACTCATATACCTATATAAGTCGTCGCGTTGTCATTCAGCTAAAAAAAAAACATCAAATAATTAAAAAAAAAAGGAAAGCAAAACTCCAAAATATATTAGATTTTTTTAAATTGTCTGTGGTTTTTAAAAGTAGTCGGGGTATTTTTTATTTAAAATTTACTTACTTTATTTTTTTGAACGACTAAAGGACGACATAGCAACGACAAACGAGCATGGTAGCGCGGAATATATACCGGGTTTTACTTGCTTTTTATTGATTAACGGCATTCTTTTTTTTAAACGACCGAGCTTCGTCAACTTTACAGTTGGCTTCTTCAAGGTGGACAGGTTAAAGGTTGGCTTGGAAGGTTCAAGTACCAACCTTGTTGGTACTTGAACCTTCCAAGCCAACCTTTAACCTGTCCACCTTGAAAAAGTCAACTGTAAAGTTGGTGAAAGCTCGACCTTTAAAAAAATAATGCCGTTAATCAATAAAACGGGAGTAAAACCCAGTATACATGTATATTGTGTTTTATTATGCAAAATCGCGAAAACCTTAGACAAAATTATGTAGGAAACAGTCAGTCACCTACAAACGCTATGAATGAAAATACTCAGTCAGGAAATAATCAGCAATTTTCGATGAACCCGACAAGAATTTTAAGTTTAAGTTAATAGAAAATATAAAAAGTCAATTAATAAAAAACTATTATGCTAAATTACCTATCTTATTTTAAATCAAGTCCGACGCAAAATAATGTAAAGACCACAGAAACAACTATGTTTAATTAAAAACAAAGCCCTTGTATTTCTAGACATAATTTTACGAGAGCAGAGGTTTTCATAATAATTTTCTCATAGCGGACTGGAGATGAACTCGACGCTTATCCAACCGAGCATCTTTTAGGTTAGATAGATATTTTATATACCCAAGTCCCACCTACAGTATGTACCTAACTATTAATTTAGTTTTAGTTTGTTTTAGTTCGGTCCTAAAAGCTTTTTAAGAGTAGATTGAATCACTAAATTCAATTTCTGATAGCCAAGTAGAACCTGGATCGAATATAAAAACTTTGATCAAATGTTATTACCATTACTTCGTTACCTACTTGAGGAAAACATTAATTTTATTTAAGCTAATGGTATACCTAGTTTAGTTTGGGTATAATTAGATACCTAGCTAGTTATAACAGTGTCTTGGTCTAGACACGTCGCCCGAACAAAATTCGGCCGAGCTTCCACTATACTCTAGTGGAAGTTCTGCCGAATTTTGATCGGGCGACGATCATAATTCGGCCGAACTTTCCCCTGGACTTCCACTAGACTCTAGTGGAAGTTCGGCCGAATTTTGAACGGGCGACGTGTTCGGGTGTCCGAGTTACTCGCCCGATCCCGATTTCGTCGACATGGGCCGACAAAATCGGTTTTTCTGTACGCGAAGGGTTAGGTTAAACCATTGAAGGGCGGTGAAGAAAACCATTGTGGGGGACCTCACGGCAAAGTTTACTTCAGACATATTGACCTGTCCTTTCTGGACAGGGCTAACTAGGCTGGGAGGTTGGTATGTTATAGGTGCTGGGCAAGCCTTAATCCACATACAATTTTTACATTACAGCGCTATAAACAACTTAGATTAAAAGTTGCTTGCGCTACGCTGTATCATATCATCTAAAAATTAGACGAAAAGGCCAATTATACCGGGAGTTGTAAATAGAAGTAGACGGCTAGATGACCATCAGACATATACGAGCAGTAGAGTCCACTTTTAAGTAAACTAATTATTAGTAGTAAAAGCATTTCATAGTGCGCACTTCCATGTTCAAAAGTATTTCACTACAAATTCCAGGGCCCTGATTCAGTAAGAAAAAAACCGCGTAGCTCCGCTCGCTGTAGACTCCAGTCAACTTTTCTAAAACCATGTGGAAATTTGGTGGAAACCTGTGAATGTAAAGCAGCTGTGTCGGTACTATGTTAAAACTTTGAATCTTCTGAAGAACCGTGTGGATGTCGTGTAGATTTTACACGGTTTTTCTTACAAAATTAGGACACTGGATTGTTTTGTATGGAGCTCTCACACCCGTCTGCCTTCTCAAGTAGATTTAAAGTACCTGTTTCTGTAATCCATACGCGAAGGTCTAAAGCCGTGTTTTAATAACGTAACTAGTGTCGCGAAAATTATAGTCTTTTTTGCGAAAAAAATGCGTAGCACCAACGATTTTTAATAAAACTAGTTCCAGTAAAATGCTGCGCGACTTTCTTTGTGAAGTAGACTATAACTTTCACGACGCTACTTTCGTAGTGAAAACACAGCTTAACTAACCAATTTTATCGAAATTTTTGTGTCTTATCTCTTTTCTTGGTTGTTAAATTTCTTTGTTCGAATATCTATCAGCATTCGAGATATATCTAGGTAGGTAACTAGGTACTCTACGTATCGGTCGGTATGATTAAATGCGGCGAAGCGGATCGACAGAGTCCACTCTCGTTTTGTTGTTAATTAACAGAAGGGGGTTTTACTGGGAAACAGTGCTTCACTGGGATCAAAATAAAACGGCCTACTTAGGAAAAATATCTTTGAGCAGTATCTCTCAAAGGTATTCGCAAAGTAGGGGAAAGTGGTACTAAATGATCCCCCTAAGGGAAAACTGGTATAAAATTGTGTAAATGAATGATTTTGTAAAATTTTTGTATTTTGTAGTTAGCTAGTTTATCGCCCTTCAAAAAAATACGATTTCTATTCAATTATCTTAAAGGATTATTCCCCTATTCCGGTTTTTGTCAAGGTCTAGTAAAGGATCGTTTTGTACACTAGGGTGTACAAAACAATCCCCAGAATTGGGGCAATATGATCCCGCGGGGTCGTTTTGCCCAATTGACTTAAATTAAACAAAAATAAAACATTTGAAGACATTAGGGCATCATTTATTTAACTCTTGGAGATCAAGGACTAACTGCCTTACAAGCCAATCTTTACCGGCTTTGTGTTGGAGTCGAAAACCGATGTCTGAAGTTATTTCTAACAGCAACATTATAATTTCTTTTATGGTTTTCGCGATTTTGCATAATATAACACTTTATTTATCCGGTTCAATCGCGTTTTTATTCATTGTTCCAAACGAACCGAGCTTTCGCCAACTTTACAGTTAGCTTTATCAAGGTTGACAGCAACAGCAACAGTTTAAGCAAATTTCAAAATATCTTCAGTCGTTAAGCCATACATGGTTTCCTAATTTTCTGTGATATATTGTACCAGTTCTTGTCCCTGCTCTTCAGTAAAAACCTTCTAAAACCTCCCATTACCTTGACCCTACCAACAGCTTTTCCCCTTTGCATGTCTTTTAAGCGACATAAGTGAAAACTGGACTGAACTGTTTGCTGATCGTTTTGTAACCCACACCATTATTTACGGCATCTAAAGCGTTAATCATTAGGCTTTCGCTCCAATTCTGACGTGTAGTTGTTCTCGCGTAATTTCGAGGCATTGTACACCTACAAGGCATAGTACGTTAATAAATGTAATCGTCAACAGTGGGTAAAATGATCCCTGCGATCATTTTTACCTACACGAAGGGGGATCATTTTGCCTCAAACGGCCACATAACCTAAAATTTCTCAACATTTACTAATGGCACCAATCACGACAACAGAATATGGCTGATTACACTGTTAAATAACATATAAAACTGATACAAAATCACCTATCACATTATATACACTAGGACGAAAGTTATATGACTTCAAATTTGTGCTTACCTTAGATTTTACACAGTAATTTTGAACTTTTTGCAATATTTTTTTATGAACATTCACACCGACATGACAGCTGGTTTGGCACTAAGTGAATGCAAGCGGGATGACTTTGTTTTATTCAAATCTTCTAGATGGCGTTGTTAAGTCGATAAAACAAGCAGGGATCGTTTTACCTACAGGGATCGTTTTGTACCACCTTCCCCTACCTACATATCTAAATAACAAAGGTATTTCGTAGATTAAGTAGGTACCTATTATACAAAGTGTAACGGGTAAGCCCTTTTAAGCCGAAAGGGGGTTGCTCTAGACTTCTAGGGGAACAACTTTTGTTCTACGACTTTTGAAAATTCAAACTTTTTTTTTGAATTTTTTGTAGTTTATGTTTCACTGAAAAAACAGTTGCTTTTGAAAGTAAAGGTAATTGAAGTTATGATTGTAATAGACCAAAATAAATGAGAGGACAAAATAAGGTGAATGACCTCGAACTCTGAGAAACAGCTGATTTTCAAGTAAACTTTACACTTAAAATTTTCGAAAAGTACTTCGAATTTTCAAAAGTCGTAGAACAAAAGTTGTTCGCCTAGAAGTCCAAAACAACCACCTTTCGGCTTAAAGGGCTTACCCGTTACATCTTGTATAAAACATCGACTTTTCGAATTTTGATTTATAGGTGTGTCAGTAATTTTCCGAAAAGTTTGAGGTTGGAACTGGTGAAGCTCGTCCGTCAGAGAAAAGTTTCAAATAGATCATTATCAGGCGATTATTCTCCTTGTAGCCTCTAATAAGGTCCAGTCCAGTTCTATACGGTAAACATTATGTTTAAAGTAATTATTTCTTCCGGATCACAATAGTCATGGTCACAGTTTCCTCGCGGCAAAGACATTGCAACAAACTGGCAACACCTAAGCAAAAAAAGTAAACATTTAATTGTTGATTCAAATTCATTGTTTGCCAGTTTTTTCTCAGTTGATTTCACTCATTTCAGATAAGTAATCTCAAACAGCCTTATAGAAAATAACCTACTATTACTAAAATTAATGGTCCCGAAATAAAATAAATATGAAGTCACCTTCGTGACACTACTTTCTTCATTTTATTGAAGTAAAGCTGGATATAACTGAATAAATGCTTAAAGGTATAAAATATTATAACCTTCAAAAAGCTAACAGGTCATATGACACTACTTAGGTCTAAGTAAGTGTCCATTTTATCTAAATATATCTATTACATTGCCTTTTTAAGATATGCCTTAGACTACACGTAAAACCTGATTCGGATTTTTTGATCGTTTCTCGTTCATTTATCGCTCAAAAAAAAAAAAAACCTTGCCTATTTTAAAAACCCACGGATATAAAAAAAAAACTTTTTTTCTCAATTAGTTTCATTTTTTATTATTATTGGATGATTTTTTTATTTATTTTTTTAACTGAAAGATTTAGAAGATTTACACTTTATTTCAATGAGTCTATTAAAGTTATAGAGACGCCATTGCAGAACAAATCGTTATTGAAAGGCGGCCCAAAGTATGCTATACAACCTCATTATTTATATTCATTCACATAATTTAAAGAAGAAATAGATGAAACTATTGTTATCTCTTTCTAAAAACATAAGACTCAATGCTACTTGCATGACGTAAGAAAGAGATGTCATAATATCATTATGACATCTCATAATATTATTATGACATCTCATAGTGGTTAGAAGAGAATGATAAAACGTCAAAGTCAAAAACTTCGTTGAGTTTTTGGAAAAAAAAACTTTTTGAACAAATAAACTAAAATAAATAAATACAGCTTTACTTACGTATAAAATGACATATTTTTGCCAGTTTTTGGAGTATAATTCGTGCATCGCCTAAATACGCACGAAGGCATTGTTGTCTGTGAATAATGTTGTGAAAGTGAACTAAATGTACTGTGTGATAACAAGCGGGTGATCGTGACGTGAGCTGGGATGGAACTAAGACTTCTCTGGCTAGCTAGCTTGCATTTGTGTTGGCAAGAAATTTGCCCTATTACGTATCTAGAAGTTTTTACATATCTCTGCTTTATTTACCGGGTTTAATCGCGTTTTCGATCAGTCAACCTTGAAAAAGCCAACTGTAAAGTTGGCGAAAGCTCGGTTCGGTTAAAAATCATGAATAAAACGCGATTAAACTCGGTAAATAAAGTGTTTAATTATGCAAAATCGAAAAGATATTATGAAATATTTAGCTTCGACTTAGCGACGTCGACCAATAAGAGATCATCGTAGGCAAAAATATCTTTGGATGTGTGCTGTCTGTATGAATTCGGAAACAGAAGCAGTGTTAAACACAGACCTAAGATGTTCTCAAAAATATTGGCCAAGGAAAATTATAATTTTCTAAAGGTGTTTCATAAGTTAGTTTAATGATTATTAGGTAACTTTTTCACTCCATTGAGCTGGAAAATATCCATTGATGTTTTCGTGAAATTGGCAGCCTTGTGCCTGACGGCCGGCGTCTACGATAATCTACTAACTTTGTTCTAAAACGTTGCTCAGGGAATTATACGCAGAGGAAGTACCGTCAAAAAGTTTATCATCAGCTTAAAAACTGGAAAAATGTTGAAAGTAGGTACGTCCAGACTTGCTTGCACACTTGCGAAATGTTAAGGCGAGTTTCGTTGGAATTTCCGAAATCTATTTTTGTTTGATTCAATAAAAGTAATCGTAAACAAATTTTTTTGGTCGGATAAAAATATGTCGTAGTCCAAAGACCTAATAAGGAAACATTTGGTTAAATTTTAAAACACGATAAGGTCCAGTAGGGCAATCTCGACTTCGGGAAATTTCGACTTAATAACTTGTGAAATTGCCTTTGCGGTCATAGGGGTCAGGGGTTGGATATCCACGTCACAAGGCCTCAATCCCAAAATGTTGACCAGAGTCGCAGCCCCACAATACCTCTTGCGGATGAATGAAGGGTTATGGATATGCATGCAGCTGCAGGAACCGTGATTGGAACTTCATACCGTCGCTGGAGTTGTTCGAGTGATGATTAAAGTACTACTAAAAATTGTAAAGTAAAAAAAATTATAAACTTTATATCTCAAAACTATCGAGTCTACAGAGACAACTCTAGTCTCATAGTGTAGGAGACTTAAATGCTCTGAAAATCTACTATCAAAAACAGGTCTCTTAGGGTTATAGTCGCCAAAACTTGAAAAATAGCCGATATTTTAGCGGTTTTTTTTAGTTTTTTGACATTTTACGTTCAGCGCTCGAGGTCACAAACTTGAATTATTCATTAGGCCAACAGTATTAGTAAGCTTCCAAAAAATCACAGCTACCGGATTTACCGCATACGATCTCACACAATTCTAATGGACTATCTAGTCTTGACAACATGATCAAAACACAGCTTCATTAGAAAAAATAACACGCACAATACATAACCATGTGGAAATTACAACGATTTTTCTGAAAGCTCTATTTCAAAGAGCGCATTTCTTTCTTAGTTTGTCAGCTAGAAGATATCTGGAGAAGTAATTTGCTGGTCAATTAAACATCTGTGTGGTTGTGGTGTTAACAGCCTTGTGAGGTTCTTAGCGTAGGTAGGTATTTTCTGTAATTTATTGTCGCACTAGGACGTCCCTACTTACGTCATTACTTATTTGTTTGCAAGAAAGCCTTTGGCAATATATGTCTTTAATTTACATTACATTTGGTCGTTTTTTGTAGTCTGGTATCATTGTAAATCTTACAGGATGTCCGCTAAATTTCACATTTCACCAAGGATACGTAGAAAGGCACGGGATACTGAATTCTAAAATCAAATTAGCCATCCTATTGGTTCTAATCTAACAAACTTTCCTCGATACGCATCCTACAGGTAAAGGTGGAAACACCGCCACCGCCTAAAAATTAGAAATTGCATTCTCCAAGCTCTTAGCGCCCGCCAAAACTTAGATTTAATACAAAAATACTAACGTGGCAAAATTTTCATACAGTTTTACCCCAAATGTGTCATTTTTCACAAACTAAGATAAAAGTTGCGGGCGTCCGGGTATCAATCACCTAAAATCGAATAAGCTTGTAAAGCTTACCCCTTATGTAGCACCCTCTCAACTTATTTGACCGTATCTGACAGAATAAAGGCAGGCTGTTCAATACCTAGCATCTCTAAACCGTGGCGCAGGTTACATCCATCAGGTCTTTTTTCTTCACTGAAAAAGGACGTGAAAATTCCTAATAAGTTAGAAAAGTAGGCACCTACCTACGTTGCTCGTAGGTAATAGATGTATTGTAGAGTGGCAACGTATGTATAAGTACAATAAATTGATATTAATTTACCTTTCATATTATATGAAGCCTCCCACGAAGAACTTTTTGTTCACTTGGTCACTTTTTAGTCAGGATATACCGTAACCATTCTTTTAGTCCTTTTTGCCCTAGTATCTTTACTTTTCACACTAGCTCACGTCTCTATGTCTATTCAATTTACTAAAAATAACTAGTAGTTCGCCCCGAACTGGGAACTCACGACCCCCTATATCCCCAACCCCCCTACCGGTCCGGCTCATCTTCGAACTCATAAATTCTATTGACCTAAACTACGTGCATACCAAAATTCATGAAGATCGAAGCTACGAAACTCAAGTTATCGTCAAACAAACATACAAACATACGGACATACAAAGATACAAAGTTACAAAGATACAAGTGCCAGGCCCGTCTACACTGGACCTCACTCGCTTCGCTCGTTCGGTCAAATAGACGCCTCATACATCCTACTTCCTATCATACTGATATTGTATTGTAAAGCTGAAAGTTTGTGAATACGTATGTACGTTTGTTACTCAATCACGCAAAAACTACTGAACCGATTGCGATGAAACTTGGAATATAGGTTGCTGGAGACTTTTTATCTTGATATTTCCGCGGGACTAGGACTTACGCGGGTGAAACCGCGGGGCGAAACTAGTAACTAATACGACAGTGTTTACCCATAGTCCCTACGAATTAATTCCGCCTAATTAGGCACGTATAGACCTACCCAAATATTGAGGAAATTTTCTAAAACATGTATGAATCGCTTAATGCTTTTAATTCCGAAGCTTTCGGAAGTTTTGGTGTCGGGGATGGCTTCGAAATGATGAATGATCGTTGTTATTCCGTTAATGATCTTTGTTCGCGTTACATTTCGTCGATTATTTAATGGTATCTTTTATTGTGAGATAAATGGTAATGGAAGAAGATAGACTAGGTTTATTGTGGTAGCTATGAGGCTTTGGTGAACGCACTTTAGATATTAGGCATTAACTTGTGATTATGACCTAATTGTATTAAATCAGTCTCATTATCCTACTAATATTATAAATTTGAGAGTGAGTGTGTTTGGATGTTTTTTACACAATCACGCAAAAACGGCTGAAAGGATTTGGATGAAATTTGGAATGTAGGTACCTGGAACCTGGACCTGGAGACCTGGAATAACACATAGATTACTTTTTATCCCGAAATTCCCGCGGGAACGCGACTTACACGGGTGAAACTGCAGGGCGCATTTTTTTTCTAAGTCACGTGTCGTATAAACTTGCCAACTAATTCCAACGTGAAACGAGCGTCAAGTGCGCTAGTTTTCCGATAAATACAGACTGTTGTTTATAGAGTCAGGTATCGTAAACCAGTGCCAATTAGTCTCTTCTTTCTGAACGTGTTTACCAGACGACCGCATCACTCAATCATTAACATAAAATGTAAAAATAACGCCACGTATGATGTCACGATGCATGTAATCTTTTGTTTTTACATTGTCCTTGTCCATATCTAAACATCAACAGGGCAACAACAACGTTCTGCTGTGGTATCATCTGATTAGCATCTACCGCTACTAGTGGCTAACTTACAGTACATTGCTGCTTTGACGTAACCTGGTTGTTACCGGTGATTACTTCAAAGCAGCAATGTAGAATTCGAAATATGTTTTTTGACAGTAAATAGCAAGTAGTAGCGGTGGATGCTAATTAGATGATACCACAGCTGGATACCGTAAGGGATATCTTTTCATATTGGGTGGAAGTTAGTAAGTAAACGAGGATGTTTGTTACCCATAGTAATATTTTACCCGTTTCTAATTCGCGTATTGTTTATTTAAATTTTCTTAGCTCGGCGTTTCGATCAATGTAACATTATCAAAATTCTCGTACCTTGACGTTTCGATCAATGTAACATGATCGAAATTCTCGTACCTCGACGTTTCGATAATTGTCACATGTGATCGCGTGAGTGTTTGTTACTCCAGCACGCAAAACTTTGTGTTGAGATAGCTGGATATCTGGATAACCATAATATAGGTTTCTTTTTATTTCGATATTCCCGCAGGACCCAGAATTACGTGAAACCGCTGGGCGCAATTGATAAGCTAAGAAGAAGAAGTAATAAATACTGATGTCGTTCTCCTGGACCGTATGGTTTGTCTTTTTATTTTCCAGCTATACGATCTTAGCACGTGTTTATTAATAGCCCTTAAGGGTTTTTTTTTCGAAACTACATTAGGTAGGTACGTAGTTTAATCACAAGATACTAAATTAACTAAAATGATCAAGGGAGTAGATATCTACATTTTAAAATCAATAAGCTGTGCGTCCTTTCGCTAACCAGGCGACTGCTCTAGCGTTAGTTTCGCTAGGTTAGCGAAAGGATGCAGGTTCGAATCCTGTCATGGGGATTTCTAAAAATATATTTCCTTGCTAAAAATATTTCTAAGTTTAAAATGCCTTGTAAAAAAACAAAAATATATCAATAAGCTGTTTTACACAATTTACCAGTGTGTACGCTACGTATATTAAATATCCTATTTACATAACAAGCGTCGTATCAGTTTATCGTAATTAATATTTCGCGAAATTATGCTTAAAGGAATTCCTATTCTAAAGCCATCTAGAGTACTTTTGTCTACAACATACAATGTTAATTTTGCTAGTTTCTCAGTTTACAATATTCATTATTCATTCATATCAAAATTTACAGCGTTTAGCAAACAACTATTATAGATGTACCTACTTCGTTTTTATTGGTTTTTACCTATAGTACGTATAGTATATACGTATATAGTATGTAGTACATATAATATATACTATATTAAACTACTTATAGTAGTTTAATCTGGAGTTTGGTTTTTTTGTATTTGACAGTTTTTTCGATAGAAAGAAATGTCAAATGGTTTCATTCAATTAAAAAATTAAGTTTAATTACAGTGATGTCAAAAGGTAATGTAGTGATTTTAAATCTAGATTACGATCTAAAATAGTTCTGATAGTTTTCTACAAGTTGATGTTATGAAATGTAACGTTACGGTTTTGAGCATTAATACAGAATGTGTAAATCTTGATCCTCTTGTGACATTAAATGCGCTTCATTTGTAATATAATGTTATATTACTCGTGAATGCTCGTCAGTCAGGCAGGTAGTATTGTAATGGAATGTTGTCTTATGACAACATTCCATCTCAAAAAGATGGATTCTCAAAAAGACAGATTCTCAAAATAACTGTAGCAAAGTTCCACACAATTGTAATCGGTGGTTTTGATAAACAGAGCACAGCACATACCGTGCCTATGAATATGGAGGTAGGTACCTAGTAGAAAAATAAGTGTAGTAAGTAAAAGTAATACGAAACGAAGTATTTATTCCGACTAAATCGCCAAAATTGATAAAGAAAAATCCTCAGTCGAAACACTGTTCCAATTATCCTCAGAAAAAGAGGCACGTGTAAGCAGGTATTTATGCCCCCACATATTTGTCAGCGGTGACAAATTTACGGTTGACACGTCACGGGCGTGTGTGAAATCGTGAAAACCCTCCACGGGCTGCCAATACAAATAACATGTTGTATCGTACATCACAGTTTTATGAAGAAAACTTTGTTACGGATTCTGTTCCGTTCGTATTCACAGCTGACAAGTCGCCATGCGCTACTGGGAATTTCTCGGAACCCCATATTATTATGATTATTTAGACGAAAAGGTACGTAGAATATAACACCAGTAAACGTATGATTCATACAACCATAGCAAAGAAAGAATAGTAGTCAATTTGAGGCCAATCGGCAAGTTATTACTTACTCCTGCGCTGACGCTTAAGGTTGTCATTTTTATTTTTAACTAGCTGCGCCCCGCGGTTTCACCTGCGTAACTTCCTATCCCGTAACGTTAATGATCCCTCACGTATGTCATACCAAGTATTGCTTAACGATCATTCAAAGTACTATATAATATTTCTACCTCTAAACCAACCCTTTACCAAGTTTTATGAATATCGGGTCACCCGCTCTTTTTCACCCATCACGTATGTTGTACCAAGTGTTGCTTAACCCGTACGATCATTCAAAGTACCCTAAATATTATTTCTACCTCTAAACCAACCCTGTACAAATTTCATTCATATCGGTTCACGGGTTGTTGAGTTAGAAATAGAAATACACGACTTTATTTTTCATAGCTGCCGTCCCGCAGTTTCACTCGCGTAAGTCCCGATCCCGAGGGAATATCAAGATCAAAAGTAGCCTATGTCATATCTGGATAATGTAGCTTTCTATTAGTAAAGGAATTTTTGAAATAGGTCTAGAAGTTTCTGAGATGACCCCCAAAATACATACATACATACATACATGTTACCAACGTAACCTCTTTATAATATTAATTATACCAACATAAAACAAAATATTAAGAATCAAAAGTACAATGAGATATTGCAAAAGAATTTTTAAAAAGCACTGCAGTTTGGTGACACAACCGTCTCGCATGGAGCCGACCGATTGAGCCGCGCGGCATGATGCCTCACAGAGTTGGCTGGCCACCCTCATCATTGTCGCCCGTTACGTATATAATATGCACGCTTGGTACTTAGTAATTATTTATTGTGGAGGTATTTTAAAACTGTAATATCTCGTGAGATATTCATTGAAATCAAGTGATGGTAAGAACAATTATGTTTAAAATTAAATACTTTTAATGCATAACGTATTTATTTGGATAAGGATTAATATCATATTTACAAAATTACCTTCGGAAACAATGCATTGTTCTACAACAAATTTCATTACTCTAAAAAAGGTTATATTGAGTCAACCTTAAGAGATAGACATATGCTGTCGCGGACTATTTATTAGATCCTTTTTAGAGGGAGAATTCTCTCATATATGGTTTTTATGTAACTCTGACCGTTTACTCAGCGCACGCGACAGAATCTCGGAACAGGGTGATTTTTTTCCCGTTTTTGCAACATTTCTCATGGATGCTCCGCTCCTATTAGTCGTAGCGTAATGTAATATAGCCTATAACCTTCCTCGATGAATGGACTATCAAACACAAAAAGAATTTTTCAAATCGGACCAGCAGTTCCTGAGATTAGCGCGTTCAAACAAACAAACAATCAAACAAACTCTTCAGCTTTATAATATTAAGTATAGATTAGTATAGATTAAATTTTGCCTTTTTTGAAAGACATAATTAATATTTTTAATTAAAAAACGAAACAAATAAAGTCAGGGGGAAAAAACACAGCAGCGCAATACGTAAATGCGCGCGATCAGACGCACGGCGCAGCCCGTTCTGCGTCCGGTCGAGGCCTGGCGAGACTATGCAAGTGTGTGTGTGTGAAACTTGCGCCCGCTGCTCATGCATACATTAAAATCTGCCGCGCCCACTTTCTATGAAGTGGATCTACTGTTCTTACTTAACTGTGATACAATGCTAGTATTAGGTATTACTGAGATCTATGCGAATATAAACGTGAAAGTTTGTGAGTAACTAAGTAAAGAGTATGTTACTCCTTTACTCAAAAAGTACCGGACGGATTGTGATTAAACTTTGTATGCAGATAGCTGGAGACACCATCCACAACTCCTAAGAACAATCCCTTTTCGACTTATATTATCGTCCTCGAAAAACACTGTATTGTTATCTGGAAACGGTGTGATCAAAAATGGAACTAAAAACGTTAGAGGAGAGCGCCGTGGCCCGCTCGCCGTTTAGAATACCTACCTACCTGTACATGGAGGGTGTACATGGGGAGAACCGGTCTCTTTTTAGCTTTAGCTTCGTATGATTTGTGTTTGTAACAACTTGGTATAGGCTGGCTTCCTGCCAGAGATCGTTATAATTATGAAGTATTAGGTTTGCAAAATACGTTTTTTAAAGTCTCCGATGGGATTTCAACATACGACCATCGGCCACCTCGCGCCTAGACTTCACTATTTACCGACTTCATTGTCTTCAACTAGGTAACAATAAAGGCAATCAAAAAAAGTATACTTTGACTGCACAAACATGATATAACTACTTAGGTATACATTGAACACCTATACCCATATCATCTATCCAGTGGATGTCTGTCAACAGTAGAAATTGACAGGCACTATGCCGTACATTGCTGCTATGACGTAACGTGGTTATTACCGGTGATCACCTCAAAGCAGCAGTGTACTGCTTAGTGCCTGTGAATTTCTGTTGTACTACGGTACTGGAAGTAACTTGCAAGACATTTTATTCCCATATTCCCACGGAAGTTACTAAACAGATGAAACTGCGAGACGCTACTAGTTTTATATATGGTATGATTCTTGTAGTTAGGCGGATATTATCATCTTATTTCGCACTGCTTCCTAGGTACCTATACTTGATAGACAACTAAATTGGGGTATCGACGGACGTGTCAATCATGGAACTATGTATACCTGTTTGCGAACTGAAGGAGGTAGGTGGTAGTCGACCTTGTGTTTTGCGTGAAATGAGTTACAAATTGTTATTGAATGAAATTTAGGAACATTTTTGTGTAAGGAATTCTACTAGACATTTTCATTTAGTGCATTGAGGAAGACAATTTATTTAAAAAAAATTAACTAAACCTTCCTCATTTTTTTCAAAAACGGTTCTATATCTAATGTAGGATACTTCTTTTTACCCGACTGCGCGACGCAAAGGAGGGTAATGTGTTTATCGGTCTATGTATGTATGTATGGATGTTTCTATGTGGCGTTCTAGAGGCTAAACGCGTGGACCGATTTTGATAATTCTTACGTCAATCGATTCGTCTTAATCTGGCGAGTGACTAAAGACATGACATTAATCCAAATTAACTTTTGTCACAACCAGACGCCATATTGTCAAAATTAAAAAATCTAAAAAAGTATGTCACGATGGGTATCGTTGAATAGGTATTTAAAAATCAATGTTTCTTTTACCATTTTTCATTTAAAATAACAGTTTAGGAAATAGAACGGTTTAAAGTTAATTACCAATTAGGTATTCTTGCTTTTTATTACTAACGAACAAGTTTTTATTTTTGTTACGTAGTTACGCTTAGAACTACCAAACTATAAGCCGTGATAGTACAGGTGAAAGAAATTTATTGAAATAAACTAAAAAAATATTTACATAAATTGTACCTGAATAAAACCCTAATAACATTTAGGTACTTAGGTGCTAAAAACGTTAAAAGGATAGGTAATAATAAATTTAAACAATAAATACCCAAAACCTAACTGAAATAGCATATATAAATAAATAAATTAGGAACATAAGTACCTTCCTACTTAATTATAATATTAGTTATCTACTGAATAATCCACATGATAAACTCCCTTAATGAAATGAATAGATTACGAGACTTACCGTCAATAAACGAAAATAACTAAACAGCGGCAAATAAAAAAATTGATTAAAAAAAAACAAAAACCCCAACTGCGTTAAAAACTCGATTTACAAATACGTAAAGGAACAACAAAAAAAAAACTAAAAAGAAAAAAAGCAAGCCCTATAATTTGAAATTATGATAAGTAATACTGAATAATGTGTGTATCGATTACAAAAACTATTCGAATGATTTGTAAATTGGTTTTTTGTTTTTTTTTTTAATATTTTTTTTTCGATAACAATTTTCGAAAATGGAAATGGTAAGATTATTTATAATGAGTAATCGTAGAGTAGGTAGGTAGGATAGCTAAGGAAACGAAAATTGTTTGTGGTTTCAAAGTACCTAATTAATATTTCAGTCAAAACATTTTACGATGGTGTTACGTTATTATTAGTGAAGTTAAAACTATAATCATTCATTCCTTCATTAATATTTCGGAAAACTTGCTTGCACTGACTATAATATACCTATCATACTGGCATGACGAAGCGCACTACCTAATTCTAATTTGTACGAGACGCAAAGACACAAAGACTGACAGACTGCACAGTCTGAACTACGACGCATTCATTATTTGCTTGAATTTCCTTTGTGTTTCTACATACTGTCTCCTGAACTCAGTAGATGTTGAAGTTGGATTAATCTTAGCTTTGTACAATTGTCATTTAAAGATGAAAGGGCTGGGGCATCTAGGTATAATAATAAAAAGGGCCGAGATGGGGACGGGCATTTTTGTATGAAAAAAGCATAGCCCGTCCATTGCCCATTCTAATGAAAACGCTTGAAATATTTGAATCCCTATATTTTGTTAACCGACTTCAAAAAAAGGAGGAGGTTATCAATTCGTCTGTATGAATAATTTTTTTTTTGTATGTTTACCGATTACTCGAAGACGGCTTAACCGATTCAGACGATTCTTTTTTTAATGGAAAGATGGGAGCTCCGAGATAGTCCCATAAAAATTTGATGAGGATCTGATGAAGATCTTCGAAGTGAGGACCGGGAATGCTCTTTAAGACGCTGTATTCAATTCAATTGTTCATCGATTACACGAAGATGGCTTGACCGATTGATATAGTTCTTTTTTTAATGAAAAGGTGGAAGCTCCGAGGTGGCCCCATAAAAGTTTGGTAAGGATCTGATGAGTATCTTCGGAATGATGGACAGGATAGCATCCCAAAATTCAATAAATTTCAAAGTCCAAAAATACTCATTTTTGGAGTTCTACCAAAAAGAATTAGACCCATAAAGAACTAAGTACAGATTGATTGGGCATCTGAAACCACCTTCTCATCAGCAAACTCCTCAATAATTAAAATTACGGTAACAATATTGTTGATTTTTAGGTAGGTAGGTATACTAAAAAGGCTAAAATAAAAAAATAATTTAAAAATTAAAAAACCGACTTCAAAAAAGATACAAGAAATAATTTAAAAAACAACAAAAAAAAAAGAATTGACAAAAAATACCAAAATAACCTCTACATAGGTACAGTGTCACCGACTAATTAATCTGTTTTATCATCTGAAGTCGGGCAGTTTTACTGGTTGGTTCCATATTGTACTAAGTTTGGCTGCCCGACTTCAGATGATAAAACAGATTAATTAGTCGGTGGCACTGTACCTATGTAGAGGTTGTTTTGGTATTTTTTGTCAATTCTTTTTTTAGTTCATAAACTTATTTTTTCACGACTATACTCTGTCTAGTTGTGAAACTGTCCAGCTGTGAATCTGTCCAGTTGTGAAACTGTCCAGCTGAGAATATGTCTAGTTGCGAATCTGTTCAGTTGCGACGGAGGAGACGTGCCACGTCCCTGCATTTTTCATACAAAAAACCCAAACCCGACCGGACATGACCCGTTCTAGTATAAATCATCCTTCAAGGTTAGGATGATCAAGATTAGCCGATCGTCTTTGAAACTATAAGCTCCACACCATTCTATACCTACACAAAATAATAGTGCCACTGGTTGTACCTATCTACGTATATCTAATCTCTAATCTACATCAATAAATCAGGAGTGTATTGCGGATCTAAACCATAGATTATACTTGTAAGGATCGGAGCTGTTTCAGTGATAGGTACTTCACAAACAAATCACGCACGGTTTGTAATGAATGGGTAAACCTTGTACACAGAACAAACAATACGCTCGCTTGTAACCAGTAGGTACACTCTTCATAGAATGCGGCTGAAACGTCACGCCCGGCTGTGGCCCGTCAGAATTCTCGGCATGCGTGTTATAATGCGCAAGTGAAGTATCTACTTTGAATAATTTGTGATGTAATTTTAGCCAAATCCGCTCTACTATGATGTCTCATAAGTCGTCGCGAAATAGCCGCGCAATTGTTCAGCTAAAATAATAATAATTAAAACACATAAAATTGTAAAAAAATAAAAATAAAACATGAAAAAAAGACTAAATATAATCTGTGGTTTTTAAAAGTAGTTGGTGTTTTTTTTGAGCGACAATGCAACAAGAGACGATCATTGTACTGCGGAATGTTATTTGTGCGCCACGATAAGTTTCTTTTTTTCTTTTTCTTTTTTTAAATTTACGGATCAGATTGAATACTGTACAATGTCCATGCTCGTTTAGTACAAACTGTGCCTTTGATTTTGCGTCTAAGGAAGGGTAGCAGGTACGGCACATGTTCATGATTTTGCTACTGATGAGTTATTTTTTATCCATAATATGCTGGATACCATTTTTGTATAATATTCCTAATGTTTTTTTAGGTTTTTTGTGATTAAAAGTTATGATAAATAAACTATTAAAAACGTTTTGCACTTGACCTTGACTCGGTTATTTATTTTGTGGACCACTGAGTAAGCAAAATATAAATCAACAATTAGATAAACTCTACAACACAATTTTACGACCAGAGTTCCTTTCGTTCATCAAATATTGCTCAGTTCCGCGACCGGTACCTTTCAATTAATTAAAACTCTTTCCTGGAAAGTAGGTACGTTTGCAGACCGCCCAAAAGGTTTATTTAATTACCTATTCATAGGGATTTCGGGGCAACGCTCCGTTCGTTCCTTGCTTCAAGTTTATAGCAAAGTTTTATTGAGTTTGCTATAAAATGTGATACCTAAAGATAAGACAATAAAGCCAATTGACTGATAATACTGCGATTTTTCTATAAAACACAACTCACCATTGCGGGCCGGGCCGGGGTGAGGTAATAATCAAACTTTGTAATTGTTACCTAACTTACAAGCTTGTGTTAGGCCGATACGATATCGATTTATAATTAAACTTTTTGTGATTGACGGTTCTTGGATGTGAGTGCTATTAAAAAGACGTTCTATTTTCGTGAGGGGGAAAGACTTATGAGCGGTCAACTGGTTTTATCGTCCTTGCTAAACAGAAATGGTACGATCGCCCGTATGTTTTCGAATTTCCTGTGATCCCACATCCTGTGTCTACTCCGTAAGGTAGCAAATGTGAAAAGGAAATGTGTTTCGGTTTGTCATTGCCCAAATTGGTAAATAGAATTGCTAAGTTGACTTCTAATAGTGATTCTACACCGGTCGCGCTGTTACAACGATCGTTTATTATTAGATATCTGAATCTAAAACGGTGCAACATAAAACGGTTATGTGTTTGAACTGTGCAAAAAAAGTATAGGTACTCGTAAGTACATAAGGTTTTTTTTTTAAAGTTCCAATTGTAGTTCGTTTAAAGTAAGTACTACAAAATTATACAGTGCTATATACGCCAATCCTACCTAATATCATAAATGTGAAAGTGTGTACAATGTGTTTGGATGTTTGTTACTCAATCACGCAAAAACTACTCAACCGATTGCGATGTAATTTGGAACATAAGTAGTTGGATACCAGGAATAAAACATAGGCTACATTGTAACCCGAAATTCCCGGGGAATCGGGACTTACGCGGGTGAAACCGCGGGGTGCAGCTAGTATATAATATATAAATATTGCACGACATTACACACAGCCTTAGAGTAATAGGTAATTATTACTCTAAGCACACAGCGCAATCTAGCCCCAAACTAGGCACTAGGTTTATACTATGATATACTTACTAAATAATAGGGGTTAAAGTATGAAATTGCCGTTTTATTGCAATAGGTTCTTTGAATTGACATAGAATCTTCATGGTTTGAGGTTTTCGAATGAAACTTTTTTCAAATGGTTTCTGTGATGTTCTTTTTTTAAAAAATGTGAAACATTTGAATATCGACTTTCAATTGTTTTTGTTATTCAATTTAGACAAGAAAGATGGATACTGCGAAAATTCGAGTGATTTTTGAATACGAGTTCCGACGCGGAACTAACGCGGCAGAAACAGCCCGCAATATCAATGCTGCGTTTGGAGAGGGGTCAACTAATGAACGCACCGTGCGATTTTGGTTTAAACGCTTTCGTGATGGAAATTTCGACTTAAAGAACGAGCCACGAGGAAGACCGCCCACACAGGTGAATAACGATGAATTAAGAGAGATAGTGGAAGCCGATCCTAGTCAAACTACCCAGGAATTAGCGGCATGGTTTAACGTTACCTTACCCACTTTATTGACTCACTTGCGTCAAATCAATAAAATAAAAAAATACGAAAAATGGGTGCCTCATGATTTGACTGATCTGCAGAAAGAAACGCGTGTTGAAACTTGTGTTGCCTTGTTGAACCGGTACAGAAATGAAGGAATATTGGATCGAATTGTAACATGTGATGAAAAGTGGATTCTTTATGATAACCGGAAAAGAAAAATGCAATGGCTGACCCCAGGTCAAATGCCACAACAGTGTCCTAAAGCAAAACTTACCAATAAAAAGGTAATGGTAACTGTTTGGTGGTCTCAGCATGGTGTTATTCACTATAGTTTTCTTCGATCTGGTCAAGCAATTACGGCAGATGTCTATTGTGCCGAACTCCGAACCATGTTGACAAAACTAGCAGTAAAACAGCCCCGACTCATGAATCGATCTTCACCATTATTGCTCCACGACAACGCGAGACCTCACACAGCACGAGAAACCATTTTGACCCTTCAGGAACTGCACTTAGAAACCATTCGTCATCCTCCGTATTCACCAGACCTTGCTTCAACGGACTACCATTTTTTTCGTGATTTGGACAATTATCTACGTGACAAGAAGTTTTCTTCCCAGGAGGCGTTACAAAATGCTTTCACACAGTTTGTGCAGTCTAGATCGTCGGAGTTCTATCGCAAAGGCATTAATAACCTTCCCATTAGATGGCAGCAATGTATAGATAATAATGGCAACTATTTTGATTAAATAAATTTGTTAAAAATTTAAAAAATAAACAATTAAGATTTTCAGTACAAATCGGCAATTTCATACTTTAACCCCTAATATTATACTTTTTTTTGTAAATTCATACATATTTTACATAGATAGGCACCCCGGCTAGATACAAATATCAATTTCTTTTAAAAATATTATCTCGTTATTTGTAAGGGTAAATTCAGTGTTCTCGATTTTAGGAACACCCTCCGGAGTGGAGTTACCACTGCGTGGAGCTACTCCTGGAGCTAGCTACACTCTACGACCGAATTCTGGGTTCCATATGTCTCCTGCCTTCCATACTTTCTACATCACCGAGCTGCGGGTCTTCGCTGCCCTACGTAACCCGAGGGAAGTGCGGTAGATCTCGTGCCTGACTAATTTAATATTGCGAGCTCGACTAGGCGCACTTCGACCTACCCCCTTTTTCTGTATAAACTCTTTCTCTTTTTTTTAAATAAAAACCTAGGTTTTATCTAGCGACAATAGCATACGGTTATAAAAGGGAGTACTAACGTCAATATCACATATTTTATTATACTTGAGATCTCTATGTATAAAAGTACAATATAGAATTAATTATCTGCTAATGATTGTCAGAAACAATAACATTTGTCGGACGCGCGGTCTTAAAAATTTACAACCGTAAGGAATAAGGAGCCAAGTTATAAGCGTTACAAAAGTCAAATTAATTTATAAAATGTAATCATAATAACTTTACTTATGTACATTAATAATATTTTATACACCTAGTTTTAGCTTAAAGATATAGACAATACCAAGACTTGATATCTAATGAAGTACCTATACTATACCCACCTTATTTACTGGCCAGACAAAACAAGAATATTTATTTTCAAAAAAATCCAATTTACCAACGTTTGATAGATACCTATAGTTTAAATTGGAGGCAAGCCATTCCGCTCCATTTTGTGCCGGATGATATACATTCCCGACATACCTAACAATATTTTTTTGTTCACAGTTCTCCTATCAGAATATTCACAGAATTTCTATAGGCAGATAAATATGATAGTCGGTCTGTGTGATATACATAAAGCAGGATGAAATAGGATTATGTCTGAGTAAAACGTGGTCAATATTTAACAATACGATGTTACGAATATTCGCATCGCATTCACGAATTTTTGAACTAAACTAAACCAAACCAAAAAGAAAATCTCTTTAGTGTAAACTGCCACTAAAATCAACAAATAGTCACCGTTGTTTTAATTATTGAAGAGTTTTCTGATGAGAAGGTGGTTTAGGTGCTCCATCAATCTGTACTACTTTAGGGGCCGATTCTTTTTGGTAGAAGTCCAAAAATGAATAATTTACTACATTCTGGGATGCTATTCTGTCCATGATTCCAAAGATACTTATTAGATCCTCACCAAATTCACCAGGAAACATGTCGGAACTCCCACCTTTCCATTAAAAAAACGAACCATGTCAATCGGTCGATGCATACTTATGCAGCGCATTAATTAGCGTTATTAAATACGGGGGTTAGGGAGAACACAAACCGATAGGTATCCTTCTCATAAGCATGAATTAATGTTCGACTCGTTTTACCTTAGAGACTATTATGCATGCGTTTTTGCATACTTTATCCTTTGAAATGAATTCCATCTCGGTTCTCTTTATGTTAGATAATTTCTTTGCGAGCGTACCAAGTTATTATTTACTTCTTAAAATTTTATTTATGAGAAACTAACTGTGTCCTTCGGATTTACCTAAACTTGTTCTCGTAGGGATACATAAAAGGCATAAAAGTACAGAGCCGGGGCATAATATAGATAAGACATTCCGCGCTACCTTGTCATTTGTCGTTACTTTGTCGTCCTTTTGTCGCTCAAGAAAATAAAGTCAAATTAAAATACAAAAAACCCCACCCCGACTACTTTTAAAACTACAGATAATTAATGATAATTAAAAAAAAACTTTTTTTTTTCTCAATTATTAATTGATGTGTTTGTAACTCTATTCTTTTTAGCTGAACGAAAACGCGACGACTTGTAAAATATCATGGTAGGTCCTATTTACGGAATAAGTGGCCAGATCATTATCATTATTAAAGTATTAAATTGCGTTCTACCTAGGTAGTAGGTACGCAGGCTAATCTCATAAGTGCTTCGTAGCTCCCCGGTAAAGTAATACCGCGTAGCGTAACCACCAACTTTTTATCGGTACTCGTTTAATCCCCCCTGCAGTAAAACTGAATGTACAATCCAGGTACAAACTCTATTGTTATCTGCTAGTACACCTTGACAAGAGAGAGCAGTTTTGTGAGCTTTTTTTAATTCTTATTGAGCTAAACGTGATAGTTGGGATAGTTAAGTAGGCTATCCGATGGGCGAGTCTATGCATTCTTTTCCACACAACGACGATGGTAAAATGAAAAATCTTTTCCACCCCTAAACTGAGTTGGAGTAATTACGTCTTAGAATATACAGGCTGAACCATCTCGATAGGTTTACAGGGGGATTTCCTAAACTATAAGAGATTGCGAAAAATGCTGAAAGGAGTGGCATCCCCGATTTTGACAAAAACTAAAATGGCATTATTTGGTTTTTAGTATTGTCTTTATTCAATAAAACAATAAAAAAAAGTTAATAGCTAAAATTAAAACTAATTATTATAAAACTAAAATTTAAATTAAATATGACCTATAAATAAAAAATGTCCTCGAGGGCGTCCTCACGAGGCATTGTTCCCAGAAGGCTAGCAACGTTTCAACGTTTAAAAATTTATCACCCCATCCAGGAATCAAAACTTGCCTTTTGCAAAAAAAAATTGTAAATAGAGATCAAATCCTAGACGCAACTCCTTCCAGCATTTTTCATAGTTTAGGATATCTCCCTGAAAGCCCATCGAAATGGTTCACCCTGTATATGATTAAAGAAAACTAGAAATAAACTAAAAAATATGAAATAAACTGATAGACACAAATAATTTTTTGAATTGAAAAAATAGACGTCTTTAGACTGACTTTTTTCAGGTAATTACCTGAAAAACTATTGCTCAATAGTCGAACCGTTGATCACATAATCTGTTGATCAAATAGTGTAGATCAAGTAAATTTTGACTTAATGAATGTTACTAGAAATATTTTTAAAGGAAAAATTCATCTTCAAAAATTCACTTGCGGAACTTGCGTGGCCGAGCGGTATAGGCACTGGAATATTGATCCAGGGACGCGAGTTCAAATCTCGCCGCAAGTGAATTTTTGAAGATGAATTTTTCCTTTAAAAATATTTCTAGTAAAATATGCCTTGAGCAATAAAAACAAATTTACGAAATATAATGAATGTTGATCTTACGTATGTATCCCGTACAAATAGTGTTAGTTTATAAAGTTTATTGTTGAACAAAGTAAATAAAATAAATAATTAAAATGATCCTTGTTAAACCGGTTGTACAAACATAAGTCTCAAGCTATTTTACGTGCAGCTTTTCCCCATAGATACATTTGCTGTAAGTGGGGTTTCGAATAAACGTGATTACGGTGTGCGAAGGATCAAATCGGTACCGTAACTGTAATGATAAAATATGAGCCGGAAAAAGCTGCGAGTTTCTATTTTAGTCAGAACTTTAGTCAGTATAGGTACCTACCTAGTTCAAAACTTTTATTATTTTATTTATTTATTTAGTACACAAGGAAACACTCACAATTTAACAGTCATTTTATAATTAATAGATATATATACAGAGGTGAGTCTAAACCTGCTTAGACTTATCTACCGACAAACCTCAGGTGACAGAAAATAATGAAGTGTACAGAAAATTATTAAGAGAAGAACAACACATTTTGTATACCCACAAATACGTATTTATAATACAATAAAAAGCCATACATAAACTTTGTGTTTATCAGTTCATGATCTTCTTTTCTATAGTGGTGTGGCTCACCTAGTGTTAGAGTTTTTAGGTCGCCGGTCGCCCTAATGGTATCTAACTTAACCTAAGAACAGCCTTCCAAAGCACGGAAGAGCTCGAGAAAAATGTTTTTGCTCTTGCATTTTCGGATTCCCATACAAGTAATAATGATAAGACTCGAACTAATTGAGTGTTTCGCTTCGTCATTCCTTATACGCACTGAAAGGGAATGGAATCAGTTGCCTGAAACCGTGTAGATACTATTTGAAAGTCTTCAAGGCACTAATGAAGAATTTAATATCAATTGTTTGAAATTGGTCAAACATCTTTACTAATATTACAAAGACGAAAGATTTGTTTGTTTGCAACGACTAGGCTCCCAAACTACTTTACGGATTTCAACATTCTTTTACTGGATGAGGAGGAGGAATAATTGTTGTTCCCAAAATTTCCACGGGATCGGAACTTACGAGGGTGAAACCGCAGAAAGTGGCTAGTTAAATGTAAATTTTTAAACCACTTCAGCGGCAATATTATATTTCCTGCCTTTCTGCGATTATCACAGAAACTGTCTACTCCCCTCTAAACCAAAAAGCTAAAAGTAAAAGAAAGTAAAGCCCCGAGCGATATTATAAATGGCGGCGGTTTTTTGTCACCAAGGAGCGGTGCATAATCCGTGAAACAATGGGTCTTTTATCATCAGATTTATATCAGTTCCGAACAAAAGCATGATTGATAGAGATTTCCCTAAAGTTTTATTGAAATGACATCGGTTTTATACGGATAACGATTTGTTTGAATTTAGATGAATTTAAGTCTGTCTTCCTCATCCAAACGATGAGGGATGCTAGTTGATCATCCTCTAAGTTTTTTTTCATATTCTACTTAGAAACAAAAGTAGGTTATATGATAAACGTATTTGTTTTAAGTCTTTTTCTAGGGAGGAAACAGTCGTTTGTGTGGAGAAAGAGTAGGTATCCTCCCCGCTTACTAAAATCCAATAAGTAGAACTTCAGTAATTTTAACGAAAGGTTGTGGTCATTCACGCTTCGAGTGCCGCGTTCCGTCGTCGAACATAGCAGTGTCTATTTTTTTATCTAATTTTACTGAGTGTTTGACTATTACACTCTTACTTATATACGACTAGCTGCGCCACGTGGTTTCACCCGCGTAAGTCCCGTTCCCGCAGGAATAATGGAATAAAAAGTAGCCTATGTGTTAATCCAGGTCCCCAGCTACCTATATTCTAAGTTTCATTGCAATCGGTTCAGTAGTTTTTGCGTAAATGAATAACAACCCTCACATACATACATACCTACATACAAACTTTCGCGTTTATAATATTAGTAAGAAGTAAGATGAGTAACGGCTGCATAACTATATAACGTTTATTTTTTACTGTGACATGAAGTGTCAACGTTGACAGACAGATAGTAAGTTTGTTCAACTGAATTTCCTATCGTTCGTTCTTATAAACACAGCAAATAAACCTCGGCGATGACGGGCAAATGCCCGACTGCAATACAAAATGTTCGATTCCCGGCGGGAAACAAATGCTTAAAAATCAATATAATGGTTTCAGGTCTTTGTATGTATTAGGGGTTAAAGTATGAAATTGCCGATTTGTACTGAAAATCTTAATTGTTTATTTTTTAAATTTTTAACAAATTTATTTAATCAAAATAGTTGCCATTATTATCTATACATTGCTGCCATCTAATGGGAAGGTTATTAATGCCTTTGCGATAGAACTCCGACGATCTAGACTGCACAAACTGTGTGAAAGCATTTTGTACTGCCTCCTGGGAAGAAAACTTCTTGTCACGTAGATAATTGTCCAAATCACGAAAAAAATGGTAGTCCGTTAGAGCAAGGTCTGGTGAATACGGAGGATGACGAATGGTTTCTAAGTGCAGATCCTGAAGGGTCAAAATGGTTTCTCGTGCTGTGTGAGGTCTCGCGTTGTCGTGGAGCAATAATGGTGAAGATCGATTCATGAGTCGGGGCTGTTTTACTGCTAGTTTTGTCAACATGGTTCGGAGTTCGGCACAATAGACATCTGCCGTAATTGCTTGACCAGATCGAAGAAAACTATAGTGAATAACACCATGTTGAGACCACCAAACAGTTACCATTACCTTTTTATTGGTAAGTTTTGCTTTAGGACACTGTTGTGGCATTTGACCTGGGGTCAGCCATTGCATTTTTCTTTTCCGGTTATCATAAAGAATCCACTTTTCATCACATGTTACAATTCGATCCAATATTCCTTCATTTCTGTACCGGTTCAACAAGGCAACACAAGTTTCAACACGCGTTTCTTCTGCAGAAAGCTGCAGATCAGTCAAATCATGAGGCACCCATTTTTCGTATTTATTTATTTTATTGATTTGACGCAAGTGAGTCAATAAAGTGGGTAAGGTAACGTTAAACCATGCCGCTAATTCCTGGGTAGTTTGACTAGGATCGGCTTCCACTATCTCTCTTAATTCATCGTTATTCACCTGTGTGGGCGGTCTTCCTCGTGGCTCGTTCTTTAAGTCGAAATTTCCATCACGAAAGCGTTTAAACCAAAATCGCACGGTGCGTTCATTAGTAGACCCCTCTCCAAACGCAGCATTGATATTGCGGGCTGTTTCTGCCGCGTTAGTTCCGCGTCGGAACTCGTATTCAAAAATCACTCGAATTTTCGCAGTATCCATCTTTCTTGTCTAAATTGAATAACAAAAACAATTGAAAGTCGATATTCAAATGTTTCACATTTTTTAAAAAAAGAACATCACAGAAACCATTTGAAAAAAGTTTCATTCGAAAACCTCAAACCATGAAGATTCTATGTCAATTCAAAGAACCTATTGCAATAAAACGGCAATTTCATACTTTAACCCCTATTATTTACAAAAGAAATGCAAAATATAAATTAACACACGGTTTTAATAGATGGCGATGTGTGATGTTCACAGGATTTATTTATTCAAAATCAATATAATGGTTTCATATCTTTGTATGTATTTACAAAAGAAATGCAATATAAATTAACACACGCCTTTAATAGATGGCGATGTGTGATGTTCACAGGATTTATTTATTCACGACGGCCTCTGTGGGGCGTCGGGGCGAACGCACGACTGCAATGCCGAAGACTGCGGATTCGCGCCAGGTATATTTGTTTGTATCTGGTCTGAATGTCTATCTGTGTAACATGTATGTACTTATTTAGAAAAAAAGTATAATAAGTAATATATCCGTTATCTATAGTACCCACAGTACAAGCCTAGTGCATAGTTTGGGCACGTTTGGTTCTAGATTGCGCTGTGTGTAAAGTCGTGCAATATTTATACATATATTTATTTGTGGAACATTTATTTATTATAAAAACAAGGTAGACAGTTAGTATGTAGTAGTACCTATGTAACATAGAAGTAGGTAAAAACATAGTAAGTAGGCAAGTTCTTTCTTCACCCTCTGTCTTAATATTGTACCGTTTCCAAGGCTTCTCTACTTAAGTACTCCGACAAGGCGCTTCACCTCCGGACCACTTTGACTTCGAATCTTTGAAGTTCAGAAATCTCTGAAACATACGATAATCCTCGGTTATCCATTAGGATTCTCTCGGTATGCTATGAAAACTTTGAACATGGATCGCGTTTGATGCTCTTTGTTACAGCAAAAACAAGCGGGAAAAGCGGCTTTGTGGTTTCTGGGTAGAAATGAAATAGTAGTAGATACAGGGTTTTAATTTAATGTGTAACCACAGTTTACCTACTTGTTAGCGCCTTGGCTAGAACTGAGTTTCTTGTGATTTTTCTTATCTTCTTCTTCTTCTTTAAAAATGGCTTTTCCTTTCGGACATTTGCCAGTGTTAAGTATTATCAATATTTGCAAGTATTTGCATTGAACAAAACAGTCAAGTCGTCATAGTTAAAGTCAAGTCGAGGGAATCATTGTAAAAAAGGGGGCCTTTTTTTACAATGTTTGTTCACGGAGCTTTGGAGAAAACACTAAGCTAAAGTACATGTTTTGCACCGGTTTTCACTTTTATTTACACTTGTACACCTTCACGAAACTAAATTGATTAATATGCCCCCGAAATTAAACATTTTACACGCATTTGAACTAAGTTTCACAAAAATGAAAATTTAGCAACACATCTTCTTAACGCATTCCCGCCAAAACTCGATTTTTTTCCGAAAACACCTTAGTTTTTTTTTTACTTCTTATCGGTTGTGAACCGATTATGGCCACTTGGAAAGGAGCCAGTGTCAAGTATTATTATTTTTTTGCAAATTATTTGCAATTTGCATTAAAAAACTAAAGTCATAGCATAGAGCCCCCACAAATTCATGATCCGCCCATGCCATCGTGTATGGCCATGTTGTTAAGCTTAATCCACTACATTATAATTGCAGTTTCTATTCACATCACGGATATTCGCCTACATGTGGCATTGTGGTGGGCACGTCTGTCTGCGGCCGAAGCGACACCTAATTTCCGAGCCCTGGTCGTGACGTCACACTGTCCCGCTGTGCGGCTAATATAATTACCGATCGCTTAGTTCACGTGACAATAGTAAAGCCGGGCGCACTTTAAATACGTGTTCGTCCGAATTTCATTGGTGCGGTTCCTTACGAATACGTACGAACAATCCCATCCTTCCAAGTACTATGGAAGCGCGCTGACTGTATACGAATTAGTCGTACGTATATGACGACGTACGAATTAGTCGTACGTATACGACGACTTTCGAATTAGTCGTACAGATATGATGACGTAAGTACTTGGAATGATGGGATTATTCGTACGTTAACGTACGAATGAAATTCGGACTAAAACGTATTCAAAATGCGCCCGAACTAATGTAGTTCGTAGATGTTCTACGAATGTACAGACAGAATACAGATTATGTATCCATGTAGATATCCATAACTACAGCTATAACGTCCACTTACAACAATGTCTGCCTTAGAATATCCGACCCAAGTTTAGTTTCGTTGTAAGTAGACGTTAGCTGTAGCTATGGATATCTACGGTGGTTACTTTAATCATATTCTGTCTGTACAATGTGACGCAGCCATATGGCGTTCTACACGTACAATAATAAACTTTTTAGTGTTCCGGCTATATGAATATCTACCTATACTAATATCATCAATGCAAAAGTAACTGTGTCTGTCTGTTATGTTTTCAACATTCATTAGCTTAACAAATTTTGATGAACATAGATCTACATTATATTTGACATTGATTACTCTTTTTTTTTTATTATTTCAAATTGTATCATTATTCTCTTTTCTTATTATTGACATTGTAATCATTGAACTCAAATAATACTATACAGTTTTATTTTATTATGTTGACATTAGGATTTATAAATTAACTTCATTTTATTATTAATATTTGCATGCCAAGTTAAGTGCTAGTGAAATATGTTGAACTTTATTCTCTTAAAACAACTGTTGTAACAATATTTCGTGCAAATAAATGACATTTAAATGACATTCAAATTTATAAATAGTATATTTTCTTAAAAATAAACGTTATTCCAATATATATTTAAATATCTATGTGAAAAATATGTATCCTTTATTCATTGATAAATAAAGATATTTATTATATTACGAACCTTTGTTTCGATTTAATATTAAAAATTCATTTATGAAATAATAAAACTGTTTTTTGTGTAACTCAAATAATAGGGGTTAAAGTATGAAATTGCCGTTTTATTGAAATAGGTTCTTTGAATTGACATAGAATCTTCATGGTTTAAGGTTTTCGAATGAAACTTTTTTCAAATGGTTTCTGTGATGTTCTTTTTTTAAAAAATGTGAAACATTTGAATATCGACTTTCAATTGTTTTTGTTATTCAATTTAGACAAGAAAGATGGATACTGGGAAAATTCGAGTGATTTTTGAATACGAGTTCCGACGCGGAACTAACGCGGCAGAAACAGCCCGCAATATCAATGCTGCGTTTGGAGGAGGTCTACTAATGAACGCACCGTGCGATTTTGGTTTAAACGCTTTCGTGATGGAAATTTCGACTTAAAGAACGAGCCACGAGGAAGACCGCCCACACAGGTGAATAACGATGAATTAAGAGAGATAGTGGAAGCCGATCCTAGTCAAACTACCCAGGAATTAGCGGCATGGTTTAACGTTACCTTACCCACTTTATTGACTCACTTGCGTCAAATCAATAAAATAAAAAAATACGAAAAATGGGTGCCTCATGATTTGACTGATCTGCAGAAAGAAACGCGTGTTGAAACTTGTGTTGCCTTGTTGAACCGGTACAGAAATGAAGGAATATTTGATCGAATTGTAACATGTGATGAAAAGTGGATTCTTTATGATAACCGGAAAAGAAAAATGCAATGGCTGACCCCAGGTCAAATGCCACAACAGTGTCCTAAAGCAAAACTTACCAATAAAAAGGTAATGGTAACTGTTTGGTGGTCTCAGCATGGTGTTATTCACTATAGTTTTCTTCGATCTGGTCAAGCAATTACGGCAGATGTCTATTGTGCCGAACTCCGAACCATGTTGACAAAACTAGCAGTAAAACAGCCCCGACTCATGAATCGATCTTCACCATTATTGCTCCACGACAACGCGAGACCTCACACAGCACGAGAAACCATTTTGACCCTTCAGGAACTGCACTTAGAAACCATTCGTCATCCTCCGTATTCACCAGACCTTGCTCCAACGGACTACCATTTTTTTCGTGATTTGGACAATTATCTACGTGACAAGAAGTTTTCTTCCCAGGAGGCAGTACAAAATGCTTTCACACAGTTTGTGCAGTCTAGATCGTCGGAGTTCTATCGCAAAGGCATTAATAACCTTCCCATTAGATGGCAGCAATGTATAGATAATAATGGCAACTATTTTGATTAAATAAATTTGTTAAAATTTTTAAAAATAAACAATTAAGATTTTCAGTACAAATCGGCAATTTCATACTTTAACCCCTAATATACTCTGTGGCACTTGTTTCTCCGTTCAGCTAAAAATGCAGCAGCTCTTTAAAAATACATTGCGAAGAGAAAAACTGAAATTGGTTTTAAACAAACTCTGCTCCGTGGTTTCTCTTGTACGTTTCGTATTAAGTATATTGATAAAAGGAAATGAGACAAGAAAAAAATGTTGTTTACACATCTACGGCTCTATAATGTTACCTACTTCATTTGAACAAAAAGGTAAACGTAAAGCGAGTCATTAGTCTTTAGGTGCATAAAGTGCGCATTATAGTCCTAGGGCTTAATTTTTTTTTTTTTAAATATTGACATCGAACGTAAACCAGCAGAAATCAAACTATAGTATTCAAGTGTTAAATATCATTTTCATGGGTCACAATTTCACACAATTGTACGCAGTAATTAATTTAACCTAGTTATTTTATTTTTAATGAATTACAATTTTTTTTACATAATTTGTTTTATTTTCATTTGCTCTTCTTATATCACAACTAAAAAAAATGGATTTCCTTACGACGAAGGGCATATCCATAAGTTATTATGACTACATGGTCCAACTACAAAAAATCAATATACGTATTCCGACCTCTGCTAATGACGTACGTATTTTTAGAGAAACTTTAGAAGTAATGTGTAACAAAATCCTTGTGTTGTTTTAAGTTAGGTAAGATAATTATGACATAATGTGACCTCAGCCATTGTACAGCTGCAAATAACCATTGACATTATTTTTATTTTTTGAACATGTTTTGCTATCAATTTATTACAAAATGCCTCTTTAAAGCAGCAACTGAAACTCACTTTTTTTTTAAACTCAAATATGTATTTTATTTTAAACCAATTTATGTTATATTTTTATTACTTTTGACGTGACTTTTGAGTGTTCCTATGGTCTGAATAAATGAGTACGAGTAATTGTTTGACTTTTAAAATAACTTTCTACCTGTCAATCGCTCCTGTATCCCTAATGTGAATTTTTGTAAAAAAAAACGCGAACGTGATGGTTAAGTTAACGCGTATATTGTATGGAAACTGGTAACTTCGATATCGTCCGCTAGGAGCGCTTTTTGAGTTTCCATACAAAATACGCGTTAACTTAGGAACTTAACTATCACGTACGTTCGCGTTTTTTTTTTACGAAAAAATGTACACTAAGGGTTCTGTACTCACTCTTCACTCCTCAGTGAGGAGTACAGGAGCGAAAACAAAAAAGTTTAGTTAAGTACCTTTAAAGAAACATATTAAGTCGTATAGTAAAACAAATTGCGCTGTATATATCTTGTGTCCTCGCCTCGGCATTTCCGCTAAGAGACAACATTCATTTCACAAACTAGCTTTTGCCCTTGATTCCTAAATTGTTTTATATTGAATGAGAAAATGTAGTATTAAAATATTTTGACCAGTCTGTCCTTATCTAACTAACCGACGAACACTAAAGTGAAAAGAGGACAGACTGGGGTCTCTCTAACATCAAGCGGGACCGTTTTTTGACGAAGTAAGCTTTCTAGTTAGTTGTACCTACTATTTCTATGTTAATACATCGTCTCCCTCTAACAGAGAGACAGATAATAAATAAAATAATAAAAATAAATAAATAAATCCTGTGACGAACACAAGCGCCATCTAGCCCCATGGTAAGCTGCAAAGCTTGTGTTACGGTGACTAGACAACGGATATACTACTAAATTTAAAATGAGAATGGAAGTTTTTGAGTTTGAGACCTGCTTAATTTTTTAAGAACTTAGAATTTATGTAACCTTTCTGCATAACGCATTACAATAATTCGTTCTAAAGTGGATCCTCAGCCTGCACCACATTTTTTTAAATTCATGACATTCGTCAACGTATTAACAGACGCACCTACATTTATATAGTAGAAGAACAACAATGACAACTTGCTCGTACGCAAACTTTAGCTGCTAGAACAAAGTTGATAATGGCCTTGGGAAGTAACCCCGGTTTAATTGAATTTCATGCTCATCCCAACTTCAGCCAGATGGAATCTCAACTTTGACAGTTAACACGACTTGTCTGTTCAGGCGGACAAAATTGGAACTAAAGATCGACATAGAAACATTCGTGATTTAGTAGTAGACTAGCGCCACCGCTGCTTGCGCAGGTAACTTGGTCGGAGTGCACATTACAGAAAGAACCCGAATAAACGGACGTTTATGTTTAAATGTTTATGGAGTAGGTATTCGTAGTGGTTATTATGGTTGTTGTAAATTAGTTGGGATGTTGGTTTGCGAGTGTAAAAGCTGGAGTAACTTTAAAAGGTGCATTTAGAGGAGGTAAATTTCAAGGTAGAGTTTAGGTCTGGGTTTCAAATTTATATATTAGTAAAATATATGAAAGTAAATTAAAAAAAGTTGATTACAATAAAACTTCAATATTTAAGTATAAATACTGGTGTAGCTGCTGTTAGAAGTATAGTTTCTTTCATTCGTTGAATGAGTAGCACTCATGGGAAGATAAAAGCACCAACAAAATTATATAACACTAGCATTGCCTTGCGGCTCCACTGAAGTTCTGATTCCGCAGAAATATCGTAATAAAAACTAGCCATTTCTTAAAAATTCTGTCAACCTAACTAAGGTTGACTGGAAGAAATTGGTTTTAGCGATAACGTCGCCCATTTGTGCTACATTCGATTTCTAAGATTTTTGTGTTTATTTACCTAAGGTATTATGGTATGTAGCATACTGTATTGAGTTGTACAAATTAACGTTAATCTATTTATCTACCAAGGATTTAATGTAGGTATTCAATGTTTAATCAAAATCGGTTTATTACTTATTATTTATTTATTTATTTTTTAGGAAATCCAACAGCTATTACAGAAGTATAAATTAACGTGTATCACCAGGAAGCCAATTATAGGATCTCACGAACAAAAAACAATGTAGATATACAATGTAGGTATGAGCTACTTCCAGAAATAAAATCTAAAATATTCAGCTTAACTTTCCTTTCTTGTAGTATTTAATTTCTGCAAAAAGTTTATCTCATCATAATCAACTCAAGCCTAATGTATATACACTCAAATCTTAGTTCCACTCAAACAAGGAGTAAGAATCTTCGTAAACTTTTCTTTGTTTTCCTTACCTCCTTCCCTCCCTATACCTACCTCTAAGAGAAAATGTTTTATTCCTTATCTTCTACCGACGACATGATATTGAGCAAGGATGATATAGCAATGATATTGGAGAATCCATACCAAATACAGCTCCCATATAAATATCAGAATTATTAAAACCTAAGGGAGCTCGTTCACAAAAGACGCGTAGCGAAGGCGTGGCGAGAAATCTCTTTGTGAACATTGTTTATTCTGTATAGTGATGTGTCTTATAAAAGTGGTTAGAGGTAATTTATATTTTTAACCGACTTCAAAAAAAGGAGGAGGTTATCAATTCGTCTGTTTGTATAATTTTTTTTTTTTTTGTATGTTCACCGATTACTCGAAGACGGATTGACGGATTAAGATGATTCTTTCTTTAATGGATAGGTAGAAGCTCCAAGATGGTCCCATAAACATTTGATGTGGATCTGATGAGGGTCTTCGGAGTGATGAACGGAAATGCTCCTCAAAACGCATTAATCAATTCAATTCTTTATCGATTACTCGAAGATGGCTTGACCGATTGAGATAATTCTTTTTTAATGGAAAGATGGGAGCTCCGAGATGGTTCCATAAAAATTTGATGAGGATCTGATGAAGATCTTCGAAGTGAGGACCGGGAATGCTCCTTAAGACGCTGTATTCAATTCAATTGTTCATCGATTACACGAAGATGGCTTGATCGATTGATATAGTTCTTTTTTTACTGGAAAGGTGGAAGCTCCGAGGTGGTCCCATGAAAGTTTGGTAAGGATCTGATGAGTATCTTTGGAATGATGGACATCCCAGAATTCAATAAATTACTCATTTTTGGACTTCTACCAAAAAGAATAGACCCCTAAAGAACTTAGTACAGATTGATGGGGCACCTGAAACCACCTTCTCATCAGCAAACTCCTCAATAATTAAAATTACGGTAACAATATTGTTGATTTTTAGGTAGGTAAGTATACTAAAAAGGGTAAAATAAAAAAATAATTTAACAATTAAAAAACCGACTTCAAAAAGAAACAAAAAGGCAGTCGGGCAGTTTTACTGGTTGGTTCCATATTGTACTTAGTTTGGCTGCCCGACTTCAGATGATAAAACAGATTAATTAGTCGGTGGCTCTGTACCTATGTAGAGGTTATTTTGGTCATTTTTATCAATTCTTTTTATTTAAAGTGCTTCAGCCAGCACTAGGCGTTCATAAGTTGTAGTGAATGAAAAATATATTGAAGCGATAATTCGGCGTATGAGTCACCGCGTCGGTAGACTAAGAGGCCTAAGTCGCATCCCCCGGATTGGATTGAGATGCGTTGGTTCGAATCCCGCCTGACGTAGACCGTGCGCTGTGTTTTTGTAGATATATATTTTCTTTAGAAAATGGTTAGAGGTAGTTATAAAAGTGGTTAGAGGTAGGTAGTGCTAGAGGTCGTATTTAATGGAACTAACCCTAATGACCTTTTGAACCTAAATGACCGTTTGAAGTAAAACCGCGATGTAATAATGTTATTTTAAGTGATAGCGGAAAGACAGCTCTCTAATAAATGGCAGATTTTTGTTACCGGTTTTTTACAACTAAGCGCTTCTGTAGCAAAATTTCTCTGATTTTGTAGCATCTAGACAAGGAATTTTAAGTCGCGCCTTTGCCACGACTACGCGCCTCTTCTACGAGTATGTGCGAGGTCTCTAAGTAAATATTTTGAAATATTAAAAAATATTACTATTTGTTTTAGGGGTTCTTACCCAAAGGATAGTAATATGTGAAAATGACTATAAATTGCATGTTTTCGAAATGTAAATTCCGCCAAAGTTTTTAGGTCGAAAAGAAGAGCGAATGATTGAAAGCTATTTAAATATCTAGCTGTTTTGGAATGCGACAATTTTCTCAAAGGGAATAAATATCTGTTCGCATTTCTGTTACGACTTACGATCGACAGGAAATCCTTGTTCCAATATGCACGTTCTGAAACTAGATACCTTTAGGTATTCAAATTGTGTTTGAAAAGTTGGCACTGCTCAGGGCTATTTTCTTCGAGCTATAAGTCGGCAACATGACAAGAATTCAAATGAAATGCGTATAGTAGTAAAATTGAACTTTGAGACAATATTTCCGGAAGAAAAGCTGCAAGATAGTTATTAAATTATAAAGAGAAAAAACCTAGCATTGAAAATGAGAAAATGCATATTGCTTGGTACTGTGTTTCTTTTCAACAATAAACTTTTGTTGGAATTGAGGTACAAAAGGGTTGAATGGTATGGCTGTTTTTACAAAAATGAAGGTTCTATTTAAGGATTCACAGAATTTCCAAGAGCGAATTTAATAATAGTACCTATATGTATTTATGCTGAAAAGTTTGCTGAAAATACCGATTTATTAGCTCATTAAGAAAACTTACTCATGGCCTATATACTCAGTAATTGAAAAGTGTAGGTACTTACTGATGGTCCACTGTGAAAGCACGCCTAGGGGGCGCCACGAGAGCGACCGGCCAAGCCGCTTGCACTAGCGACTCTCTCACAAACTGCTCCCAGGACGGTGAATTGCCTGGAACAATTCGTTATATATATCAGTCCTACAGTTCAAACACAGTACGAAAATAAAGCTTCGCGTATGAACGAACATGATCTATCATCATAATAACATGATCTTTTGACGCTGGGGCATAGGGGAAGAACTCCTATAGTCAACATACATTTTATACTGCTTTCCCATTTATATCTATACATTCACACTTCACTTCACATATATTTACACACGCCGAGCCTTCTATAATAATTATTTCTTGTTTTTGGTTATTACACGATTGCTCAAGGAAGTGTTATCACTCAATGTACTCGTAATACTGTATTTCACTTTTGTCATATTATATTGGGTACTTTTAGGATTTATATTTTGCTGCCTATCTCCGCGATAATCCTACTTAATATTATAAATCCGAAAATCTGTTTGTTTGTTTGTTTGTTTGTTCCCTCTTCACGGTCAAACGGCTCGACCGATTTGGATGAAAATTTGCATAGGGATAGTTTAAATGATGGAGAGTAACATAGGATACTTTTGATCCCGAAAATCCCGCGGGATCGGGACTTACGCGGGTGATAACTATTTATTGTATGAAAATTTGCATAGGGATAGTTTAAATGATGAAGAGTAACATAGGATACTTTTGATCCCGAAAATCCCGGAGGATCGGGACTTACGCGGGTGATAACTATTCAATGAATGAAAATCGACACAGGGGTAGGGTAAGTGATGTAGAGTAGCGTCATCATCATCGTCATCGTCATCCATCGTCATCCATCGTCATCCATCGGCATCGTCGTCCTTCGTCATCGTTATCGTCACTTACTGATAAAAAACAAACTTTACCTTACTTCACCTACCTACCGCAGTGCAAAACTCCACAGTTAAACGGACGACCAGGGAAGTACTGATGATGCCAGGCGCGGAAGCGCCTGGCTTCAACAGTACTTCAATGGGCGACCGTTTAAGTGTGGATTATTGCATTGCGGTAGGTAGGTGTTCGAACAACGCGGGTTTGCAACTTGCGCGGGTGAAACCGCGGGGCGCAGCTAGTTCATATATAAATGTTTTATTGTTAGGACCCCAGTAGGACTAATGATACATCTTAGATCATAGTTTGAGGTCTGTTGTAAAAACGAAGTTAAAATTGTAAATTCTTGGCAATAAATGACTTATTTATTTATACTTATTTGAACTGGTTCCCACGCGAAGCTATGCTCCTTCTGCTACCCGCTATGCTTGTAGGCTTGCTAGACTCAGCGGGGCAGATGAGCGTTTTTGTTTGCTGTAAATAACTCGGCATAAGTCTGCACCGAGACGGAACAAGCTCCGTTCCACGTATCTTGCAGCGCAGTCGTATGCACTTCCAACGTACCTTTGTCATAAAAATAAATCTATATAAAAGGGAGGGAGCCATTAGTGACTATACACCCTCCCGAGGCGTTGTCCCCACGATTATGGTGGCATTCCCGCTCAGTATAGCAAGGCTAATTCATTGAGACTGAAAAACGCCAGATCTGGGATCACCGGTTGCCTCAGTTAGACGCGCCGACAACTTCCTCACAAGATCCTATTCAAAAGGAGACCTCACAGCTTCCAATGCATAATGGTCTTTAAACCCACTGCATGGAATGAAAAAGTAACCCCCATATAAATCTGTAAATTATTTGTACAATTCATTTGTTGTTCAGTTTTCATCGCTAACAATTACAAGGGTACGGTTGCGTTGGCGATTTAACCACCCACGTAGGTTACATTTCAGATTTCAACCTAAAAGCCAGCCGGCCAGATTTCGGAGCACGCTACATTTACAATCCTTGACCTAATGTCAGTCAACCCATTTTACCACTAATTGAGTTTCTAGCTTTAAAAGCCGATAGCCGCCACCCCGATAGCTCTGACGTGGAAATTTAAATCCGAAACCGCAGTTTGGTTACATACAGGTCACGTGTGTGGAAATTTGCTGATAGGGTAGCGAGACATTTTCACAAACGCGCTCTCAGCGAGAGTCGAATATTATTATACAGTTTAGTTTAAGTATTCACTAGCCAGGTGCTATTATAGTGGCGTCCTACGTTTGCATCTACATTACCGTTATATTTCACGGCTTTGCAAAAAAATGATTGTTAACTCTTAGCTTACCTACTTTCAAAGGCTAAGTAACTATCACGCTCATTTAGAAGTAGGAAGATGGCGGTGGACCCATCCAACCCATCCCTTCGTGGCTGCATCGCTTTTTATTGCAATAGCGCGAGGGCCTATTTCTAACCGACTTCCAAAAAAAGTTGGAGGTTATCATTTCGGCCGTTTAATGTCCAATCACGATAGTTTTATTAGGTTCGGTGGTTTTATTATCGTTATAAAAGACAACATGAATAAATTCGACATTTATTCGCGCGACACTCATTTCATTACTTTGTGGAATGTTTGCCTACGTGCTCCGGTGAGCATGAAATCAAAATAAATAATGTTGTTGAATTCAATTTCATTTATAATTCCGTTGCAAGTGTTTGGTTATAGCACGACAATCAAAATGTTAAACTTTCGAATATTTTGCTGCCGCCCATGTGGGGTAAAAAGAAGTGAGAAACAGGGCTTGTACTCTAATTCTGCGAACGAACGAAAAATTCGTCAAAATGCCTACTACACTGACAGATTTTCTTCCTGGATGACAGTTTTTTTAGTTCGATCGTTCGTTAGAATAGATGCCCAGTATTGGAGTAGAGAACAGAGACATGTTGTGCTTACCCCACATCTTATCTTCTATATATATAAAAGAAAGTCGTGTTAGTTACACCATTTATAACTCAAGAACGGCTGAACCGATTTGGCTGAAAATTAGTGGGTAGGTAGCTTAGAACCAGGAGAAGGACATAGGACTTTTTATCCGGACGGGACTTACGCGGGTGAAACCGCGGGGCGCAACTAGAAGTGTATAAAAAGAGTAAGGGCAGGAAAAAGAAGAACTGGAAGGCGGATCGAAATTCTTGTAAAATACTTCAGGAGCCTTATTTTTAATCGCTCGATGCACTTTAATGCGGTGCGTAATGCTTCGATGGTTCTGCGGCGAGTTGTTGATACCGCTCCTTGTGGTCGTGCGATTAACATAGAAAATTACAGAAATCGAGGGAAAACCAGAAGAAATCGAGGTATTCAAATCGCTGGAAGTGGCGCATTTGATTCAAAAAATAGAGCTCCAGTTCGAATTTCAATTTGAATACGACTTTTCTTTTTATTGTATTGTATGTTCTGAGCAGGTTAGTATTTATCATGTAGGTAAATACGCAAATACGAGTAAGTATTAATAACATTTCAATACAAACAATTTGAATAATGTTGACAGTTATTGAAATCTATTTGTTTCCAAAACTGATAGTTCTACATTATTTGGTGAGAACAGCTTATTCTCCGTAGACTACAGACTTTTTGTCTTGAGATAGTTGTCTGACTGCCACCGGACTTATCTGAATAATTTACGTTCATTTCATTTCACTGGATGATGCCCTAGTGGGTGCCACGTAACCGAATCCAAGTTCCCATGGCATCCCCAAACCTCAAATCCATATAACCACCAATGGTACCACCAGTGGTAATAAGTTAAAGTTAATATTTTAGTAAGCAACTAGCCATAACTGGGCCTATGTAGCCGTGAATTTCCTCAAGATGTGTTCGTCCACCGAAAGACAGATATTAATAGCGTAATAATTCTTTCTTAAAGGAAAAGACATTGTTAATGATGCGGGCCTAAGTTTTATACATCGATCGACAGAAAGTATACTGACTGCGATCCAATCGGCTTCGTGTTAAACTGAGCATAACCGTGTCTGTTGTTGTTGGGTACATTATAGAGTTAGCTGTGATCATGTTGCCTATTTGTATGCCATTTGTGTTAATAGAAGCACCATTGAAATGGTAATGCGATAACATATAATGTACTTCGCCCATGAGTGGTGATAATGTTACTGCAGCTATTCGCTGAGGCTGATCAATTGTGGCAGAAATTGTATTGAATTTATTCAATTGCCTTTTCTTATTTTTTTTATATTTGTCTGTCGTTGGCAATTTTGCGATGACACTTAAGTGTTCTTCAAAATTGTGACCCTTACCTACCTTTAATTCAATGTTAATATCCTTAGGGCGACTTGCATAAAACCATTTAAAAGCATATTTAACTAAATCAAATTTTAAAATAATTTATGGGAAATCGAACATTGGACCCTATTTCACTATGTGGACGATTGATAATATGTTGCCACACATTGACAGTTCTTGAAATTTTGACAGATTTAACAGCTTAAGGCCTGATTTCACCAAACATTGTTTGTTAATTCTTAATGTGGCATTAGCTAATGGTTGTTTAAAATTAACAATGCTGTTAAAATGATTTACGTCCTATGGAGAATATTTAACATACCATTATTAAATCCAACGTTAAACGAATGAATCGCAAATCATTCACTCTCGTTGTAATACGACTTCATTGAAACGTTGTATTTGACGTTGCATTCTTTATACAAATAGACAACTTTTTTAATTAGTCGTATAATACTTCATTTGCTTGCTACGCTACCAAATTTAGGTAACAGACGCTATGTGGGATAATAATGAAACCGGTTTGTTTTTTATTTTATACTGGTTATAATGTCAAAATTGACGAAATAGTACCATACCCTAAACATGTTTAGGAACCGTTATGCAAGCCGGCCCTAATGTTTTACGGCCAGGCGCGTGCATGACACTCCTTAGGCTAAACAGTTTACCCTCCACCGAGCGGAGAGAACTCCAGGCTTGCAGTCTCCTCGAGATCCTTGTTGCATTATTTTACGGTAAAGAAAAACAATGTTATATCAGAGGAAATCGACCATGTCCTAGGACTCATCACGGTTTTAAGGCAGGACATTCGCCAATTTAGGGACGTCTTGCTTACTTTTCGAATAAATCAAGGCCCCGCGCGGAATAACACAAGGCTCCTATCTAAATACCTTAAGTACCGGTAAAACTGATCGTACCTTGGCTGGATTTATAAATAAAATTCTTTTTGAAAGCTTACATTTGTTTTTAAAAGACTTCAAAAAAAACGAAAATGTTATGATTTTTTAACTCGCGGGAGCTCTCACGTTTTTATGACGGTTTATCTAAAACCTAAACAAAACCCTCGTTTGTTAAAAATATATACAATTTTTATATGTCCATAAGTTTTTCTCGTTATAGGACGTCGGGGAATTTTAGCATGAATATTAAATCCGATTACACAATTATGAGTGCGCCAGTTTGCCAAAGCAAGGCGAAAATAGTGTTCGTGAAAAGCGATGAAGCTTGAATAAATAACATAATGATTTTCACAACAGATCTTAAAAAATTGAAGTGAAATTTTAAACAATTGTGTTACGGGAATTATATAGAGAAGATAATTGATTGACGAATTACCTCAACACCTATATTGTCAGTCTAAGACCAAAAATAAAAACTTATTGTTATAGTACCCTACGTAATTAATTATTGATGCAACAGGGAAGAAGCAAAACGAATTATTAATTTTTGCTAAATAGATACGATAAATAAAAAAAAACTTTACCTGGCATCCGTTTGGTTAAATCAAATATCGAATACTGATGTGTTTCAATGTTTATAAAAATGTTAGAGATTTTTGCAAATTAAATACCGAGTAAAATCATTTTAATTATAATAATAATAGTCAGTGATGGGTTGGCCCGCTCCACAGGATTACCTAGGATGGTTTAAAATCTAGTGGGGTATCTCCATTCTTCAGCCTCTCACGCCCCTGTTGCCCCCTGGCTGTAATTTGCTCGGCTTAATTACAGTGCAGTGGCACAAATTGTGAGGTGGCTAATCTCAGTCTACCATTTTTACGTGCTTGTTGAACATTGTTACGCCAGGCGCCATAGTCCCCATAGTTCTCCCCAGTATCCAATCCACTACCATCCCATGTCGATAGCCTAAGTAGTTTTCACCCATAGCTTATACATAGTTCTATAATATATCTAATCCAGGGGTGTTCCTTTACAACATCTATCATCTATATTTACCGGATTTAATCGCGTTTATTCATGATTTTTAAACGACCGAGCTATCGCCAATTTTACAGTTGGCTTTTCAAGTTCGTTTAATAACACGCGAATGAACCCGGTAAATAAAGTGGTTTAATATGTTTTGGATAAGTCAATTTTACAAAAGCAGTCTCGTAGCAGTTACTAGAAGCAACTTTATCAAATAGGTAGATAGATGTGTAAAAAACGCAGTGTCTACGCAATTTCTTTGTGAAAATTACTTAAATATCCATTATCCATGCTATTAGTATCGTGTAAACCTCGCTACCAATTAGAAAAACCTGGGGTACATGGCGAGATCACAGGAGAGATGTGTTCCTTTACAACTTATACCTGTGCATTTCTTGCCACGCCATGCCTTTGCAATGTTAGCTTCAATGCCACTCGTATAGCTCTAAATATGCGACAAAGTAAATTACATGATCATTCCAAAAAGAAAATTAAAAAAAATCATAAGTTTCTTGTGTCTTTAGAGGTCGCGTTGCGAAGACACGGTAGTTTACGTTTATTCGGTAATGATTTGAAACGATTATGTGATAATCTATATTTATTCTATATAATCTATATATATAAAAGAAAGTCGTGTTAGTTATACCATTTATAACTCAAGAACGGCTAAATCGATTTGTCTGAAAATTGGTGGGGAGGTAGCTTAGAAGCAGGAGAAGGACATAGAATACTTTTAATCCTGCGGGAACTGAAACGGGAACGGGACTTACGCGGGTGAAACCGCGGGTCGCAGCTATAATCTTATGAAACAAAATACTTATTTTAAATTGAAATTTGGCGCTTTTTTCCATGCCACACGCGTGAGTATGTAATGGCAGGTTTCTACAAATATAGGTCAAGTTCGAGAAGTAGGTATATATATTATATGAACGTCATTGATCTTCAAAAACATTCCAATGTAGGTCAAGTTTGAATCGGCCTTATTTAGAGATAAATTTATTATTAGGGGTCGCTATTTTTCCGCTACTTATCCGGGCGAAACGGTATTTAAATGTCTTCCTCGTTTTACATTTTCTTAAACAACTAAATTGAGAAAAACATTTCAAATGAAAAAATATTTTAAATGTAAAGAAACGTAAGTAATTATTCTATCTGTAAAGGTACGCATTAACTTAATAATGTTTTTAAAAATTAATAGAATTACTTAGATACTTACCTTTTAGCTGTGTCCCGCAATTTCACCTGCGTAATTCCCGATCCTTATCCCATGAGAACTTCAAAAGACTTTCTCTTATCGGATTGAAAATTATCTTAATAGCTTGTGCGGATTCGAGCGTGTTAAACAGCTTGTTTTCTATAATTAAAGAAATGCTTTCCAAAAATGGCCAGGAGCTGCAATAAGAAATGCAATCCTTAATTTCGACTCGATTGAACATGCACCCGTGGCCAAATTGGAAAAGTCGTCGGGACGGATCCCCGGAAATGCAGGTTCAAGTCCTGTCGGGTGCGGAAATTTTGGAGAGCATTTTTTTAATCATAGTCATCCAAGTGTAGGAAACACTTGGTTATAAACAGCTTGGTTTCTATTGGTTTTCGTTCGATGTCGGTAATGTTCAAAAGTAAATCACACAACTGCAACGAATGATCTCAACCACTCGTCGCAGGAGTCCGACATCGAACGAATATCAGCTGAAATAGGGATATTTGAGTCGCTTTAGTGGCATGAGTACTTAATTAAAAATAAGGCTCTAGGTACCACGCGCAATTATTGCTATAAAATAAAACTTAATACACAATTTATAGGTCTAATAAATTGGCCAGCAACGTATTTAATGAGTGTGTAAATTATGTAGGAAATAAATCATGGTACTAGGCTGTGAATAGAATCACGATTCATCATCATCATATAAGCCGTAAGACGTCCACTGTTGGACATAGCCCTCTCTCATTGATGCCCATAGATTCCGGTTGGAGGCAGTCACCATACACCGTAAACCCGCGGTATAAATCGAAACACGATTAATTTTCTTATAAATTTTACAGATAATTTCATTTCTTATTTTATAAAGTCAAAATTATTTATAAGTTTTCGTCCAGAATAATACAACTGCTCCATTTTGCCTCAGCTTGTGATATATTGATATTTCGTTAAAAGAGCTTGTAAGAACATTCCGCTTATTTTATATCTCTTGTTTGTAAGAAAAAGTTATCAATTTCTTACTAGATTTATTGACTTCCTTTTGTTGATTTATGGATTCCCATTTATTCTTAATGAAAGTGGCTTTTATTCAAATTGTTCTGCTAAAGTGCTTATGACAATCAGATTTTTATCCACACTAATGTTATAAACTCTTTATAATGCGTTCGGAAACCCGCAAATAACCTACATTAAACTGCAAATAGAACATATTTTCGTATGAAACCGTCACATAAACTTGATGATATTTACTAGAAATATTTTTAAAGGAAAAATTCATCTTCAAAAAAAAGGTGTTTTCTAGTAGGTAAATATGCCTTGAGCAATAAAAACAAATTTACGAAATATTGAAGATATTTGTCATCATTAGTTAAACTTTCCGGATTTTCACGGGAGCGACTGCCTGCTGACCTCCCACCCCCAAGGGAAAGTCTACGCCAGAGCCTCGTCCATCCCTAATCCAGGTGCACTAAAGTAGCAGCTGAGGTTGACCCAGGCCAAGGTTGACCAAGGTCAACCTCAGCTGCTACCTCACCTGCTACCTCACCTCCCTGTTGGGCTTAAGCCCAAATATACCCAGTATCAATATCCTATTCTTTTAGAAGACAGTCTATTTGAAAAAATTCTTTCGAATGTTTTTTTCAATACCTAAGTACCTATTATCTTTTTAAATAACGAGCTGCGTGTTTTGACAAAACGACTGTAGTAACAATCTAATTATTTTATCATGTTTATGAATAAAATAACATAAATCCCTACTATTTTTCTTCATTTTATGAATGCCTCAAGGCAGAATATACATAGTTTCAAGTTTACACTAACAAGCGTTGTTATTGTTACGTAATTATTTACTTACTACATTTGGGATTGTGTTTTTGTGCGTAGGTAGAGTATACCTACGTACCTACATAGTTTGTAGGCGGTGTATCATCGTTAGATTCGAATTAAGGAATATTAAACTAATTTGTAAACCGTTTGTCCACTATCTCACCAACAATGCGCCTAAAAAGATATAGCACTTTACCTTGAAAGTATACGTACTGCTATCCATAAATAAACATACATACACTCACGGCAAAAACAAAATAACATTAACTTTTAAAACATCCCGCCCTACCATGATGTCTTATAAGTTGTCGAGAAGTCGCCGCGTCGTGGTTCAGCTGAAAAAAAAAAAAATTACGAACACATCAAATACCTAATTTAAAAAAATAAAGACCAACTTCAAGACAAGGTAAATTTATTTAAGCAATAAAAGAACGACAAAGCAACAGCAACCGATCATGGTAGCAGGAAACAGTAAGCAGACCACCTGTGGTATCATTTAATTAGCATCCACCGCTAGTAGTTGCTAAGTTGCAGTACATTGCTGCTTTGATGTAACGTGGTTGGTACCGGTGATTACTTCAAAGCAGCAATGTAGAATACGAAATATGTTTTTTGACAGTAAATAGCAACTAGTAGCGGTAGATGCTAATTAGATGATACCACAGCTGTATTGCCATTGTTTGTAATAGTACGAATACATTTTAAAATTATATAAGTACCTACTCGTTTTGGCAAATAAATAAAAATAAACAGGGCAATTTTTAAACATTTAAATAAGCTATTTCTTTTTTGTTTTTATTGCTCAAGGCATTTTAAACATAGAAATATTTTTTAGCAAGGAAATATAATAGGGGTTAAAGTATGAAATTGCCGTTTTATTGCAATAGGTTCTTTGAATTGACATAGAATCTTCATGGTTTGAGGTTTTCGAATGAAACTTTTTTCAAATGGTTTCTGTGATGTTCTTTTTTTTAAAAATGTGAAACATTTGAATATCGACTTTCAATTGTTTTTGTTATTCAATTTAGACAAGAAAGATGGATACTGCGAAAATTCGAGTGATTTTTGAATACGAGTTCCGACGCGGAACTAACGCGGCAGAAACAGCCCGCAATATCAATGCTGCGTTTGGAGAGGGGTCTACTAATGAACGCACCGTGCGATTTTGGTTTAAACGCTTTCGTGATGGAAATTTCGACCTAAAGAACGAGCCACGAGGAAGACCGCCCACACAGGTGAATAACGATGAATTAAGAGAGATAGTGGAAGCCGATCCTAGTCAAACTACCCAGGAATTAGCGGCATGGTTTAACGTTACCTTACCCACTTTATTGACTCACTTGCGTCAAATCAATAAAATAAAAAAATACGAAAAATGGGTGCCTCATGATTTGACTGATCTGCAGAAAGAAACGCGTGTTGAAACTTGTGTTGCCTTGTTGAACCGGTACAGAAATGAAGGAATATTGGATCGAATTGTAACATGTGATGAAAAGTGGATTCTTTATGATAACCGGAAAAGAAAAATGCAATGGCTGACCCCAGGTCAAATGCCACAACAGTGTCCTAAAGCAAAACTTACCAATAAAAAGGTAATGGTAACTGTTTGGTGGTCTCAGCATGGTGTTATTCACTATAGTTTTCTTCGATCTGGTCAAGCAATTACGGCAGATGTCTATTGTGCCGAACTCCGAACCATGTTGACAAAACTAGCAGTAAAACAGCCCCGACTCATGAATCGATCTTCACCATTATTGCTCCACGACAACGCGAGACCTCACACAGCACGAGAAACCATTTTGACCCTTCAGGAACTGCACTTAGAAACCATTCGTCATCCTCCGTATTCACCAGACCTTGCTCCAACGGACTACCATTTTTTTCGTGATTTGGACAATTATCTACGTGACAAGAAGTTTTCTTCCCAGGAGGCAGTACAAAATGCTTTCACACAGTTTGTGCAGTCTAGATCGTCGGAGTTCTATCGCAAAGGCATTAATAACCTTCCCATTAGATGGCAGCAATGTATAGATAATAATGGCAACTATTTTGATTAAATAAATTTGTTAAAAATTTTAATAATAAACAATTAATATTTTCAGGATCGGGACTTACGCAGTTTCACTTGCGTAAGTCCCGATCCCGAGGGAATATTGGGATCAAAAGTAGCCTATGTCACATCTGAATAATGTAGTTTTCTATTAGTGAAAGAATTTTTGAAATAGGTCTAAAAGTTTCTGAGATGACCCCCAAAATACATACATACATACATGTTACAACGTAACCTCTTTTAAATATTAATTACCAACATAAAACAAAATATTAAGAATCAAAAGTACAATGAGATATTGCAAAAGAATTTTTAAAAAGCACTGCAGTTTGGTGACACTACCGTCTCGCATGGAGCCGACCGATTGAGCCGTGCGGCATGATGCCTCACAGAATTGGCTGGCCACCCTCATCATCGTCGCCCACTACGTGTATATGTATATGCACGCTTGGTACTTATTAATTATTTATTGTGGAGTTATTTTAAAACTGTAATATCTCGTGAGCTATTCATTGAAATCAAGTGATGTTAAGGACAATTATGTTTAAAATTAAATACTTTTAATGAATAACGTATTTATTTGGATAAGGATTAATATCATATTTACAAAATTACCTTCGGAAACAATGCATTGTTCTACAATAAATTTAATTACTCTAAAAGATGTTATATTGAGTCAACCTTAAGAGTTAGACATATGCTGTCGCGGACTATTTATTAGATCCTATGTAGAGGAAGAATTCTCTCATAAATGGTTTTTATGTAACTTTGACCGTTTACTCAGCGCACGCGACAGAATCTCGGAAAAGGGGGATTTTTTTCCCGTTTTTGCAACATATTTCATGGATGCTCCGCTCCTATCAGTCGTAGCGTGATGTAATATAGCCTATAACCTTCCTCGATAAATGGACTATCAAACACAAAAAGAATTTTTCAAATCGGACCAGCAGTTCCTGAGATTAGCGCGTTCAAACAAACAAACAAACAATCAAACAAACTCTTCAGCTTTATAATATTAGTATAGATTTCATACTATATAGTATTACATTATAGCTATATTAATCAAATTTAACAATGTTAAATCAAAATGACGAAAACACACATCGGCCTTAGCTGATGAAAAAAAAAGTTGGAGCTTAATATTAACTAAAACTTTTTGCCTTACCCTTCCGTCGTAATAAAATAGAAGAAAAATAGCCAAGTTTTTATTTTTTTATACGTTTTGTCTAGGCGGCCAGTTCGAAATGGCCGTATGCTACCAGAACCTTAGTTCCAAATTTAAATTACTTTATGCCCTAGGTGTATAATGAGCACTTTATGCACCTAGGGAAAAAAAAGAGTCGCTTTACGTTGACCTTTTTGGTCAAATAAAGTAACTTTGTAGAGCAGTAAGTGTGTAAATACCATTTTATTTATTGATTTAGATCTTATTACCTACCTATTGAGTACCTAGTACGGTAATTTATATCACGATATATCTATCGAGGGAATATCTCACATGGGTAAAACCACACGGCATTACAGCACATCTATAATTCAAGCAAGATGACGGATCCCCGAAAACCAATTTAATTAATTATCAACATTATATCACAGCTACATAGATTAACAGCACCTTGCAAACTCAAAATCTAATAGGATCATTATGAAAACACGCCTCGTCATGCGTGCATAATTCCTTTATAACCACGTAATTATGACAATGTCAGATCAACTGGTGTGTTGGATCTTATGTTTAAATGAAGCTTTGGTGCTACTAACTTATCTTTTCAGGCGGATAAAATCAGAACCTTGGATCGACTTACAAAAGCTCATAATTTCGCAGTAGGTAAACTAGCGCCGCCGTTTGTTGCACAGATAACTTGGTCGATGTGTGATACGGAGATGGCGAGCTGCCAATTTCAATATTTTCTTTACCGCTTTTGCCATGAAACTTATTTGCCAAGTTGCGAGTTAAAGGTCTGTTTATTTTTTTAATAGTTGCACCCTGAGGTTTCACCCGCTTAAGTTGCAATTCCGCGAGAATTTCGGTATAAAAAGGGAATTATGAAACTTAAGACACTTGGTATGCAGATAGTTGGAAATCTGGATTAACACTAGGTTACAATTTATCCCGAAATTCCCACGGAATCAGCAGTTCTTTTTTGTTATCACGTATTTGCCCACAGCAGGGCATATGCCGCTCTAATCTCCTTCCACATAGTTTTGTAACTAGTTTTCCGATGCCAAGTCGCCCTAACATGTGATTTTATATCATCGGACCGTCTGGCTGGTGGTCTGCCCACACTTTTCACGGAATCAGCAGTTACTCGTGTGAAACTGGGGAGCGCAACTAGTTAGTTAGTTGAGAACCAAAGTTATCACCGTATTAGCAAGCTTAAGTGGCAGGGGGCTGGCCATATTAGCCGTAGAACCGACAACTGTTGGGGTAAACGTGTTCTAGAGTGGAGACCGCGTCTCGGCAAACGTAGTGTAGGACTTCCTCAGGCACGTTGGAGTGACGATTTGCGCAGGACGGCTGGCACAAACTAGATGCGAGAAGCCGAAAAAAGATCTAGGTGGCGTGCAATTAGAGAGGCTGATGATGCAGCGAGTTATAGAAGTATATAATATATGTTATATGCTTCTATAACAAACTGACATAAATAGTCTTTTGACTACCGCTGCAGTTATTCTATTGGGACCGTTTCGTTTCCGTCACACGGTGTTCACGATATCATAAGTTATGCAGAAAATGAATACTCTCACAACACACCCGAGAATAGCAAGTGTAAAACGGAAATTATCTCAGCGTAGATAATTAGAATCGTGAGTCGAATGCTTAAATTAATGGAGTTTTAATAATACTTGGTATTTTTTTTAATTTAGATGACGGGCGATCACAGATAAGTCAAAATTCAGTTGTAACTATCGCCTATTCTATGACTTAAACGAAAGTCGTTGTGAAAAAAAAAACGTGTCGTTCGTCGATTAGGTGCTCAAAATATTGACTGTATTGCTATTTTCAGTCAGTGTACTGAAATTTATGGACGTTTTCTCTATACATGTCATATTATATTTGTTATTTACCACAGTTACCTGTGGGACACAGTCATTATGATTATAGGGACATTGTAGGTCGTAGGTAGGTAAGTACTCCCACAAGTTGGAAACGTATCTAACCTACTTATTCGAGTTGTTTTTGCCTGATAAGCAAAATGAAATGCCGTGAAATTAAATGTTTACCAGTTTGTTTTGATAGGACTACGAATTTCGGAAGGTAATAATAATTTGGTAGGGTTTATTTTACAGCGAATATCCACCAACCTAACTTCCTCTTTAATAAAAGTCGATAGATAAGTGGGTATTTGAAAGTTATTAAATTAAATCGATTTCCTGAAAACAGGGTGGAACGATGAAAGCTTATTATATATAGAATAGTGTTTTGGCAAGGAAATATATTAATAATAATAACCTTCCCATTAGATGGCAGCAATGTATAGATAATAATGGCAACTATTTTGATTAAATAAATTTGTTAAAATTTTTAAAAATAAACAATTAATATTTTCAGTACAAATCGGCAATTTCATACTTTAACCCCTAATATTTCCAAAAAATCCCCATGACAGGATTCGAACCTGCGTCCTTTCGCTAACCAGGCGACTGCTCTAACCACTGAGCTACACAGGAATCAGCCTGGTCAGCCAGTCGCCTGGTTAGCGAAAGGACGCAGGTTCGAATCCTGTCATGGGGATTTTTTGGAAATATTAGGGGTTAAAGTATGAAATTGCCGATTTGTACTGAAAATATTAATTGTTTATTTTTAAAAATTTTAACAAATTTATTTAATCAAAATAGTTGCCATTATTATCTATACATTGCTGCCATCTAATGGGAAGGTTATTATTATTAATATATTTCCTTGCCAAAACACTATTCTATATTATATAATAAGCTTTCATCGTTCCACCCTGTTTTCAGGAAATCGATTTAATTTAATAACTTTCAAATACCCACTTATCTATCGACTTTTATTAAAGAGGAAGTTAGGTTGGTGGATATTCGCTGTAAAATAAACCCTACCAAATTATTATTACCTTCCGAAATTCGTAGTCCTATCAAAACAAACTGGTAAACATTTAATTTCACGGCATTTCATTTTGCTTATCAGGCAAAAACAACTCGAATAAGTAGGTTAGATACGTTTCCAACTTGTGGGAGTACTTACCTACCTACGACCTACAATGTCCCTATAATCATAATGACTGTGTCCCACAGGTAACTGTGGTAAATAACAAATATAATATGACATGTATAGAGAAAACGTCCATAAATTTCAGTACACTGACTGAAAATAGCAATACAGTCAATATTTTGAGCACCTAATCGACGAACGACACGTTTTTTTTTTCACAACGACTTTCGTTTAAGTCATAGAATAGGCGATAGTTACAACTGAATTTTGACTTATCTGTGATCGCCCGTCATCTAAATTAAAAAAAATACCAAGTATTATTAAAACTCCATTAATTTAAGCATTCGACTCACGATTCTAATTATCTACGCTGAGATAATTTCCGTTTTACACTTGCTATTCTCGGGTGTGTTGTGAGAGTATTCATTTTCTGCATAACTTATGATATCGTGAACACCGTGTGACGGAAACGAAACGGTCCCAATAGAATAACTGCAGCGGTAGTCAAAAGACTATTTATGTCAGTTTGTTATAGAAGCATATAACATATATTATATACTTCTATAACTCGCTGCATCATCAGCCTCTCTAATTGCACGCCACCTAGATCTTTTTTCGGCTTCTCGCATCTAGTTTGTGCCAGCCGTCCTGCGCAAATCGTCACTCCAACGTGCCTGAGGAAGTCCTACACTACGTTTGCCGAGACGCGGTCTCCACTCTAGAACACGTTTACCCCAACAGTTGTCGGTTCTACGGCTAATATGGCCAGCCCCCTGCCACTTAAGCTTGCTAATACGGTGATAACTTTGGTTCTCAACTAACTAACTAGTTGCGCTCCCCAGTTTCACACGAGTAACTGCTGATTCCGTGAAAAGTGTGGGCAGACCACCAGCCAGACGGTCCGATGATATAAAATCACATGTTAGGGCGACTTGGCATCGGAAAACTAGTTACAAAACTATGTGGAAGGAGATTAGAGCGGCATATGCCCTGCTGTGGGCAAATACGTGATAACAAAAAAGAACTGCTGATTCCGTGGGAATTTCGGGATAAATTGTAACCTAGTGTTAATCCAGATTTCCAACTATCTGCATACCAAGTGTCTTAAGTTTCATAATTCCCTTTTTATACCGAAATTCTCGCGGAATTGCAACTTAAGCGGGTGAAACCTCAGGGTGCAACTATTAAAAAAATAAACAGACCTTTAACTCGCAACTTGGCAAATAAGTTTCATGGCAAAAGCGGTAAAGAAAATATTGAAATTGGCAGCTCGCCATCTCCGTATCACACATCGACCAAGTTATCTGTGCAACAAACGGCGGCGCTAGTTTACCTACTGCGAAATTATGAGCTTTTGTAAGTCGATCCAAGGTTCTGATTTTATCCGCCTGAAAAGATAAGTTAGTAGCACCAAAGCTTCATTTAAACATAAGATCCAACACACCAGTTGATCTGACATTGTCATAATTACGTGGTTATAAAGGAATTATGCACGCATGACGAGGCGTGTTTTCATAATGATCCTATTAGATTTTGAGTTTGCAAGGTGCTGTTAATCTATGTAGCTGTGATATAATGTTGATAATTAATTAAATTGGTTTTCGGGGATCCGTCATCTTGCTTGAATTATAGATGTGCTGTAATGCCGTGTGGTTTTACCCATGTGAGATATTCCCTCGATAGATATATCGTGATATAAATTACCGTACTAGGTACTCAATAGGTAGGTAATAAGATCTAAATCAATAAATAAAATGGTATTTACACACTTACTGCTCTACAAAGTTACTTTATTTGACCAAAAAGGTCAACGTAAAGCGACTCTTTTTTTTCCCTAGGTGCATAAAGTGCTCATTATACACCTAGGGCATAAAGTAATTTAAATTTGGAACTAAGGTTCTGGTAGCATACGGCCATTTCGAACTGGCCGCCTAGACAAAACGTATAAAAAAATAAAAACTTGGCTATTTTTCTTCTATTTTATTACGACGGAAGGGTAAGGCAAAAAGTTTTAGTTAATATTAAGCTCCAACTTTTTTTTTCATCAGCTAAGGCCGATGTGTGTTTTCGTCATTTTGATTTAACATTGTTAAATTTGATTAATATAGCTATAATGTAATACTATATAGTATGAAATCTATACTAATATTATAAAGCTGAAGAGTTTGTTTGATTGTTTGTTTGTTTGTTTGAACGCGCTAATCTCAGGAACTGCTGGTCCGATTTGAAAAATTCTTTTTGTGTTTGATAGTCCATTTATCGAGGAAGGTTATAGGCTATATTACATCACGCTACGACTGATAGGAGCGGAGCATCCATGAAATATGTTGCAAAAACGGGAAAAAAATCCCCCTTTTCCGAGATTCTGTCGCGTGCGCTGAGTAAACGGTCAAAGTTACATAAAAACCATTTATGAGAGAATTCTTCCTCTACATAGGATCTAATAAATAGTCCGCGACAGCATATGTCTAACTCTTAAGGTTGACTCAATATAACATCTTTTAGAGTAATTAAATTTATTGTAGAACAATGCATTGTTTCCGAAGGTAATTTTGTAAATATGATATTAATCCTTATCCAAATAAATACGTTATTCATTAAAAGTATTTAATTTTAAACATAATTGTCCTTAACATCACTTGATTTCAATGAATAGCTCACGAGATATTACAGTTTTAAAATAACTCCACAATAAATAATTAATAAGTACCAAGCGTGCATATACATTATACACGTAGTGGGCGACGATGATGAGGGTGGCCAGCCAATTCTGTGAGGCATCATGCCGCACGGCTCAATCGGTCGGCTCCATGCGAGACGGTAGTGTCACCAAACTGCAGTGCTTTTTAAAAATTCTTTTGCAATATCTCATTGTACTTTTGATTCTTAATATTTTGTTTTATGTTGGTAATTAATATTTAAAAGAGGTTACGTTGTAACATGTATGTATGTATGTATTTTGGGGGTCATCTCAGAAACTTTTAGACCTATTTCAAAAATTCTTTCACTAATAGAAAACTACATTATTCAGATGTGACATAGGCTACTTTTGATCCCAATATTCCCTCGGGATCGGGACTTACGCAAGTGAAACTGCGGGACGGCAGCTCTGAAAAATAAAGTCGTGTATTTCTATTTCTAACTCAACAACCCGTAAACCGATATGAATGAAATTTGGTACAGGGTAGAAATAATATATAGGGTACTTTGAATGATCGTACGGGTTAAGCAACACTTGGTACAACATACGTAATGGGTGAAAAAAAACAGGTGACCCGATATTCATAAACTTGGTACAGGGTTGGTTTAGAGGTAGAAATATTAATAGTACTTTGAATGATCGTTAAGCAACACCTGGTATGACATACGTGAGGGATCATTAACGTTACGGGATAGGAAGTTACGCGGGTGAAACCGCGGGGCATAGCTAGTATATTTATAAGCTGTAAATATATCTCTTACACCTTGCATTATGCTATTGTTTTGTTGTTAGTTAAATGCTCATTTTTGTCCTTCGCTTCGCTCAGGAGTTAAGTTTTTAACACCATCGCTGCGCTCGGGAGTTAACTCTCTAGAGTCCTTCGTACTCTTTGGATTCAATATGACGCCCGCTATATAAGACAGGGCTTTAGTACCTCGGTGCATAAACTACTATTAGTTACAGTACAGTGCTATAAAAGAGCACTAAAATTCAACCTTTAGAAATGGAGGCATTTCTGCTATCACCAAATTTTAAAAGTTGAGCTAAATCTTACTAATATTATAAACGCGAAAGTTTGTATGTATGTATGTACCTATGTGAGTATGTGAGTATGTATGTATGTACTATTTAACGCAAAAACTACTGAACCGATTGCGATGAAACTTGGAATATAGGTAGCGGGGGACCTGGATAAACACATAGACTACTTTTTATCCCGATATTCCCGCGGGAACGGGACTTACGCGGGTGACACCGCGGGGCGCAGCTAGTCCTAAATATTCTTAAAATTAAGTTTAGGCAGTGTATATTCCTGCCTAAACAGTAAAACTGTAATTATCTGCTGCAAACATTTTAGGAGGTTTGCGTCTAAAATTTCAAAACATCAACTTAATCGTAGCAAAAGAACAGAAATTAGAATTTCTAAACTAAAATTTTGATATTTAGTTTTGGCTAGGTAAGTGATAGCCGTATTGAGTACCTATATCGCCTGCTTATAATTGGTAATTTTGCTCATAAGCAATATACGGAAGGTGTACATAACATAAAATCCACTCATTATCTCAGCCCTTAACCGTCCACTGCTGAACATAGGCCTCCCCCATAGGCAAGTCCCACATTTGATACGACGATCCAATTTGCATACGTATTTTTACGTATATATATACCTATGCATATCCGAATGAGTAAAATATTCAGCAAGATAACACGTAGATACGTTGCTTGGATTAACAAGTCTACTAACTTGAGAAATCCACCCACTGTACGGCAGCGACAGTTTCAAGCCCAGGCTTCTGACTATCAGAAAAAAACTTATCGTAGTTATTTGGCAAGGAAGGCACCAGCTTAGCGGTTTAGCAGCTTAGCAAAATTAGGGATTTAGCTTACTGGATTTGAACCCGACCTTCGTGGCGATCGTTTAGAATTTACGTATACTGAATTTTCTATATTGTAATAATACGTCCTAGAAATGTAGACGCACGCAATGCCAACAAAGTGGTTCAGAATTGGCTACCCAGCGTAGCCGATAAAAGGAAAGTTTTATGTTTATTTAAGGATTATGGAAAGTAACGAATAAAAGGTGTATGATATTATCATATGATAGAGATGATGGCTATTTAGGATTATTGAAGAAGAGTAATATGTAATATTCAACAGAATTTGTTCAAAATTTTACTTTTTGTTTCTTTCAATCACTTGTAAATTTAAAAAGGCAGCTCAGTTGTGATAATTTTCCATTAAACTTTTACATAATTTATGACATTGAATATTATGGTTCGTCACAGAATTTATTTATTTATTATTTGTTCATTTATCTCCATAGAGGCTGTTACAACCCGAAAACGCCTGAAAAGAAATTTCCCAAACAGGATTCAGTTAAGTCTTTATTTAAACAACTTCTAATACCAGTCCTACATGAATCCAAACCATTCAAAGGTAAGTTCGAAATGCACAAAATGTAGGTAATTCAAGGTAATGGGACGTAGGTTAGGTGCAACCGCAAGCATTCCCCAGACTCTACTGCTAGTGGGTCAAGGAGCTTTGAGCCAGTCCTTGAAAGCTCCATTCCAACGAGTGTACATAATGCGGCCACTACCAACTTTACACACTTTCCAACTTTCACAGTTGAAACATTGTTTATGTTCGCTCTCATTCAATTAAGATACGTACCTACTTAGTTTGCACAGTACCTACTTGGCTAAATATTAGCTTTAATACTGGAGAAGCGAACGCCGACGAACTTCGATTCGGAATCGATATTATGTAAGTACTTAATGAAATATCTAGTAAAATCCTACTAATATTATAAAGCTGAAAGGTTGTGAGTATGTGTGTTTGTTACTTAATCACGCAAAAACTACTGAACCGACTGCGATGAAATTTGGAATAAAGTTAGCTGGGACCTGGATTAACATATAGGTTACTTTTTGTCCCGATATTCCCGCGGAAACAAGACTTACGCGGGTGAAACCGCGGGGCGCAGCTAGTGTCATTTATATCATGTAGATTCAGATAAGATGTAGATTCATTTGAGATGTTCCTTTATATATTTTACATGGCTTCAAAACGTGAGGGTTTCGAAGTGACCATAAGTTTCAAGCAATAGCAAGATGTAGAGAGAAGAAAAAGACAGCTTTCGAATATTATTGTCAATAATATGGACACCACCAATATGTTAGATATAAGATTTGATTATTTGGTTACATTTCTCTGTAAATATCGTATAAAAATGTCGGTTATTATATTTTGTATTGTATTAAAATCTTATAAAAATGATGTAACTTACACACAGTTAATACACTATCATTTTTAAATAATAGATTATTTACTACGCAAAACTGTAATTATAGTGTAATGTACAGAAGCATTACGCGACGATTTAGTTATTCGTCGAATTAAGTTTTTGTAACGAATGAAATACTTTGTATTTTTTTAGTAGAACTTCAAACTCCCTTTGAAAATGCAACACAGTGTAAAACTTAATCATATTTTCGCGCAAAATTTACCAGCAAACTTCAGTTGAAACTTTGTTATAAATCAAATCATTATAGCTGAGAAGCTACAAAGGCAAAAACTTCTGACCGAGATCAAAAGTTATAACTTGAGTTACGTTATCTCACTGAGCGCCTTAAGCGTTCATTTCATAAAAGAATTCGCATCCATACCGGCCTGGAATTACCATGTATCTGCTAGTGATGAAAATTGGTCAACCCCTATTATAGTCACTATAATATAAACCGTTATATTTCCTAAACGGTTCTTTAAAATGAAAAATGGTGAAAGAAACCTAATATTTATTTTTAAAAATCTATCTTGACATTCTTTGACGATTTTGGATTTTTTAATTTTGACAATATAGCGTCTGGTTGTGACAAAAGTTAATTTGGATTACTGTCATATCTTTAACCACACTCGCCAGATTAAGACGAATCGATTGACGTAAGAATCATCAAAATTGGTCCACGCGTTTGGCTTCTAGAACGCCACATAGAAACATCCATACATACATACATAGACCGATAAACACATTACCTTCCTTTGCGTCGCGCAGTCGGGTAAAAATGTAAGACAATTCGTTACATATTGAGAAACACAGTACGCTTTAGTTTAAACCCCGCGCTGGTGTCACGTGAGGAGAAGACCCTTGTTTGACCATTTTCCACTTACAGACCGATACACTTATTTAGTGTTTTAAATAAACATCCCTATCCTTAAGAACCCTAAAGAGTCGTTTGACTATGTGATCTATCGTTAGATGTTAAACTGACACATTAATGACTCCGCGGTGCTCGCGGTGGGTAAGTACCCACCGCGAGCGGAACGGAGTTTAGGCCAAGTGGCCTAAATCTTCGAAGCTAGCTACGTTTATCACCACTGAATCCCTTTCATAAAAAGGACTCTTCTTAGTAACCGCTCACTTGTTATGGCCTGAAGTGGTTAAACAAATAGATAGGCAAGGTAGGTACTGACGGATCCAATAATTGTAATGTACGTACGTTTATTCTATTGGAAGGGCCTACTGTATTTGCATAGGAAATTGGGGAAGGAGGGCCCTTTTAACAAGATTGGTGGGAATATCTCACGGATCTGGATGTATGCATTTACTTTTCGTTCTGGGACTACGTGTAGAATACTTTATCTTGAGTTATTATAAGACTTGGTTTTGTATTGTGGGGCTTAGTCAAATCTTCTTCTTCCTTTCGTGTAGTGGTGTGGCTCACCTAGTGTTAGAGTTCTTAGGTCGACTATGGGCCTCTAACCTGACCTGCTATCAGAGATCACAACCGAAACCGACTGCTTGCCTTCCGAAGCTAGGAGGTGCTCGCAAAAAATATTTTTGCCACACAATTTTTCGGTCACCCATCCAAGTAACCAAGTCAAGCTTAACCCGCACGACAATCAAGGTTGGCTGGTGCAGCTAGGCCAATGAGACACTTTTAAAATAATTAAGTATTTAGTCAAATAATTATTTCACAAGTGACTCCTGCAATGCTATTCTATGAAACTCCAACATCGCTTCACTAGTGACTTTCGTCTTTACTCTACAAACAATCTGTGGCACTTGCATATTCTAGAAATAAACTTAAAAATAAAATCTCCGAATAATTTTGTAAGCAATATCTCTCGTTGCAATTTTTAGTAATTTGGAAACTGTGGGTTTTCTGTAAAAAAAAACCACGTAGATTGTACGCCACCATGAGCCTAATTATTTTAGACGAAATTCGATTTCGACGAAAATTTGCTTAGGGATAGATTAAGTGCTGGAGAGCAACATAGGATACTTTTGATCCCGTTATTCCCTCGGGATCGGGACTTACGCTTGTGGAACCGCGGAGCGCAGTTAGTAAATAATATAAAGATCGAACCGTATCTTGTTATGCGGGTGGCTACCTCTACGACACGAACTTTCTCTGACTTATTACATTCCGTTCGCAATTTCCTCTCATTCCCTCAGGAAGATTTTGTTTATCTTTCTTTTTCAACGCACAAACGACACTTTCAGTCAAGAAATAAACAGGTAAACGTACCTACCTAGCACATCGCAAGTGTCGGAGAAAAGTTTCCGTTCTTGTTAATTGTAACAAGAACGGAAACTTTTCCCACTTGTGGAAATTGGAAAATTGAAATAGAAAATCAAAGTGACAGGCCTTTGAAAGGGCCTCGGCTAGTTCGCTCGACCTTAGACCGAATAATTGTGTTGTGATTGTCAACCCTCGATTGCTCTGCAATTCCTATATAATAAAAAATAAGAAGGGATTTTCAACGAAGAAAATTGGATTATCGTCTATACTTTTATTTAAATAAATATTGAGTGTATATGTAGTAAAACTCATAATAATTGAATTATATCTTATCCTACTAATATTATAAAGCTGAAAGTTTGTGAGGATGTGTGTATGTGTGTTTGTTACTCAATCACGCAAAAACTACTGAACCGGTTGCGATGAAACTTGGAATGTAAGTAGTTTGATACCGGGAATAATACATAGGCTACATTTTATCCCGATATTCCCGTGGGAACGGGACTTACGCGGGTGAAATCGCGGGACGCAGCTGGTAATTGAATAATAATAATTGTTCCTTGCAAAAATTATTTAGCCCCAGACGAATCGACCTATTATTTTCATTGGGAGTTGCTAGCTAGGCTGAGAGAACCTGGTATAGATGCTGAGCAAGCCTACTCCACCTAATAATGTCCCGGGCACTACAGCAAAATAAATCATGGATCATAAGTTGCTAGTGATGTAATAAAAACTTCGTTGAGGGGAAAACTTCGATTACTCTTAAGCAAATGCAAACACTCACCAGCATCTAGGAACACCCCCTGGTCTTGGTCTGCGTAGGCGCGTCTGTATTGAATCTGGTAGTCCTTCCAATTATTGTTTTAGTAGTTTGTTGAAGAATTAATAGGATTTGCCGCGGAGCACCTTGTCGGTAGGTGATACTACTCCGTTAGCCATTTTCGAGGGTGACAATAAAGTCAGACGTAGGTGGCAGCACTGTCGTAGCCAATGCTGCGTTTGGTTTTTATTCCTATAAATATGCGTTAAGTTTTTTGTGCTCGCATTAACGATCCAGTTATCGATTGTTATTTAAATTAAATTAAATTAAAACTAAACGGTCGTGTGCCAGTTCTTAAACTACAGAAAAAAATTGAAGATGAAAAGGACAATCTTATTAAAAAAAAGAAAAATTTAGAAACAAACTACGAATTAATTGTTAATGTTTTTATCAATAAACAAGAAGGCATCTAAGCTTTTGACTGTTAAAATATCATTTTCTCGTCCCATTAAACTGAAAAGTTCCCGTTTCCTTGCAACATTAAACTAACGATTACGTGAACTCAACAATCGAGTTCCGAAGAATCCTTGGAATTTTTCCACGTCCGTAGACAAACGATCTACTTTGTCTAGCTAATCTGAAACGACCTAGCTAAAATAGTTTGAAGACTAACTTAAGTTTCTATACGGATATTAATAGGGAACTGACTTTACATTTTCTATCGGTCGATAGTTGTTTACTTACGAGTACAATGGCCTTGTTGTTTTATGAGGATCAATGAAAATAGAACACCACCGTCTAATTGGATGGAAATATTTATAATTTCTTCTTCTTTTTCGTATAGTGGTGTGGTTCACTCAGTGTTAGAGTTTTTCAGGTCGCCCTAAGGTCTTTAATTTGACCCAACGACTGCTATCAGAGATTCAAAAACCATCATTAATAATGGGAATTTTTTGAAGCGTAGTTACAAAGTATCTTATTTATTACCATTGGCCGATAGAAAGTCTTTTGTCTGTTTTACTCTTTGAAGATCGAATAACATTTTGTACTTACAAACTTCGCAAGAGCTTAGGAATTATTGCAAATGAGAAACGAAGGCATGTATCTATTACGATAACTTACGGAACTATTAGTTGTAAGTGTCGTATTTGATCGCGATATTGCCTCTAAAAGTGCGATTAGACATCGTGAGGCATGCGTCGTGAATATCTCAATCGGAGGACGTATACGACTATGGGACGATTTATGAATGCGTCCAATATGCTCTGGGCATTCGGGTGCTTAATGAGCATACTTGCACGCTAAGCGGGGTTCACATTACGAAACTAGTGGCATGCAATTTTTAATAATTTTCAGAGGACGTATACGACTATGTGACGATTTATGAATGCGTCCAATATGCTCTGGGCATTCGGGCGTTTTGCGAGCATACTTGGACGCTAAGCGTGATTCACATTACGTAACTAGTGACATGCAATTTTTTTCACAAATATATATAGCATAGACACTGCGATACTATTTATCATTTTGATAATATTGCTTTCAGTAACTGCTGCGAGACTGCTTTTGTGAACTTGACTCTGTGCATGATACTAGTTTCGTAATGCTCGCATCTAAAACTTTACACGTCCTTGTCTGAATAGAGTGACATGGCAAGCGTGCGAAAGGGACAACGAAAGATAAAGTCCTCTGTCGAGACTGTTTTTGTATTTGGAACAAGTTATCTTATATTTAATACTAACACCTATTGAATAGAGTTTAATTTTGTTTGACAAAGTTTTGCAGTGAACCTTCTAGTTGTAGTAGGTACTACCTCTTATTTCTATGCAGTAAACACATACCACAGCACATACTGTCCAGACAGCCAGGAGCAGAGGGAGACATAAAAACTCGCTGCCACTTTTGAACAGAAGAACTTTGCAAGAGTGACGTAAAAGGTAAGTATAATTTACGCAGGAGCGACAGGTTTGTAAACTAACAAATTTATCCACGAGTCTTATCCATTGGTCCATGAGACATCTTTGGATAGTGTGTTCTTCGTGAAATGTAGGTATACACTATGAAAGAATTCTTCGAAATGCTCATTGGGTCAAGACATACGCGGATGAATCTGCAGGACCTAGTTTACAATGAAAACATAAACAAGAATAATTTTGTTTTACTCTAGAATCTATAAATATATTTTTCGCTGAAACAGTCGCTACAATAAAATCAGCCGCCGGTCTCGAGAGTAAAGCCTCAGTCATAGCTTTATGAAAGATTTTCCTTTGTCGTTTTAAATAATGTCTTGTTTAGAATGAAATAAGATTTCATTTTGTTCATAAAGTTCATTGTCGTAATTCAAATTATTTTCTTCAAAAGGAATTGTTTAACTTGTTGGAAATGTCTACGGTGTTCTCAACACTGCTTACAAGTATTATGTAGATCTATAGAGTGACCAGAAACAGTGGAAATTTAGCTTCCATTTTGCGTAAGTATATGTTTCTAGGTAAATATAATAGACTCAGACTTTGTAGGTAGGTAATAATAGAATAGACTCATAATTGATTGAATCAGGCGTTACTTTTCGGAACTCCATATCAACTATCGACCTTATTACTTACTGAGTCTATGTTAAAAACTAATATTTAGTTTTTATAGTCTCGACACTTGCTACCCACCTTTAAAAACTGAATATTAATTTTTAAAACAGACTCAGCAAGACGGGTTGAATCTTGTTCCACTGTGGTCTTCTTTCTTCTAAATCAGACCTAGATCTAGATGGCCTACGGTCATATTAGTGGTTTAACGCTCATCTATCGTGTTAATTTCTATTATTGATTTTAATGATCGATGTTAGTCTTGTAGGACGACCTCTGTGGCGCGTCGGGCGAACGCTTGGCTACAATACAGAAGGTTGCGGGTTCCATTCCCGCTGGGTGCAAATATTTATCTTAAAAATAAATATTTGTTTTGGTCTGGGTGTATTTCTATGTATAATATGTATGTATTTACAAAAAATATATATATACATATAAGTAGTATATCCGTTGTCTAGTCACCGTTACACAAGCTTAGCAGCTTACCATGGGGCTAGATGGCGCTGTCTGTTCGTCACAGGTTTTATTTATTTATTTATTTTATTATTAGGTAATAAAATAAATAAATAAATAAAACCCCCTCCTTTCATTCTAAAGGTCCTGGCCGACCACGCACCAATCTCTTTTTCTTTATGAAAAATGTATGTGCATGCGTTTAAAAAGACGCAGGATACCTACGTTTTCAAAAAGTCCATCGATTTGTCATTTCTATGATAAAAGTTATCTTGTCCAATTTTAATGAAATGTGATTAGGCAGTTATTCTATGCAAACAAAAATCTGAAATCCAATCCAATTTAATATATTTTATCTTTATTAACAGATAAGATAATTCAACGTAGCTCGGAAAGTTAATAGTATTTTCATGTTTACATTGTCGGTACCTTCTCGTATAAAATAGTTGGATTTAGTGTTTAGCCGCTAACTGCACCTAAAACACGGGGTAGATTCCCTAGGTGAACAAAGAAAACTTTAAACACAGTAAAAGTGCCCTACTATACAGCTAGGTATGCTATACTATTTTTTATAAATTTTCAATAACACTTCCTTTGACAGTCGTGTAAAAATAACCCTTCATTCACCTAGGTGATTTCACTGACGATCGAAACATAGTCAAAAGATGATCGAAATAAAAACGAAAGAAAGAATTATGCGAATTTAGATATTCTTTAGAAATTTATTTAATCTATACTTATATCTTATATCTATATTTATACTTAAAATAAAGGAACAGAGGACAAAAAGTCTGTAGTTGGAAGTAAATTAAAAAAAAAGGTGTCAAGAGGACTTAGGATAAGTAGTAGAATAAAATTATATAATTTTTAAAAATCATGTCTGTCTGTCTGTTCCTTATATAATTAAAAACTACTAATCCGATTGAAATCTGTCATCGTGGCATACTTTGCATCGAAATCCAATTAGTAGAACCCGAGTAATGAACGAAAAAGTGCAACAGCTCGGCCGCCCGCGCCCGGGATAACGCGTTTCTCACTTCCGCGAGTGAAACCGCGGGGCGCAGCTAGTAAATAATAAATATTTATTTATTTATTTTGTACACAAGGAAACATTCACAATATAACAGTCATAATTAGATACAAATACAAAGGTGAGTCTAACCCTGTTTAGAGTTTTCTACCGACAAACCTCAGAGGAAAGGAAAGAATATAGTGGAAGGTAATGAAGTGTACAGAAAATGATCAAGAGAAGATAAAGTACAAGTTTTGTAAATCCCTACATAAGACGTATAAATAATACTATGCCATAAGTATATACACATACACATATATATTATAAATATAACATTACATATACCTAATACACAAATACATACATACATACGAAATATATAAATACATAAAATATACATACATACATACATAATTGACCGAACGAGCGAAGCGAGTGAGGTCCAGTGTAGACGGGCCTGGCGCTTGTATCTTTGTATCTTTGTATGTTTGTTCGACGATAACTTGAGTATCGTTGCTTCGATCTTCATGAATTTTGGTATGCGCGTAGTTTAGGTCCATAGAATTTATGAGTTCGAAGATGAGCCGGATCGGTAGGGGGGTTGGGGAGATAGGGGGTGCAAAAAGAGAAAATAATCAAGTTCTAAAAATGTGTCAATAGATGGCGCTCAACATACCTCCTAGATCGCGGTATCGTTGCGTTTGCTTGCGACATATACTCCAAGATCTGACATTTTTGTAGGGAATGTTAACGTCTATTAGTGATCAAAGTAAATAATTCATGTTTATGTTACAAATTGTGGTCGATTGTCGTAAATCTATACTAATATTATAAAGTTGAAGAGTTTGTTTGATTGTTTGTTTGAACGCGCTAATCTCAGGAACTGCTGGTCCGATTTGAAAAATTCTTTTTGTGTTTGATAGTCCATTTATCGAGGAAGGTTATAGGCTACTTTTGGTCCCGATATTCTTACGGGGTCGGGACTTACGAGGGTAAATCCCGCGGGACGCAGCTATAAAAACGAAAGTCGTGTTAGTTACACTATTTATATCTCAAAAACGGCGGAACCGAAATTTGGTACAGGGTAAGTATAGGGGTTTAAATAAAATATAGGGTACTTTAAATGATCGTACGGGTTAAGCAACGCTTGGCGTGACACATACGTGATGGGTCAACAGGAACGATCGCACCAATTAGAATGAAATTTGGTACAGGGTTATTTTAAGGGTATAGATACGATATAGGGTACTTTAAATGATCGTACGGGTTAAGCAACGCTTAGCGTGACACATACGTGATGGGTCAACAGGAACGATCACACCAATTAGAATGAAATTTGGTACAGGGATTACTTTAAGGGTATAAATACGATACTTTAAATGATCGTACGGGTAAAGCAACGCTTGGTATGACATACGTGATGGGCAAAAATGACGGTTAAACCGATTTGAACGAAATTTGGTACAGGGATAGTTTAGTGGTTAAAATAAGATATAGGGTACCTACTTTGAATAATCCTAAGGGCTGAGCAACGCTTGGTATGACATAGTACGTGATGCGCCACATACGTTACGGGATAGGAATTTATGCGGGTGAAACCGCGGGTCACAGCTAGTAAGGAATAATTCTTTTTGTGTTATCGTTTTTACACGACTGCCAAAGGAAGTGTTATGTTTTTGCCGTAAGTGTATGTATGTATGTTTGTATGTGACCTATTTTTGTGCCGTCGTAGGGCCTAAACGGCTAGGCCGATTTAGATAAACGATACGTGGTTAGATTCGTCATGACCGCGTGAGTGACATAGGGTACATTAAAATAATAAATAAATAAAAATAATGATGTAAAACGCTATTAACCAATATTTGTAAAGACCATAAAAAACAGAAAACGCTTAACATTGTTCACTCAAACAATATGTTTTATTCTTTCCTAAATTTACATTTAAAAAGTATTGCTTGTAAAGTTTTACAATTAAGTTTTAAAATTTATTAATTATAAAATTATCGTGTCCCGCCCGACTGCATCCACCATTCCTAAAGCTACTATAAGCATCTTGTTTTTCACTTTTCTGTTAAAACTGCAGTCGGGTTTTTTATTTTTTTAAATATTTTTTTAATTGTCTTTCGTTATATTATTCGTTTAATAATAATTCTTATTTTGTAAAAAAATAAAGCTGTTGGTGTTAAAATCCTACAAAAAACAAAATCTCTGTAAATGGATTCTCGTGAGGTCTCAGTTCGGGGCGAACTACTAGTTATATACCTACAGAGAGGACAGATAATGCTCTTTTACTCTTTTTTTAAATACATTGAGTGATGGACTCGCCCGGACGTCGCCCGAATATTCATATCTTTTAAAAAATATCTTTCTGAAAGATATGAATACGTACCCGATGCCTTACTCTAAGCTCTAAATTGCTGGAGCTAACTCGTGCTGCAGTATGCTTGATCTTAGGTTTTTTTTTGCAAACAAATAAAACCATAGGGTATGTGCGAAGCCGGATCGAGTCGCTAGTATCCTACTAATATTTAAAAGCTGAAAGTTTGTGAGTATGTAAGGATGTTTGTTACTCAATCACGCAAAAACTACTTTACCGATGGCGACGAAACGTGGTATGCAAATAGGCTTCTGCCTATGTGTTATTCAATAAGGTCTCTACCTACCTATTTCCCTATTTGCTACGTTATTTACCTATTTGTCGGCGTGAAACCACGGGACGCTACTAGTACAAAATAAAACACCGCTTTCGCAATCAAGTCTCCAAACGAAGTACCTACTCCTAAAAGTTCGAACAGACAAAGAGAGAGTGAAATAATTACAAAAGTAAAATAAGAATTCACAGAAGAGTTCCTTTAAATTGTTTCCACGACAAAAGCAAGAAAGTAGTGGTTTTATTTGCAGCAGTAATTATAGCCGGCGATAGGTTCAGCAACAGGTCTGACCCAGATGTAGGCTGGAGTGGAGAACATCGGTTATTGTTTTTAGAACAATGGCTTGATATTATAGGGACCCACCTCGGTTTGTGATACTACAGTATATATAGTGTAGAACTAAGTGTTTTTCCGAAAGAAATTCTGTTAGGGTTATTCATATTGACGGCTTCTGTATATTACTATTTAGATTATACATACTACCTTTTTCCTTACGCAAAAGTTAAGTATTAACATCAACTAGTTGCGGCCAAGGCTTGTATAGTACTTTTCTCAAATAATGCGCGGAAATTAAACTAAATACTACAATTCAAAACTTTTATTTGAAAATACAATTATTGAATGTACAATTCTTAAATTTAAGTGTTTTTTCACTAAACAGCTTTCAATGTGCAGGCCAGTTCGAAATTTAAATTAAACCTTTGATAAGTAAGTACTTACCTCTTTGGTCGCCATTTTGCATTTTTAAATTACACGACAACTATGATTTTACATAGTCATTTATTTGGCCGACGACGACACGACACATATATATTTTCAACCAACTATTGCCGGACGCTGCTCGACTAATACAGCAAGTTCGATTTAACTCGAAGAAGGTTGTCAAAATAATGCTCAACGTTCCAAGCATGTTTGAGAAAAGGCCTATCACTACTCAGAGATAGGTAATAAGCTATAAGTTTTCAGGGTGTTTTAGTTTTAGACAACCCTAAAGGGAGGTACAAGAACCCTACGGTATCCTACGGTATAGTGTTAGTGTAACCTGAATAGTGGAGTAAATAATGTTGGAAGGTTTCATCTCTTACAGTAATTTGTAAATGTAAATTGATACTTACGGGCAGAAAGCTGTGAAGTTCCGCCGTTTAGTCGTTGTAATATTGTCTTTATTGAGCTAAACCGTTTTATGCCATAGTTCTTTGTAAATGAGTATAGTTACAAACAAAACGTTCCAAAAGGGACTAACGAATATAATAAAACTGTTTTTCTTCCCGAATTATGAGAAAAATAATGATCATAAAAAGACGTAGACATTTATAAAACACCAGTTTAATTAGGCAAGTTAATTAAAGCCTATTAAGAGTATTTTTTTCATTTAATTAAGTCAAAGTGTTTAAAAAGGTTAATTAATTCATTTTCATTCATAATTCGAATTTCAAGGTGGTGGTAGGCGTGCCTTTACAAATAATATAATTACTGATAACTTTGTGGATACCATCATCATCGTCATCTCGGTTCTTAACCGTCCACTGCTGAACATAGGCCTCCCCCATACGACGCCACGAACAGCGATCGCGAGCCATCTCCATCCAACGACTCCCCGCGACCGCCACAATGTCGTCGGTGCACCGAGAGTCTTCTTCCTACACTCCGTTTCGCATTACATTGTAGTCGCTATGTAGATACACTTAAGGAAAAATAATTAAGATTGGTCCGTAGCACTTTATTATCTTACTAATATTATAAACGCGAAAGTTTATATGTATGTATATTTTAAAAAATAAAATAAAAAAGACATAAAACAATAATTCTCGTTTGTTTATGAAAAATCATTTCAGGATCATTTTGAAGACCTTAATGGCGCGTCTTGCGAATGCACGACTGCAATGCAGAAGGTTGCGGGTTCGATTACCCGGGTACAAATATTAATACTTAAAAATAAATATTTGTATCTGGTCTGGGTGTTTTTCTATGTATAATAATGTATTCGTTGTCTAGTCACCGTAATACAAGCTTAGCACCTTACCACGGGGCTCGATGGCGCTGTGTGTTGTTCACAGAATGTATTATTCTTTTTATTTCTTTTTATTTAGCTCTTGATTTTCATACTATGAAATTTGCTATGCTAAACCATATTTCAACGTAAATATAGCACTATTTCATATTACATCCAGAACTTTACGAAGAAATAAACTGTGTATACTTTGCAATAATGTTAACCATCACGTTTCTGTAAACGTAGTACATATTTACGTACTAGGAAATTCGAGCATTAACTTTTCATGCATTTCCCGCGTTTGCGGAATCGAAATTACTTTTGTTACGAAAAAAACTCGCACTATTAGGTCTATCTAACATTTTTTGGTAAAACAAGAGTATCCTTTTACTAAGACTCCACTGGCCGTCCGTCTGTCATCAGCTTTATCTCATGAACCGTGATAGCTAGACAGTGGGAATTTCTACAAATTATGTATTTCTGTTACATAAATCTTTCAGTGGGGCTCACATACAACAAACGTCATTTTTGTGTTATACTAGTAGGAACCGAGCCCTTCGTGCCCGAGTCCGATTTGCACTTAGCCGGTTTTTTATTCTATTAATTTTAAAATGTTGATTATCAAACAGTTGAGAAAGTTGTCAGTCTTTTGGGATATTATAAGACTTGGACACTTAAGAAAGAATAAAGAATGACGTGAAAATCATCACACAACTAAAATAAACATTTCGTTCCAAAATCTTCTGATGCTTTTCATAAATAATAATAATAATAAATTTTGTAACCAACACACAGCGCCATCTACCCCATGGTAAGCTGCTAAGCTTGTGTTACGGTGACTAGACAACGGATATACTACTTATATTTATTTTTCTTTTGTAAATACATACATATTATACAAGAAATACACCCAGACCAGGTACAAATATTAATTTTTAAGCATAAATATTTGCACCCAGCGGGAATCGAACCCGCAACCTTCTGCATTGCAGCCAAGCGTTCGCTCAACGCGCTACGGAGGTCGTCGAATTCATTACATTTAAACTCCGCGTTCTAACTGTTCTAAATTCATTTCTCTCAATTGTAAAGGCAGTTTTCATGTGATTAATTTTTAAATTGGTACCTACCCGTCTGTGTTTCATGCCAGTTACATAAATCATTTAGGAGATACTTTTATTTATTTAAGATGAACATGTTATATTATGCGTGAGTTTATTATACAGAAGGTGCTGTAAGTTAAGGCGCTATTTACTCCGACGAGTTTGCAGAACCATTACATATTGAGGATAGGTATGTATAACATTATAAGTATAATTTTAAACTTAAATTCCAAAAATTCCACCCGACAGGACTTGAACCTGCAACCTCGATATTCCGTATCGCGCGCTTGCTAATTGCGCCACGGGTGCTTGCTCTGCATCGTGAAATTATGAAATGCTTTTCTTCGTTCTTTGCGACTGAGGCACGTAGCGACATCTACCGGTTTCTTTACAGATTACCGGCTTATATAATTCCAAATTCAAACTCATGCATCAAACGCGAGACACCGGTAAAACTCCGGTAGATCTAAAAATGTTCCTTATAGCAATTCTGCCCGTATTGCATTTGGACACTTTCACAATAACCGTGCACTTGTCATAGAACAAAGCCGTGAGAACCAGGTGCACATTTATCATGAATGTGTCAAAATGCAATATTGCGGGCAGAATTGCTATAGGAACCTTTTTAGGTCTACGGGCTCTCATCGAGATCCCTTAGTCACAAGCATAAGGAAAAACCACTTATAGTATCATTTTAATTATCAGACTACAATCTGACGTTTTGGTTTGTTTTTTTTTTTTTTTTTTTATCGGTTGTGAACCGATTATGGCCATTAGGAAATTAGCCAGTGTCATGTATTTTAATATATTATGCAAGTTATTTGCATCGAAACAGTCAAGTCGTCATAGTTAAAGTCAAGTCTAGGGAATCATTTGTAAACACGGCGGCCATTTACAAACAATCTTCACGGAGCCTTGGAGACAACACTAAGTCAATGTTTTGCACCGATTTTCACTTTCATTCCACTTGTACACCTTCACGAAACTAAATTGATTAATATGCCCCCGAAATTAAACAATTTGCACGCATATGAACTAGGTTTCACAAAAATGAAAATTTAGCACCACATCTCCTCAACGAGTTCCCGCCAAGACTCCCTTTTGGTTTGTTGTTTTTGACATTTGTTTTTTAGATGGAAGCGTCAAATCTTACTCTACAATTAAAAAACGAAGTAAACCTAGTATCCCTGTTCTACGCCGGGGCTATAAGCCTTATTAACCTATTATGACATACTAGTAGAGTAGACAATAGCTCATCTCCTACAACGATAAAGGTAGTGGAACAATATTCACGAAACAGTGAATTTGATAGTAAAATTAATGGAGGCCTAATATTATTATAGTGGTTATCAAAGGACCTTGGATTATACGATCCAGTTCAGATTCTCTCCTTACAAGAGGCATTCAATTTTGGGCCAAGGATATTCTGTTTTGGTATATTAGCCGACGTATTAAATACTGGCCTCCATTCTATAACGAAATCGTAAATGGTACATAGCTTCAGTATCGGTAGATGGTTTTCGCAAACGGTTCAACAATTTGTTGGTCATTTTGCAAGAAAAGACCAAAGTAAGATTTACCCACATTATAAAACTCACTAACAGTTAGAGTCAATTTTTAAAAGCAGTCTCGCAGCCTTTGGTGGAAAAAACTTTATCAAATAAATAGTACTTGTCTCTTTGTCTATGCATTTCTTTTGTGTAAATTACTCTAAAATGCATGCTATAAGTATGGCTTTCATTTTAAAGTTATTTTCACAATTTCGTCAGTTCTGTAATGTAAACCTCGCTTAACACTTTAAAAGATTTAGCAAATCTCATTTTTTTAAGACTTTTCTGCAGAAAAACGAACTATGCTGAAGCGATGTTGACACGAATTAGTTACAGAATACTGCCCTGTTCCTCGCTAACGATTTTCAGTATAAATTTTATTAACAGGACTTTTTATGTCCAGCATTAAGTAGATTGATAGCAGCGAGCACCATTTAAACCGAAGCTGGATCGATTAAGGGGATATTTGACACGTACCACTTCATACAAAAAGAAAAACGTCTTTCCCACACTTAAGCCTTATAATATTCGGCGTTTTTTGGGTTCCGTGCCCGAAGAGTAAAAACGGGACCTAATTTTACGAAGACTCCACTGTCCCTCGGTTTTTCTGTTCCAGGCTGTTCTCATATTATAAGCCGAGAGATTCCGACGAACTCGAAAAAGAATAAATAGAGAAACACCACTTAATATTTGAGATCTACTTAAATAATTGATCAGCTTCGAAATTGATTAAACATTTTTGAATTTAGAAGCTGCTTAGCTTACTTATTTAAATAGCTCTCATATTTTGAGCAACGTTTATGTATTCGGCCGTTAGTTAATCATTCCAGCTCCTCTAATCTCTTATTTAATAAGTTTTGGCTTACCATCCTTAACATTTTCCCAGGTAGAAAATTGTCTACTTCACAAAATATATACTTATATTATACTCAGCTAATCCACTGCGGATGTGCGGCGTAATCTCAGTGCCAAATGAAACAGGGCTCTGATTCTCATATAAAAAACTACTAATTTTTTTTTAGAAAATCAGTATTTTTTGTATGGATGGTGGGAAAAATACTCCACCAATCGAAAATTCCCAAAAAAATACGTCAAAAAAATTCCATATGCTCACATAGCTTGTATACCAAGTTTCATCGAAATCGGTTGAGAAATACGACCTGTAGAGGAGAACCAACATACACTAACTAAGAAAATCAGGAAATTTTGTATGGAAGGTGGGATAATGGCAACCCATCAAAATTCCCCCATGACAAAAAAAATCCATATGCTCATTAAACTTGTATACCAAGTTTCATCAAAATCGGTTGAGAAATACGACAACAAGTCGGAGGAGAAGCAACATACAGAAAAAAGAAAATTGGGCTAACCTGAAGCATAGACGCTTCGTTCGCTAACGCTCCCTCGGTCAATTAAGCTATAACTTGCAACTGGACTGCAATTGTAACTCTACTGGCTCAAAAATGTATAGAAAATGTAATTCCCGAAAATACATTTTAAGTTTCGAAATTAATATTATTTGACAAGCGTTAAATTCGAAATTGAAGTTACATGGTAACTTCAATTTCGACTTTTTTTTCAATATTTACATGATATTGGGATAAAATGATTCACTTTTTTACACGAATTGCTCATCTGGAGTTGAAGCCGGAAGCAGCCTTCCGCCCTTAACCACTCACAGACATACAAGCGAAATCACAGGGCTATTTCAGAAAAAATGAGTGCGTCTTTACGTGTTTTGATTGTTGATCAGGAAGAAACGTTTGTTGGTATTATATTATTGGTTCCTGATATACTGATTTAGTTTATTTGACGACCTCTGTGGCGCGTCGGGCGAACGCTTGGCTGCAATGCAGAAGGTTGCTGGTTCGATTCCCGCTGGCTGCAAATATTTATGCTTAAAAATAAATATTTGTATCTGGTCTGGGCGTATTTCTATGTATAATATGTATGTATTTACAAAAGAAAAATAAATATAAGTAGTATATCCGTTGTCTAGTCACCGTAACACAAGCTTAGCAGCTTACCACGGGCCTAGATGGCGCTATGTGTTCGTCACAGGATTTATTTATTTATTTATTTATTATCTATATACTTCTATACATATAAGGAAGAGTGGACAAAAAGTCTGTACTTGGAAGTAAATTAAAAATGTCTAGGGGACTTAGGAAAAGTAGTAGAACAAAATTACATAATTTTTAAAATTAATGTCTGTCTGTCTGTTTGTTCCTTATGCAATTAAAAACTACTAATCCGATTGAAATCTGGTTTTCAATATTAAATAGTTCTATTTTTGAGGAACCTCGTGATATAATTTACATCAAAATCCAATTAGTAGTACCCGAGTATTGAACGAAGAAGTCACCCATGCACTATTTCTACGCATACGGTAGCAGCTAATTGGTCAATATGTCATCGTCATCATCATCAAAGCGATGTTTCCGGTTGCATCCCTCTCGGGAGCCCGGGGTCCGCTTTTCTTATTTTAAGTCCCCACTTCGCACAATCTTCGACAATGTGGTAAGGCCATTTGCACACATTTGCACGATGAGCACCCGTAATAATATTATCTAACTCATTTTGAGAGGCACTATGCAGTAGATTGCTGCATTAAGGGTGCACTGGTTATCACAACGTGTCATTAAAATAGCAATAAGTATACCTACTGTATAGTCACTATGCATCATAGTGTCGATAAGTCAGTTCAGTTATAAACATGAAGGTAATTGTTGCACGAGAAATGACCCGAATGAGAATGAGAAATTACACTGACCCGTTTCGACAGACATAAATAATTATAAAGGTTAAGTGTACTTGACACTTAATAAGTTGAGTGATGGAAAATCATCTACGAGGTGGACCGACGACATTGTAGCGGTCGCGGGGAGTCGTTGGATTGAGATAGCTCGCGATCACTATTTGTAGCGTCGTATGGGGAAGGCCTTTGTTCAGCAGTGGACGGATGAGGGTTGAATAATTGAAAATTTCGATTTCGATTGTTTGTTAGTAAGTGTGGTTTCCTAGCATAATGTGTGGCAAACACTAAACACGTAGCCCGAAACGGAAATCAATCAATATAATAAAACACTTTGCCCCGAGCTTTCGCCAACTTTACAGTTGGCTTTTTCAAGGTTGACTTGAAACCTTGAAATAATGAATAAAACCGCGATAAAACCGGATAAATAAAGTGTTTTATTATGCAAAATCGCGAAAACCATAGAAGAAATTATCAATCAATATGGCGATGGGCAATTAACGGTTAAATCTTTAAAAACTTTTATAAATGTTATTGAGAATAAGACTTGTTCGTGACAATTTATTAATGAATTTGTAATTGAATAAAAAATCTATTAATTATGGTAAAAAACACAATACACCAGTAATCTCAAACTCTAGGGCGAGATTCATGTCCTTTATTAAAGGGAGATAAAATTGAGAAAATCTGAAAGGAGCTACCTACAATGTAACCTATAGGTACTCGACTGCCGTTCTAGATGTACCTAGGTGTTTCAAGAGTACCTATTTGTCGTGTAGGAGTTGTAATTTATCAGATTGTTACGTACAAATCCATTAATCCTTGAAAAAATCTACTTTTCTCTGGACTATCGGAATTTCACAGTAGGTATGTAGCTAGATCTAGGTAACGCTCGAGTAAGTACTTATGGTATACCAATAGTGCAATTATTAACGGGATTGTACTATTTTGTTGCATTGTTAATGGCTTAACTATTAAAAACATGCTTCTTTTCTTGTTTTTTAAATACAATAAATAAATACTCAACATACCTATTCTTAAAACAAATTAATTTACCGGGTTTAATCGCGTTTTTATTCATGATTGAATAAAAATTACTAACTAATTACATTGACACACTAATCACATTACACATTAATTACCAATTACATGATTTTTAAACGAACCGAACCGTGTTTAATATGCAAAATGGCGAAAACCATACCAGAAATTATACCTATTCTTTTTCATACATAGTTGTAATGAATTCATAGAATTTAAAAGCTCATAGGAAGAACTTAAGAAAATCAAGATAAAAAATCAAAACCGACTTTAAATCTTACTCAGCAGTAAGGCGTACATGTCTTTTAAAAATGGACAAACAATCTTTACATACAGTACCATCAACTTATCTGTTTTGTTATCTAAAGTTCGACTGCCAAACTACGCAGTCGGTGAACATCCCTAAAAATATACAATTTGTAACAGGTAAGTCCTTTTAATCCGAAAGGGGGTTGTTCTAGACGTCTAGGCGAACAACTTTTGTTCTACGACTTTTGAAAATTCAAACTTTTTTTTTTGAAAATTTTGAGATTAACTTTCACTGAAAAAACAGCTGGTTTTGAAAATAAAGATAATTGAAGTTGATTTTGTTGAAGAAATTGATTTTGATTGTACACCATCAAACTAAATAACATCATCATCATCATCATCATCAGCCCGTTGCAGTCCACTGCTGGACATAGGCCTCTCCAATTGCACGCCACCTAGATCTATTTTCGGCTTCTCGCATCCAGTTTGTGCCAGCCGTCTTGCGCAAATCGTCGCTCCAACGTGCCTGAGGACGTCCTACACTACGTTTGCCGAGACGCGGTCTCCACTCTAGAACTCGTTTACCCCAACGGTTGTCGGTTCTACGGCTAATATGGCCAGCCCACTGCCACTTCAGCTTGCTAATCCGGTGAGCTATGTCGAAGACTTTGGTTTTCTGATGGATCACCTCATTTCTGATACGATCCCTCAGAGAAACGCCGAGCATAGCTCGTTCCATAGCCCGCTGAGCGACTTTGAATTTGTGGACCAACCGTGCCGTTAGTGTCCACGTTTCGGCTCCGTATGTCATGACGGGTAGGACGCACTGATTAAAGACTTTCGTCTTTAGGCACTGTGGGATTGACGATGTAAAAACTCGACGTAGCTTCCCAAATGCTGCCCAACCCAACTGAATTCTCCTGTTCACCTCGCCCTCAAAATTGTTTTTCCCTAACTGCAATGTTTGCCCTAGGTAAACATATTTTTGAACAACTTTGAGAACGGCGCCGCGTATCGCAATAGGTTCCGGTAGAACATGTTCGTTGAACATGACCTTGGTTTTGTCCATGTTCATCCGTAGGCCAATGCGTACAGAAGAGTCAGCCAGGTCATTCAGCATCCGTTGTAGGTCCTGCAGCGTTTCTGCCATAATGACGATATCATCTGCAAATCGCAAGTGAGAGATATACTCGCCATTAATATTAATGCCACGTCCTTTCCAGTTCAGCGTCTTAAACATATCCTCCATTGCATTTGTGAACAATTTCGGGGAAATAACATCCCCTTGTCTCACTCCTCGATGCAACGGTATGGGCCTTGTTTGCTGATTCTGTACTTGGACGGACATGGTGGCGGACTCGTATAGACATCTCATCACTTGGATGTATCGCCAATCTACTTGGCAGCGCTGCAGGGACTCCAGAACAGACCAGATTTCAACCGAGTCAAAGGCTTTTTCATAGTCCACAAATGCTAGACACAGGGGCTGATTATACTCTTCGGTCTTCTGTATAATCTGCCGCACTGTGTGGATGTGGTCTATGGTGCCATATCCGCTCCGAAACCCAGCCTGCTCCGGTGGTTGGAATTCGTCAAGTCTTCGCGCAAGACGGTTCGTGATCACTCTAGAGAACAGCTTATAGACGTGGCTTAGAAGGGATATGGGTCGATAGTTTTTCAGCAGGGTCTTGTCTCCCTTTTTGAAGAACAGGACGACCACACTCCTACTCCACGCCTCTGGAGTTCTCCCTTCGAACAGGACAGCGTTAAAAAGCTTCTGGAGCTCCCTCAGTACGGGTTTACCTCCTGCTTTCACCAGCTCTGTGGTAACGCCATCCTCTCCAGGGGCTTTTCCATTTTTGAGCTGTCTAAGAGCGATCTCGATTTCGTCAATACTGACTTCTGGCAGGTCTTCGGTGAAATGGCGTGTTAATGTTGCTCTAGGATCCTCATTTTCGGGATTCGGCTGAGATGCATGCGATGCGTATAATCGGGCATAAAAGTCTTCTACCTCCGAAAGGACTGCCGGCTTCGAAGCAACGACTTCTCCACCTGCTGTGGTCAACTTCGTCAGGTGGCTTCTTCCTAGAGATTGTACAAACACTTTTGACCCCCGGTTCTGCTCGATCGCTCTTTCAATTAAAAGAGTATTGAAGCGCCGGAGGTCACGTCGTACGTGTTTGCTGATCTCTTGGTTTAGAGTCCGCTTTTCCGACGAAGTGATGGGTGGGTTTTCACGTCGTTCCTTCATTAGCCCTAGAGTCCCTTCTGAAAGCTTAGACTTTTTGCCCTTACGCTGCATATTACAAAATCTCGTACCTTCTTCCCTGAGGATCCGAGTCACATTTTCGAGGTCCTGGTTTACGTCTGTTGTGGTTTCCACGACAGCGAATCGGTTCACCAGGTTTGACTGGAACGTTTCAGATCCTGCCATGATTTGGAGCAGAGTTGGTCGGAGTCTGGACTTCATTAGACGGACACGTTCGGCCTTAAAGTTGATATTCAGAGAGCCTCGGACAAGTCGGTGATCGCTACCGGTATTGAACCTGTTGATCACGGAGACGTCTCTGAATATATGCTTCTTGTCCGTCATGATGAAGTCGATCTCATTTTTGGTCATAGAGTCAGGGCTTCGCCATGTCCACTTCCTTTGAGGCTGCTTCTTGAAGAAGGAGTTCATCAAAAAGAGCCCCTCTCGTTCGAGGAAGTTGACGAGCATTTGCCCCCTATGATTCCTGCTTCCAAATCCATGGCATCCTACTACCGATTCGCTGCAATTCTGTACTCCCACTTTTGCGTTGAAGTCCCCCATAACAACGGTGTACTGGGTCTTTGTAGTGAAGTGGAGGGCCCTCGATATGTCATCGAACATATCCTCCACTTCGCCGTCCGAGTGTGTCGAGGTCGGTGCGTACACTTGCACTACCTTGAGGCTATACCTCTCGGTGAGCTTTACAATAAGGTACGCTACCCTGTTCGACACACTCGATACTTCCACAACGTTGTCAGATAGGGACTTATTTACCAGAAACCCAACGCCACCTTGGGATTGCTGGTCTCCCTCACGGAAGTACATTAGGTGGCCGGATTCCAGGGTTATGGTGTCCTCCCCCTCTCTTCGGACTTCGCTCAACCCCAGTATATGCCACCTAATTTTCCCAAGTTCCACCTCGAGTTGCGCCAGATACGAGTCAAGCCTTAGCGTGCGTCCGTTATACGTCGCCAGGGTCAGTCGGTTATGGTGGCCTCCCGTAGCCCGGAGATTCTTGGCACCCCCCGCCCTGCCGTTACCATGGTCGCCACCATGACCAGGAATAGCAGGGCCGCCGGGAACTAGGGGCCGTGGCTTGTGGTTTCTCTGCATTCGGAGGATTTGCCCATAATCGCCTCGCTGGGCATGCGGGTTGGCGATCGCAGGGCGTAGCTACTCGAACCGGTGATGCTGCTGCCCATCACCGGTCTGTTGCATTTAGTTACGCCTCTTGGGATGGATATACCGCCATCAGTCGGTCGCCAGAGCCTCGTCCGTTAGTCAGCAGGATGCACCGCGTGCAGATGAGGTTGGCTGGGGCGAGAGATGCTGGTTCACCCCTTACATCATAACTAAATAACAACAACAACATAAGGTCAATGTCCTCGAACTTTCAGAAACAGCTGATTTTCAAGTAAACTTTACACCAACATTTTTCGAAAAGTTCTTCGAATTTCCAAAAGTCGTAGAACAAAAGTTGTTCGCCTAGACGACTAGAACAACTCCTTTTCGGATTAAAAGAGCTTACCCGTTACACCTTGTATATGTGTGTATATTTACGCGTTTGATTGAGAACGTCCCCCGTTTTTTGAAGTCGTTTCAAAAAACACCAAAAACTGAATTAAGAGATAATTCTACCGTAACCATTATTCGTAGAACTGCAGCAGGTTACAAGGAATGTATTATGTATGGAAGTTCTATGCAATATGTAAGTAGGTTTACATATGTATATGTAAGTACGTTTACATAAAAAACACACTAGCTTTACTTTACCGTAAAAATATTCCATCAACGCGTAAGTTGGTGTCAATTTACAGCCCCATTCCCCAGATGTTTTATAAACGTGAACAAACTCTCCGTATTAGACATCTACTACACCTACCTATATCTAGATATATTGCTCGAACTCAATTACGTGACAAATATATTTTAACGGAAATGAAAGTTTCTTTCATCGTAGTACAGATAAGTTATCCAATTGCGAGGAAACTTTGATTATGAGACGAAGGATCAATTGGTTTCGTTAGTACCTCGTTTACTGTTAATAGACAATTGATATTGATTGAGGGAAACTTCTAGTGACTAAAGTGTTTTGTTTATTTATTTACTAGCTACGTTTCGCTGTTTTACCCGTTAAGTCCCGATGTGGTCCTGATCCTGTGGGAATATACTACAAGGCTACTTTAGATAATGCAACTTTTTTATTGCAGAAACAATTTTTAAAATCGGTCCAGTAGTTTGGAAGATTACTCCCAATATACATACATACATGTTATTAATTAACGTTACCTTTTTATAATATTAGTTTAAATTTAAATAATATAGATTAATTTTTTCAGGGATCTGAAAGTTTTCAGGAATCGTGTTTTCACGTCAATCATGACTTAGTAAATATCCTTGACTTTAATAAATATGGTTTCAAAAACTTTTGTTTCAAATAACTTTTGAAGTAATTGGTCTAAAAACATCAGTTCTAGTGCTCTATTTTTGAACCAAATGCGCCACTTCGAGTGATTTAAATACCTCGATTTCTGCTGACATTCTTTCGATTTCTGTTATTTTTCAATGTGATTCGCACCACCGCAACGAGTGGTGTCAACCACTCGCCGCAGCAGTCAGACATCGAACGAAAATTAGCAGATATCGAATTATTTAAATCGTCTAAAGTCTAACGAGCAATTCAAAAATAAGGCTTCTGGCCTACTATAACCGCTTTATAAATTTAAAAAATCTAAAATCCCACGTTTTTAAATGTCCTAAAAAGAGTAATTAATCTACCAAGTACAGGTTGTTCCCAATTGAAACTCGCCCGATTTCTGTTCATTATTCGAACTTCGAATCTTGCTCCGTTTGAAGACATTTCTTAAATTTAATAACACTTCCTTGGGCAGTTGTGTAAAAAGTTTTTAATTCAAATTACCACTACGCTTCGGCAAACGGGTTACACCGACCGTGGTCCCGAGAAGACGAAAATGTCTTCAAACGCGTTCTAAGTAGATTCGAACTACTACTAATAATAATAAGCCTACCAATCCTGTACCGAATATTCAACTTAAACTTATCTCGGAACCAGTAGACATTTAACAAACACTTAGTGGTTTCCTTATTTCTCATAAGACAGACGCATAACTTCTCGTACAACAATGTCAGAAATCTGTTTATTAATATCTACTTCAAACTGTTCTCAACAAATAAGGAGGCATACCTCTCGCTCTTCCCTTTGTGGAAAGTAATATAATAGCTATAGGCCTTCTTCTATACGGGGTGAGTCATTTATACCGGCCTTCGTAGTAATACCCAAAACTATAAGTGATAATTTCTTCTATGGTTTTCGCGATTTTGCATAATAAAACCCTTTATTTATCAACCTTGAAAAAGCCAACTGTAAATTTGGCAAAAGCTCGGTTCGTTTAAAACCATGAATAAAAACGCGATTAAACCGGATAAATAAAGTGTTTTACTATAAGAGATACCTACTTATTTTTATTGCTTAAGACATTCTATTAGAAACATTTTACAAGGTAATATGCAACACATAAAGTGTATTAGAGACTCAAGAGATAATAAGAGTTACCTTAAAATTAACTTTACACACCTACTGCTCTACAAAGTTACTTTATTTGACCAAAAAGGTCAACGTAAAGCGACTCTTTATTCCCTAGGTGCATAAAGTGCACATTATGCACCTAGGGCATAAAGTAATTTAAATTTGGAACTAAGGTTCTGGTAGCATACGGCCATTTCGAACTGACCACCTAGACATAACACATAAAAAAAATAAAAACTGGGCAATTTTTTTCTATTGTCATGGACGGAAGGGTTAAGCAAAAAGTTTTGGTTAGTATAAAGCCCCAACTTTTTTTTTTCATCAGCTAAGGCCGATGTGTGGTTTCGTCATTTTGATGTAACATTGTTAAATTTAATTAATATAAAGCTGTCAATATATTTCATATACGTTGCATTATTCTATTTTTTTGTTGTTAGTTAAATACTTATTTTTGTAGCCCTTTTATTGTCCCGCAGTAGATGTGTAAAGTAGAGTATTCACCTCGGTACTTAAGTCTGTCTTTATCTTGGGCGCTTGAATCCCACGCTTCACTCAGGACTCTAGGTACATAACTCCTTCGCTTCGCTCAGGAGTTAAGTTTTTAACATCCTCGCTGCGCTCGGGAGTTAACTCTCTAGAGTCCTTCCTACGCTTTGGATTCAATATGACGCCCGCTATATAAGACAGGGCTTTAGTACCTCGGTGCATAAACTATTATTTATCAACCTTGAAAAAGTCAACTGTAAAGTTGGCGAAAACTCGGTTCGTTTAAAACCATAAATAAAACGCGATTAAACCCGATAAATAATAGTAGTCTATACTGTCTTATATAGCGGGCGTCATATTGAATCCAAAGCGTACGAAGGACTCTAGAGAGATAACTCCCGAGCGGAGCGAGGATGTTAAAAACTTAACTCCTGAGCTAAGCGAAGGAGTTATGTACCTAGAGTCCTGAGTGAAGCGTGGGATTCAAGCGCCAAAGATAAAGACAGGCTTTATTACCGAGTTGAATACTTTACTTTACACATCTACTGCGAGACAACCAAAAAAGTTACAAAACTGAGCATTTAAGTAACAACAAACCAATATATTAAAGCAACGTGTATGAAATACATTTACAGCTCTATATTAATTAAATTTAACAATGTTATATCAAAATGACGAAACCAAACATCGGCCTCAGCCGATGAAAAAAAAAGTTGAGGCTTTATATTAACTAAAACTTTTTGGCTTACCCTTCCGTCGAAATAAAAATAGAAATAGCCAAGTTTTTAGTTTTTTATGTGTTATATCTAGGTGGCCAGTTCGAAAGGGCCGTATGCTCCTAGAACCTTAGTTCCAAATTTAAATTACTTTATGCCCTAGGGTTATAATGAGCACTTTATGCACCTAGGGAATAAAGACTAGCTTTAAGTTGACCTTTTTGGTCAAATAAAGTAACTTTGTAGAGCAGTAGGTGTGTAAAGTGTTTTATTATACCTCTAAATCATTTGGGGACAGGCCAAGTGGTAAGTCAACGTTGGCCACACCTAATACAAATAGACTTGGCAATGATTTTAATTCCTGTCTGACACCTTCCTTCGAACTATCTGGTTTACCGGTACTTACAATACAAATAAAACTTTAAAATAATGAAATTTAAGCAATTCTAAATTAATGAATTTAATTAAGATTTGCTCACGATTTGCTATTCTTGCCATGATCCTTGGGGTGCGTTTTATGACATCCACAGGAAGACATCAGGTAGCCTTATTCAATGTCGGGGGAAACACTACGGTCTCGCTACGTGATCTATGAAAAATAAAGTCTCGCACTCCGACAAAAAGAGTGGTCACGTGGGTGCCATTTTCAAAGTTTCAACATCGCCCTAATAACAAAAATGTCGAGTTAAATTCTTAAAAAGGGAATGTTAATAAATAATAAATTTAATTTGTGTGAGTTTCACAACAGTGTTTTCTCTAACCACTCTTGTACTGTACAATTTGAACGCCAACTCAATTATAAGTTAAGCTATAACTTATTAGAAAGTTTCCACAGGGTGATTTCCTTTTATTCAAACTAAATGATAAACAAACCTTCTTTTAAAACGATGTTGTTCGAAGTAAATCCAGGTTCCATAGCTAATCCTTGTTGGACGTCATTTTCTCAAAGGATTTTAATGTCTGTCTACCGTTACGAAATACGATTATTTTTCTTATAAAGGTAGATTATACCGAATATCCTCGTCTTCGCGTGCGGGTACTCCAAACAATTGAATTGAAATGAAACGAACGAGGAACAAAAAGATGTAAAAAATCGCAATTTTAGAATGAAAATACACTATATTTCTGGTTTTAATCTCTTTATTTTATTAGCTTTCTGAGCTAAATGCCTATTTACTCATTTAGCTTTTTAGCTCATTTAGAATTCGGAGGTAACACTCTGTGAGAATCGGCTTATATAGGCAAAGTATCACTATGTTCACATTTTCCCGGGTCTTAATCGCGTGATTTTAACTTTTTAGTTTTGCTTACCTCGACGTTTCGATCCATTTTTCTGGTTTTAAAATCTTTATTTTATTAGCTTTCTGAGCTAAATGGCTATATATTTACTCATTTAGCTCAGATTCGGAGGTAATACGCTATGAGAATCAGCTTATATGGGCAAAGTATCACTATACTCGCATTTTCCCTGGTCTTAATCGCGTGATGTTAACTTTTTAATTTTGCTTACCCCGACCGACGTTTCGATCATGATCCGGGTCACGATTAAGACCCGGGAAAATGTGTAAATATGAGTTCCAATCGTGCTAGTTTCATAAGTTGAAAAGTATCACTATGCTGGTAACAAGGTTACGGTAAATCTTTTTGACTAAGGAACTCTCAAAACGACGAGGTTCTATGAATATTTAATATACCTAGGTATATACTTATAGTACATTTATAGTAGTTTATTTCACAAAATTGGACTAAGTATACTTCAACACTGGGCGCGTTCGCGTGGATGCGCAGGTCCCATGGTCGGCCTGCGCACCCAAGCTACTTTGAGTTTCCTTTCAACCTTTTAATTAAATTTTAAAAATGCTATTTATTACCATAAAAGAGAGTGACATTGGAGGCAGGGAGGGTCAATTACAAAGAAATACTAAATTAAAATTTCGATGAGGCCATCGAAATCGTTCGCTTCGGCTCGTTCCGGTTTTGATAAGTGCTTTCGATTACATTCTAATATTTATTCAAGCAGCCAACACGCCTCATTTCTTCAAAATCTGTTCAAAAAGAAATGTTGATTGAGATTGGAGACTTTGTTGCCTTGAATAGGCACGGGATTCTTGTAAATTGCTTCGTTCCTCTTGATTTTACTAAATATATTTTTGCCAGTTTACTTTATTGTTTAGTTTATTTTTCTTAGATTATTTTAAAGTTTAAGAAAAGTCGCAAACTGCTGACATATTAAACGGTTCATCAAATGGTGTTGATCTATTAAATTTTGACCTAATGAATAAAAAATCTAACGTAAGTAACGTAAGATTTCGATTCTATATTTCTGTAGAGTCGAGTCAAGTATGATTCCCTACTCAATCTTCTAAGCAATATCCAGAATAGATACTACAATGGACTAGGCACGTCGACACTTGCCGTTTTGGCAAAATAATTACTCAATCATTAGTCCTGATACCGTGGGAATATGGGAAAAAAATTAGTCAAGCAAACAGACTTAGTAAAAAGTTAGAAATTCTAAAAAAATCTTTCAGCTTCTATGATTGCGAGTCGAAACTTCGTTCCGAAAAAGACCATTTAAGCTAAAAGGGAGGTTGTGCTAGACTTCTAGTAAACAACTTTAGTTTCACATTAAGTTTTTAAAATTCGAAGTAGTTTCGAAAATTTAACAAGTTTAAAGTTTACCTACTTGAAAATCAGCTGTTTCATAGAGTTAGAGGTCATTCACCTTAAGTTGACTTTTCATTTTGTTTAGTCTACTACAATCAAATCTTTAATTGCCTTTATTTTGCAAAACAGCTATTTTTCAGTCTAACTGAACCTCAAATTTAAAAAAAAAAATAAAGATTTCCAAAAGTCGTAAACTGCTGACATATTAAACGGTTCATCAAATGGTGTTGATCTATTAAATTTTGACCTAATGAATAAAAATCTAACGTATGTAACGTAAGATTTCTATTCTATATTTCTGTAGAGTCGAGTCAAGTCTGATTTTCTACTCAATCTTCTAAGCAATATCCAGAATAGATGCTACAATGGACTGGGCACGTCGACACTTGCCGTTTTGGCAAAATAATTGCCTCAATCATTAAGCTTATCTTTGGCGATCAAAAAGTCATTTATCACCGGCTATGTGTCGCGGCGCGACGCGGCCCGGTCGCTCATAAATCGATTTGATACTGTTGCTTTTATTCATAAAGAAAGACCTCGCGAAAATCTTTGTATTGTTGGATAAAAGTTTCCATTTACTTGACGTAAATTATATTTTGATGATATATTGCGCAGAAGTATTATACCTAGAGCAAGTAATTAATGTTTATATTGACCATAAATAATGATAATAAAACCCTTTATTTATCGGGTTGAATCGCCTTTTATTCATGGTTTTAAACGAACCGAGCTTTCGCCAACTTTACAGTTGGCTTTTTCAAGGTTGACTCGGAACCTCGAAATCTCGGTTCGTTTAAAACCATGAATAAAACGCGATTCAACCCGATAAATAAAGTGTTTTATTATGCAAAATCGCGAAAACCATAGAAGAAATTATAAATAATGAATGATTCTAAAACTGCTATTTTACAGACTAGAAGACAGAGCTCGTAGTAAAAATCGCGCACCGCGGTTTCACTTACACAAGTCCCGATCAAGTGGAATGGGAATAAAAGCTTTTTATTTATGCGAATTTCATCGCAATCAGTTTCGCGGTTTTTGGGTGGAGCAACAAACTTCAACCTTTTATAGTATTAGGAATTTTAGGAACTAGGGTTAATAAGTGGTACACAATAAAATGTTTACCAATGTGTAGATACCGTACATGGTTTTCGAATTATTTATTAAATTTCACCCAAAAACCAAGTGTTTCGCGTGTGAGTATATATTTAACTTGCAACACAAGGCAATAAACTAAATATTTTAAAAATAATAAAGACATTTCCTCAAGAAATACTGCTTTTGTTCGTTTGTTTACGATCCTTACATATTTATACCCACTCTACTATAAAATCCATCCAGAGAATGAGGGCGCGGTTGTGCGCCATAAACTTAAGAGGATTTTTCTTGGATATATGCAATCAGAACGCCCTTCGTGGCGTAATATTTACTTAAAAAGAAAAAAGAAAAAGTTAATGCTTCGTAGATTGCACAATATGGAGCTTTATGACAAGCTAACTAGGAACAAAATTGTGTTTTATTTAACGCTTATTACAAACTAGCTGCTACCCGTTACTTCGTCTGCGTAGAAATAGTGCATAAGCAACTTTTCGTTCATTACTTGGGCACTACTAATTGGATTTTGATGTGGAGTATATCACGAGATTCCTTAAAAATAGAACTATCCAATATTAAAATCCAGATTTCAATCCGATTAGTAGTTTTTAATATCCCTGTACCAAATTTCATTCAAATCGGATTGACCGACATTTTTACCCATGACGTATGTCATACCAAACGTTGCTTAACCCGTACGATTATTTAAAGTACCCGATATCTTATTTATACACCTATACTAACCCTGTACCAAATTTCATTCAAATCGGTTTAACCGTCATTTTTACCCATCACGTATGTCGTACCAAGCGTTGCTTAACCCGTACGATTATTTATAGTACCCTAAATCTTATTTATACTCTTAAACTAACCCTGTGCCAAATTTCATCCTAATTGGTGCGATCGTTCCTGTTGACCAATCACGTATGTGTCACGAAAAACGTTGCTTAACGCGTACGAATATTTAAAGTACCCTATATCTTATTTATAACCCTATACTAAGCCTGTACTAATTTTCATTACTATCGGTTTCGCCGTTCTTGAGATATAAATAGTGACACAACTTTCGTTATTATAGCTGCGTCCCGGGGGATTTACCCTCGTAAGTCCCGACCCCGTAAGAATATCGGGATCAAAAGTAGCCTACAACCTCCCTCGATAAATGGGTTATTAAACACAATTATTTTTTTTAATTCAGACCCGCAGTTCTTGAGATTAGCGCGTTCAACCAAACAAATAAACAATCAAACTCTTCAGCTTAATAATAGTAGTATTAATGTATTTATGTTTGTTACTCAATCACGCAAAAACTACTAAGCCGATTGCGATGAAACTTAAAATAAAGGTAGCAGGTGACCTACAATAAAACATAGGCTACTTTATATCCCATTATTCTTCCGAGATCGGGACTTACGCGGGTGAAACCGCAGGGCATAGCTAGTTCATACCTTTCAAAACTTCTACATTATCATTGGCATATCAATTTGGAAAGCTAACCCTAGTAGTAGGTAAGTCTAAGTACTGAACTTGTAATTGCTTTATGTTGTTGCTCTCATCACTGCTTCACGTCCGATTTAGTATTCGACGTAGTAACCTACCAATCGTGTAGAGCCTTAATTTTATATCACACCAGCAGCGCCCCGCGGTTTTACCCGCGTAAGACCCGTTCCTGTGGAATATCTGTGTTTTTGTCTTACTTATAAATTATAATGTAAACTGATAAAGTGTCAATACATATCTATCTATATCAGGACAAGCGTAACTACGTAACAAAAATAAAAACTTGTTCGTAAGAATACTTAATTGTAAATTAACTTTAAACCGTTATATTTCCTAAACGGTTGTTTAAAATGAAAAATGGTGAAAGAAACCTAATTTATTTATTTTTAAAAATCTATTTAACGATACCCATCTTGACATACTTTGACGATTTTGGATTTTTTAATTTTGACAATATGGCGTCTGGTTGTGACAAAAGTTAATTTGGATTACTGTCATGTCTTTAACCACACTCGCCAGATTAAGACGAATCGATTGACGTAAGAATCATCAAAATCGGTCCACGCGTTTGGCCTCTAGAACGCCACATAGAAACATCCATACATACATACATACATACATACATACATACATACATACATACATACATACATACATACATACATACATACATACATACATACATACATAGACCGATAAACACATTACCCTCCTTTGCGTCGCGCAGTCGGGTAAAAAGTAACCTATGTGTTATTCTCGGTATTCAGCATTCGGTATTCCAAGTTTCATCGCAATCAGTTCTGTAGTTATTGCGTGAAAGGGGAACAAAGTCACATACAACATTTATACATACAAACTTTCGCGTTTAATATTAGTAAGTGAGATGAGTCCCAACAAAATGCTATTACTCGTATTTATCTAGTAACCAAGTTACTTATTAATATCATATCTTTATAGCAAAATAACCTATCTGATGTGACTATAACCTTTTTTGACGTACCTAAGTCGTGATATCCATTAACAATCGTATTCACAAACGACCCTATGCGTCGCTAAAGCAATATCTGGCTCTTGTGAGTCCATCAACGTCAGTGAAAATGTGACATAAGTCGAATCTAATGGGTGGTTTGGGTATGACTACGGGCCTAAAACTCTTTGACGTAAGTTTGAGAATGCTTTCATAAACATCTTCTTTCATAAACATAAACATCCACTATCTTTTTTGTATTATTTAAAACACTAGCATTTGCCCGCGGCTTTGTCCGCGTGGTGGGAATACTCATTTAACACAGGTCAGTACTTCGATGGGCGACCGTATTTTGCACACGATCGGCTAACCATAACAAGTAGGTTAGGTACCAAGGGCACTGGGTGATTTTCAAAATATATAATTACTAGCAGCACCCCGCAGTTTCACCCGCGTAAGTCCCGTTCTCGCGGGAATATCGGGGTAAAAAGCCTGTGTGTTATTCTTGCTATCCAGCCACCTATATTCCAAGTTTCACGCATCAACTACTGAACCGATTGGTTCAGTTCATACATACAAACTTTCGCGTTTATAATATTAGTAAGATATTGGTAAGATTTTAAATGAAACTCATTTTCCGGATTTAATCGCGTTGCTTTTATTATTTTAATTGTTGCCGTTTCGACGTTTCGGAGCCAGACTCCTTCCTCAGAGTCTTTCAATTCAACATCCCGAGAATAAAATAAAAATCTACGTACTTATTTATTTCATAAGTACTTTGACAATCATATGTAAAAAAATTAGGTACATTCCTACGTAAAATACATTCCTATAAACCTATTTTCTAAAACCTCCGCAGCAAAAAGGGTATTTACATTTTAACATCTTTTACGGTTCATATAGAAATTTTGCATAAAGGAAAGGACAATATTGGACAATGAATCCGGGTCGGTCCAGTTGAAACAAACATTAGATTACGGTGTGTTCCCATTGACCTACATTACTAAATTAGTTCACTTTAAATGCAAATCATTCGCACGATCGGGACGTTTAATTCAAATCAATTTGTTTATTTTACGCTGATTGTATCGAACCTACTGGGATTTAATTAGAAGGCAGTGAATAGGAATCGGCAAAAGCGGAAAACGTTTTTCGGTCTCGGTATAGACGAGTATTTACTTCACATCCACTGTCCATGTTTGTGACCATTTTTTATACCAGTCGTCTAATAAATATAGAAGGTCTGGCCAGACCTAAAGAGTCGGGCGTTGAATTATGCCGAACTTTTAACGAAAAATTAGATTAAGTTATTTGATATTAGCATCCCGAAAACCGAAGAAAGCTGTATATTCTTGTAGGTATAGAGTACGTTTACCTATAAGAAAATATTATAAACCTTATTTACCACCAATATTAGAAGCCTAGTTGCTTTTAAAGGATCACATAGCAGCGTGTAATGACGTAGATAAAAAAAGATATTCATAACCCAGACGATAAATAAATAAAAAGAACTCAGTTACGATCCGCACGTATATACGTTCGCAAAATACAGTAATATTCGAGCATCGAGCATTCCCACGGGCAAAGCGATAAGACAATTTGGTAATGTACGTTTTACATGTCCTCGCTCTGCGGTATCGCACAATAATTCCGGTGTCAGCAGCAAGGGTTGGATGGGTCACATTGTGTAACCGTCTGAGAGTTTTTCACATAAGTGCAGAGAGCTCTTCCGCGGCAGTCCCGCCCTACATCCGGCGGCTTTATCTCGACTACATCGCTTAGTACGAACGAGTAGGTACGTTTGTAGGTACCTACATTGTTCTGTACAAGTCGTGGACTGAAATACGAACATTCGTATTTTATTGTTACTAATCACAATTAAAGGCCTAATTTCCGTCCGTTAGATTCCAGCTTGCCTTGGGCCCAGGGGCCTTTCGGCTTATATCAATTGTTGGTAGTTTTGCAAAATCACGCTGAAGCTTTCAAAGTGTTTTTCATTTTTTGTAAAATTATAAACAGTTATACAACCGATTTCGAAAACAACCAGTCCGTTTACATAATGGTATCTAAAATCGGTATTAATATCTAAAATCGATAACACTTACAATACTATTTAGATTTTATCATTATACCAATTATTTATTTCTCTATAAAAGGGAATGAAAAGTACCTAGTTACGTTAGTTGGATTTTTAGATGTTTGGATGTTTGTTACTCAATCACGCAAAAAGTACTGAACCGATCGCGATGAAACTAGGAATATAGGTAGCTGGATACCGGGAATAACACATAGGCTTTTTATCCCGATATTCCCGCGGAAACGGGACTTACGCGGGTAAAACACCGGGGCGCTGCTAGTTAATAAATAAAACGCGAGTAAACCCGGAAAAAAATGTTTTCCATTATGCAGAATCAAGAAAATCTAAGACAAAACTCCTCCGTATAGTTCCTTCTTAAGAATTTTTAAAGAATATGTAATTGTTGTATGCACATCTCTCTGCTTAATATCCGTTTATGTGACTTTTTTATTATAATGACTGCTTTAATGGCAACTCGAGTAAGTGTTTACGAAAAGAGTCGAAGCCGTGTTTCACTATCATAGAAAGTCATATGCTAATTTTCTTTTTAATTCCAAAATTAAAAAGAAAATTAGCATATGAAAAAAAATGGCGTGGCGATGTGTCGCCACGGTGTGTATCGCCACGCATGTGTATCGTGTGAAACATCTTTTGGGAGGGTAAACCTGATTGTTGGTTTACCCTCCCTAAAGATGTTTCACATCAACATATCGGTCATGGTTATGGCTGATATAGAAATTATGGTATAACGTATTTGTTCTATTTTTTCATCTAGGGAGGAAACAGTCGACAACGTTTATATGGAGGTAGGTAATCCTTTCCCAAATCCCAGTTAGAGTAAATCAATATTTCGTAGACGATACAGACTGGTTTCTTATTATTTAACAGTGTCCCACACGGTTTCAACCGCGCTAAATTAAAAAATATTAAATCTTGAAATTACCCAGTTAAAAATGCCAATAAACAAAAGCAGCCTAGCTTATCATAAAAACAAGAAACAGTACCAGACATTTACTAAGAGAAAACATTTGTAGCAGTTAGAATTTTGCTAGTTTACAAAAAGCAACGATATATTGTTGTGAGAAGCAGCAGGTGTCGTCAAAAGTGGCAGAGATTGATCGTATTTCAGCCTTCTTCAGTAGAAGGTAAAAGCTTCCTTGAAATATTCGAACGGAAGATATTGTGGATTGAATTAACTATAGACGTGTCACTGTGCACTTCCGCACTTCCCAGAATCTAGCTAGTGGCTCTTGGATGAAGATGGGTTCAGATGACTTTAGATACCGCATATCGTACTAAACTATACTAAGTTATAAACGCGGAAATGTGTATGTAATAAACTTTGTTAGTCTTTCACGCAAAAACAATTAAATTGATTATGATTAAACTTGTGATGTGGATGTAAAAGTAGCCTATGTATTAATTCTAAATTCCTGCTAGTTTAAGATTAACAGGCTTCTTTTTATCCCGATTTTCCCACAAGATGAAAAACCGCGAGGCATAGCTTTACTGTTTTTGAATTCGTATTAGGTGATGTTTCAAGTGTGCCAATGTGATTGGACCACTATTAGGTATAATGATTACTTCTTGAGTATTTTGGCAGTGTGCCTGCTCAATCCTAAAAATAATCGGAACGTCTCTTTCGTTTTATGACTTTTACTAACCTATCAATATGACAAGGGAGAAAAAGGTGTAGGTAGAACGTAATGATTGTTAAATAAATAAATTTTCAACGATACCCCACTCGACATAGTCAGGCCACGTTCATTTTTTTTTTTTTCTTTCAAACAATATGGTGATAGGCGTGAAAAACATAACACTTTCCATGCAGCCGCATTAAAAACAGCGTTTATATGTTATTTTACAATAGTTTTTTTAAAAAGTGGATACATGTAAATGGCCTTTTGTCTCTATTCTTTTATATAGGTAGCTATGTTATTTTTATTGCTGTTTGTGTCTCGAATTTTTTTTTAAACGTTGCACACAGTGCCACCTAGTCCCCAAGTAACTAGGCGTGTACCATGGGCACTACACTCTGGATATATGTAGTACAAAATGATAAACACTTACGTTGTTGGTGACTTATTCGATCCAATCCGTGACTGACATATTCAGTTACACTTTTATCAGGTAACTCCATTGCTAGATTGTAGCAGCTGTATAGGAAGAATGTACTAAACTCTTTAAACTAAGGCATTTAGAATAAACAAAAACAACAGCTTAACATACTAATATTGACCATAACAACATTTTTCCTTTTGAGATTAAGTATTATAAGTTCTTAACACAGAACACATCTATCTATATAAAAGAAAGTCGTGTTAGTTACACCATTTATAACTCAAGAACGGCTAAATAGATTTGTCTGAAAATTGGTGGGGAGGTAGCTTAGAACAAGAAGAAGGACATAGAATACTTTTAATCCCGCGGGAACTGAAACGGGAACGGGACTTACGCGGGTGAAACCGCGGGGCGCAGCTAGTTAAATATAAAATAAAAATATACCTTTTTAAAAACACAAATACAAACGGAACAAAAAAAAAAAACAAAAAGTAGGTAGATACTTATACAAATAAAAAAAAACATTCATGTCAGGTTGTAAATTAAAGCTTAGTAAGTAATTAGTAGAAAAAAACGGCGGGAACTTTCGAAGCGAATAGGCGGGAATTTTCTTTGGCAAATTTTAAAATTTAATTTAATTATCATTTAGAGGTCAGGGGAGTTATTTGTATATTTATTTTATAGTATTTAGTGTAAATATTCTACTATATAGTTGGTGAGTGTTAATTATAAGTAATATATAGGTGTACATAAGATGAGGCCGCCGGATCCCGGCGGTGGTGGTGCTTGGGAGGATGCGGAGGACCATGGCGACAGCCAGGGTACTCCTGTAGTAGGATACAACGTCACGGTATCCTCTACAAATGAGTCAGGCATGGAATCCGATGCACAGCAGTATTACAAGCAAGGGAATTCAAATGACACCAATAATTCTAAAGCGTTAAAACGCAAAAAACACTGTAAAGACTGCCATAAACGCAAAAGGAAATTCTTCAAGGCCAAAGATATTGAGGCTAACCGCGCGTTCATATGTAACTGTAACTCAGACAGTGACACTGTTGTGGAGAAAGCAAGTAGGGATAGTCACAGGGATAGGTCACCATTGTTGCGCTCTGCTCCTCCAGCAGACACTGGCTTAGCAGCCACAGACACGCCGGCTCCAACACCTGCACAGTCTACCGCGATGGAAGTAACCAATGTAAATACTCACAGATTTATTGGCCGAACTGAATATCAACTCTCTGATAGTAGCCCTTATATTGTGCACGTATCAAAAGATGCGTCACATGATGGCCCTACCTTACACCCTATCACATTCGGAAAATTCCTCCAACATAACCAATTTAGGAATATTATACTTGGTAGTGTAAAAAGAATAGGTCGTAACCGAATGTGTTTATCCTTTTCATCACACACTGATGCAAACAACTTTATAAAACATAATAGTTTATCTGAACAAAAACTAAAAGCATTTATACCTACCTTTAACATCACACGGATAGGTGTGGTCAAAGGCATACCGTCCGATTGGTCTGAAGAAGAACTTTTTGCTAATGTAACTTTGCCTATAGGATGTGGAAAAATTTTAAAAATGAGAAGGCTTAACTATAAAGTAATTGTTGATAACACTCCTACTTGGAAGCCATCTCAATCGGTGGTCTTCACGTTTGATGGTCAAGTTCTGCCAAAACGGATATTCATATGTTATAACGCGCTACCTGTAGAACTTTATTCATACCCTACAATCCAGTGCTACAGCTGCTGTCGATTCGGCCATACTAAAACCCAGTGTAGGTCTAAACCTCGCTGTTATAGATGTGGCCAAGAACATGATGGAGCGAACTGCAACATTGAGGAGAATAGTGCATCTTGTTGCCTATGCTCCGGTTTACACTTCGCAACAAGTAAATCTTGTCCAGAACTATCTAGACAAAGAGCAATAAAAAAAACAATGGCAGAGAGTTGTATCTCATATGCAGAGGCTAGTAAATGTCATCCAACTGTTACTAAGTCATATGCTGATATCCTTAATGGCAGAACAGCCACTCGGTTTGAGGACAATCACAATCAAAATAAAAATAGTCAACAATTCACTTCTAGTCCTTCCACATCATACAAGAGAAATATAACTTTAAAATCTCGATCACTTTATAAGCCATCTAACACACATCAATATGACCGCGCTGCTCATCAATCCCTTATAAGAGAATATGATATACCTGCCCCAGCTAATGGTTGTGCATTGAAGTCATCTAACAATAATGGATCTCTTGATGTTATTCAGATTATTACTAACCTTATAAATTCACTCTGTCAATCAAATTTAATAGAACCGAACCACGCTGCCTCAATAATCGAATCAATCAACCAAACTCTGATCAATAATGGACCAAAGTCCAATCAAACTTCTTCTACAGTGGAACTGTCGTAGTGTTCGCTCTAGAAGAAGTGAGCTAACTCACTTACTTAATAAATATGAGCCATCTATAATAGCTCTATGTGAGACCTGGCTCGCACCAGGCTCCACATTCAAAGTGAATGGGTACTCTTGTCTCCGCATCGACAGACAAGACAAGTATGCTGGAAATGCCCTACTCATTCACAATTCTATCTCTTTTACTCCCTTTCCTCTTCCTTCTCATAGTAATACTTTTTCTATGTTAGCTATAACTATAAATAATATATGTATAATATCTATTTATATACCTCATCCTTCTGTCTCTATCTTTCAAGAACTTTATAATATTTTACTATTTATCCCAAAACCTTTCCTTATTGTTGGTGACTTCAATGCACAACATGTTTCATGGGGAAGTTCCACTACATCATCTTACGGAAATGCACTCATGAACATTATAGATGAGCAAAATCTTTGTACTCTCAACTCTGGTGTAGCCACCCGGCGCACAAATCCTACAGAGGGCAGGAGTGCAGTTGATTTAGCAATATCAACTCCTAACTTAGCATCCACATTGTCATGGTACAGGCTTTCTTCTACACATGGTAGTGACCATTTTCCAATAATAATTAGATTTCCTTCCTCTAGAAATAATAGTGTCTCAGTGACATACAAGAGTACTAGGAAATATAAATATTGTGATAAAAGTAACTGGAAAATGTTTAGGGAACACGTGGAGAGTAACATTGACTACTTACCATCATTGCTCAATACAGACGAACATGTATGTTCTGATTCATTTACTCAGTTACTTACTGACTCAGCTGATAGAATATTCCCAGTAACAAGGAAGTTATCCAAAATTCCTTCTCCTCCTTGGTGGGATAATGAATGTACTCAGGCGGTTAGGGTTAGAAAAAAGGCAGAGCTCACTTATAATGCAAATATGACAAGTGAAAACTTTAATAACCTAGTCGAAATAATGAAAAATACAAAGAAACTATTTAAAGAAAAACGTTTTAACGGTTGGAGAAGTTTCTGTAGTAGCATTTCTCCTGACACTCCACCCAGCGTAGTATGGCAAAACATGAAGCGGTACAAATGTGCAATGTCAGAGTCTGGCTTTTCCACACTTCCACCTTCACGTAGCTCCGAATTTTTAGACCATCTTGCTCCTCCTTTTGTTCCAGAAGAAGTTATCTCCATTCCTCAATTTTTACCAGCCAACATCCCACAATGTGATCTCAATGGTCCCTTTTCCCTTGTAGAATTAAGGGATGTGCTATCTAATGTTCGCGACTCAGCTCCGGGAGAAGATGGCATTCCATATACCTTTATTTCTAACTTAGGTGACAATAGTTTGCAATATTACTTACAAATATTGAATGCCGTTATTTTGACAGGTAACGTTCCGACGTCATGGAAATCACAGATAATATTACCCATTTTAAAACCAAATTATAACCCGTCTGATGTCACTTCTTACCGCCCTATTGCCATGTCTTCCGTAATAGCCAAAATAGCTGAACATTTAGTTCAAAATAGATTAGAATGGTACATCGAACACAACAACTTATTGTCTGACTCTCAGTATGGTTTCCGCAAGGGAAAAGGTACCATTGACAGTATTAGCATACTTGTAACCGATATCCGTCTATCTTTTTCCCAAGATAAGTCTCTCGTCGCATCTTTTCTTGATATCAAATCTGCTTATGACAATGTCCTTTTGACAATTTTAAAATCCAAACTTCAAGACTTAAATGTTCCTCCCATACTCATTAATTTTATCATCAACATAATGTCAGGTAGAGTAATTAAACTTGGCAATACATCTCGGATGCTATGGAAGGGTCTACCACAGGGCTCTGTATTAAGTCCATTGCTTTATAGCATTTATACTTATGACCTGGAAAGATCTTTAGGACGAGAATGTACTTTGCTTCAGTATGCCGATGATTTAGCCTTATATTGCTCAGATAACCATGTAAATAGTGCCAGTAATAAATTGACGGATGCATTAAAGCAGTTGGGTCGGTGGATGGACACCAATGGACTACAGCTGTCAGTACCCAAATGTACTGTAGTGCTTTTTACAAGAAAAAGATTACCACCTCCTGTAACTGTAATATATAATGATGAAACTTTACCTGTCAAACACCAGGCAAAATTTTTAGGCGTCATACTGGACGCAAAACTTACAGGTTTACCTCATGTCGAGTATATAAGTGGAAAATGTGAACGCAGTATAAACTTACTCCGATGCCTTACGGGTGTTTGGTGGGGTGCTCATCCCTATTCCCTGAAGCTAGTCTACAATGCTCTAATTCGAAGTCTTCTAGATTATGGAACCTTCTTATTGGAGCCATGTAGTCAGGCAGCTTTGGGGAAGTTGGATGATATCCAGTCGAGGGCCCTGAGGGTAGTCACCGGAGCGATGAAATCTAGCCCTATAAATGCCTTACAGGTAGAATGCGCTGATCCACCTTTAAAGCTGAGGCGTCAGTATCTTTGTGATAGGTTTTTGTATCGCGCTCTACGATTTTCTAATCACACAGTTATTAGGAAAATAAATAAATTATTAGAATATATCCATCTTAGTTATTGGACTCATAAGCAAATACCATGCTTAGTTAAAAGTATGCAAAAGTTATTAAATATAGAGGCACCTACATATCGCTCTCCTTGCCTTCCATTATTTAGTTGTCCCTATGAAGCTGTGATTTTATCTCCGAGTGTGCACGATAATGTGGATGTCGATAAAAATAGTAGTTGCGCTCAAGAAGAATTTAAAATCTCTGCTAATTCCCGATGGGCAAATTGGCATTTTATATTTTGTGATGCGTCTAAATTTTCTCCAGATGGTTGCGTTGGTGTGGGAGTCTATCACCACCAATTTAATATTGTCCAAAAAACAAAATTACCTCCCCAATCATCAGTGTTTACTGGAGAGTGTGTTGGTGTACTGAAATCAATTGAATATATATTGCTGTATAAACTTCGTAAAACAGTCATATTCACTGATTCGAAAAGCTGCTTATCAGCTCTTCAACGGTTTCCATTTAAAACCCAAAATCACTTTCCTGTTATTTTTGAAATCAGGAATAAATTGCATAAGTGTGTGATTAAAGGATATTCTGTTGAGCTAGCTTGGGTTCCTGGTCACACAGGTATTCTAGGAAACCAAAAAGCTGACGAATTGGCAAAAGACGCTGTAGCTAGAGGAGATGTGGACCGGTATATTAATTATCCTCATGACTTAATGAGTCAGTCTCGGCTTTCTCTCCAGGAAGCCTGGGACAAGATTTGGGCAGACAGTGCTAAAACCAAAGCTAAATACTATTTTAAAATCAATCCGACAACCAGCAGAAAACCTTGGTTCTATCGCATTAGACTTTGCAAAACAACCACGTCCATCATAATCAGGGCACGTCTTGGTCATGTTTGCAGTCCTGCACACCTGGCTAAGATCGGTATTGCACAGGATGCCTCATGTGATTGTGGTTGTGAAGAGGCTGATATCAATCATGTGATTCTTGGTTGCTCTCTCAACAACAGTGTTAGACTGTATGAAAGCCTTTTGAACCTACATGTTGAATTTCCAACCAATGTCCCTTGTTTGTTGGCATCGAATGATCCATGTATATATAAGACTCTATCCATGTATATAAATGATAATAATATTAAACTATAAGTAATTTATTTTTATTTATTTATTTGTTACATTTTTTATTTATTTTTATTATGTAATAACTTTTCTGACTCTAATCTTTTTTTCCAAATTTTGATTCTATTTTTGTAAATATTTTCATGTACATATAGGTAGCTCGGTTATTAATATTTGTTCCCTAAGTTAAAAAAAAAAAAAAAAAACTTCTAAAAAAACATAAAAAGTAAAAAAAAAAAAAAACAAGAAGAAATAATATTACACGAAGACGTGACACTGGCAGATGGGAAACGGGCCAGTTACTCGATCACTGTGCTGATCGACAAGGAAAAAAGTAATTAGTAATTAATGCCCTTAGGCCGTCTTATAATTACATTTAAAATACATAGGTAATCAGGTGGGTACATCTAAAGGTTAATTAAAAAGTTTCATTACGTTATAATGTAATTATTAAGGTACCTACAAGTTGAATGTTAAAGGGTGTTGCAAAACTCATTATTGTGAAACTTAGCAGGTAAGTAGGTACGTTTAGAATCGAAATGTTAGGATTTGCTTGAGTTGATTTAAATAGACGTCGTAATGTATTTTGTATAATTTTATCCTAATGCTATTTGAATAAAAGTTTCTTCAAACTTAGTCTATACAAATAATATTATAAAGAGTAAATACATATTATTTGATAGTTTGTTTGTTTGTAATCAGTAGCCCCCAAAACTACTGGTTTCAAAATTTCTTTAACGAATGTATAGCTACATTATGAAAGAGTAACAAAAGCTAACTCTGAGCCCGATATTCCCACGGGATCGAGACTTACGCGGATGAAATCTCGGGTAGCTAGTTAAATACTAGACAGACAGACGTACAAGCGACTTAGTTATAAGAGATCCTTTTTACCCGACTGCGCGACGCCAAGGAGGGTAATGTGTTTATCGGTCTATGTATGTATGTATGTATGGATGTTTTTTACTTTTTAAAGTACTAAACCCTAAAAAAGAATTGCATCAGAATGTATGATTCTATACCGAGTCAATTGGGGTTATTTTGTAACAGTATGCCTAACTTTGTGACACTTTTTGACAATCAACATGACGTATCTTTTTTTTAATTTGAACGCATCCAATGATCCTTAAAAAAAGATTTATTTCGATGTAAGTTGAGAACCAAAAATTTTGTCTTCGAAAAATCTTGTCACAAAGTCAATTCTCAATTTACGGTATTAAAATCCTTGAGAAAGACAAGAAAATTACATTATTAACCATAATTACGAGTATAATTATAACTTCTTCATGTAATAAAAAAAATCTGACAGACAGTATGCTTATTTCCTATTTTATTTGGTTATTAAACACCGAAAATTAATATAGAGTTTTTGGCACCCCACTAAACAGACAAAAGTAGTGTTCGCAACTATTTGATCTGTTATTAATAAATAAATATATATGTATTTGTCTAAGGTTTTCGTGATTTTGCATCATAAAACACAATATTTACCGAGTTTTAAATAAATATATTTTCATTTCCATAATCGACAAGTTAGTGCAGGGAAACGCATAGTCATTTAGCTTTAAACACGACGCGTTAATGGCAAAATGGTATTGTTAATAAAATGTATCTGTTATAAATGTCTATTTACAGGAGATAACCTCAAGGCTGCAAGATACAGACTCACAAGACAGACGAGGATAAATTCAAGACAAATTTAATCAAAATGACAAACAACGCCCGTTTTGTCGGGCGAGATGTGTTGGAGAAATGGGAACATCCTGTTTCAAGGCGCGATGCCTTAATTTATCATTTATTGACGATTGATTTATAAATCACCAATAGTGCCCTGCGGTTTCATTTGCTTAAGATCCGTTCCCGTACGAATACGAGATAAAAAGTTACCTATGTGTTATTCCAAGTCTCCAACTACTTACAGTTTCGTCGCAATCGGTGCACCGGTTTTTTGCATAAAGGAGAAACAAATAAAATTAATTTTAAATGAATATATTCTGAATTCTTCATGAATTTTGTTTTTTTAGTTTGGTAACCGTTTCTGGACGCTCAAGATACCGGACTTGTTCCTAGTTTGAGGTCCGTTGTTTATGATTGTACTTTGTTTTTTGTTAATAAACCATTATTATTAGTATTTTATTATTTTTAAATACTCTTACACACCTACAAACTATCACCGATCACCTACTAGCTGCACTTCGAAGTTTCGACTGCGTAAGTTCTGATCTCGCGGGAATATCAGGATAAAAAGTAACCTGTGTGTAATCTAGATCTACAGCTATTTGCATAACAAGTTTCGTCGCTATTGGATCTGTGGATTTTGCGTGAAAGAGTAAAACATACACACAAACTTTCACATTTATATTATTAGTAGGAAAGAATAGTAGAAGCGGATTACTATGAGCTACTTCTGTAGCTCTCACGGTCGTCGTCTCACAAGAGACTTAATATGTTATGATGTATTGCCCATTTGTGAACTAATTCAACACGCTCTAAGAGGAAACCTTGTGAATTTGAATTCAGTTGAGATTAGAGCTTCGTTATCATTAGTGACCGAATTTAGCTATACCTATTATGGCCCGTATCTTAAAAGGTGACTTAAAATCAAAACTTCAATAGTAGTCGTTTATGCGCCGAGGTACTAAAACCCTGTTTGTCCGTAAAATCCGATCTGGGCGTAACTCCAACCCGTGAATATATATTCCGTTATACTTCTATAATCCGACAAATTGGGACAAAGATCACATTTGAAATTAAAGATACTGGTAGCAATTCTGTTGTTGATTTACCTAAACAAAACCAGACCTAAAATTGTTTAATTTTAGTTTAGAAATTTTAAAAAGTTATTCTGTTGTTACGCTGATTTAAATTTAGTGCCACAAAATGAATAGTTTAGAAAAGGGTAGGATGGCACCAAGAGATTAGGAATACTGCCTAAACTTAATTTTAAGAATTTTTAGATTAACTCCTATACTTATAAAATAATATTTACACATGACTAAGTTATGTGACGTTTGTCTCTGTCCGTCAACTTTGAAACTTCATGTGACAGTAAAAGACAAACGATGCATAGTTATACAGCGCATTAATTAGGGTTTATAAGTAAGGGGATAAACTTTATGATTTGGTGACAGCAGAATTGCCACCATTGACTGCAATGATATTTTGTAAAAATTTAATACGATGATAGGCTATGTATAGACGAACTGTCGCGAGTGACGTCGCGCATTTGATTTACATATGTGGAGCTTCAGCCTTTGGTTGACTGACAAATTCTATATATGTCGAGTGGTTAAGATTGTGCTCTTTGAAGTTTTAGAAAGATAAAAGAGAAATTCGAATTGTCAGCAAGATAAGAGTGATTACACCAAACTGCCATAAGCACGTTCCACAAAGGGAAGACATGCGTACGTAACTGCGTAATAAAGCCGTCGGAAGCTTTAATTTTGTTTGAGTTTAGACGGAATTATTTAGGTAGATAAATTCATGATTTATTCATACTGAGGCTGTTGGGATTTCCTAAGATTTGATAGACGAGTAAGGTAATAGTACGACTTTTTATAGTCCGATAGTTTTCTTGTTCGCCAATAAATAGGCCCACATGGAGGCCTCCTCTTAGAGGGCTTATGCAGTAGGACACCACGGGAGCGCACGTACTGACGTAGGTATAGAGTTCCTATGTAAAAAGCTTGTAAAGAATTCCAAGGCCAAGACCTCTGCACCAGGAACGAACCGGAGCGAACGTCACATCCGTTCTTTCTTAAAGCATCATAAATAATATTACATTATTATCTTGCTGTTTCCAAAAAAAAACGATATAAAAATGTTTGTTTTGTTGAAAAATGTATTGTATGTTATTTATATATATCTCAAACGATTGATCATTGGCAATCATTAATAACCCACGTAGGATATTTTACGAACGTACGAACATAATTTTAGTTAATGGTGTAAGTTCTAATTTAGGAAAAAATATGTCCGGCCTACTTAATTTATGGTACGTTTTACGACCTCCGAACGTCCCAATGGATGTAGTTCAGTAGCGCAGGACGTTTGTTTACTGTGAAATTCTACTGAAGCTCTTATTTCTTAACCCGAGTACTCACTAGAGAGCTGTTCACTCAGGTTGAATGATGCAAGGAACACATAGGCAAGTGGGGATTTGCTAGTCCGAACACTATGTGCGAATGTCAAAGTGCTGTCCAAACAATGACGCATTTATTGGCCAGCCCGTGTGCTGATAACTGCTATGACTTTTGGGCAGAGTGTCTGCATGTAGCATTGAGTTAGATGCCGTTTACATGAAGAAGAAGATGACTAGCGAGCTGTTATAGTAACCGTCGCATTTTAAAAAGATTTAGGGATGATTTATATTAGACCGTTTCCCGGCCGTGCCGGGTCCGTGTTACGTTGTCTGTTGCTCGACCGCCACTCGAGTGCAACAGAACGATCCACTGCTCGCCGAGCAATGGACAACGAAGCTACGAGTGACGGTGTAATATAAATCATCCCTTATGAGTTTCGTGGTTTGCGAGACGGCAACAATCACTGCACTAGCGGGTCAAAGCGAGCCGACGAAGACACCGATTGTCAGTTTCAACCGCTTGCGCTTGCGGAGACGTACTCACTAGTATTTCTATGTTGTATCCGTGATACAGTAACTAGTTTAGGGTTACATCTGTCTAGTGAGTATCCGACTTAATACTACTATATGATACGAGAAACGCCAATGTCTTATTTTTTTTAATGTGTGTGCTATTAAGATCGCTCTTAAGGCGGAGGAAAACATCGTGAGTAAACCCGCGGCTCAGTTGGTATCAGAACTACTGACGGGTTCTTTACTCGGGGCGTGAACTTGACTTGAAAAGACTTGAAAACGCAGTTAAATGGCGGCCTTATTTTGAGAACGAGAAGTCGTGCGCTCAAGTACCGCCGTGGGAGCTTTAGGTTTTGGAACAAATGTTTGCTTAAAGTGTGAGTAACTCTCAAAATATAAAATGTACCAACTACTTTTGTTCTACTTCTTTCTAAATTAACTTTTTTAATAGAAAATTGTGATGGTTTCTTTGCTGCAAAAGCTATCTTACGAAAGAAAGGCGACAAAGGAAATTAACCGGCACCTCGAGCGTTTGATCTATATCTTAACAAGGCTTAATTTTATTTTTAAATCGTAATTTAGCAATTTAAGAAGATGTCTACGGAAGAAAGACAACCCCTGTGGTATCATCTAATTAGCATCCACCGCTTTTAGTTGCTAAGTTGCAGTACATTGCTGCTTTGACGTAACGTGGTTGGTACCGCGGTGATTACTTCAAATCAGCCACACTAAAATCATAGCGACAGCGAAATTTGTACTTACGTATGTATAGGATGTGACTTTGTTACTATTTCACGCAAAAACTACTAAACCGATTGCGATGAAACTTGGAATAAAGGTAGCTGAATAACGGAAATACCACATAGGTTACTTTTTATCCTGTTATAGATAGATAGATTAACACTACAGTTTACATTAGAATTTATTTACATAAACATGTGTATCTGGATACGAGGAATAACACATAGGCTACTTTTTATCCCGATAATCCGGTGGGAACAGGATTTAGGTAAGCTTATCTACAGTTTTTTTTTTTAAATACACGACGAACTAAAGGTTAAAAACTTTTAGTTCGTCTTAAAGGTTAGAAACCTTTAATTCGTCTTGTCTATCCGTTTGCCTACCTAAAACACAACAATTTTTACAATAGCATAAGAAGTTCTATACAACGTCCTGCATCCAAGTGTAAAATTTCGACTATGTAACTGGTAACACATAACATTTTGAACAAATTTACATAAATTGATGGTAGTCGGTAGGCCTTTGAAATTCAAATGAAAGTGTTTTTTCCCCTTTTCTCGGCGTAGGTAATGATGTTGCTAACGAGTTTGCTTTGGTTTTGATTGCATCGCTACGATATCAGCATATTGCGCGGCGTTCCGTTCTTACGGCAACTTCTGTGTCTCGGCAGAAACTTCATGGCTGAAATCTATAGTCCGTACTTTGACTTTGCTAAGCAAAAACTTTGACTTAAGACAATTTTTTGTAAATTTTTATAGCGATCTTCGCAACTATATATCCAAAGTTTTTGCTAAGTAAAATCGAAGCTTTTCAAATTTAGAATGTAAACCAATCAAAAATAATGACCTAAACGTGCCTAAACTTACGACTAATAATTTCGACTCTAAATTCCAATTCAAAGTTTATGCTCAGTTTTTGCTAAGCTCAGTCTGAGCAAAGTCAAATTACGCAATATAGGCTGAAATCTATATTGTGTACTTTGAGTTTACTCAGACTGAGCTTAGCAAAATGATCTGTTTAATACGGATTTATGGGCAGCGGTTCAAAGTGGCGTTACGTTGTAGAAATCGTTCAGTAACGTGATTCAACATGCTGCATATGGGTGTATGGCTGTGCACCGATGTATTATTCGAGCTCTCCAGCTATAAAAAGTATGTATTCATCCAGAACTTGAGCTATTAAAAGTTTCATAAAAACCGGTTGAGTAGTTTTTACGTATTAACACACAGTTAAAGTATGTACATGTTTCTTAATGTCATGTTATTTATTTATTTTAAATTCATTTCTTAATTGTTTTTATTGCAAATATTATTTTTGGTACAATAAATGACATTCATTCATTCATTAAAGTTTTATCTTATTTTACCACACATTTTACAAACAAACTTTCGCGTTAACAATATTTGTAGAATAGGATAAATTATGAAAACAACTCACCTTGTTCCTGCGAAGAGCCCGCACGAAGTCTTCCTTCATCCGTCCGCTTTTCCATCTCACAACCGATATCACCACATTACATTTCTACAAGCCAACTCGATATTACTCGATACGCGCCTGTTCCATTCGATATACGACTGTTCTACTCGATTAATCGATCACTCTACCTTCACACTCTATCGGGACCCTGTTAATGTACTTTCAGTAATTGAAGTACAATTAATGATTTAAGATAACATAACGCCTTCGTTTTATTTGGTTTACGATGTTTTTAGGTCATTAATTTGTCGATCAAGTAGGTTAAGTGAGGTACAGTCAGGAAAGAATGGAAAATAGGTATCTATTTTAGTTTCAAATTAAAATAACCTGCGTGGAAGACCTGTCTTGTTCCCGTGGGAATATTGAGGTAAAAAGGTGAATTACAAAGGTAGTTAAAACTGTTTACCGTACCCGATTTCTGTGTACCTACTTGTTTATGTTTTTTCTATATTTATTTATTTTATTTATTCAGTACACAAGAGACATACATAAAAAACAAGACATAATATAAATGACAATTCTTTTCTTTTTTATCGAAATTTTATATTGGTGCCATGTGTTACAGAAAAATAATAAACTTATAACTATTCGTTTTACTTTTTTATTTTTCTCGATATGTATTGTCTTGTGCTTGTCCGAACAAACGGATTTTAGATTTTTCTTTTGTTTTCGCGATTTTGCATTGTAATAAAACACAATATATATTTCGGGTTTACTAGCGTTTTATTTATTAACGGCATTGTTTTAATGCCATACCAACATTCCGCTAACTTTACAGTCAGTCAGCCAGTCTTTCTTCATTTATTCGTTCAACCGTTTTTGCGTTTTTTTTTTATTGTTTTTTGTTTTTTATTCTGTAGAGGTACCAAATGTTCTATTTTACACTTTAGTCTACCCGTTTAGTCTTGCCTATGCTTAAATAGTGTAGGTGTTCTGTACATTAGTTAAATGAAAACATTTATAGGCATAGATACTAGAAATATTAAGAAATACCTGTAATCCAAGTTTCATCGCCATCGGTTGAGTAGTTTTTGCGTGATTAAGTAACAAACATACATAGTCACAAACTTTTAGCTTTATAATATTAGTAGTATAAATACAATCCGAAAAATATCAGTTAAATTCGGGACGCAACGACTTTTGGAGATATGTAAAAATATTGTGAATATTGGGCCCTATATGATGTCTTTTAAGTCGTCGCGTTGTAGTTCAACTAAAAAAAAAACACTTCAAATAATAAAAAAAAAATACAAACTACAAAAAATAAAAAAATTGTCTGTGGTTTTCAAAAGTAGTCGGGGTATTTTTTATTTAGAATTTACTTTATTTTTTTGAACGACAAAAGGACGACATAGCAACGACAAACGAGTATGGTAGCGCGGATTATCTAAAACAACAGTATTATCATACGACAAATACTCCATAAAATACCGGACGATAAATTTTTATATTTCCTGAAATAACAGAGACCGGAAGGAACGAAAAGCAATTATTTCAGACTGAAGCTAAATAAACGAAGACAGTTCGGCCAATAGGTTCGTATACCTTTACCTACTACCTACCTATCTATTTATACCTACCTACCTACTAGAATTTATTTTATTATATTTTCGTTTGATCTTAGCCTTATGTTACGAGATGGTAGGTGTCGAGGGGGTCTACATGTAGCACAGTTTGGTATTTAAATAAAGAGAATCTTTATCTAACAGCATCACATTTATATCGTAGTCTATGATATTCATTTTATTTAATTTTATTAGCACATAACATAGTCGATTTCACAATACAGTCGATATTTATATGTATTTTATTCCTTTTTTATAATTCGTAATTATACCTACAATATGTGTTGAAAATATAAAGAAAACATTTTGTTACAATAAAATGCTATAAAGTGTTTCTTATAACATTTTATTGTTAAGTACATCGGGATGTGGTATATTATAGTAAAATGTAGGAATATTGATGTAAAGCACTAACCCATAAAATTCTCGAAGATCACAATAAATTTTCTTTCTTGTGTATGTAGTAACGCTGTTTATTTAATTTTATTGCTACGAGAGGCTACGACGTAGACATTGCTACGTTGACTACGCGTATAATGGCTACGATGTTCAAGTTCTAAAATATAACGAGTACAAAATATGTAGTACTGGCTTCGCCACGTGGTAAATTCAAAGCAATTTTGAAAATTTTAAGTTTAAAGTTTACTTGAAAATCAGCTGTTTCGTAGAGTTAGAAGTCATTGACCTTAAGTTGTCATTCAGTTTTGTTTGGTCTACTACAATCAATTATACACAATTGCCTTCATTTTCAAAAACAGCTATTTTAGTGAAACAATCTACAATTAAAAAAAAACAGTTTACAAAAAAAGTACAATTTCAAAAAAACAGGTTGTTCGACATTCTAAATTTTAGAAAATGTAAACATATTTAAATCTCGCTTTAAAAAAATGGCTTATATGGCATTATATGGCATATATGGCTTATATGGCATATATGGCTATAATGGCAAATAGCTTTTATTATCTTAAAGAGTACTATGAAGGAACTGACACGATTATTAATTATGTAATAAATTGTATCAGTTTTTAAATTACTGTAGATTAATGTACCTAATTTAAACTATTGTATGCCTGTGGTGGGTAAGTGATTGTATCCAAAATATGTATGTTAACTTAAGATCATTATGTACATCACTTTAAAACAATAAAAATTCTTGATTATTCTTAATTTTATATGCCTAGAACAAAATTTCGGCCATGTGGTGGTCGTCGAAACACCCTATGATTAGAAGGCACTGCTACAAGAGATAAATTATTTTTGCCGGTTCAGTAACTTTTGAAAGTAAAATATAAATGAAAAAATGGTTTTTCTTTACTCATTTTACTGCACATTTTATCTACGTACATACGCATGTGTCACGTAGCATGTCCATTATTGTCCATAAACACCATTTGTGTTTAGCTTCCATATATTTTACATGTTTTTTTTGTTGTAAAAACAACTTTTTTTCTCTTCAAATTATTATTCTGCAAAGCATAGTAATTTAAAGCGATAAAAAGGTTTAGGTATTATATTAATTGGGGATTCAACATTTGACACGGATCATCCACAAAAAGATAGTTTTTTTTTATTTATCATAGTTGTTACTTGTTCATCCATTCAGGAACAATAGGTATGTATTTATCAGTAGTACATGATGAGGAAAAATAACTAATTTTGAATAATTCGCTCTCCATATTCTCTGTCAAAAATAAAAGTACAATTAAAAGAATTACTACTTAAAAGAAGTAAAAGAATCGAAACGTTAATTCGTTTCCGATTTATTGAAGTAAACGTGCGATGCGGAATCGTACTCGGGCGTGTGTGACGTCTTCACACATCACTCGCTTAGTCCGACCGCGCTGTCAGCACGGTGTCGTCTTCGTTTTATTAGCGGAGCGTTGTAAATGACGTCACGTGACTGTTAGAGGGTCTCAATATTTATCGTAAGTTTAAATGCCTGTAAAATCAAAACTAATAGGTATTTTTGACTACAACAAAAACTAGTGTATTTGTAAAAATACAAGCTTTACTGTAACTAATTTTCAACCGATTTGGCAAACCTATTAACATTCTTCATTGTCATTATAAACATACCGAACTTCACCGCATCTTCTCCTATTTTGAAATCGGTTAAAAATCTGAGGTTCACATACGTAGGTATAATAAGGTCATACACCTAGGTAATAAATAGAAGAGCTGTTGAATAATTCTGTACTAACGAAAGATGGGAATAAGAAAAGGTATAAATGATTCACAAATCTGGGGGTAATACCCGCACCATACAAATAAGACATTTGTTTGTTTCAACGAAATCCTATTTAGCTTGAAAATGAATAAGAATTTTGCCGAGGATTCGCCGACATAGATAAGACTCAATTATAATGTTAACAAGGATGTCTATAGGTACTTTGTTTCTATTTGCGCCGCCTTTTGTTTTTAATCAATTTTGCTTTTCACAGTACTAACAATTGTACTTTTTACCCGGCCGCAAGAAAAGGGTTATGTTTTTCGCGCCTATCTTGTATGTATGTATGTTTGTAATATTCTTCCTCAGCTACGTATCGTCCAAACCACTCGATGGATTTATTTAATTAAGATATAGTTAGATTCGTCTTATTTATCTAATAGTTCTTAGATAAGGGACATAAAAATAAAAACAAAATTCCGACCACCAGGCGCTATATTGTTTTAGATATGGCGCCTGGCGAAAGTAGACTGCCTATGTCGAGTGGGGTATGTCGTTGAGTAGCTAATTAAAAATCGTTATTAGGTTTCTCAAATCATTTTTCATTCATTATAATTTAATCTTAGATTATTCTTCTGTTTATGCGTTATGTTGTTGTTGTTGTTCTTCTTATTTAAAAAAATCCTTCCTTTTAGACTATTTTCTGAAATTGTTCTGAAAATTGCGACTGTTTATTCAGCAATTTGTGATTACTTATTTATTTAGAAGTCTACATCTGCCAACGTGAACGAGAACATTCGAGAAATACGTACGACATGTTTATGGAAGTTTAGCTAGACTATGCGGAGCTAAACTAAACTAAACTTAGTTTAGACGGCGGTGGACGTTCGGCATAACTTTGAACGAAATCGTCACTTGGTGAAACCGGGTGAAACGCCACCGATAAATGTATAAAATGTAACTGTGTTTACTAGTTTTTAGCAAGGCAAATTACCCACTGACTGGTCTATACGAGAAACGTGGGTCCAACGCAGGTATTTTGCTTTATCACAATAAACCGGGCTCCCTTTGTAGGTAATGTTCGACCGAGAGAACGACTGTTCATCTGTCATACCCTCGTAACATGTTGGTTGTAAGTTGCATAGGTACTTTGTATATTATAGGTAGGTAGGTATTATAGGTGTTTTGATTATGCGAAATAATAATTTGCCGCTGATAAGTTAAATTGACACGTTTCTACTTAAACCGACAGAGTGTAAAGTTTACACGGACTTTGTAGCTCGTTTTGAGATGAGTTTTAGTTATTCTACGTGTAGCTGCGCTCCGGGATTTTACCCACGTAAGCCGTGATCCCGCGGGAATATCGGGATAAAAAGATGACTATATGTTATTCCAGGTCTTCAACTATATACATACCGAGTTGAATTGCAATCGGTTTAGTAGTTTTTTGCAAAATTGAGAAAAAAAATTACTTTTAAAAATCTTTTACTTAAATATCTACTTTCATATTTATAATAATTAGCAGGATTAAAACTTACAAAGCAGTCTAGTACTTTTAACAGTAAGAATTCATAATCATAGATCATTTACTTTTGTGCGTATTTTTCATATTTAGGTATTATGTGTGTGAAAATATTATAAAAGACTACACAGTAGGTGCACACACCAAAACAAATAGAATTTTTTCATGCTGCCCAAAGATAAAATTTATCTTTGGGCAGCATGATGTCCTCTAAAATAAAATTGTGACTATTAGTACGGTACGGTCAGCAAAGGACTTAGGGTACCAGGTGCATATTTTAAAGTTCTAATTTTATCAATAATGTTTTAGTAATTCTTTGGTTATTCTGCATGAAATTACTAACAGTTAGGGCGCTTAAGTGATATCAAGCAAAATTATCAACGATTACTGAAGCATTATAGAAAAAAATAAAACTTTAAAATATCCACCTGGCACAGTCCATTTCTGATTGTACTAGAAACATTTGATCTTAATTAACCATATCGGACAATCGTAAACCTAAGTAGCTTAATCTACATGGAAATGGCTGTTGGAAGATAGCGGTACGCCACGCTACGCCCACCACTAAGCGAAGTACATTGTTTTGTTCCCTTTTACTTCTCCCAGAACGGTACGTACCTACGTACCAATTCTACTTAGCTAAGTGCGTTATTGCAAGATTAATTGTCGTATCCGTAGACGTATTAAAACTGCAATTGTAAGAGACGTCTTGAGTTTGTATGTAAGAGTGTGTAGCTAAGTTGTTTCTAAAGCGAGAAATTAAATATTTAGCACCGAAAAAGCATCGTGTTTTAAAAACTAAGCGAAGTACCTACTGAGGTGAAAAATATGGTTTTGCAAGTGTAGGTACCTACGTCTTTGATAAAAAAATTCATGTCTCCTGTTTTAAAGTTTAACTTTTATGGGTAGATAGCCGGGTTGAAAGTGGGTCATTAATTCATCCCTAGGGTGGAAAGTACACTTTATTTTTTAATGAATGCAACCATTTGACACTTCTTTCTATATAAAAAAAATTGTCAAATACAAGGAACCAAAACGTTAGATTAAGCTATATTTGAATTAATCTTCTATTCTGCCACTCGCTATAATGCCATCATTATTTTCTACTTTTTTTTCACGTGACGGCATGGCCGCTAAGGTGTACGTCGTGACCTACTCGATTATATTGTAGCCAATAGAAAAGTTTTTGATTTTTTTTTAATGTTGGTGTAAGTGTAACCTATTTTTACTTTTTTTTGTAGTAAAAAAGTTCTCATTTTATTTGATAAATATTTTAACCTATTCTCAATATACCTGTTTTATTAAACGTGCGAGTAGTATTTTAATTTTCTCACAGTCGAAATGAAAAGTAGAGTATTTGTGTAGCTCGGGTGAAATCACCCATTTCCCCGTCGAACTATTGAACTAAGAGATATATCAGGTGAAATGCGTGACATTCAGCCCCAGTATAACAATCTACTATTTGTAATAAACATAGTTAGAAATATTTTGAAGGAAACACTCGCGGCGAGGGACCTTACGTAGCTAAGTTGGTAAGGGCACCGGAGTATACTGATCCGGGAGGCGTAAGTTCAAACCTCGCCTTTTGTGAATTGACGATGTATTTTGACGATGTATTTCCATGAAAATATTTACTAGTAGAAATGCTTTGAGCAATAGAAAACAATTAGGTAAGTACTAAATAAACATATTTAGAAACAGTCGATTAAGTTTCTATGGAGAAAGAATAGGTAAGTATATCCGTCTTCTCTTAAAAGCCTTACGAAGTCTTACCTATTCCTATTCCCTACAGGTTGTGTATTTATTCATCCTGGACTTACATTTTTTAGGAATCATTCCGCGACAGATAACTAAGTTGTGTATTCATCCTGGACCTACATTTTTTAGGAATCATTCCGCGACAGATAACTAAGTTGTGTATTCATCCTGGACCTACATTTTTTAGGAATCATTCCGCGACAGATAACTAAGTTGTGTATTCATCCTGGACCTACATTTTTTAGGAATCATTCCGCGACAGATAACTAAGTTGTGTATTCATCCTGGACCTACATTTTTTAGGAATCATTCCGCGACAGATAACTAAGTTGTGTATTCATCCTGGACCTACATTTTTTAGGAATCATTCCGCGACAGATAACTAAGTTGTGTATTCATCCTGGACCTACATTTTTTAGGAATCATTCCGCGACAGATAACTAAGTTGTGTATTCATCCTGGACCTACATTTTTTAGGAATCATTCCGCGACAGATAACTAAGTTGTGTATTCATCCTGGACCTACATTTTTTAGGAATCATTCCGCGACAGATAACTAAGTTGTGTATTCATCCTGGACCTACATTTTTTAGGAATCATTCCGCGACAGATAACTAAGTTGTGTATTCATCCTGGACCTACATTTTTTAGGAATCATTCCGCGACAGATAACTAAGTTGTGTATTCATCCTGGACCTACATTTTTTAGGAATCATTCCGCGACAGATAACTAAGTTGTGTATTCATCCTGGACCTACATTTTTTAGGAATCATTCCGCGACAGATAACTAAGTTGTGTATTCATCCTGGACCTACATTTTTTAGGAATCATTCCGCGACAGATAACTAAGTTGTGTATTCATCCTGGACCTACATTTTTTAGGAATCATTCCGCGACAGATAACTAAGTTGTGTATTCATCCTGGACCTACATTTTTTAGGAATCATTCCGCGACAGATAACTAAGTTGTGTATTCACCCTGGATCTACATTTTTTAGGAATCATTCCGCGACAGATAACTAAGTTGTGTATTCATCCTGGACCTACATTTTTTAGGAATCATTCCGCGACAGATAACTAAGTTGTGTATTCATCCTGGACCTACATTTTTTAGGAATCATTCCGCGACAGATAACTAAGTTGTGTATTCATCCTGGACCTACATTTTTTAGGAATCATTCCGCGACAGATAACTAAGTTGTGTATTCATCCTGGACCTACATTTTTTAGGAATCATTCCGCGACAGATAACTAAGTTGTGTATTCATCCTGGACCTACATTTTTTAGGAATCATTCCGCGACAGATAACTAAGTTGTGTATTCATCCTGGACCTACATTTTTTAGGAATCATTCCGCGACAGATAACTAAGTTGTGTATTCATCCTGGACCTACATTTTTTAGGAATCATTCCGCGACAGATAACTAAGTTGTGTATTCATCCTGGATCTACATTTTTTAGGAATCATTCCGCGACAGATAACTAAGTTGTGTATTCATCCTGGACCTACATTTTTTAGGAATCATTCCGCGACAGATAACTAAGTTGTGTATTCATCCTGGACCTACATTTTTTAGGAATCATTCCGCGACAGATAACTAAGTTGTGTATTCATCCTGGACCTACATTTTTTAGGAATCATTCCGCGACAGATAACTAAGTTGTGTATTCATCCTGGACCTACATTTTTTAGGAATCATTCCGCGACAGATAACTAAGTTGTGTATTCATCCTGGACCTACATTTTTTAGGAATCATTCCGCGACAGATAACTAAGTTGTGTATTCATCCTGGACCTACATTTTTTAGGAATCATTCCGCGACAAATAACTAAGTTGTGTATTCATCCTGGACCTACATTTTTAGGAATCATTCCGCGACAGATAACTAAGTTGTGTATTCATCCTGGACCTACATCTATATATCTATATATATAAAAGAAAGTCGTGTTAGTTACACCATTTATAACTCAAGAACGGCTAAATCGATTTGTCTGAAAATTGGTGGGGAGGTAGCTTAGAACCAGGAGAAGGACATAGAATACTTTTAATCCCGCGGGAACTGAAACGGGAACGGGACTTACGCGGGTGAAACCGCGGGGCGCAGCTAGTTATTTATAAATCATTCGGCGACAGATAACTAAATAGGTATATAGGTAAGTATCGATAAATCGACGAGTGAACATAATTTATTTCTATATTAATGTAAACATTATGGCGGAACGTATTTCTAAGCTTTATTTTTTCATGTGCCATCTTAAAAAGGCAATATTGGGAGTCCCGTTCATAAAGATTTTATGTGATCCCTTCCCACCTGAGACAGTCGTTCAGAAAAATCTTGATAAATTCGAAGCAGGCCCCAATATCGGCATGTTTCTGTGTCGCCATTCTTGGAAACATTTTAGGCAAACGCTAGACTACCTAGTTCACAGGTTTTAGGAACCACACTCACTGAAAATTCGTGATGGAGCGGCACCGTGATATCTTTTTGTAAATATTGTCTATTCTGTAGAAAGAAATAAAAAATAAATATGTTTATTGAATCTCCAAAAGACGTTAAAACATAATATTATGTGACGCTACAAAGGAATCTGGGGAAGATTGATTGATTGATTATCAGGATGATTTCAGGCAGGTGGTCGCGTCGGCCTGTTCCAATGTTCATACAAATTGGCAAATCTATTTGCAGTAGGTATGGTCAATAAAACTTACCTCCCGAGAGGAGTGCAGTCGGGAACGATGCATAGATGAGGAGACCAACAAGGGACATAACATTAAATCCTTTGAAAGAGACTGGTACATCCAGGATAGTTCTAGCCTGTATGACTTATCTATCACGTGCCACAGGATAGACAATAGTAAAGCCACAAAAAATCCGCTGCGTCTTTTCAGTGAGCGTGGCGCCTTAGACACCCTTTCGATTAAACATTGAATATGTACCGACATAGCTACTTCCGAATTTTTAATATAAATAAGTAGTTAGTAGTTAGGTAGTAGTAAAAACAAGGTAAATACCTTTTTCATATAGTGTTCATTATAGGTGGGATTCGAACAGCTACTATAAGCTAGAAGTTAAATATTTATGCCACAGACTATTTGATTGGCCGATAGAAGATAGAAAATTTATTTGTGAGCACAAAACAAAATATATTTTTTTACAGTACAGTAGAATAAACCCATTTTCTTTACCCATATAAAGTACTTAACCAGATAAATACTAAATACCCTATAAAATTATTTAAAAATGTTCTGTTTACAAAAGTTATTCCACTAACTTTTGTGAACAGAGTAATTAAAAAAATTAAACTAATAGGTGCTATTATGGTATCTGTGCTACCTAATTAAAAATGTTATGATATCATCAAACATGATGATGTACTTATTTCGACTACGTTTAATAGTGGCAAATAAACTATAAAAATATTTTAAAAGTTTAATATACCTACTTACATTTTTCCTATTTACCTTTGTTTATGTACATTTATATGTACCTCTCGATGTGCATTTATTTATCTGTTTTAATTAAATTGTATTAGACAATAAGGCAATTAAAATAAAACCCCCTAAATTAAATCGCACAACCCGCATGAAACAAAAAACTTAACAACAGAACATTCATTTACACAATGCCGATCGAAGTTCATGAAAAATTCAAACTAAAACCAATAGTACAATCGAATTCAAAAAACACGTTTTTACGTAGGCAGCCAAATTACAAAGGCGTTATGTTGTTTTCTGTCCGACTGTACGAGAGCCGAAGGCGTGAAGAAAAGTGGTTACCGCGGCTGTGGAACACGCTTGTCGTTCAAGCGGACCGAAGCGGTACTGAAGACTGGAAACCCGAAAGCCGAAAGTGAGCGAGTACGCTTCACGCTTGCAGCTCCGTAGTTGGTCACAGTCGCTTATGTAAGCTCTGCCTGTAAGGCCCTGTACTGCGATGTATCGACTAGTCATCAAACTTTCATTGACTAAGTTATGAAAGCTCAATTGTTACCTCTAGGTACGTGATTAGTTAACAAAATGTATTCAGCGTTGAAGGGTAACTTTGGGTTATCGAATTCACATTGATATTCAGAAAGTTAGTGCGGGTATATTCGTAGTTATCTTACTAATGTCCTTCTAATATTATAAAGGAGAAAGTTTATTTGTGTGTGTGTATGCTTGTTCGTTCTTCACGCAAAAAGCAGGTAATGCGATTGTGATGACACTCGTAGATAGATAACTGAGACTGGAATAACACCAAAGTAGGATTTTTGACTCGATATTTTTATTTATTTATTTTATTTTTATTTAACAGCTACAGCAACAATTTATACTTTTATAATATTTTTATGGGTTCGTAAAATAAATATGTGCGTTAGTACGGTAAATGGAAACTTCGGGACTTTTGCGTGTGAAACCGCGGGACACAGCTTTTGTTTTAATAGGTAGATACTATAAATTATACCTTGACGTTTTTATTACGAACGACCTATATAATATTTACAGGACCTACGAAAACACTACTCGTATACCTACCATAGATATAAATAAATAGATGGGCCATACATCACTGATTCTGGGGCCGATTTGCGCCATCTCGGATTCTTGGCGCTGTTGGCTATTGAAAGGTGACGGTGAGCGTCCAGAAAACTAATATTGATGTACTGAAATAGATAGATTAATACTAATAACATTTCCAGTGGTATATTGGGTTCAGTGTATACCTACAAAATATATTTACACTAGCTGCGCCCCGCGGTTTCAGCCGCGTAAGTTTTATCAAAATCGGTTCATCATTTTTCCTTTCAGAAAAACCTTCTCCTGATCCTAACGAAGACAACAAAAAAGAGTTAGCGAAATCGTTCCAGCCGTTCATGCGTGATGCCGTGACCACGCGAAATAGGGAGTCATTTTAATATATAAAAAGAAGAAGATGCAATAAGATCTTTCTGTTATTTATTTCGATTATAGTTAAATTTTTCACTAGCAGCACACCGGATCATAAATCATAGTAAGGTTAGAGCGTGAACATGTTATAATTTCGATACCACTTATCAATAGTAATAATGCGCAGCAATAATATCAACGAGTAGGACAGAAACCAACGCAATGTGGTTGCAAAACTGACAAACCAGGAAGCAAGTAGAATTGGTATTGTCAGTTCAGCTCGGCAACAGTACTACGTGCATGTGACAACACGTACGCGCCACACCACGTGGATTGAAGTCGCGGACACAGCTAGTGAAATAATAGATGTGTTTAATAGGTAGGTAACCTATAAAACACATCTATTACATATACACGAAATAGTAAAACGTCCAGTATTTACCATTTCATGTAGTATAGACGAACCGGTCGCCCGCTCCGTGTAAATAAAACGTGTGACAAAACCACGCCAAGGGGAGATAACAAGGATAACATTGTAGCCACATTCGCGGTCAATTAATTTAGGCTTATCATGATTATCATAAAAAAAGAGCGGTGTTGGTTTAGTGGTAGATAACCCGACTTTCATCCCGAGGTTCGGTTCGTGGGTTCAAATCCAGGCCGACCGCGCACCAATGTATTTTCATTTAGGAAAGAGTTATGTGCGCTAATACAATAACATTGCTCTTACGGTGAAGGATAACATCGTGAGAACACCGACATGTCCTAGGATTCTATTCTCGGTATCCAGCTACCTATATTCCAAGTTTCATCACAATCGGTTTAGTAGTTTTTGTGTGAAAGAGTAACAAATTCACATACATACAATACCAACTGTCTAGAAATGATGAAGACAAAACAACTGTGTTTTACAGGAGTTTATTAACACTTTACAATAGTTGTACTTAAGATGTACTTACATGAAATATTGAGTACGCGTGTCCGACCATCTCGAGGTTTTTTATGGGAAAGACAGAAGGAATGCCAGTTCGCTGGCGAATGAATGGCTCGTATGATAGTTGTTCTGGCGAGATGGGCTTGACCGTATTTACCGCGTAGTTCACGTCGATCGCGCACTATGGCGCGAAAACAAACTTTCGCGTTATAATATTAGTAAGAAACGATAATGATATGCCCTACAACTACGAGCTCAGACAACTGTGTGAAATATAAGTAGATAAAACCCGATTTCGATGCTAGTAAGTGTATTCCATAAATCATGGACGCGCACAGATCGTCAAGCGCATGCAAATATTAATTAATAACCAACAAAGGCAATATTTTGTTATCATTTATCAACCATGTTGATAAGTAGGTGGTATAATAATAATAATATATTGCACACAGCCCTATCTAGCCCCTAAGCACTAGGTTTGTACTATGGGTACTAGACAATAGATATACTACATATTATACTTTTTTTTGTGAATATTATACATACTTAAGATACATAGAAACCCCCAGAACCAGAAACAAACATTTATGGTCAGCAGAAATATTTGTTCCCGGCGGGAATCGAACCCGCAGCCTTCTGCATTGCAGTCCGGCGTTCGCGACGCGCCACAGAGGCCGTCATTAGGTAGGTAGGTAAAGTATCCATAACATAAACTGTTTGATCCGTTTACCTTCCACCTAATTAGGGATTCCCTAGGTGACACTATATGAATATCACTGAATTTGGTGTATTTTAAAGAAGTTTGGGTGGTTGAGCACAGATAGCCTTATTAATAAATGTTAAGTAAGATAGGAATAAATATATCACTTTTTGTTTGTCTTTCAACTTTAAAGTTCTTGTCACAGAAAAGCACAAAGCATGTTCTTACTACTCCGACCTTACCCGTTTATTAATAAGGCTTTAGGTGATTGTGAGCTTTTTACACAACTTGGCTATTCTGTTATGTAAAATGCATTTCATTTTAAATTACCCTACCTACCTAAATACTGAGAACAAACTGAAGTAATTTTGTCTTAAGTGTTCGCGATTTTTCCTCTATTTGACTTTCTTTAAATAGACGAATTACATCTCAGTCAACCTTGAAAAAGCTAACTGTAAAGTTAGCGAAAGCTCGGCCTTTAGTAATAATGCCATTATTAAATTCTATGCACACTTTAGAATAGACTTGCACTTGTTGTGTTTTTTTATTTTATTTAAGTTGTTTTTTAGCCGTGAAACCTTGTAATTGGCTTTCCGTTTTTACACTGTTTTTCATGTTTCTGTTTTTTAGCTGTTAGGTTTCCAAATAAATAAATAAATAAATAAATAAAACGCGAGTAAAACCAGGTAAATAGGTATTGTGTTTTACAAACTGAAGTGATAAGTTCCGTAGAATTGAAATTCCTTTACAATACTTAGGCTGAAATCTATAGCGCGTACTTTGAGTTTGCTCAGACTGAGCTTAGCAAAAACTAAGCATAAACTTTGAATTGGAATTTATAGTAGAAATTCATTTTTTTGGCTTGGCTTTACCCAATTCTTACGCTATACATATGAAATATAGTAATTTACCGATCCCTAATAAAAAGTAGGTAGAGATGCGCTAAACATTTGCTTACTATTCGGCATATTCGAAAAATTATATATTTGGCCCAATATTATAATACTAGCTGTGCCCCGCGGTTTCACCCGCATAAATTCCTATCCTGTAACGTATGTGACACATCACGTATGTCATACCAAGCGTTGCCTAACCCGTACGATCATTTAAAGTATCGTATTTATACCCTTAAACTAATCCCTGTACCAAATTTCATTCTAATTGGTGCGATCGTTCCTGTTGACCCATCACGTATGTGTCACGCCAAGCGTTGCTTAACCCGTACGATCATTTAAAGTACCCTATATCGTATATATAGCCTTAAACTAACCCTGTACCAAATTTCATTCTAATTGGTGCGATCGTTCCTGTTGACCTATCACGTATGTGTCACGCCAAGCGTTGCTTAACCCGTACGATCATTTAAAGTACCCTATATCGTATATATAGCCTTAAACTAACCCTGTACCAAATTTCATTCTAATTGGTGCGATCGTTCTTGTTGACCCATCAAGTATGTGTCACGCCAAGCGTTGCTTAACCCGTAAGATCATTTAAAGTAACCTATATCGTATATATAGCCTTAAACTAACCCTGTACCAAATTTCATTCCTATCGGTTCCGCCGTTCTTGAGATTTAAATAGTGTAACTAACACGACTTTCGTTTTTATAGCTGCGTCCCGCGGGATTTACCCTCGTAAGTCCCGACCCCGTAAGAATATCGGGATCAAAAGCCTATAACCTTCCTCGATAAATGAACTATCATACACAAAAAGAATTTTTCAAATCGGACCAGCAGTTCCTGAGATTAGCGCGTTCAAACAAACAAACAATCAAACAAACAAACTCTTCAGCTTTATAATATTAGTATAGTAAGTATAGTATAGAAGATTTACGATCTTACGGTCTTACATTACAGTCAACCTTGAAAAGCTAACTGTAAAGTTAGCGAAAGCTCGGTACATTTAACAATACCGTTAATAATTAGTTTAACCCGGTAGGTAATTGTAATTAATTATGCAAAATCGCGAAAACCTAAGACAAAACTATGTTAACTAAAATGAGTTATGATAGTCGCATGGGCTTTTAAATTCAAGTAGCCATTTAATGGACTTGTGTCAGCGATTTAGAAAATCTGACTGTGTCCGTCGCGATCGACTTTTGATGCTAACCGTAGACAGCCCACAGATTCCACAACACAGACTTGAGCCTTCTAAATCCGTAGAGAACTAAAGTTTATAATATAAGAATGTTTGTATTGCAGAACGGACTTTAAAATTCTTAACAAGTCGAAGTTGAACATTTTGAAAGCTGGGCCTTTGTGCATGACTCTAAGGCTGAAATTTATAGTCCGTACTTTACCTTTCTTTCGAAATTTTTAAATTTAGAATATAAACTAATCAAAAATAATGACCCACAGACTAGTAAGAAGATATTAAAGTATTAACTAACAAACAGAAATTTATGACTCGCATTTATTGTTTACCTTTTGAGGGCCTAAAAAGAATTTACTGATGTTTATTGTTTGTTTCGTTTTTTTTTGTTTGTGATTGATTGCATTTCATAAGGGATTATTTTCTTTTTGTTTACGTGAAGTTTTGATGTTTTTAATACTTAGTATTTGGACTTATTATTTAATTAATGACCTAAGCTTTGGAGAGTTTTGGCGGGAATGCGTTGAGGAGATGTGTTGCTAAACTTTCATTTTTGTGAAACTTAGTTTAAATGCGTGTAAATTGTTTGATTTCGTGGGCATATTAATCAATTTAGTTTCGTGCAGGTGAACAAGTGTAAATAAAAGTGAAACTCGGTACAAAACATGGACTTTAGCTTAGTGTTGTCTCCAAAGCTCTGCGAACAAGCATTGTAAAAAATGGCCCCCTTTTTACAATGATTCCCTCGACTTGACTTTAACTATGACGACTTGATTGTTTCGCTCAATGCAAATAACTTGCAAATATTGATAATACTTGACACTGGTAAATGTCCGAATGGAAAAGCCATTTTAAAGAAGACCTAAGCTTTGCTTCTCTGTTATGTATAACTATAAAGTTCTATTTATTATATTCGTAATATACGATGAACAAAATGAATGTCTACTATAAATTCCAATTCAAGGTTAGGTAATGCTTAGTTTTTGCTAAGCTCAGTCTAAGCAAAGTCAAAGTATGCACTATAGATTTCAGCCCAAGCCATTGGTTTCCTAACGTTGTTTTTCTTCACCACAAAAGCGATAGTAGGTACCTAATAGCGCACATGTTCTTTCTTTTTTTAAAAAGATACTGGTGCGCGGTCAGCTGAGATTGGAAACCAGGGTATTTACGTGGTATCTACCATTGGACCAACAACGCACGTTTCGGTACGGTAAGAATCTGACTGAATGATAATTCGGTATTCGGGCGAAATTGCTGTTTGGCACATCTCTAGTAAAAATATAAAGGGACCTAACTCATCCTACTACATACCTACTAGGTATTTCTTTTGTCGCTTAGAAGCTTTACCAGACTTTGCTAATAAATTATTATATTTTGTGAGTAAACATGTGCGTGCGAGCCTTTGTTGGCTGGTTAATGGTAAATTGCTTTAGGAAATGGGGACCTTTTACGATTAGCATAATATAATGAGGGTTTACATATTTTTTCTTAGTTTACCATAGCCGGTAACGAGATTCGACTAAGTCAAACCACCTTCTAAAGTTAAGGTAAATAAAGGGTAGCTACGGTGTAGTAGCTGCAAGGAAGGGGATGTTTTTGGAAACATAAAATGTTTCCAATGTGTTAAGCAACGCTTGGCGCGGTTATTACTTGAATGGGTGACCGATAATTTGTGTGGCAAAAATCACTTTCTCGAGCTCCTCCGTTCTTCGGAAGGTACGTCAAGCAGTTGCTGCCGGTTATCTCTGGTAGCAGTCTTTAGGTTTACTTAGAGGGCTTAGGGCGACCTGAAAACTGTAACCCCAGGTGAGCCACACCACTACGACCATAAGAAGGACAGTCTTTTGTGTTCACTTCTTTCAATCCCACTAACGGCTGAATCCTAAGGCGTCATTTAATATTTGAGAGTTTTATGGTGAGGGATTTATTTAAATACCTAATTGAGCAGCTCAACTCAAAAAATCATAACTGAACAGGGGCCCGACCGCGCATCTTCCGTCGTAATCGGCATTGAAATCCCACTGCGCAAGGGAATAACCTGCGCGGTTCAAATCATAGCGTTAATTTGCATGCATTTGAAGGCGACGCCAGCGCCAGTGACAGCTCAACTCGATGGTGCCGGTTTCAAATGCAGGCAAATCTACGGTGTCGTTTTCACCGCGCAGGTTATTCCTTTGCGAAATGGGATTTTGATGCATTAAATATTTTTTTATATTATACATAGAAAGACACCCAGACCAGATTCAAATATTTATTAACCCATCCCTTGGAGTTGGGAATAATAAATAAACAACACTTACAACACCTATATTGTAATAATAATTTAAAACATATTATATTAATAATGAAGTATAATACATTATAATATATTTTATTAAGTATAATACAGGTACTTACTATTAATTTACATACAAGGATATTGAAAGCAAAATCTCCACAAGCCCTATAACCCCTCCTGTCCCCCAAACTCCATGGCTTATGTTCCTACTATGTATTATATACTCATGTACTTGTACAGACCAGAATAAGTTATCATTATATCTCTCCATGTACTATTCTATCTATTTATCTGGTCACCTTAGCATAAGTCTATTTGCTTAGCTTATAAGTAGATGGCATTTTGTGTGAAATAAACAAAAATTCAAACTGCATTGAAGAAGGCATCTAGATCTTCTATAACCTAGGGCTCCTATACTTGAACTAAAATGTCCTAAGTAGTCTCAATATTACGTTAGCCCTGTTAAATTTTTTTCAAAGAACATTTAACATTTTTTGAATTTTTTTGCAAGAAATTACTAGCACTTATGAAGCTTTAGTGAAACCTTGCCAAATTTCCAAAAAATAAGACATTTTAGTCATAGCACACAGGAGTCAGGTCATGGCACTCAGGAGTATTGTGTTGTCGATGAAAAAAAAGTTTCAAGTGATAAAACACTTTATTTATCGGGTTGAATCGCGTTTTATTAATGGTTTTAAACGAACCGAGCTTTCGCCAATCGAACTTTCGTTTAAAACCATGAATAAAACGAGATTCAACCCGATAAATAAAGTGTTTTATTATGCAAAATCGCGAAAACCATAGAAGAAATTAAGTTTCAAGGAACAAACACCATCCTTAAAAATGAGGCAAAGCTTTGCTATTTCTGACTATTTCTCAGAACTAGAACTAGTATCAAGGTTACTTGTATTACCACTAACAGTTGCAGTACTGTCATTGCAGTGTAGACGCTCTATCGAAGCCGACAGTTGTTCTAAGCTCTGAACTAGTTGCGCCATCTGTTCTCTCGATGCAGAGTCTTCTAACCCTTCTTCGATAGGCTTCTCATCACCACATAGACGGAAATGTAAACGAGCCAAATGTTCTTGCTGATCCCTTATGTTTATCATCTGTTCCATGCTACATCCAGACCCAAAAGCGCTTAATTTTCCAGTATGAAAGTCGTCGAGTAATTCTAAAAGCGCTTTCTCCATGTGCTTCACGTCTGGTGCATCTTTCGGGACTTGTCTAGGTTTGTTATTTGAACGCATTAAATCTCTGTGAAGCCGCCTTTCACTTATGTATGATATCTTTGTAGATTCATTGACACTGTTGTTACCTGTAAATGATAAAACAAATATTGCAGATCCTACAGCACCACTTAGCCCCAAAATAAGCAACTAGGCTTATACTGTGGTGATTATATTAATGGATAGAATATTTAAGGCCGCACCCTAATAATATATTAAGTGTGAAAGTTACATCACAATAGGTTCAATCCTTTTGCACGAAGGAGTAATAAACACACATTTATTACTTCTTTGTGCAAAAAGATTGAACCAATTGTGATGAAACTTGGTTTGGAGATAGCTAGGGAGCTGGATTACCACACAGGGTAATTTCTATCCTGATATTCCTGTAGGTTAGTCTGGACTCACGTGCTGCATGTGAATAACTTTTCTTTACCTGTACTTGTGACGTTTTGCGCGACGGTTTTTGATGATAAACTTGGAGCTCCACTGGACAACTTCGCACTCGTGATAGATGTGGCAGGGTGTGCCACCTTCTGTTCGTCTTCTTCATTTTCATTCTGCATTAGTTGCTGCGTCTCGTTTACTTCTTCCAAAGATAAACTCATGGGGGGCTTACTTTTAGGGTTTCAGTTATTGCTATTCAATATAATAATATAACGTTTGGTACAAATGTGTAGGGTTTATTTTGTGTGATCAGTGATCCTAAGAACATAGATGAGATATATATCCTAAGAATATTGTTATAAAACGTGAAAAAATAGAACGAAAATTCTACTTTTTTTTATCACAACACAACAAACAGAGGTGAAAGAGGATGACATTGACAAATGACAACAAAAGAACAAGATATTTTGTTTTTCTTTTCGGTCTTGAATGAAACCGCATTCAGTGCCATGTCTATCTCAGCCAGTATTTATACATTTAGGTACTAGCTGCGCCCCTCAGTTTCACCCGCGTAATTCCCAAATTTTTTTCTTCAACCTTCTCCTTTAGCCGTTCAGGCGTGAAGCCGTGACCACGGGAAATAGGAATTGACACGTAGTACGTCAAAAAAGAGTACGATTATTGGGGAGAATCGCCTTTAGCCATCTGGCAACTTCGAAACACAAGGAATGGAAGTGAATCATGAATGAGTGAATGAATGAATGAATCAGTCTGTTAAATTGCTTATCTGTGGTCGGTTGGTAGAGAGACGAGGAGAAAGAAAATAACACGAAATTTTAATAAATTTTGTGGTTGGTTGAGGTAGGTACGTGCGCTAATTTCTATTATTTCACATACGTCTTTTAAAGATAAATATCTGTTTAATTTGTTAGTACTGTCTACGTTTACACCGTTGGTTTTAATTATAAATGCACCCACTGAGACCAAGATCTCGATCTTGGTAAACGTTACTTGTATTTTTTCTGGCCACATCCTCAATTTATCGTGGCACATGTTTCGCTTGAATACCGACAAAAAACGTAAAGAATCGTCTTTCAGTGCATTTACCCCAATCTTTTTTCTACAGGTGCGGACTACCTTCGAAAATTTTTATGCGCACTGGATTATAAAATTGAAAAGTGCTTCGAATCTTCGCTTTCGCGAAGAATTTACGGGAGAAAATCGTTACTTTCCATAGAAGATCATGGACCCTGAACCTGCAGAGGCAACTCCGGTTGTCGATCCGAAGATTCGCAATCGGATATTGCGATTCATTCACGTGGGTATCGAAAACCCGAAGTACTACCCTGGATGCTGGACTACTCATAAATACTTTGAGGCGAACAAGCTGCCTGCTTTGAACGAAGTGTTCGCAGCTTCTCCTAATAACAAGGAAGTAGTTGATATCATTCTTAAGGTAAGATTACATATTATATGGTTTTTAAGTGTGAGTACACTGATATTACAATTTCCTAGGTCTCTATGTGGGTAATCATAATCAACCTACCCACAGTACTGTCGTGACAAAAACTATATAAAATAGCCTCTTGCCCACTTTGTATGTTTTAACTTCCGCTGTGCATATTAATTTTAGAGAGCAAGTTTTATTTTTGAAGCTGTAGGATGATCCTATATTACATTCATGTGGTATTTTGAGGCTTTGTATGAAACCTATACACAATATGGTATTTTTCTGTGACTTTGGTGGCACTATTGTCCAGTATTTATACACAATATGGTATTTTTCTGTGACATTGCTGGCACTATTGTCTACTATTTAAACACAATGTGGTATTTTTTCTGTGGCTTTGGTACCACTTTTATCTAGTACCTCTACTTAAACACAATGTTGTATTTTTCAGTAGCTTTGGAAGCACTATTGTCTAGTAGTTATACACTATGTGGTATTTTTTTCTGACCCGTGCCTGTGATACCATTTTTGTGTAAAACCTATACCTACACAATATTTTATTATTCTGTGCCTTAGCTACTTAGGCTAGTACCTGCCCATCAACATGGTAGTTTTGTGAATCCTATCACTCAAACCTAAAGAAATAAGGAAATTCATCGTGGGCTAAAAACTCAACTTTAATTATTAGGTAGCTGCAATCTTTTTAAGGCATACCTATAAAATGACAGACCCACACAACAGTTAATTAACTTCTGGAATGCCAGAACATAGACCAATGTCGCATAAACTTATACTTTTATATGCTGGACAGCTAAGGAGGCTTCAGCGCTCATGGTGTCTTCGGCATTCCTGAGGTTAAAAAAATACAAAGAAACTGATCACAAATACAAACTAGAAAAAAAAACATGTCAGCCTTTCGGTATGATTGTTTTAGGCTGGCAGAGAAGGCAAATACACTCGTTTCGAAACAATAACTTTTGCTCTGGCTAAATGCCTCTTACTCGGCTCTGAACATGTGAAAGAGGCAGTCTATAATGCTGCACTCGAGCTCTGCAAGCTTCCCGAACAGATGATGCTCTTCAACAAATACACAAGGCTTTTGGAAACAGGTGAGAAATAATAACAATGAGGATTAATAACTAATTTTGAATATTAGCTCTACATATTCTCTGTCAAAAATAAACGATGCAAGTAAAATAATTACTTCGATAAGTTAATTCGTTTATAGAAGTAAACATGCGTTGCGGATTCATACTCGGGTGTAACGTCATCTCACACCTCGCCGAGTCCGCGCTCTATGTGTCGGTGTCACAGTACATGTCTAACGTTTTGATTAGAGGAGCGTTGTAAATTACGTCAGGTGACTGATAGATAGTGAGACTCAATATCTATCGTAAGCTTAAATGCCTGTGAAATCAAAACTAATAGGTATTTTTGACTACAACAAAAACTAGTGTATTTGTATACATACAAGCTTTACTGTAACAAACTTTCAACCGATTGGGCATACCTACCTAGAAATTATTTAACTACAATAGTAACATTTGTTAGTATAAATATTGTGCAGTATAAAAAAAACCCCAGCCAAGTGTGAGTCGGACTAGCGCACAAAGCACTTCGTACCAATATTAAAAAAAAATTCATTTGTTGTATTGCCCCACTTAAATACACTATATTTTATTTTCTGTTTGGCATTTATTGTTTAACGGCAACAGAAATACATAATTTGTAACAATTTCACAAATAATGTATTTGCCTAGCTAACATGGTTTATGAGATACAGCCTGGTTTTTAACCCCCGCCCCGATGGAAAATGAGGAGTGTTATAAGTTTGACATGTCTATCTGTCTGTCTGTGACATCGTAAGCTCCCGAACGGATGAAGCGTTTTTGATGTAGTTGTTGTATTGCTTGTGTTAAACAAATTGCAAATATTATTTCATTATTGCAAACATGCTAATAATGGATTAATAGTCCCATTTATAGAACCTGGCAGACTTACCACATTTCCATCACTTAGGACTTATCCGATTCCCATCACTTAGGACTTATCCCATCACTTAGGAAATATACCTACCTACCTAAATATAAATTTAATTCTGTGTTTGTTTGTTGATATTATTGTTTATTTGTATGTTTTTTTGAACTTATGGTCTGGAAAATAAATTATTTCATTTAATTTAATGTTAAGGATTATAGATTATTAAACATAATATATTTGTCCCATGTAGGTAATGGCCAAGGTTGGCGTAAGAGCGTCAAAGAGTGGTACATCCACAGAGAACCAATGGAACTTGCTCGGGAGATGACCAGAGTGAGGGCTCGACACGGTAGATCCCATAAAACCTTGATACGAAAATCTCATATGAAAATCGCTGATAATGATTTTGGTGAGTGATTTTGACTTTAAAATATGATATTAATTAACGTGATTGGATAGCCCACTCCACCTCGGCTCGCATTATTTCCGGCACTACTTCCACAATTGACAAGTCAGTTGGTATTGTATTGATCTTATTGGAATACAGGTCTCTGAAGAAATTAGTAGCTATTGCAGTAATACTTTCCCTTTTTGTTTCTGTTTTTAAATGCTTGTTTTTCATATTTGGTATCCATTCTCTTTTTTCAGTTAGTAGTTTTACAGCTTTCTGTATGCCACCTGTTTTTTGTATACACTTGTCTAATGTTTCCAATCTATGGGCTTGTCGGTCTTTTCTTATATTGTTGTTAATACTTTTGCTTATTTCTGCTATATTTTTTCTAATGGATTTCGTTTTGTTCTTTGTATTTATAAGCTCAGCTCTTGATTTTAAAAGTGTTTGTGTCTCGCTTGATATCCATTTTATCTTGTTTTCATCTTGTTCACAGTTTATTTTCTTGGTACTTAAAAGTTCTTGTAGCTTATTATATTTGTCTTTTATGTTTAATTCTTTGGTGTTATCAATAAAACTACAGACGCTTCTGTCTGTTAAGATAGTATTGGCAGATGTCATTATTTTGGGTTTTATTTTAAAGGGTCTTTTATGCCCATGGTTGTTGGTTTTCATTGTGGCTCTAACCATTCTGTGGTTGCTGTTAAAATTTAAACTATTAACCACTCTACAATCTTGGAAGACATTTGTTCTGTTAGTTAAAATGTAGTCAATTTCATTTCTGTATTTAAGTGGATTGGATATTGGAGTGGGCTATCCAATCACAGAAAAGAGACAAGGCCCCAGGAGCTGACAGAATAAGCAATGAAATGCTAATTAACAATAAAGACCGAGTCGCACCAGCACTAACATATATGTTCAACGATATCCTAAAAAGTGAAGTCATACCAGACCAATGGACAACATCAACCATTGTACTACTTCATAAGAAAGGGGACAAGAACAATATAAACAACTACAGGCCTATTAGCCTAATGTCAAATATATATAAAGTGTTTGCTAAAATCATCCTAAACAGAATATCTAAGATATTAGACGAAAATCAACCTCGAGAACAAGCAGGATTTAGGAGTGGATACTCAACTTTGGACCACATTCATGTCGTAAAACAACTTTTTGAGAGAAGCAGGGAATACAATGAAACCTTCTACTGTTGTTTTGTCGATTATTCTAAGGCATTTGATTCTCTCCACCATGAGGCCATCTGGCGGGCTCTTAAAAATCAGGGTGTTGATGTAAAGTACATAAGAATATTAAAAAATGTCTACCAAAATAGTACAGCGCGAATAAAATTGGAAAAGGAAGGAGAGGAAATTAAAATAGAGAGAGGAGTGCGACAGGGTGACCCTGTATCCCCAAAACTTTTCACGGCTGTGCTGGAAGAGGTGATCAGACAGCTTAGCTGGGAGGACTGTGGAATAAAAATAAATGGAGAAAATTTGTCGCACCTAAGGTTTGCAGATGATATAATAATATTTGCTCCTTCAACAGTGACCTTACAGAGAATGCTCAGAAGTCTAGACATGAGAAGTCGCAGGGTGGGACTAACAATGAATCTAGAGAAAACTAAAGTTATGACAAACGGAGATCAAAAACCACCTATCTACATCAACAGCAAACCAATTGAGTATGTTACGAATATATCTATCTAGGGCAAATAATATCCCCAATTGATCTGACCACAAAAGAGGTGGATAGTCGTATTGGGCAAGCATGGAAAAGGTACTGGAGCTTGAAGGAAATAATGAAAAACAATGAAATAACTATGGCTGTTAAACGGAAACTATTTGATACTTGCATCTTGCCGGTTGTCACATATGGGTGTCAGACATGGGCTCTAAATAAAACACACACAAGAAAATTAGAGGTGTTTGAAAATGCAATAGGAAGGAGCATATTGGGAAAGAAAAGATCAGACAGAATACGGACAACCTTAATAAAAGAGCAAACTAAACTAAGGGATATTACACTAACAGTAAGGAAGCTTAAATGGAAGTGGGCAGGACACATTATCAGAGGAGGTAACAAATGGAGTAAAATAATTAATTATTGGCATCCAACCCACAAAAAGAGGAAACAAGGGAGACCGTACAGACGCTGGGCGGATGAGATCAAGGCGACAGCAGGCAACACATGGTCCAGATCAGCAAGGGACAGAATTCTTTGGAGATGTTTGGGAGAGGCCTTTGCCAAAGAGCAAACGGATGAATCGAGTAACAGTGAAAATAATTTAATTTAATACAAAATAGAATAATTATTGAATGTGAATTTTATTAGAACTAAGTGGAAAATGTAGAAATCCGAATAAAAGGCTATTATTATTATTATTAATTAACGTAATAAACTACCCAATTATCCTACTAATACTATAAAGCTGAAAGTTTGTGAGTCTGTGTATATATGTGTGTTTGTTACTCAATCACGTAAAAACCGCTGAACCGGTTGCAATGAAACTTGGAATATAGGTAACTGGAAAACCTGGAATAACACATAGGCTACTTTTTATTCCGTTATTCCCGCGGGAAAGGGACCTACCCGGGCGCAGCTAGTAAAATAATAAAATAAAATAACTTTGTAAAGTAATAGACTTGTGTATTTGTTCTTAAAATGTTACAAACTCAATTTGTAATCCGAACAGCACGCGACGCAGTCGTCAAGTACACCATGTACGGATTGAAACGTGCCCGACAGATCCTCGCCGACAAAGAAGGCACGAAGGAAATATTTGACTACATACAGAAAGTGGAGGACATGAGGCATTGCGAAGACCCTGCGGCCGCTGCGAAGATCGCTATGCAGAACCAGTTCACTCTCGATCATGTGCCTGGGCATTTGTTGACGGCTCAGGATGTAAGTACAGCTTTAATTCAGTTAATTTTAACGATTTTGCATGGTAATAAAACACAATTTACCGGGTTTTACCCTCGTTTTATTTATTAACGGCATTGTTTCATGAGCCAGGAAGAAACTCATGGGGGGCCCCATGAGTTTCTCCGTAGGGCGCGTTCCGAAGCCACGGTAGTTTTTTGAGTTAACTAGAAATAATTTAATTTTGAAATAATTCCAAAGTCTGCGTTTTCCACACAGGAACGTTTTGATACAAAGGTGAGGTGTACAGCTTAACATGCTTACCTAAAAGAAACCTATTCACTCTAGACTTGAAGACTTCAAGGTTGTTCAAACTCGACAGGCCAGAATTTAAACCACAACCCTCGGAATGAAGTCAAGGTCTCTATTTACCCACCCGTGTCTAGTTTGATCCCTATAATCCTGCGGGATCATAATTTACGCAGGTAAAACAGCGGGGTGCAGCCAGTTCTAAATAAATATGACTACCACTCTTCATAAGTGGCGTAAATATATTTTTTATTCCTTATTAAGTTGACATTAAGATTGAAAATTTAAATTTATTTTATTATTAATATTAATATTTGCATGCCAAGTTAAGTGCTGGTGAAATATGTTGAACTTGATTCTTTGATAACAACTGTTGTGACCATATTTCGTGCAAATAAATGACATTAATTCATTGATAAACCAATTTTCGTTATTTCCAGGTTTGGGACGCGATCCTACCGCAGTTAGACCTCAAGGATCTCCTACGGAACCTCCAACGTATCCACAACATGGGTTTCCTCACCAACGACTCGCCAACCACTACAATCCTCGTGTCTCTGCTCACGAACCAAGATGTCATCAACAAGTCAGATGTCACACCTATTGAGATATACATCACTTTGAACAACTATAAGAATAAGACTAAGTAAGTTGATATAATAATAAATAAATAAAACAATAATAAATAAATCCTGTGAGCAACACACAGCGCCATCTAGCCCCATGGTAAGCTGCTAAGCTTGTGTTACGGTGCCTAGACAACGGATATACTACTTATATTTATTTTTTTGAAAATACATACATAATATACATAGAAATACACCCAGACTATATACAAACATTTATTTTTAAGCATAAATATTAGCTCCCAGCGGGAATCGACCCTGCAACCTTCTGCATCCGACGCGCCACAGAGGTCGTCTGTTTAGGTCATATATTTAGGTGTTGCTGCTGCGCCCCATGGTTTTCACCCGCGTAAGTCCCGATCCCGCAGGATTATCGGGATCAAAAGTATCCTAGTTATGTTACTCTGAATCACAACTCATATCCATGCAAATCCGTCCTAAAAATAAAAAATAAATGTAAGGGGTGGACAACAAGGCCTTCCTCATCATCATGATTATTGTTTGGGGATCATTTTTATGGTTCTAGACTTAAAGGATAAAACGAGATTTTTTTACTATGACTTCACTGTCTGTCTGTCTCCAGACTGTATTTTATTATTGAACTAGCTGCGCCCCGCGGTTTCACCCTCGTAAGCCCCGTTCCCGTTTCAGTTCCCGCGGGATTAAAAGTATTCTATGTCCTTCTCCTGGTTCTAAGCTATCTCCCCACCAATTTTCAGACAAATCGATTTAGCCGTTCTTGAGTTATAAATGGTGTAACTAACATGACTTTCTTTTATATATATAGATTTTAATTTAACAACTCATGATTTGTGATAGCTAGCAGTTGCAATTTTCACAGATGATGTTTTTGCACAGGGTTTAATTTCCACAGGGGACAAATATTTATACTACCCATAAATGCTTTTTTCTGGTTCTGGGTGTATCATATGTTTTTACAAAAGTGTATTATGTGTAGTGAATTCGTTGTCTAATGTCTAGTACCCATAGTCGGCCCCTGTGGCGCGTCGGGCGAACGCTTGGCTACAATTCAGAAGGCTGCGGGTTCGATTCCCGTCGGGTGCAAATATTTATGCTTAATAATAAATATTTGTATCTGGTCTGGGTGTCTTTCTATGTATAATATGTATTTATTTACAACAAAAAAAGTATAATATGTAGTATATCCGATGTCTAGTACCCATAGTACAAGCCTAGTGCTTAGTTTGGGGCTAGATTGCGATGTGTGTAATTTCGTGCAATATTTATTGACCAAACGAGCTAAGCGAGTGAGGTCCAGTGTAGACGGGCCTGGCGCTTGTATCTGTATGTTTGTTCGACAATAACTTGAGTATCGTAGCTCCGATCTTCATGAATTTTGGTATGCGCGTAGTTTAGGTCAGTAAAATTTATGAGTTCGAAAATGAGCCGGATCGGTTAGGGGGGTTGGGGAGATAGAGGGTCGTGAGGTCTCAGTTCGGGGCGAACTCCTAGTTATTTACAATTGAAATTTCAGGCCTACAAAGCATGAGAAAGCTGTTATAAACGCCGAGAAAGTGCAGCGTCGCCGTTCCCGTCAGATCTTCGACCCTAAAACTGGACTATGGGAGTGGTCCTCCACCAAACGTCACCCGAAAGAAGTTAAAAACTGGGGTAAGTTAAAAACTCTTTCTTTACCCATCAATCATTTGACCTAACATCAATCATTTGAGAGTAACTTAGGGTTAAAATTAAGATTAATTAAGGGACTCTTTTGCTTGGACTCCATTGACCGTCTCTCTTTCACCAAGCTTCATTCATGAACCATAATAGCTAGAATTTTTCACACATGATTTATTTCTGTCGCCTGCCGCTATTAAAACAAATACTTAAGGACGCAACTGATGTGAATCAAGCTGAAATCCCTTCCGATTGAATTTTTTTCTTCATAACCAGTATCAAATATATCTTTAAAGAATATATTGTGTTATTGTACATGACACAAGAAGTGCCCCTTCATTTTTAAAATCAATGAAAAATAACTTTTAATACCATTACTATACGGGCAAAGTTACCCCTGTTTTACGAAATAAAACAGTTTTTCTGCTAAATCCTTAACCGCTATATTTTCCTATAGGGCATCATAATATTAAAAAATACAATACCTAGAACCTCCTCATCTCATTTAAAATAATATTAATTTAATCATCGTTACTGATTGATTTTACGAGAAATTATGGATTTTTCATTGAAATTCCATCTCTCTCATTTCTATGCAATCTGACAAGGACCGTGAATTATTATCTATCGCAGTCTTAATACCGTGGCTCATCAAGTTAGCTTCCCCTTAACTTGACCTATTAAATTATATTAGAGATAACAACTGTTTAACGTGCTTTCAGAATTACGGAGTGCTAAAAAAAATGTATTAGACACCCATCTAAGGTTAGATCGAGCTAGGCGTGGCTTAACTTGCACGATTATTGAAAGATTGCCGGACGCAGCTAGGCTATTATGCTATGAGTCTCTCACACTAATCTAAGCTATTTCATTACAGGTATTGAGAAGCCGCCGAATCTAGCGATCATAGCTGCTCTTCATAAATGCATTGATCAATCGTGGCTGGTCACGAAGCCTACCAATGTGCGCTACATGATTACTATGGATATGAGACACCACATGTTTAAAGGTAAATTTTATTATTCGTCATCATTCTGATAGGTACAGAAATTGGAGGCCCTTCTATTGTATCAAATCGTATGGCTGCTCATTCGCACCAGAGATCTACCTACACTGGTTTTAAGTTTTGTATGAAGCGACCCTTTAATTTTCACCTGTTTTTTACTTTTTTTTAAGTTTATATTTATTTGTGCTACTAGATCTTGCTTTTGAAACTATTGTTTGGTTCATGTTGAAGCTTGCGATGCGAATGTAAGAAGTCCACCTAAGTTGTGTGTGGTCTAGATATTTTAATTTTTTAAATGTGGGTTTCCTTTAACCCCTTTCTCCATGGATTGTAATAGCACCTAGTTCTGTTAAGTTATTTTTTCTGTCGTCGCCTGTGTAAGTGTGTGTACAACACAGTAAATATTTGACCAAATGAGCGAAGCGAGTGAGGTCCAGTGTAGACGGGCCTAGCGCTCGTATCTTTGTATGTCTGTATGTTTGTTCGACGATAACTTGAGTATCGTATCTCCGATCTTCATAAATTTCGGTATGCGCTTTGTTTGGTCAATAGAATTTAGTGGTAGTAGAATTTAGTTCGAAGATGAGCCAGATCGGTAGGGGTTGGGGGGATAGGGGGTCGTGAGGTCTCAGTTCGGGGCGAACTTCTACTATAATAGTATAAGTCATAACAATGAAAACATGTAATTGGCCATTTTTGTCTATTATTACTTAATTTTTGTTCTTGTGGGGTATGTTTTCCGAAAAATAAATAAATAAATGTACCAGGTCGTCACTTCTGCAAGAGCTTCACGGTCCCCAAGAAGGGCAGTAAGAAGGCGGCGACGAGTGCGGGCGCGCCCGCCGCGCCCTCCGCCGGCGCGGGCGGCGACGCCGACCCGGAGAAGAAGAGCAAGAAGCATCTGCTGGCCGAGTGCTTCTACCAGACCACCGTCACCCCTGGACATGCCGGTCAGTGAAGTAGAGACGTAGAGAGCAGAGTAGAGTAGAGACGTAGAGACATAGAGAGTAGAGTAGAGTAGAGAAGTAGAGAGTAGGATACAAGTCTGCTGTCATCATTTTAGAATCACTAAATTTAAACTTAGCTTTAGTTTATTCAAATGAACAACAGAATAGTACCAATATTATTTATATTTTTGTATCTGGTCTGGGTGTATTTCTATGTATATTATTGTATGTATTTACAAAAGAAAAATAAATATAAGTAGTATATCCGTTATCTAGTCACCGTAACACAAGCTTAGCAGCTTACCACGGGGCTAGATGGCGCTGTGTGTTCGTCACAGGATTTATTTATTATTTTTTATTTATTTATTTAGGTATTAATTAAGGTTGAATTTTAACTGTAGTACTTTTACGATTTTAATCATTTAATTTTTCAAATTCCAGCTATAATCCTGGCTCTTCAAATACTAAAGCGTGAAAAGAGTGTGAAATTGGCCGTTTTTGTAGAAGAAGGGATTCAAATTGTAACCTTGGAACGAAACTTTACTAGCATTGAAGAGGCAGAGTTCCAATTACGGGTAAGTTTAAAACAAGTTTTAAACCCCTTTTAATCAGAATAAAAAGTATAGTACATACAAAGTTTTTATTTTGGATCCTAGTACTTCTAAATTTTCATCGCAATAATAGAAAAAAAATGCAAAACATCGCACAGACCGCTATATGCCTAGTTAATTCTTCTTTTTCGTGTAGTGGTGGGACACACCAAGTGTTAGAGTTTTCAGGTCGCCCTAAGGCCTCTAACTGGACCTAACGACTGCTATCACAGATAACAACCGGTTAATAAAAAACCTTGTTAAGTATTGATTGTTTTTTTGTTTTTAAATTGATATTAAAAGGAAAGAAAAAAAACTAGTCCCATAGGTACTAAACAAGAATTTCCATCTTTTTCCTATTTATTTGTTTTCCATAATACACTGATGCTGAAGTTTATATTGTACTAATACATCATCATGACATACTTAGACCACCTTATTCTATTCACTACTCTAAAATAATTTATACAACATGATACATGTTTGAAAACATTTTTGCGCGTTATTGTTTATGTACGAAAAGCTATAAGCTTGGAAGCTTTATTATGAAACAGCTGATATAGCATGATGCATGAAACAAAAAATTTGCTTCAAAATTCTCTTTCGCGACGCTAAAACCGTGTAAGTGAGAACCACAATACAAATAAAAAAAACAGTACTACATTTTTACAGCCACGTGCAAACATGATTTAAAACATGATATTCTTTACACCAAATAACACACCTAAGAACTTTCATTCAAACCATAAAAAATATAACATAATTTCCACAAACCTTTCCTACATGTTTTAACACTTTCTAACATACATTTTCTTCCACAGAGCTATTCTCAAACATATTCTTTACAGAACCTGAATCTTGGCCGAGTCCAACTGGACGCTCCCATCGAATGGGCCACGAAGCACGATGAGAAGGTAGATGTCTTCATCAACATGATCGACCGGTCTACCAGATACATGGAGCTGGATTTGGAAGCTCGTGGAGGGAGGGGCAATGGGGGAAGGTACGGGGCTCCACCGGTGGCCAAGAAGAATGTGGTCGATCATTGCCCGGTTCGAGCACTCGAGCGGTACAGAGAGGCGAGCGGTATTAATGATGCAAAGTTAGTATTGTTATTCGTTATTTCTTAGTAGATAAGACTCTTACTAATATTCACTTGCATAAGTCCAGATAACATAGGAATATCGATGATAATTGCCTATAAAATATGTTTGTTGTGCAGACTGATAGGTCGATGCACAGCCTAAACCGTTAAACCGCTGATATTGGATATTATAAGTGATGACCAAGGGCCCGACCGGGCATCTTCAGTCGTAGTCGGCATCGAAATCCCATTGTCCAAAGGAATAACCTGCGCGGTTCAAACCATAGCGTAAATTTGCATGCATTTGAACTCGACAGCGCGGGCGCCTTCAAATGCATCCAAATCTACTATGTCGTTTTCTCCGCTCTGGTTATCCCTTTCGCAGTCGGATTTCGATGCCGATTACGACGGAATTTACGCGGTAACTTTGCAGGCCTTACGGGGGTTAAAGCAAATGACGCGGCTACTCTTTATACATATAATTTCAAAAATACAGTGTGGTTTGAGGATGGTATTATAATCCAATATATACGGGGTTTATTTTAGACTTGTGGACAAATATCTCATTCTACGACTTTTGCCGGCAAGCGTTAGAGCACAACTCCAGCCAGTGCATTTATTTTTCAAAATATTTGACTTTTTACATATTTTCCCGGGTATTAATCGCCTGATTCTCAACTTCCCCTTGAGTCCCCATTATCTTGGTCGTCCCCTCGAGACCAAGATTATTGTAACACTAGCTGCACCCCGCGGTTTCACCCGCGTAAGTCCCATTCCCGCGGGAATATCGGGATAAGTAGACTATGTTTTATTCCCGGTTTCCAACTACCTATATTCCAAGTTTCATCGCAATCGGCTCAGTAGTTTTTGCGTGATTGAGTAACAACATCCAAACTATGTTTGAATAACGGATTAATTGACAATGTAAGTAATTTATTTTCAGAAACTCTTACGACTTCATATGCCTAACTGGCCAATATAGAGAAACATAAATTTTTGTTATCCTACCGCCTGTACTTAACCTATATTATGATGAATAAATGATTTTGTTTTTTTTTTTATTTTGAAACATCTGAACATCCAAACACACACACTTTCACATTTATATTATTAGTAGGATGATCGAAACGTCAAGATAAGGAAAGTTAAAAAAGAATAAGACCCGGGAAAATGTGTAAATATGAGTTCCAATCGTGTTAATTTAAAAAGTTTAATTTTTTCTAGTACAACACGTAAGATATAAAAATAAGAAATATAATAACATTTTATTTTTATTATATTTTCAGACTGGTGGTAATGAACCTGGCATCCCACCGAGTGGAAACAACTGACGGAACACACGAAGGTGTCCTCGACATAGTCGGTATCGACGACCTAGTACCGAAAGTTCTAGACGCTTTCGCTCTGGGACTGTTCAAGTGAAAACCGATGTACTATCCAGTAGGGGTGTTCAGAGAGATACCTGTCACTGTCTTATTGAGTCGCGCTAAGCGAGACAGAGATACGTTTCTGAATACTCCCTCAGTTCATTTGCTAATAGGATTTGGTTGTGTTATTTTGAGAAACTGCTCCACAAAAGGCGGGTCGTGCTAAGCGCGTGGCATTCGTACTTTTCTTACATTATATGGAACTAAAAAAGAGATGTGTATACGTGCGTGGCGTGTTATAGACGTGTCGTCTTTCGTAATGTGCCCGCGTGACGTGTGAAGCTAACGTTTGGTGTGACCCGGCCTGAAACCTTCAGTCTAAATAAGACTGGTTTTCATTTAAAATGGCGTTAGATTTGTATCAATGTACCCACAGTTTTAGTCCTGTAAGCAAATGAATTTTATTGTTTTAAGCTAAAATTCCCTTTACATTACTCGTGAATTAAAACACTTTGATTGTGTATGTAAGTCTCAGTAATATCAATTTTAAAAGCTTAGTTTTGAAAGAATGTTTGCATCCGACAGGATTTGAATCTGCAGCCCTTACAAATTCGTTTGTAATACGTGTTTTCGCGTGCACTATAGGTAGACACCTATAGTGCACGTGCAACTAAAGACATAGTTTCGAGATGAAATTAAGGACTACATCATAATTATAAAGGTTATTTTCGTCTTACTACGTGTGACTTAAATCTGATTTCAGAAAATTTTCAAGTAATGTAGAGGGGAAGTTAGGAATCCTTACCCCATATTCATTAAGAATAATTTGTAAGAAACCTGTAATTGTAATATTGTTCTCTGCTCTCTCGATTTCATTATACATAATGCTGGCTATGTCCAGCGGTTTCACCCGCACAAGTCCTGTTGCCGAGGGTTTTTTTTTTTCAAAAAACCCTCTAGGGTGTTACCACACCAATCGATCGATGCCATCGATCGACGTTGATCGATTGGTGTGGGTGGATTTAATTGATCGGCGGATACCGGTCGACATACCAATCGATCGATGACCGATCGATGGCATCGGTCGACATTAATCGATTAACCCCGGCTCGTTTCTTTTTGAAATGTATTAATGCAGGTAGCGCGTGGGGCTCGGGCGGCAGCGATTGACGTCGACTAATCCATTCTACCATCGATCGATCGTCGATCGACAATCAATCGATTGGCGCGAAATTATCGGTCGACGTCGACTAGAGTCCATTCTACCATCGACGATTGATCGATTGGTGTGGTAACACCCTTATAGTGGATACCACTTAAACATCATAAAGAACAGCCCTCTCTAATTCCATGTCTCTTAAGACCAGCGTTTTCGACTGCGCTTAGTTCAGTCAGGATTTTAATTTTGCGTATGTATTGTATTTTTTCTATTATAGTGAAAATCGTATGATAATTACATTGTAGGATTCTTACAAAATATTGTTTTTAAATATGGTCAACGTCAATTCATTATAAAAATGTTTACTGTCGCTACAAAATCATTACGTTTACGGTCCAGCGGGGCAATATCGACTTCGGGAAATTTCGACTATTCTTAATTACTTCTGTAGAAATTTATGAAACAATGCCATCTAAGTCGAAATTTATGGAATTGCTTTTGCGCTATCCGGTCATAAATGGCACTTTTTAAAATAAAGTAAAATGCAGGAGTTTTAAGAAAAGTTTTTTTTTCTCGAGTTCGAGATTGCCTAGTTGGGCCTTAATTAAAACCAATTTGTGACTATAAAACAATGAATTTAAAGAAAAAATCAATCAAACGATCGAATTAAAAATCGGATAGCCAAGTTTTTATACAAACTTTAAATAACGAAAATGAGCTTTGAATTCAACATCGCGAAAACAGAAGAAAAATCGTATTTGTTATTAATATATTAATGCCTTTTACAAATTTCCCTTTAAAATATTTTGTAGCGAAAGAAAATAAAATGTATTTTCATCATATCGTAAATCGAATACCTTCTTTTACCTCAGTATTTACAATTTGTTAGATCAAATCTAACCGCGATGTGTTCCGGACCAGTGACGTTAAAATGAATTAAATTTAAATTAAAGTCCTTTTCACCAAAGAAGTCCCGTGGTAATAAACAGAACTGAAGTTAGTTCTTCAAAATATCCTTCCTATGTATTTCTGTTAGCTACCCATATCATTTTGATACAAACATGAATTTCACTATTTCATTCCTAAAATAGCAAAAACTTCCATTAAAATAAAAAATGCACTTTGAAGACATTCCGCCTCGCGACTCGCACGCTGCGTCTACGGGACTTCTTTTGTAAACTGACCTCTACACGAGGCTCATGCCTGGTTTACACGAGCTCAGTAGTGACATGTTGATGTGAATGTGAAAATTGCTTTAGCATCCTTAATTTATTATCGATAACGGTTTATCAATTGTTGGTAATTTAGCAAGAAATTACTAACGCCTAAAAAGCTTTACGGAAACTGCAAAATTTCCATAAATTGTCGAACTGGGTAACTCCCGTCGAGTTCAACTTGACGACATCGGTTTGGGAATACGATGCTGATGATAACGGGGTTGAAAAAAGCTACCGCGCAAGGAGCGAGCGTAAATTGTCGACGTTAAAGCCATAGACAATTGACAGCATCGTATTCTCAAACCGACGTCGAGTTGAACTCGACGGGAGTTAAGCGGTAGGGTGTTCCCTGTTTCCGATTCGACGAGGATTGAGACGATTCGGTTACAAAATTCGTGCTTTGTTCGTTATCTTTTCGCACTCGCTTCTAGGGTCGTGTAAGCTAGGCATAACTACTGCTAATTCAAGCAGGTGTATACAAGGCTTTATACCGTTTTTGCACCTAGTATTCACATGTTAGTTTCTTTTTTGCGTTTATGTTTTAATAGCTTATATTTTTAAGGCAGTTATGTATAAACTGACCATATAACATTGGTTTCGGATCTCTTGCTTAATCGGTTTATTTAAGAGCACTTTTGTTTTAAGGTTTAATTTATAAATGTTCGAATAATATTTGGGAGCAGTAAAACCATTTCATTCCCAAATTTCAAATCGTATTGTTAGGTAGTCGAGACTAGCTCCAGCTCTGGTATTATCTATCTCGTTGATAACTCTCTCTTAGGAGTTTTGGTGGAAACGCGTTGATTAGATGTGTTGCTAAATTTTCATTTTCGTGAAACCTAGTTCAAATGTGTAAATTGTTTAATTTCGGAGGCATATTAATCAATTTAGTTTCGTGAACCACAAGCGTAATGAAAGTGAAAACCGGTGCAAATCATGGAGTTAGCGTTGTCTCCAAAGCTCGCGTGAACAGTCATTGTAAAGTGCTACCATTTACAATGACTTCCTCGATTTAAATTTTACTACGACGAATTGACTGTTTTGATGCAAATTGCAAAAAGAACTTACAAAAATTAATAAATCTTGACACCGGCTACTTTCCATACGGCCATAATCGGTCCACAACCGATGAGAAATAATAATAATCTTTCTTACATTGCTGCTTTGAGGTAATCACTGGTGATCACCACGTTACGTCAAAGCAGCAATGTACTGTGTAGTGCCTATCGTAACTTGGTTTTCAACAAGATAGATAATGCTACATTTCGAACGAAATCAGCTAAATCTGATTAAATAATAGCTATGTCTGGACATAGAAAAAAAACTCTACATTTAAAAAGTACAGTGTTCGTTCATAAGATCTCCGTTTTGTACGCAATTTTTATGCTGTATTGTTATTGTTATGTTTAGAAAGAATTAACTAAATCATTGGCAACTTCAATGTTTGATTTAGTTTTTAAGTATAATTGATTTGATTTCTTATAATTTTAGTTTGGTAGGGCTTTGCTAAGCCAGTATTTTAAAGTCAGCATTCTGGGGTTCTTGGTCGTAGATGTTGTAACAGCTATAGTGACAGAAAGGCAGCGTTCTACATTCACGCGCATAGCGGAGATTTGAGCAATCACGTGCGTAGTACCATTTTCTAAACTGCGCACTTAAAAACGATGCGCAAATTTCTTAGAATCAAATGGGTGAGTTTCCAAGCCGGTCGTTGTCTTGAAAGAAAAAATGACTTCATATTTTTGTTCTGGCTTTAGATACTGGTATCACTCAGCCTTTAGAAGCGTGTCTATTATATTATGTATCTAATTTAGCTTAGTGTATTGCTTAAACTGTGTCCTACAGGGTCTTTTTGGTTATTCAAAAATTTGGCACCTGGCGCTCACTCATCCGTGTTCACTATACAACTAAGTGGGGGTAAATGTGACTAGGGGGGAAAATTCTTTTATTTCAACCCATAAAAGAAGTTATTTCGACATCCGACTGTCAAGTTAACCTCCAAACATTGAACGCCAGTATTTTACTGTTGCTGTGTTTTTAACATAATTATGTATTTATGTCAGTTATAAAGTTCATAGGTGAGATTGTTAATAGATGATTAATGTATTTGCCAAAGTAAATGTGCATTTGTAATTATGGTAAAAGTGCTGGCGTTCAATTGCAAATAATTTCATTAGCACTTAGTATTTAACATAGCATATATTTTTTTTTATTATAAGCTTGATGGAAACTGGTACATGCTCGTTTTCTATACTGTCGTATACAATCGAAACTGTCTTTAAATATAACTAGGAAAAGTTATATTATGTCATTAAACTTAGGAAAAGTTATATTAAACTTAAACTTGCTTCCGCTAAAGTTGGTTCCAGATTAACTAATCCTATCTTCCATAAAATAAATACTATTCCATGACCTACGAAAACCATTCAAAATGTCGTTGAATAATAAAATCTCTAACATTGCGAGTATGACGCTTGGAATACATAATTATACCCACCCAGTGGATTAATTTAAATGTCAATTATAATAATTATTAGATGCTGTTTCGAAAGACTACAAGTTTTTGTAATAAATACGTAACTAACACGGATAATTTTGATAACGTAACGTAAACCCTAAACTAAGTATTATCGATAGATAATTGGGCATGCACCGGCTTTCATTATAAAGTAGTAATAGGGAAATCCGTATCAGACTATTGGTTACTTTATTGTACTAATAAAATGAACGGAAATTTCAGAATCTGTGATCACTTGGTACTCTCTCGGGTTTAAGTATTTTTTATATCAGGAAAAGAAAATTTGTAAAATTTATATAAACACAAAATAGGCTTTTTTGCTTGTTTGTTGACCAAACTTTTGTGTAGGTACATTACATAGAATGAAATTATGAATGTCCAAGTCATTTTGAGAGCATAATCTCGTTGTGTTAAGTTTTTATTGTATTTTTCCTAACCTTTGTTGGTACTTATATTTTAGTTTTGTCACATTAGCGTTCTGTGATTAACGATGCCTTTGGAAACTCCAAAATCAAATTAATAGGTACATAACTTAATTTATCTGAGTTTCGTTAGTTGTCGTTGGGGTCGCCTCCAAAAAGGCTTACTGAATATGCAAGTACCTACGTAAAACAAGAGTATTGCTTACCTAAATATTGTACCTATTCTAGTAAATTTACCAACCGAATTGTTCCGTCCTGTTTGTTATTCTGTCAGAACTATCGAAACCAATTAAAATGCTTTTAGCAGTAAGTTTTTTTAGTTTCACATATTTGTTAACATTTAACCCGTTTTGCTGCTGCGTTGATATTTGCACGGCGCGTTTATCAGTATACCAATAACATTTAAATATGTACTTGCATGTTTGTTTTCATATAATAAACTCTTGATAATAAATACCTTCTGTTTCATTTTATTTTACGTGATAGGTACATATAGTTTGTTTTTAATTTTAGACTAAAATCTGGGCATCGATTCTATAAAGACGTATATCTAAAGCATTTGTAACGCAAGAGCAGAGCAGTTGCATGACAATCTATTCTATAAGACAACATATTATGCTTCAAACCTGCTTCATAGTGATTGGCTTAGAGCAAGGGCTCTCGGGTCCTTGATTGGGCTAGAGTGCAATACGAGTAGATAGCAGGCCATCGGAGATTGGCAGCTTAGCAACTGTAGCCAATAGAATTGCCCAAACTCCGACATGCAGACAACAAGTAGGTGACTTACCGGTGAGTTGCAGGTTTAACTCTTGTAGAATACGAAATAACGTACATTGCCTGCATCTCGCCTGTTTGTCGCCTGCATCGCCCCTACCGAATAGCCATCCCGACGTTTTGGTTCTTTGTAATTTTTCTATAGATGTCTTAGAAATATCAAATGGTTGTATTTAATTAAAAATGAAGTATTTACTGGAGGCTTTGGCCATAGATTGTTAGTCTTGTTATTCATGAATAACAAGACTAACAATCTATAACCAAAGACCATGGTCTAAGTATCCCTATAAAGTTTATTTTATTTATTTATTACTCACGAGTAATAAATAAATATCAGGGGCCCTGTATTCTGAGCAGAGGCCCGACCGCGCATCTTCCAACGTAATCGCCATTGAAATCCCACCGCTGTCGTTTTCACCGCGCAAGTTATTCCTTTGCGCAGTGAATAAGAATAAGAATATTTTTATTGCCTGGGATTTCGTTACCGAATAAGACGGAATTTGCACGATAACTTCGCAGTATACCTATATGGCTATACTCCTACTAATACTCTCGAACGATGACATTACTTTGAATGGCTTCTGTTCAGACGAAGTACAGAAATGGTTTTCGTGTATCACTACTTGACCACCTGACTAGCATCATAACTCCTAGCGGCTGACGCCGCGGCCGCATAGGCAGAACGCAGGCTTAGGCGCAGGCTAGGGGCTAGCGGTAGCAAGTCACCTAACTAAAACGACAGGTCGCACTGAGCTCTTGGCTCCTAGCTGTCTATCTAGTCAGAATGCAAGCAACGAGGCGCGAAGCAAGCTGTCTACCTATGCGGCTGTAGCCTAAGACGAGATATAGACCGGGACGACTAAACGTGTGGGTGGCATCTCTCTTTCAATTTCATGCAATGTAGCGAGAGGGTGACACGTCCGCAGGTCACGTTTGTTGTTTCGTTATGCTGTTACCAAAACAGCAGCTGCGCGGGGAGCAGAGCGCTTGGTAACTGCGGACCTACGAGTTGCGTTTCTTAGGGCATAAAAATACATAAAATTAGCTAAACATAGTTTTATTTCGTAAGTCAGATTCTTTTACAAAGCTTAAGCATGACTTAATTAGGTGGTCTTTGACATCTTGAGTAGTTGTAATGGGTTAAACCGGCGCCGTGGGGATACCAAGAACTGCCGATGTGGGAGCCCTGTACTGGTGGTATTACTAGCACGGTACGGCACTACACTTCCGCTTGGTAATGATCCCTCTTGATTCAACAATTCTGGCATCCAATCCACATACATTAGTGTGTTAACTAAATTCAATTTGTTTATAGGAGTTGGAGTCAATATGTACAGTAGTCCCTTTTCCTTGTCTAATCCACGTATCAAACCATGTCCATGGCATAACAGTGCTTTATCTCTTAGGGTTAAAAGCTTACCCTTCTGTCCTGATGCCAACATATCTTGACATAGGGCTACAATTTTACCATTGATTACCTTAATCAGAGGTTCTTCAGTTATATTCACATTCAATGCCATATTAAAATTAGCCATTCTCACCTCATATGGTACAATTTCCAATAATCCCTTTGTATTATTGATATCAAGCAATTTACCAAAATATGCCAGTATATTCAAATATCTCTCTTCACGTGGCGTCATAGTACCACCAGCAAACTCAGATGATACCTCATTAAATCTTTCCATTATAAATTCATATTCCAAGTCCCTGGGCTCCTGAACTTGTTTAAAAAAACGATCTTTAGAAAAATCTCTGTACAATTTTTTTATTGTCAAAGAATGTAAGTCAAATTCAAATCGTTTTTTAGGGGTTTTTGAGTCGATTTGGTAAAGAAATGTTGGTTGTATTTGAAGAATTATGTATGTGATAAATTTTAATCCTAATTGGTTACACATACCCATGGTATTGACTATCCAGGGCATAGATCGGTAAGTGTGTTTGCCGTATGTGATCAGCTCATTGACAGCTGAAATGTAGCGGAATGGATTGTCCATTGGGTTGATCATACCCAGGTTTAGTGTTTTCTCAGAGTCTCTTAAATGTGTGAAATTTGGTCCAAATAAAGGTTTATCAATCACATTAGCTGATATACATCCTGGTATTGTGAATTCGGCTTGACCTGGATCCAAGTCAATTACTAGTACTGGTTTATTTGTAGCATCTAAGATTCTGTTAACATAGTATCGTAAAAAGGTCGATTTGCCAGTACCTTTTCCTCCACAGATTACACCTCGGCTCTGATCTACCTTTCCACAATTGACGACATGACCCCAACTTTCTTTTTCATCAAACCTCCTTTTCTGCTGTGTAACATACAAGGAACACCCCAATGTCTCAGCTGCATTTTTTAAACAAGTCGAACTTGTATCAACCCTTTTCGAAAACAAGTCTGTACTTTCACAATTATTATCAACAAAGTCTATTTTCTTATTGCTTAACTTACTAAGACATAATACAACATCATATTCTCCAATACTTGTTACTATATCTTCAGCATTTGATACAGAAAGTCCTGCTGAGGAAAGTTTTCTAAACAGGCTTTTAAATACATTCTGATACTGAATAGTTTTTACACACTGTGCATAGTAGCAGTATGGGGCATATATTTCTACTGGTTCATCTTGTAATGTGAACCCAAATAACTCAGTAGTTCCTCCAAGACATGCAATCTTTACTTTTCCATGGATATATAATTCTGCTGGATACTTCAATACAAAAATAAAGCAATTTTTTCCAGGATAAACATTTATTTTTACATCCTCTGTAGTTTTGTCATATGATAATTCATTATCAGTGATGGCATCTGTTAGAACAGTGTCATCGTAAGCAGTGCTGTCTTCAATAGGTTCTTGTGAAGCTGATTCAATACTTAAATCTTCAATGGCAAGATCTTCATCTAACTCTGGTATTAGACTATCAACTTCTTCACCTAAATCATCAACATGCATTAATTCTGGTTGAAATTCCTTTGCATTGTCTTGGACTGTGATTTGTTTTTCTGATGGCAGGTTTTTAACTGTAGGATATTTGTAATCTCCAATTACATCACTGAGGCTCTGACTGACCATATTAGTTGCTGTTATAGATACAAATGGTGATGAAAAATCTGATGCAGAATTATCATCTTGTATATTAATTTTATCTTGTATAGAATTGTCAGTTATTTCATTAAAATCACTCCAATCTACTGTCTCATCCTCCGCATCACTAATTGATTCCTTATACAACATAGACTCTCTTTTCTTCTTACTGTTTCTTTCATTTTTTGTATGTTTATTGACTTTATCAAGTTTTTTACTTACTTTTTGTTTTAGTTTTTTTTCATTTGAAGTGCTTGGTTGATTTAACTGAATATGCTGCTTCAATTTTAGCTTTTCAATGATTTTCGATGCTAACACTCCATCGGGATCGAATGGATCATCATCAGAAAGAAGTTCAGACACATTTGAGGAGCCTAAACTAATATCACTTTCATTTCCTGTCATATTTTTAAACATAAAAGATGAATTAGTTTCTGTAGACTCATCTGTGACGTCGTCAGACGAAGTCAGGGATTTCAGATCCTCATTATATTCTGTAATTGATCCTGTGGTGTCTTCGTGACCTATGTCAGTTGTAGAGTCATTGGATATCACTTCTGTGTCTTGATCATCATAACCTGTTTCACTTAGTGATTCAATAGTAATATTCGACTGTTTGTTTTTAGAAGTAAATGCGTCTGATAAAGTATTAGAAGAAATAGTATTCGTGCTAACATTAGCTTCTGCATAGTTAACATCAGAAGAATCGCTAATTGAAACCGCGTCGTCAGTATCGTATTGTATCGAAGTCTCAGCTAAGTTCTTCAATATTTCTTTGTTTCCACTCTTGTAGGCATAAAGCATTTGTTTTAAATGATTTTTAGCCGCTTTATTTGGCATTTTAACCTTCTTTGGGGACGGTTTGAGGGGAAGGTGAGCACTTTCAAAAAACTCCATTGTTGATTAAAAACATAACCTACAAAAATGCTTTCATCCAGTTTTTCTTAACTGTCATACATGATCCAATAATGGTAATTTGAGAAGAAGCCAGTGTCAAGTTTTTTGCAGGCAAGGCATCGTTGGTACAGGTACCTAACCAGTAAAATGCTGAATCCCTCTTGTGGTTGAATCATTGTTTAATGACGTTTATATCTTTTTACGAGATTTCAAAGGAACAGAAAAGTACGTTTGGAACTTGTTTCCTTTTTTACTAACATTCATGCTACTGCTAGTGGTGTCTGTCAGTGTCATTTCACTGTAATGTCTGTAACATCATTTTTATCATTATCTGTGGTAATCATCATATCTTTAAAGTTTGTGGTTATCATAAAATTATTTTTGTGTGTGTGTGATTCAACAAAAGTTTTTCATAAAATCTCAATAAATCTTTACATTACACAGATACATTACGAGTATCAAAATGGACGACGTAGATAAGTGGATAGAGATCGCGAAGCGGTGTAAATACTTACCGGAAGATGACCTGCGGGAACTGTGCAATATTGTGTGCGACCTATTGTTGGAGGAGCCTAATGTTCAACCTGTTCAGACGCCAGTTACCGTTTGTGGGGATATACATGGACAGGTACAGATAACTAGTCTTCAAAATTTAAAAAATAACAAGCCTCATTAGGTTACCTACCCTTCATTCATCACATCAGTCATCACCACTAAAATAATATCATCTCTCAAGCAGAATTTGAGAGCATTAGCCGGTCTAGGTTTACGCAATTTTAAACTCATCCTAGCTCAAGTCTAGACTTTGGGGCTGTGTGGACCCAAAGTCTATGACTGTTGTGATGTGTGCAATGTCTTGCAACACTTATTTATTTGTTTATTTTCAGTTCTATGATCTTGAAGAGTTGTTCCAACGAGGTGGGCAAGTGCCTCACACTAAGTATATCTTCATGGGAGACTATGTCGACAGAGGGTACTACAGTTTAGAGACATTGACTTTGCTCATGGCACTAAAAGCAAGATATCCAGATAGGTAAGGCTAACAAACTGCATCTGCATTTCAATAATTTTATCTACCTATTAGTAGGTACATAATTCAAAGTCCTTACTGAACTAAATATGTTGGTTCTAGACACATAAAATTAGGGAGGTGTGTTCTTTGTAGGGTCTCTGTTTTCTTCCCTTAACATTCTAGTGTTATTTCTTGTAATTTCGATGGTGAAAATAAAAGGTCAGGTCTATTTAAATCTAATTTCAGGATTATTTTACTCCGAGGGAATCATGAAACAAGTCAAATAACAAAAGTTTATGGCTTCTACGATGAGTGCCTCAATAAATATGGGAATGCAAATGCTTGGAAAGATTGCTGCAAAGTCTTTGATCTCCTTGCTGTGGCCGCGGTAAGGTGACGTTGATATTGTAGTTGTTAAAATATAGGATCATTTTCTGCAAAAATACCTCCTTTAATTGGGTCTTATAAGTGGAGTCAATTGGAAATAGCCATTTGTCAGTAGAAAAACCAGCCTAGCTCTTTCATAAATTTAGCTACAGAGGTCTTTTTTGAAAAATTCATGGATGGCTATGGTTACCTCACTACAATTGTTTTATTCTCTTTTAACTAACTAAACAGGGTTCCATACCCAGAGGGTTAAAACAAGACCCTTTTACTAAGGCTCCACAGTCTGACACCAGTCTGTATCTCATGAACCACGATAACTTTCTAGCTTACATTTCTACAGATTAAGCCACTGAAGGACATACTAAAATGATTGAAGGCTCCCTGATTTTTTTGTAAATCATCATCATCAACCTGTTGCAGTCCACTGCTGGACATAGGCCTCTCCAATTGCATGCCACCTGGATCTATTTTCGGATTCTCTCATCCATTTTGTAAATGATATTTTTAAATTACAGTTGATAGATGAAACAGTCCTCTGTGTGCATGGTGGGTTGTCTCCAGAAATATCAATGGTGGATCAAATCCGATGTATTGATAGAAACCAACAAATACCCCATAAAGGGGCATTCTGTGATCTCTTGTGGTCCGATCCAGCTGAGGTTGAAATGTGGTGAGTACTTTGTTTCACTTGCTTTAGTGATTTATAGGGGAATAATGAATTAATAAGTTTTTTATTATGCACACTAAATATCAATGAACTCGAATATATATGAGAGAAGCAATCCTTTGAAAACATGTTCAACGCAAACAGTGCTTGCGGGGCCTAGAACAATGATTCGACCGCCAGTCTGTCACTTAAGATCGTCCCCATTGGCTATTCTAAATATCTTACAAAAAAATAAACAAAAAACATAATTCCTTCTAACTTTTATTCCAAGGTTGTGGCACATTTTTTTCCTACAATTTAATAAAAATTGCAAAAAAAAACAATCCTTGCAATTATTTTTTAAAGATTCGTGCATAAAACACCCACTTGTTTATCTAATCTTTTGCTTTAGTGGAACAATGTGAATCTAAGCCTTTTAATTCAGATAATATAAGTGATTCTAATTACTTACCTTTTAAGTTTGGTACCTTTGTCTTTCTTTGTTATATTTTTCAAGAAATGTTTCATGGATTTAGTACAAACAAAGGGTACTAAATTGAACCCTTTTACTAAGGTTCCAGTATCCGTCTGTCACCAGGCTGTCTCATGAACCGTGATAGCTAGATATAATTTTGACGACCTTTGTGGCACGTCGGGTAAACACCGGACGGCAATACAGAAGGGTGCGGGTTCGATTCCCGTCGGGTGCAAATATATATGCTTAAAAATAAATATTTGTATCTGGTCTGGGTGTCTTTCTATGTATAATATGTATGTATTTACTAAACAAAGTATAATATGTATGTAGTATATCCGTTGTCTAGTACAAGCCTAGTGCTTAGTTTGGGGCTATATTGCGCTGTGTGCAATGTCATGCAAAAAAAAATTTAAACATTCACAGATGACGTATTTCTGTTGCCGCCACAACAACATATTATTATCTATCTTAATGTTCTCTTTATTTAGGTTAACAAATGCAATAAACAGTGGAGTTCGTTGTTCCCTACACTTTTGCTGCAACTGCCGAAGTGTAAATATCATGTCCGTTGTAGAACGCTGCGCACGGAATCACAAGCGAAAAGATTCTCAGCATTGCACAGCTTTCTAGCATAACCGCCTTATTACGTCAGAGACGATTGCGATGGCTAGGGCATGTGTACCGTATGGACCCCGGTCGTTTGCCTAGACAGACGCTCCTGGGCGAAGTGGCTCATGCCAAGCGTCCAGTTGGACGACCGATGCTGAGGTTCAAGGACAGTGTGAAGCGGGACATGTTGTCTTTTAATATTAATCCAAATTAGTAGGAGGAGGATGCAGAGGATCGTGGAAACTGGCGCAAAGTTGTTGCTGAGGGTGTATCTGCACACGACAATACCTGGTTCGGGCAGTTAGCTCGAAAACGCGCTACGCGGCACGTTCGCGCTCTTCTGCCTCCTCCACCACCATTACAATCTGGCACTGATTTGGTCTGCCAAAAGTGTAGCCGTATCTGTCGGTCACGGATTGGACTAGTCAGTCACCAACGTAGGTGCTTATCTCTACCTATATCACCAACGGATGCTGCCTAAATCATCTCACATAGATGTAACTTGCCAATGATGATGATGATGATGAATTTTCTCTTAAATATAAAAATCAAACCCTATTTCCCTTGGTCACGGCAGCACGCGTGAACGGCTGGACCAATTTTGCTAATTCTTTTTTTTGTTGTTTGTTACTGTCAGGAAGTTCTTATGAAAGAAAAATATCGATATTCCCACGGGGCGCAGCTTGTACAAAATAAAATAAATCTATGAGTAGTGCTCCCAACAAACATGATTTTTTTTGTGATAATGCTTTGGAACTCTTTATATGCGAGTGCCACTCGCACTTGGCCGGTTTATATCTAATACTTAAATAGTGTTTTGGTATAATAAAGAGTTAATAAATCTATCTATCTTTCTATTTGTTACAGGTCTGTGAGCCCCAGAGGTGCTGGCTGGTTATTCGGCAGTTATGTAACGGAGCTGTTTTTAAATTATAACAATTTAGAATTAATATGCAGAGCACATCAGCTCGTCAATGAAGGTATGTTGAGACAAATGAAACAAGGAGATATGCATAATCTAATCATTAATTCACCCTCTTATTTAGGTTACCGGGGGGTAAGGTTTAATTTACAAAATAATGTAGGACCTAATTCAGAAAAGTATAGTGGATTGGAAACGTACTTCTAATAATTATAATATTAGTATGTTTGTTACTTCTTCACGCAAAAACCACCAAACCGATTGCAATGAAACTCGGTATGATAGCTGGAGATTTTGAACAACACATGGACCATATGCTGCATATAATTATACCAGTGTCCCCACGAAATTGAGACCACAGAACGATTGATTTGATTTACGCCGATGAAACCACAGAAGGGAACGGACTCGCCTTTATTACTCGACTGTGTGGCGAAAAGAAGGGTAATGTGTTTATTTCGATTATTCCCAGTAGTCCCCTCTAACCGTGTCGCCCGGGGTGACAGCTGGGAATTGTCTCCTCGGCTGTCTGCGGGGGTGACAAGTCGTTTTATGTTATCTGTTACAGGTTACAAATACATGTTTGACAAGAAACTGGTGACAGTCTGGTCTGCGCCCAACTATTGCTATAGGTGTGGGAATGTTGCTTCCATCTTAGAATTTAACTCCGTCAACGATAGGAATGCAAAAATCTTCCATGCAGTCCCCAACAGCGAACGGGAAGTGCCTCCTCAACATACAACACCTTATTTCTTATAAGTATTATTTGGAATATTTTATTTATATACACTAATGTTACAAACAACTACAATACGATTCACCGTGTCACGTGGGTTCCCGCGTTGCGCAGCAACCGAGAGACACAGTTTCTTACACCCGAATACAGAAACGATACTCAATTATTTAACGGCCTTTTAAACAGTTAAGCAGCTCTTAAACTCAAAATTCGTATACTGAAACGATACTCAAGCGTCACAAATAAGCAAGACTTATAATTACGAACTTCTCAAATTACTCGTACTTAAATGCCAAATTCGAATACTGGAACGTCGCTCAACGCAAATGGACTCTCAATTAGCTGTCAAATCGACGTGAGTAGCTGTTAGATCTGAGAGTGCTTTCGACCGGTCTTAAAATTTGTACAAAATGTCTTTATCCTCATTATCCTCACTTTTGGATCATTCATTTGAAAAATATAATGATATTAAATTCCGTGCGCGGTTTCGCATATCCAAGGAGACAGTTTTATATCTGGATTCAATGATTGGCAGTGCTTTGCAACCAGTAACCAAACGAAAAAGTCCAATTCAATCAGTGGACCAACTGCTCATCACCCTTTACACTTATTGGCAGTGCGTACAAGAAAGGTGAAGGCGTGACGCTTTGTACGCGAAATTGGAACATTTACCAGATGAGGATGGCGACCGACCGTACTCCTCGTGGTCTTATAATAAAAAGGGCAAGGGAGAACAAGCTCATGCAATTCCTGCGAGCACTCCCCGAAGTGAATTCGATAGAAGACCGAAAGGCTAGCGACCTCGCGACGATGTCCCAAACTCGAAAGGCGCGACTCGACAAGTGTCAAGAGCATCAAGTTGGTATTTAGCTGTTCCATCCCAAAGGTGCCAACAGTACTCCATGCACGACCGGACCTGTGCTTGGTACAGATTCAGAAGCTGTCCTGGTGTGAAGTACTGCCTAACCTTGCCAAGGATTCCTAACTTATTTGAAGCCAACTGGGCTCTCGACTCAACAAAAGGCCCAAAGTTGTGCTGCTGTGAGGGTAACACCAAGTAATTCCAACCTGTCAGTCAATAGTATCGACCCATCCCGGAAAGAAGGAAACAGCTGGAATAGAGTCCGTTTTGCCGAAAAGAGACACGCCTATATATACACAATATATATGCTAATTACATAATTAATCTTAAATTAAGGACTCAACTACTGTAATAAGACTAGTTTGTATGTACTAGAGGTATTATGCCTTGTTTATTATTATATTGTAAGTTCATAAACTGAATTTGATTTAACATACCTCAGTTCAATATTTATACTCTATTATATTATTTAGTAGTAGTATAATTCCACACCAACTAACCATTTCGACAAGTCATAAGACAGGAACACTAATAAATTCTGACACTTCATTTGGGAATTTTATTTACTTACCTTCATAAATTTATTTAGATAGAAACCGAAAAAATAATGAAACAATAGCATATTTTATAGGATAACTTTGCTAATTATATACAGGGGTATGGGTGGAAGAGACCTGTGTCAGATATGCTGATTCAACTTAATATAATATATTATTTAATATTATTGTTTTGTAAGTGAATCTGCAATAAAGGCTTAACTAATAATATAAAAATAAAAACAAATAATGAGCAAATTCTAGGTATTTATTTTTAAATGATTAATTTTAATTTTTAATAATTCCACCTCTAGTCTGTGCTTTTCAAGTAAACACTTCCTCTCCAATCTGTGCCTTTCAAGCATACATTTCCTCTCCAATCTCGCATTATTCAATTTCAAATTGAAATATTTTGCTTTTGTTGTCATTGCATCTGGGAAAAAAAGCTACAATTACTTTTATTTTAGCATAGTGATTTAGGCTATGTTCCCGGTTGCATCCCTCTTGGGATGTTGGGATCTGCAGCACCTATAATCCTAATAGGAAAACTTGTGAACGGAGTTGACGGGCATTCTCAGACAGAATGTTCATGGTTTTTATAGTTGAGGTAACATCTTACTTCTTTATCAATTCTAATAACATTTCTTTGTCGTTGTTCGTGTAATTACTTCCTCTTTTCTTCTTCTCTTCCATTTTTTCACTAGACAATTATTAACTATAAAATTAAAGAATAATTAATTATCCAAAGAAAATTTTCTCCTCTCACTGATTGACGCGCGTGATTCATGTGTCACTGTCAACTGTCAAATAAGTTAAAACGTTTCGTTCTACACTAAATACGATTAGCGCGCTGGTTATGTTTAAATAACAAACGACTTATTTTTTTACTTGAAAATGTAATAACTTTGAAACTAAACAAGCATCGAAATACAATTAAAATTGTAAAAAAACTTAAACTCAACTGTTCTGTCGGATAATTAAACTAAATGTTTATCTAAAAAAAATTTACTCATCCAAATAATCCTGCGTGGAACGAATTCACAACGTAACGTAGTAAAATAAAATGTGTTAATTTATTGAGAACAAGCTTTTTAGATCAATATTGCCATAACGTAAAAATTTAACAGATACTTAGCTAATCATTGTCTCAAGTCGACGAAGTCTCGTTTGAGAATACCACTTAAATTGTGAGAGATGCTTAAAGTTAGGAAGCATTCAATTGAGTGACTGATGTAAGTATCGTTTCTGTATTCGGGTGTTAGCCTGCCACTGGAGAAGTTTTTAATGATGAATTTCTTGTAAAATATTTCTTTTCAATATGTTCAGAAATGGTGAGAAAAAATTGTGTTTTTTGTTAGAACATTTTTTCTGACCTGTAGTAATGTATATTTTCAATCGAAAACTATGTTATTATTACTAGCTGCGCCCCGCGGTTTCACTCGCGTAAGGCCCGTTTTTGCAGGATTATCGGGATAAAAAGTAGCCTATGTGTTTTTCCAGGCTTCCAGCTACCTATATTCCAAGTTTCATCGCAATCGGTTCAGTAGTTTTTGCTTAAAAAAGTAAGATGGTATTCGGATTTCGAACATTTTGGGAAAGTGTGGAGTTTTGGTTAATTTTGGTACCTTCCACCTTTTTGTCGGTTATTAATGTGTTTAGTCGCAATTAATACTGTTGTTTATGACATCTTTGTAGATAAAGCAGTGTATTGTTCATAATTGGGATTAAACACATGTGTGTTTTTAAAGCCTATTATTATGAAACAGTCACATAAACTACCTACTAAGTTTAGGTGTATCTGCTAGAAATGTTTTTAAGGAAAAATACAAAAACGAGAGGTGCAGGACCCGCAGGGCCGGATATCTCAACTCGTCATCAGTTTTAAAGGCATATGTATATTGATATTTTCCCTTATTAATATTTCTATAATAATGTAATGTTTTGTATCTGTAAATAAATCATTACAAATTGAAATCTAAAGTATTTTAGTTTTATCCATTAGCTGAGTCACGGCCGAATGCAGAAACGCTTCTCAACATTTCAACAACAATTACTGTTAACTAGACATGGGGCGGGTACCCGGTTTGGATCCGGTACCCGGCGGATCCGGCACTTTTTTTAGGATCCGGCCAGGTAATGGTGCCGGGTATTCGGCTCTGCCGGGTAATTTGATATACCAAAAATAATGAAACATATTACACTTTTTAAATTATTTATTATGCTGAACACAAACGGTAATCATTATAATTATGTTTTGCTCACTAATTTATCAGAAAGAATTAAAAAAACTAAATATATATTTTATTTTAATATTGGTAATTTAAGATGTGTAAGTTGTGATGTAAAAACGCCAATTTTTCTGCGCGGTTAGCATTTAGGCGACTGTGTTTCTTGTCATAAATTAGCCCTGCTTTTGAAAACAGGCGTTCGCTGTATACAGAACTAGATGGTGTGCATAGATATTTCGCCGATACTTTTCGCACCCCGCGGGAACATGCGCTAGCCAGCCGGTACGCGGCGATTCGAGCTATCAAAGACGCCAGCGCCACCTCTATTTCACTTCAGTTGCGCCTGAGCGGGCAAGGGAGACACACGCGTCACGACGCGTTACCGCTGCCGGGTACCCACGAGTACCCGGCGCAAAATGTGTCGGGTACCCGTTCAGCGAGTACCCGGCAAAACCACTACCCGCCCCATGTCTACTGTTAACATTTGAGAACTACTTAAACAAAGAAGCAGCTCTCAAAGTCAAAAATTGCCATACTAATTTTGAATTCAGAAGCTGCTCAATAATTTAAGTACCTCTCAAATGTTAACAGTAATTGTTGTTTTTCTATCGAACTTTGCAATTTTTTCAAAAACCAACTTGATATAGAGCAACTACAGGGCCACGCGGGTCAATGAATATGGAATTTACTTTGATAACATTCACCGACAGCCTGTAAGATCGAAACGAAAATCCTCGTAAAACGCGGTCATCATTGACCGACGCGGCCCGAACGGAAATTCTTGATGTCAACCAGCAAAGACCGACGCGGCCTGAATAGGAAAATGCATTTTTTCTCTAGGCATAGAACGTGTTAAATGACGTTTCTGTATTCGGCTGACAGTTAAATCTTTAGCAAAAGGATCCCATTTTTAGGGTTTCGTAGTCAACAAGAAACCCTTATAGTTTCGTCATGTCCGTCAGTCTGCGGTTTAGCTCAGAGATGCTTACTAGGAACTGTAATTTTGCATGAGTATACGTATCGATCACGGCAAGAAAATAATACAATAAAATTTTTTTTTATCATTTTTTAGGGTAGGTACCTCCCACCACATGTAAAATGGGGAATATTTTTCTTGTTAACTCCATCGTTTGGGGAGTTTTATTATAGAGTTCTGTGTAGGTAGAGGTAGGTAGGTAGAGAGGGGTCTCTAACAGCCAAATGGCCATACTTATTTGGATAAGTCATGTATTCCTAATATAGTACATAATTATAATGAAGTTTAAAGTACAATTATCACAGCTGAGCAGTCATTTTAAATTTGCGACTAATTGAAAGGAAAAGAAAGAATATTTATTATGTACTAACTAGGTAGATAAAGTGTTAGTGATAACCAATTCTCCAAATTGAAATCCTTATTATTTTTGGAAACAACGAAACCCTACACTGCACGCGCAAGGTACGCACTTGCCAAATTTTTACTCTATTTAATAACAAAACCCTTACCTAATAACATCTCAATTATTAATTTATTTTATTATAAATGCGCGGTTTCACCCGCGTAAGTTCCGTTCCCGCGGAAATAACGGGATAAAAAACTAGCATATGTGTTACTCCAGGTCCCCAGCTACCTATATTCTAAGTTTGATCGCAATCGGTTCAGTAGTTTTTGTGTGAAAGAGTAACAACCTCACATACATACATACTTACATACAAACTTTCGCGTTTAAAATATTAGTAAGATTACAATACAATTTAATTATTACAATACATATCTACGTCTCCAACAAACCTCATATGTAAAAGCCGCTAAACCTCATATGTATAAAATAAAACAAATACTTGGCCAAAATAAAAATACTATTTTTATTTTCATTTTACAATAATTTGAATACTATAAACAAATCAATCCCTGTTGTAATCAAAAGTATAATCGAAGTAGGACTGATCGAAGCTCTGCACTCTAACATAACCATCTTCACCTCCAGACGCATAACTCTTTCCATCAGGATGAAATGCTAAACTGTTAATAGGTCCAAAATGACCCTTCACCCTGCCAAATTCCTCTTCGAAGACCAAATGGAAGAACCGGGCATCGAATTTACCGGATCTAGTTGATGTGGTAGTTACTTCCATGGCATCTTGGCCTCCGCCGAGAACTACATGGTCTAAAATAGGGCTTAAGGCAGCAGAGTTGACTGACCGCTCAGTTTTGTACTCCTTCAGAAGCTCCAAGGAGTTGGTGTCAAAGAGTTTTGCTGATAAATCTTTTGAGGCCGTAATGAACATTGAGCCGTCGCGAGAGAGCTGCATGTCGTTTATTTGATGGGAGTGCTCTTTGATTGATTGGATTTTCTTGCCAGTCTGAAATAATAACACATAGGTAATTAATGGTTGATTACTGAAACACTACTCAAAATTTAAGGGCTAAGGATTGTTTAGATCAAGCAGCTCCCAACATCAAAAATTCGCATACTATGGGCCACTTTCGCTGCTATACTAAGGGCCACTTGCGCTGCTATACAAAGCCCAGGGCTAGTGACCTAGCTCAGTGCTAACTTTACAAATCTTGTGATTCATCTTGCACTGACATTTGACAAGTAAGAAAAATACATAGCAAAATGTACAAATAGGAAACTAATCACTAAAACAATTTCTTGCATGCAACTAGTTATTAGTTTTGAGTTCAGAATTGCTTAATTATTTAAGTAGCCCTCAAATGTTAAGTCTCCAATAAACTCAATAATTTGTACCTTCGGTAAGACAAAGGCCTAAGTCTTGTGATTGTGTAAGACACTTACATCCTTATCTTACCAAAGATATGAATTACTTTATTCATATGTACCTTATTAGATACCTTACCCTCAAATCCCACTGAATAAGATCGCCGGCTGCATGACCTGTGATGATGGTTTCATCAAGATTACCCCACACCATGGATGTAACCTTGGAGTCTGTGATTTCCCACTTCAGGATAGGAGATTGGTTTGATATGGAATCATCTATGGTTCTTGTGTCTACTATGGATACCTGAGATAAAGAAAATCATTTGTTGACTGGAGCAAGCTTAGAAACTCAACCAGAGTTGGTTTGGTGCCATCATTACTGGCATGGGATGGGTGACCAATGACTGTGTAACAAAAAGCCGAAAACTTTAACACTAGGTGAGCCCACAGCACTAAGTGGAAAGGTGAACAAAACAATTAAGATGTTCTTTTAAGATAATCCATCTAAGGCTGAAAGATCCATTAGAATTTTCATATTAGACCTATATTTCTAGTACTTTTCAATTAAAAATAGATTTTAAATTAAACTAGCTAAGACCCGCTGAGGTTTTACATAAATCTTAATCTTGTGGGATAAAAAAAAAACCATCTGTTATCAGATGCCTATGTCCATAAAGTACATATTCAGTCTGACTAATCTAATCTTTGGAATCTAATTTGTATTTTGCACACAATACTTTAACTTAGCATTCAATACAGGAGTAGTCTGAGACTTATAAAGTAGCTCTAACATTCATTGAAATGTAGTACCTAACTCGGTTGGTAATAAATAAAATACAAACCTCACAAGGGTGTCCCATAGCCTTGTCAGTAGTGAAAGCAGCTTGGTAGGCACTGAAGCTAAAGTTGCATGTCCTTACTGATGAGTTTGTTTTGATTGTTGCTATGTTTTTACCAGTCTCCAAGTCCCATAGTCTGTAATATTTAAAAAAAAATAGCTTAATTAAATAGATAGATGAACATTTAACTGGCTGTATATTTGTATCTGGTCTGGATGTTTTTCTATGTATAATATGTATGTATTTATAAATAAAAAGTTTAATATGTAGTATATCCATTCTCTAGTACCCATAGAAAAAGCCTAGTGCTTAGTTTGGGGCTAGATTGTGCAGTGTGCAATGTCGTGCAATATTTATTTATTATACTTAATTTAATCAAGATACAGATTATGTACACAAGAAGCTCAGACAGAAATAAAAACAAAATGTTGCACAATTTTTCAGCTGTTAGTGAAAACTTAGGCATTGTAAAAACTCATGTAAGCCACACCTATACATGAAAAGAAAAAGAAATAATGTATAGAACTGAGTGGACAAATTAGTAAGACAATATGGGTGCTGATATGATTTAATGTACACATCTGGACCCATTTAGTGTGGTAGAGTAAACATTGAATATTAATGTATTGTATTTGTTGGTAGCATATTTGCATGCAAATAAGCCAATTCTCAACTGGCAGGCAGAGTCTGATATCATGAAAAGTTGCATAAATAATGAAAATTATACCTGCATGAACTGTCACCGCCGCCAGTGATGAGGTTGATGCTCTGCCAATCTACGTCCAAGCACCAGACCACACCACCGTGCCCGTTGAAGGTACCCAAACGCTCGCCGTTCAAAGACCACCAAACGTTCGGTTTCGCGTCTTTAGCGGCCGAGAACAGCAAGTCACCCTCCCTATTGTACTTGATCTGTGTTATGGCACGCTCGTGCCCTTGCAGCATCAGAGGTTTCTGCAATCATCGTGAAAACTTGTTCAGCACAACCACAACCTCACTCACTAAATAACAGTAATTCACATTGAAATTCGGTGTTTTAATGGTCATGAAAAGTTAAATATTTATCAGAAAGCCCCGTCTTACCATTTTAGATGATAAATTTACGGTAAAATCAATAAAATTCTAATAATTTTTGTCTTCGCATGTGGCAGACGGTAGACAATTTTGACAGAATGAAAGATTTTTTGATTTGACTGATGACTGAAGAATTATCTGAGCTGCTTGCTTGTTTGATTGACTGACCAATATGGCGGCTCATCAAGTTGATATCTGTGCGACTTAGTTTAACTATTCGACAAAAGATGGCACTCCATTTTACACAACCATAATACTAGTTTTTGTATCACTAGATGTCGTTTCTTACCGAAAATTCTTCGTGTCAATTTTCTATGAAACTGATTTTAATGATTATTGTGTTAACGGAGTAGATCCTCTAACCTATGACATAATATAGATAATATAGAACTTTCCACCTGCACCGCGTGAAAAGTTGTTTAATTTAAAATCTTGACAATTATAAGTTAGATTTGTCTGAACTTAAATGGGTACCTAGGTAACTATGGTATGAAAATGAATAAAGACACGAAATATTTCACATACATTTTATTTCCTTAAATCATTAACCATTGATTTCCAAGAGTACAACTAAAAAACAAAAATTAAAGTACAAACACGTTATGCATCGCTAATTAAACACAACTGTAGGTAACTTCTCTTGGCAATCCGTACACAATCATTGACTACGAGGCGCACCACTCGCACGAGACAATACAGAGTAGGTTTATTACTAACAGTCACTGTATACCTTACCTTGGTCGAAATAACAGCCTTGAACCATCGAGAGAACAGTACAGCAATCAGCAACTAATGTGATTGACTACATACAAACATAGAACCCTAAGGTATCGATAATACTTAAAATATATGCTAGTCCAGAAAGCGATATAAGTCTTGATATTGAGCGAGCCCAACTAAATGTGAATACAGCACACTCAAACCATATTGAACTCTTAAATAATGTTTGAGTAGAAAAGTTATCTAACTCGAGAGGCACTTTCAGTGATACCTACTGCGCGTGAAAGAAGACAGTGTATCGAAATCGACAGAACTCGATAGTAATCTATTACAATGTGAACACGTAAAAATCTAACAATAAAATAAGCGAAACGTGTTTGCTCATGTAACTGTAACAAAATTGTTTATTGAATAAAATTGTATCAACATTTAGAACATAGGTTATTTATGCACTTATAGAGTTCAAATATCCATCTGTGACATTTATTTTACATACAACAAACACTCGTCAACGTTTCCAAATATATATTATTTTCTTACTGCATTACGTTATCGAGACGATAACTAGTTTATTACAATGTCTAACTAATGTAATGTACACACATTATCGACCCTTCTTTTACCCGATATTCATGAACCACTATTGTATATTATACACAACAAACCTTACGCTACGAATGTGAAAATATTTCGTCACAATATCTTAATTATTTTCTTATGGACTGTAAAGAAATTGTGAAATGCATTAAGTTTTTGTTATGCCTTATAAATATATTAACATTATTATGTTTACATTACTATATCAGTCAAAATATTTTCGCAATAATGTAACTACGAGCCGACCTCTTGCGCTCGTTCCGAACAAAATAAAGGATTGTACCAACGAGATTGTTCTCTGTACGTTCGTGTTCATATAAAATTGCATATATAACTATGAAATATAACTTCAGTAACAAAAATTGTATAATAATCAACAATCATCAATAGATTTCTAGAAAATACCACCTGTTTTGTAGGGACAAGCCGAGAGACTTCGCAGGTGCCCAAATCACCAAGATTTCAGAGAGTACGGCTCCATTACATTACTTATAAATGAAGCAGCAGGCAAGACAAACGATATAAAACATTGTTTTGGTCAGCCAATAATTGTGATACACAATACTTAGTTATAGTAAAATACTTAAGTTCCATTACGACATTAAAAGAGGCGAAAGAAGTCGGAACTCATAGTAGAGGGGTAGAATTCTAAGAGCAACAAAAAGCGAGTGGCCATCTTACTTACACGTCAAAATATTAATTTATTGTATATGTACATACTACATGTAGCCTCAATGGCCTTTCGTAACTAATCTAATTAGGTACTCGCCAGTAATGCGCCAATTTCATTGTTTATTACTAACAATACTATGTTTTGTACAACGCCAATAACTTTATTACAAATGTAGTCCCCATGTTGATACAATGCCGTTAGATTCTCCTTAACAATAACTAAGTTACTAACAAAATAAGTGTCAATATTACTTACATACGTTATCATTTACATTTATTATTAGAACGATGCACGATACGCGAATATAGTTACATTATCCGTCCTTCATTACATGTTTAAAAATCTATAAAGGCATCTTTACCTCAGACTTTAGATTTAACACCGTCGTCGTTTTGAAGGTGTTTTATCAACTACTTATTTTAATTAAGTTAGAGAAAAATGAACAAATAAATATAGTTACCGAATTGGTGTGTACGCAACACGTGCTATGTATGAGACCGAATCGGTGCGAAAATAACGTACCGACCTATATGCGTCGATCTCAACGTTTCATGGAACGCGTATCTCCATACGCTATCACTGTACTATCACAATTAACTAATAATTTCATCGACATTAACTTAAATAAAAAGTAAAATTATAATCAAAACTAATTGAAAAACTATTTAGGCATTTGATGGCAGTATCGTAACTGGTTGTATTCAAACTAATTACAATATACAAATCATACAATTAATATACTAAAACTTAACTAATGGTAACACGGTGAGGAACGGACATCTATCATTCGTTCATTCAGGTAACAGGATCATCCACTATGTATTAACTATAGTTTTCGTCGAGAACTCGGTGTATTTATCTGTAGCCTCTTTAGAATACAAATCTCGATTCTGTCTTAAATATTGTCAAAGTAAAAAATCCGCTATTTTCTAACCGTATGATTGTTGTGAGAATACGCTTTCCTGTAAGAATTTTGATCATGTACAATTTTATTGACAAGAAAATGATCACGAAAAAACTCCAAATATCTTACTTTCAGGTCTAAATTGCAAGAACTAACTCATTTTTAATGTTTCAGTAAGTTTTGTATTTGAACCATAAACATTTTAACAAGTAAAACGATTCAAATGCAGGACCTAAACAGTCTAGCTTAAGGACTGGACTTATTTAGATCTGAAAGTAAGGACCTAGTTCTTATCTTCTCTATATTTTTTTTAAATAATGTCCATTTGATGCAGCGTTAAAATCCTATTTAATTACCTAGAACCTAAGTCCTTAGAACGAACTTTTTGGTTTTAATTTCTTATTTTTAATATTGGCGTACATCGCCCCTATAGCTAGTGGTAACTGTTCACCGTTGATGGAACGTTTTTTTTTACAAATTTTATAATTACCTAACAAATAAATGACGGCTATTATTAATTATAACGATATTATAAAGAAAGGCAGTGATTTTTGACAGTGATAGTTAGAAGTCGAATAAGATGTTACTTATTTTTGTGATTTAATGAGTTTTTAATTGAAATTAGAGGCCTATGTTTACTTATATTATTTTAAAAGTTAGTTTTAAAGATGGTGAATATGAGATAACCGATTTTTATGCGGAGTTATGACAAAATATTAAATCATGTACAAATTACAAACAGGGGCGCTTGAATGGTTGTTCATGGAATGCTTTAGGGGCTAATTCAACAATGATTCTAAAATTGATGTTGCTGATCACTTTGTTGTGATTAATGTATTTATGAGAGGAATGGATAATCAAAACTCAAATGAAATTGTATACATTCATGCAAATTTCATCAACTCCAAGGAATGAATGCTAAAAAAGACTAATTAAATTTGAGTATCTGAACATTTACGGAACATTGAGCATAATTTACAATTGAACACATCAAAGGAAGCAAAGTAAAATATCAGAATGAATCCTCGAAGCACCTAAAGAACGCAAACTGTAAATAAGATGAAAATTGAACACCAATAAACTTTATAAGAATTTATATTTAAACTGTAGCTTACATAACTATGACAAGGTAGGTAATGAAACTTTAAGAATGAAACATATGCACAGTTTAGTTATGCGAACACTCACATTAATTAAAAAATGCATAAATTGTGACTAAGATCGGCGCGTCTCGAACGATACGCGTTATTTAGTTGTATAAACAGTAGAGTTGTTTAAAAGCAGTCTTCGTAACTGAGAGTAGGTACTTAGTGCTAATTTATTTAAGAACAAGTCATATAAAATTAAATTACTATCTTCAATGTTACACACCCAGTAAATATTTAAGCCTACCTGTTAATCCTATGTATATAAAATGCAAACTAAAACAGCATTAATTCATTTACAAGAAACAATTTTGTCTAAAACAACATTTTAATTTAATTACACGCTATATTTACAGAAATAATATATTATGCGATTCTCCGACTGACAAAAATTTAAATAGTAACATATTTTAATATATTAATTATTATATTTAACACTAGTAATGTAGTATTACACTACCACGTAAAAAACACGCATCCATGTCCCTGGGTAGCTTACGTTAACTATTTATAATAAATCAGTCTGTCAATTGGGACGTTTTAATTCTTCTAACATTATTATAATAGCAATTACACACACGACTCAACAATGGTATACGAAGTTCGCGTGGCTCCGTTCGGCAACACCTCGTCCGGGATTACGAACATTTGTGCTGTAGCGATGTGAACACATGATGGTGTGCTATCATAAGACGAGGGTGCGGCGCCGGTGGCGGGTGGACTAGCCCGTACATCGAGAACTAGACGCCCTGGTGGGCCATGTACTATCTGATCTCCGCCGAGTTCAACACGAACGGCACATAGAACATTTTGCTCTCGAGCAGAAGGTTCGCTGCTGCCTGGATCTGAAAACGAAATAACCGGGTAAGTACTCGCAAAATCATAACTTCCTTTAAGTCTCAATCACACCATTCGCTAAGTTCGCTTGGGTCAATGGGTGACTAAGCTTGTCGCTAAGCACTTTACGCAGCAGCATCATCATCATCATCATTATCAGCCTGTTGCAGCCTATTTTCGGCTTCTCGCATCCAGTTTGTGTCAGCCGTCAAACTGTAAAGCCGCCGACTTTACGCAGCGATATTACCAAAAGTGAACCGATTAAATACCTTTGTGCATAATTTGATTCGGCTATCTTCGATCCACTCAGCACTCAGCAGACCCAAGAAAACTTTCTAATTAGATAGGAAGGACCTACTCATTGGAAATGGAACTGGTCCTCCAAATAATAAATCTGCTAACAATCTACAATGTAAATTGTAGCGATAACACAACAAAGTTTCACCATTAGCAGCGGAATTTCCATAATTAGGGCTAGGTCCTGTCGACTCTAGAGGCAGATTAATGTTATTTTCACTCATTGTAAGCTGAATTCCATTATTAAGTACTTATCTAACAAAGGGTTTAGGTAGTTTACAATCTGTTTTGTCTATCTAAGCATAAACACATAGAACTGGGGTCTCTATTAGACACTTAGAAGAAGATGAAAGATCGCCTGATAGTGATGTGGTTTAAATTCGACGGACGAGCTTCTAGAGTTCGAAATTCAAAATGTTCGGGAGAATTGATTGGTTTTTTTTTAAGGTTTGTGACTCACACACCTTTAAAGAAGTAATCAAAATTCGAACATCGTCATTGTTGCTAGCGTAATTCTAAGCATTATACAGTTGCAAGGCGTTACGAAGTTGCATATAAACGATTTTCGCCATTTATACCTATTTAGAGATGGATTTTCATAATTCCTTTCTTAGTTCTCACTTTCAACCTCAAGAGAACCTATTTTCCAAATTTCAAGTCTCTACGCCTAGCCGCTTAGGCTGTGCGTTATCCATCAGTCAGTTACACTTGCGTTTTAAATATAGATTACTAGCTGCGGCCTGCAATTTCGCCCGCGTAAGTTTTTTTCTCACGGGAATGTCGTAATAAAAAGTAGCCAATGTGTTTTTCCAGGTCTCCAGCTACCTATATTCCAAGTTTCATCGCTATTCGTTTAGTAGTTTTTGCGTAATTCAGTAACAAAGTCACATACATACATACAAACTTTCGCGTGTCTAATATTATTAAGATGTTACCTCTGGTATTCTTGCGAACAATTCTTGCAGTCTTCCGGGGTGATGTGGTGCCGCGTGCTCCAGGAAGCTTCGCAGCACCTGCACGTATCTGTCTTGGATGCCCTCGAGTTCTACTTCTGTAACAAAAAGAAATAAAATACAGAGACATGTCAATGGGGTTTTAATTTTATATCTAGTATTTAGGTACCTAACTAAATTTGTATACGTTTAACTCCTAATTAGTTAAAAGAACCATCTCAATAGGCCACACCAACCGTCTCCGAGTAATTGGTTTTATAATCGTGTTTGGTAAGTCTGTTAAAAATAATTATAAAAGGATTAGAATTCACTTTTCAAATTTCGAATAGCAATAAAATTCTTCGTTACGTGTTTAGTTGTTCTACTCGCCGTTAGATGGCGTTGGGCGGTAGCGGTGAACCAATGCCAAAGAGCGCGCGCTGCGGCGGTGACGTCACGCGCTCAGTAGGTCACTCCGATAGCGGGGCAACGACCGCGGCTAGCCGTTGACCTCCGCTCGCTCGCGTCCTCACTCGCTAGCTCCGTCTCGCTCGCACGCCCGCGCTTTTCCACGGTATTGTACGAGTAATGTTTTAATTAGGTATTGTTTTTCTTGTTTAGCTACTTATCTGTGCGGTAAAGTGATTAGCGTTTCAGATTTTACGTCACATCTGCCTTATATTTTACCACTGGTTTAATTGATCCGTGCTACCATGATCGTTTGGAAATTTTGAATAAAATGTACCCTGACTAGTTTTAAAAATCCGCAGATAATTGAAAAACATATTTTGTTTTTTTGGAAGTATAATGATTTGATATACTTTGTTTTTTTTTTGATATTTTTTTTAGCTGAACGACAACGCGGCGACTTCGAAGACATCATGGTAGGATGGAATGTCCGTACGGAGGAAAAATACAGATGCACTTTCCGAGAGACTGTTTTTTTCTAAACGCTAATCAATCACGCATCCATAGGTACAGTTAGCATCAAAAATAAAAAATTAAACCCGATAACGTGTAGACTACAGACATTCCAATTAGTTATTAAATAAAAGTTTTTACTCCAAAAAAAAAAGCTTTTATAAACGCAATGCAACATTAGCTATCGATAGTGTTGTTACGTAAAGCCGCGATCTGACAGTAACTCATTGCAGCGCAGCGCAAAAGAGAAAGTTCTTCCGCGTCGTGCTTTCCGCTCCGAGAGTGAAATGCTATCCCGTTTTAGGTGACGTAACGTAATCTATTGCTTTACGAGTTTACGCACTGAATGTTGGCTTGTTAGCGGTATTATTGACCGAACGAGCGAAGCTAGTGAGGTCCAGTGTAGATGGGTCTGGCGCTTGTATCTTTGTATGTTTGTTCGACGATAACTTGAGTATCGTAGCTCCGATCTTCATGAATTTTAGTATGCGCGTAGTTTCGGTCAATAGAATTTATGAGTTCCAAGATGAGCCGGATCGGTAGAGGGGTTGAGGAGATAGGGGGTCGTGAGGTCTCAGTTCGGGGCGAACTCCTAGTATTCTACAGTCTACACAAAGAGTGTACCTACCAATGTTCTTTTTGAAATAAATATTGCACAACATTGCTTTATACACAGCGCAATCTAGCCCCAAACTAAGCACTAGGCTTGTACTATGGGTACGAGACCCAAGAAAGAATTCTAAGAGTCAAAATCTTCTCAAACAATCAAATTTTACATATACTATCACTTCAACAACTCGGCAATAAGGAAAAATATAAAAGGCTTGAATATTAAATTTAACTAGATATTAATTTTATGATTCACTGTAAGTAGTTACATGTTAAATACATTCACGATGTTTTTCTAAGGTTGTTCATTGACAATACTAAATTAACCGATATGTGTTGTGTATACAAAAATAAACTTTTTAGTCTGCTACAAGTGAACTCTGTTTGGGTAACGATTGCCCAACATTAATACACCACTCCATACATAAATACATACACACACACATGCGCACGCGTCTAGATGTAGTTGGAGAGTTGTGCAAGCGCTTTCCATTTCACCAGCGAGCTCCTCTGTGCTGCGCAAATTGATTTTAGATTTCCTTTGTGATTTACAATTTGCACTTTCAATCAATTTACAATCTTGTTTTATTTCAATAAAGTCCTAAATTTGACAAGATTTATTTTGTAAATAGTAGAGTATTTCAGTCAGTTACTTTAATTAACCACGTACAATTTGTCTATAAAATGTAATTTATTTATTCTGATTTAGTTTGGTTTTCATCTACGTAGTCTGCGTCTCCGGTTATCTTAGTCCTCTAGATTTAAGGGGTGCGTAATATTTACATAATATTGACATAATAGATAAAAGTAAGTAGTAAGTACTAGTAATTGTCTCTTTCATTCTGATTCTTTTCATTCATCATTATCTTCTCATCGATCCTCATTTTCCTTCTCATTCATTCCATTACTTACTAATCGCATGCTCCACATAAAGTTCATCTCAATGATTCTCTCTTCTACTTCTGTATTTGAAATAACTACGCTATTATTACAAAATACAAAAAATTCAACATTACGATTATGCAATATACACCTTTCCCTAATGGCGTTTCGTGACCACAAGGAGTGGTATCAACCACTCGCCGCAGACCTCCGATGTTGAACGAAAATCAGCAGATATTTAAATTTTTAAATAGGCTAAGGTACATCGAGCGAATCAAAAATAAGACTTCTGGTCACTGTTATTTCTAGTAGAATATCTCAAGCGATAAAGGTATAAAATATTATACGTCATTTCTAAAAAAGTTTAATCACACTTGCAAATTATCGACGGTCAATTTTAATATCGAGCACATATTTTGTTAAACTAATTACCATGTTTACTAAATTACCAAACTATTGTTCTACAAACTTTAAACCTAAAATAACACCCATTGGCTACGTCAACGTTTCTAACCGAACAAAACTCTCGAAAGGCAATTCATAATATTCGAGAGCATGTAACTTCTAAGTACTTTCGTTGATAAACATTAATATACAGCTAGCGGTGAAAATAATTTTCAAACATGGCGTACGAGTAGCGACCTAGTTACAGCTATGCGATAACACAGGATGTCGTAGTTTTCCTAGTACGTAGGGCGATGTTAGCTACCACACACTGCTATAGTCTATAGTGCTAAACTTGAGTTGACACTACTTATGCGCTCGGTACTTTGTTCAAATCATGTATTAAAACGGTTGCAAGTATTTTTGCTTAAAAATAAATATTTTCTTTCAAATAGTTTCTGGTATGGGTGTCTTTCTATCTATCTATACTTATAATAAAGGAAGAGAGGACAAAATGTCTGTACTTGGAAATAAATAAAAAAAAATGTGGTCTAGGGGACTTAGAATAAGTAGTAGTACAAAATTATATATTCTCTGTCTGTTCCATAAACAATTAAAAACTACTTATCCGATTGAAATCTGGTTTTCAATATTAAATAGTTCTATGTTCGAGGAAGGTCGTGGTAAACTTTGCATCGAAATCCAATTAGTAAAACCCGAGTAATGAACGAATAAGTGCAAATCTACTCTAGAACCGCCCGGTCGCCCGCGCCCGTGTCTGCTGACAAAGCGTTTTTCACTTCCGCGGGTGAAACCGCGGGGCGAAGCTAGTGTATAATATGCATGAATTTACAAAAGGAAAATAACTATAAATTTGTATTATATCCATTATCTTGTCACCGTAACACAAGCTTAGTAGTTTACCATGGGGCTAGATGGCGCTGTGATATTCACATAATTTATTTATTATTAGTTATTGTGTTGTGTTACTGAATATAATCAAGACTTAAAGTGTCTAAAGTGTTTATATTTGTTTATAATTTATCGATCGACGTACTCCTATGTCGCGTCCCACAACTGGGTTACTGACATAAATCATAATAATATTAACGAGCACACTTTGCTCTGATGCCATTCGCTGTCCGAATGTATTCGTAAATTCTTATTTAGTACTCTCAATGTACATACAACACACAAGTATGATAGCTGTATTAAGATTACAGCATAAATAAAAATACGTTTTTTATTCTATCCGTAGGAATCTAAGTTGCATTATTTTTGACAAGAGCTTTTTATGATTTACTACCAATTAATCCAAATCGGTTTCGAGTAAGTGTTTAGAAAATTCCAAATTATAACGAAATCCGTATCAATAATATAGTGACGTGAATTTGTAGCGACGTGTTTGTTTATTTAGCGGCAAAGACATTAAGCATTTAGCAAAGATACCTAACCTACACTTAAACAAACATTTTATTCTCATTAAGTAAAACTAATGACTTTTTTTTTCCTTTAAAAATATTTCTAGTAAATATGCCTTGAGCAATAAAAACAAATTTACGAAATAAAACTAATGAGCAAATATTAATAATTTTACTCGATTTTATTTAGTAAAGTCAACGAGAAACAATCGTGGTAGGGTCTGTCAAAAACAAAAAGTAAACTTTAAATTAAAAATACCCGATTACTTTCAAAAAACCAAAGATAATTAAAAATCCTTTTTTCTAAGTTGGTTTGTAGAGTTTCATAGTCAACAAGAAACACTTATTATTATTTTTTATTATTATAATAATATGATGTTTTTTATTATAATTTGTTTTAGCTGATACGGAGGCTACTTAGCGACGACTTAAAATAGATTATGGTAGGGCGGATTGTAAAGTTCTACCGTGGTGACGCCTACTCAAGCTTATGTAACTGACCTATATGTATGGCCGATGCACCCCCTGCCTTTAAACGGATTAAAGCCTTGTTCAATCACATACTATAATGAAGTAATGAACCGAACAGATATGAAGTTGTCGTTTCTACATTGTGGACAGTGGATCACTTTATGCTTTATTTATAAAAAAAAAAAATCTAACTAAAAGTTAAAGTTTTAACTGTGTGTTTCCGCAATTGGGCCTTTGTGCGTGATTTTAAGCCGTGGGTTTCCTCACGATGTTTTCTTCACCGCTAAAGCGATGTTAATAGCGCATATATTTTTTCTTGTAGATAAAGACATTGGTGCGCAGCCGGGATTAAAGAAACCACGACCTTCGGAATGAAAGTCGGGGTATCTACCACTAGACCAACATCGCTCTTATGTAACTAACTCTAGTCACCAATATTAGTTAAAAATTCTTGACTTCAAATCTAGTCAGATTTATTCAAATCCTGGTTCTTATATGAACTAAAGTGATGTATTAAAACATCATGTAAATTACTATGGTAATTTTGAATAGACCACTACAGTGATTTTGAAATATGAGTTTATTTTCAATAGAATTAGAAACATTGGGTTGTCCAAATTAAACGGCGGACGTACGTATTTAAACAACCCAAATAATCGGCCCAATGGCCTACTGGTGAAAGGTTATCCATTCAGATACCAATTAACACAAATTAAAAAATACAACTAAGTACTGATTGACGTCAAAATTGGTTTAGTTTTATCAAAAGTTTCCTTCGTAGTTTTTGTCACCTAGTTTTGAGTTGTAAATTTATCTGACTAACTTTCAATGGAACTCGACTACAATCGTAGAAAGATAATAATAGCATATGCCTGAGTGAATATGTCCTTATGAAATCTGAATACAAAAACGAATATTTTAAACTTCCAATAGTTCCATTAAAAATTTACATTTCGGTTTTTAAATAAATATGAAAATAATTATTGAAACTATAGCTATGCAATGTTCTCCAGTTTCACCCACATAAGTTCCGACTCATGGGAATATCGGGAAACTTTTATCCCGATATTCCCATGATGACACCCGACACCCCTATTAATTCAACGTATCTTAAATACCAAGTTTCAACGAAATCGATCCGTTTCGGAGTCTGTTCGTAACAAAACAACTACTCTATCCTCGATAATATTATATTAGATATTAAACTCACCTTGATTCAACAATATGTAGACCTTCAAGCAGACGTACTCCTCCATCCGGAGCTGGATCCGTCTGAAGACGCAGGTGATCTGCGTCATTTTCTCGACCACCAGCCCCACGTCTAACCGCAGCTGTTCCAACGTGATGGGTCTCCCCATCAGTGAGGTCAAGCAGTTCTGCAGCGTCCGCAAGTTCGCGTTTACCTTTGAGAATAAATGAAACAGGACCTTGTTACTTGGCTTAATTATAAATTGATAATTACAAACTGAATCGTATTTGGATATCATTTGGCCGCAGTTGTAGGGCAGGTTACGGTTCCTAGCTGAACGTTTGCCGTAGTACCAACATTTGGAAAACCATCAAACCATTTGGCAGAGACAGTCCGATAGGGATTTTCAGTTTAGCGCGTATAGGGGCCTTTAACTAAAACTTATTATATTTACGTAATATCGAATATGTAGGCGAGGAGGAAATATGCTCTAGACAATGAAAAGTGATTTTGTGTAACTACCGTCATTACGTTTATGTAATAATGTAATCTTAGTTTTCCTGTTTAGAACAGAGATTATGATGAACAAAATAATTTAATCGTATTTTAGATGATTATTGTGCAAATAATGCGTAAGTAATATAACCTAATGTAGTTTGCGCAAATGCAAAAGGTGCTTAGAATTCATATAGTTTTCAAGCCTAATTCAGAAATTTATTCTTTACCATGGCATTAATTCAGTCTATTTAGTTTCAAATAAATGTGTTGCAAGAATATATTTAATAGTTTCACTAACATATGAATACAATGATTTCAATGACTCTATTCGAATGGGCGATCATCCGAAGATCATCAATAGTCAATAGAAACGCTTAATGTTAAGCACGTTGCGTTATTTTACGATTCTAATACAGCACTATGCGGTGAATGTGCAAACGTCCGAATGCAGCCGGTCTCTGACAGGCGACTTTCTAGCGTGGTTGCGCAAGCGCCGATGCAGATCACGTAACTGCACTCCGGCGCATGTGGCGGAAGTCTCTGGAGCGAATGTGACCTGGACCGTGTAATGCACTATATCTAGGGCTCGTTAACTATAGAACTATTGGTAAAGTACCTAAGCCAGTATTACGTTTTCACTTTCTAACTTTTTTTTTGTATTAAAACACGAAACATACCTCTTGCATAAAGTCTTGTTCATGGTCTGACGATGGTGGTGCCTGCGAATGTTTCCCGTGTATCGCTTGGTATGCTGCCGTCGTCAATACTGAGATCTCATGCCATTTCTCCATCAGCAACTTCGAGTGAATTTCCATAGGTATCTCCATAATGAATGGTAACTTTTTCGTCCACGCTACCATTTTGTGAACGATAGAGTCACCGATTTTACAGAGTTTATCTCCTATTTCCGACGTGTCGTGTAAGAGATCTGGTAAGTGCCGCACGGTTGCTATGTCTTCCATTGCATCGCAGTCCATTAGTGCTCGGATCATATGCATTGCCCTTTCTAAAGGTACTGCTCGATCTCTCGATGACGATACAGCACTTTCTAACCGAGCTCTTAAATGTACCACCTGTAACAAAAGTAACAGTTTTACAATCTCAATAAGTTTCTTAACTGTTTAAAATCACAGAAGTCTGACACTTACCTCGCTAGGATTAGTTAATGCAGTCTTAAGTATGGTGCCGTTGACCAAATGCGGTGGGAGTGGAGGTAGGGGTTCTTTAGGTTTTTCAGGCGGAGATGCTCGGCTTGTCGCAGTCGATGACTTGTTAGCCTTCTTGTGTTTCTTATATTTAACTTTATACAAATTGTAAACAGCGCCACTATTTCTCCCACCTGGCATCCGATCTTCTCGAACAGCTGAAAAAGGACATTGTTGTTAAATATTTGTTGATGTGTTCCCAAAATCAAAGAGCAAATCTCACTGGCTTGATATTTACCTTGTAATACCATCCCTTGTTCAATACATTTCTTAAACCTGCAATATTGACACCTATTTCTTTGCGCTTTTGTTATTTCACAGCCACCATCGGCGACACACGTATAAACTCGCCGATTTTGGACAGTCCGTTTAAAGAAACCTTTACATCCTTCACATGTGATTATTCCGTAGTGTAGTCCCGTTGCTTTATCTTCACAAATCATACATATCATTGGTTGTTCATCTTCATCTCTTTCTGCTTCTGGAGCATACGCTCGTAGTTCTGGGCGGGGTAGTCCTAGAGAACTAGCTCCTGGGACAGGTGAACCACCAGCTACGCTACCGGCAGCTGCGCTTAAGTTTAGCGCATGCAGCTGTTGGTGAGCAGGTAACTGTGATACATCACCTGCCCATAAAAGCTCCATATTCAGCGGTGGACCTCTAGGCCTCCTCAACTCGCCTCCAAGATTTAGGAGTAATCTTGCAGCTGATTCTTCTGTGCATGTCGCCGGGTCTGGAGTCGGTGGAGTAGGCGTATGAGATGCACTCGCTGCCGGTTCCCCTCCAGGGTTAGGCGCTGGTAACGTCCAGAACATGGTCCGTACACCACCCGACTCTCCCATGATAACTGCAGGTGCTCCTCGCCATTGCGTTTGACCTCTCGTTCCCGCTTTAGGTTCTAGTGGTTGAGGTGGAAAATGACCACCAATGAGTTCTGGTTTCACTCCGTTAATGCAAGCCGCCGGTGGCCAGGGTTGCGGTGTGAGACACGAATGAGACGAAGGAGGCGGAGGTGCTATCGTACGTGGTCTGTACAACTGAGGTGGTTCTACTGGATTCGATTCCATCTTCACCGATAGCTGCGAGTTGTCCTGCTTGATGCATGTCGGAGATGATTCAGACTTAATAGGGTGTGAGGCTCCTTCGAACTTGATGACTGGATAGGGTTGCGGCGAGCGGATGACGGTGGGATGGCACGCCGAGGAAGGTGATGGCGAGCCGCCGCCGTCGAACACGGGCGGTGGGTGCGGCGGCGTGCTGCACCCCGCCTCGGCCATGCGCGGCGACGGCGACGGCGGGCCCGGGTCTGGCGACGACGTACTCGTGTCGGCAGCAGACTCGCCTGTGGACATAACTCACTTTTAACGATACTATAATATTATACTTCACGCGCGAAGGAAAAAGAACACCAAGGGTTTTTCACCAGAGCGCTCGATTAATAGAAACTAGGTGAAATGTCAACGACCGCGTGATGCGATCGTAGAGTTAGAAGTCGCGAGGCGCGACGCGGGGACGCGACACTGCACTTCCCGACGCCGCGCGCCTCCGCCGACTAGATTAGCCGGTTGCGTCACTACGATGTGAGCGACTTCGTCGTCATGGCCCTTGACCACATAGAAAAAGTGACTGTGAAAATCTAATATACCCATTCGATTCAGAGCACATAACACAATTACTATGATGGAAATAACGGTCCGATTTAAGTATGAAACGAACGGTTCGGTACGTATAAATATAACTAGTATAATGGAATTTTACGTAACTATCCGGAATAGATGTGGAAAATGTAGGAAGCGTGTGTACGGTTGTCTGTGGGCGCGAGATCCAGCGCGCCTTGCGCCGCCGCACCGCGCAAGGAGAAAGTGAAAGCTGCGCGCGCGCAGATGCGGCCCCGGAAGCGTACCGCGCGCCAACAACACAAAGGGATAGGTACAGTACACGTCACTTGTTCGCGTATTTTATAAATACATCAACTATTTATTCACTGAAACGGTACCTACGAATATAAATACATTGATTTTATCACTGTTGACGCACCGATAACAATTTTTCACGAAAATAAACATTTACCTACTTTTGGATACCTATCTCAATTTGGATAAGCTAATTTGTTTTAATTTAGATATATTGTAAGAACTTTGTTTTCTGTTGTAAATTGAAGTGATTGCTAATCAAAAAGTGAATTATAAATAATTATACCTTTTAATTAACGGGATTCAGAGTCAATACATAAACACTTAACCAAAACTATGATCAGAAACTTTACCGACTTTTCATTAACAAATCCATAGGCGTAGTATTTACCCTCTCACGTGCCCTGGCTTACATTTCAAACGCAGTAGGTATGAGTACAATGACTTTTGATATTAGCTCTCGTTAATCACATAATTGTCCACAAGGATATCTATAAATACGCATGTAGAACTGGCGCTATACGTGCGTGAAACGATTATTAGGAGAACGCGCGAGTAGTGCGTGGTGCGGCGCGCGGGCGCAATTTTGTTTACACGAGGAAAAGTCGCGAAGAAAGTTTTCCAGTGCCGGCGCTTGGCGGGCGGCGGGCGCGCGCAGTGAGCCCGACCTACCGCACTCGCGGCGGCAGCCCGCGCTCCCCGCGCGGCGCTTCCCGGTCCCTCCCTCCAGCCACTATTAGGTCACTCAGCCGGCCGTGCGTGCGAATTGCAACCGCACAATGACTAGTGCAACGCGTGCACCGCTCTCGCTTCGAGGACGATCTCTATTTCACTCCGCGTCCTTTGCCACATCATTGGTGGGGACCGATCTTTCTAGCCGCGTGATGCAATCGACGCCTGCAGAGGTTCTAGGTATGGTAGCACGCCTAGATAACCGCCGCCATTGCTAGTTCTCATATCGTCAATGTTAGATAAAAGGTTGTGATTGCGCGAACAACCCGACACTTCAACGTACCGTCCAAGGAGCAATAACGCGGTGGTAATTTGTTAAAAGTTAAAAGACAAAAACAACCGTTCTTAAAAGAGGTTAGAAGTTCGTATGCTGATTGTTTAGCATAAAACTCTGAGAAGCGGCAGACAACAATATAGACGATTACGCAACGTGCAACTCTTTTATTTCGGGGCGGATGATCGCGATGTATTCGATCGTTGCAAGCCCGAAGGTCGTACGCGGTCACCGACACAGGGAAAGTGGGTCACTACCCCTCCCACTGGTGATGCCGCTCTCCCTTTCCACCCTAGGGGAGCCACGTGTCGCTTCGCTTGCCTTGCTCTGCGTCAGCCACTCGGGACTTTGCGAAGTTAAGTCATAATAACACTTTATTCTGTAGTTAACAACAAAAACCCGTTACATACCCGCTGATATGATTTATGGTTCAGATTATTGGGTCAACCCCTACATTGTCTTCACATTATCAGGGCGTGAAACTCGTAATTATTTTTCACATTGCTTTGCTTAAGATCATTCATATCGTTAATACATATCCGTAATATTAAGGTGGTGGGAGACTTCAGCCTCTTGTCATCATTCACCGATATTAGTCATAGTGGCAAGCAGAGTCGTCTATTTTCCTATAACGTAGACAAATGCAGAATTCCTATCCTCCTATCTTCTAGGTGAGTTTGCTACATCTGGGACCACTTAGTTATTTACTATGTAGTGATCTAGTTGAAAAGAAAACTAGTACAGTCCAAACTCATTGCTAAACGGAAATAGCTCTAAAAATAGCAATGACAATTTCTCAGCCCTTTGTAAATGAATTCGACATTGGACGAAGAGGTACGCTTTAACTCCGCTACTTCAGAGCGTGTTCGAAGTATAATCCCGCTTATCGTGGTAGTGGCGTATGGCATATCATACGCATGTCTGTGTACTGTAGGTAAAGGGGCGCGTCACTCTGACGACGGCGACGGGTGTCGTCACTTCACGTCACACCCCTTCTGACGCGGGATTGCGTGAGTAGGTACATACAACAACTGTTTCTAGATTTTTATATTCAGAATGTTTTTTTATGTATCTTGTACATACTGCGGCGCCATAAATAGCATAGATTAAAAAAGTTGCTATATTAATCATCTAAAATTAGATGAAAAAGCAAATTATTGAATTGATCTTGTAATGCTTGTACACGTGGAGGTAATAAAACATTCTAAATAAATAAATGTTGTTGTGACTGAATGTTAGTGAATTTAACTGAATGGCCTTAACTGAATCTTCCTATAACCAGAATAAATTCACACGATTTGTTAACATAGTTACATTTTACAGGGTCTTAATCGCGTATTATTTTTTTATTTTCATACCTCGGCATTTCGATCATGTAACAATGATTTTGGTCGCGAAGAGGCCCCGTTAAATGTAAAGAACTACCTGTGTTTCCTATAACCCTGTATACCGTAAAGAATTATAGAGCATTCTGTATAAAAGCAGCTTATTCTTTTATACGAATAATCTAACTCAAAATCACATAGCTACAATTAATATTTGAACTCACAGTTACGTCGTATGACGGAGACTGCATCTCTCTCATGTTTTATTCATTCCGTCACAATGGCTATAATTACAGTACTTTGTTTATTACTTTCACCTCTTTACGTAAACTTTCTTTGCCGATGACATCACGACTTTGGTCGCCTTATGTAAGTTAGCGTTGTTATTGTTATTATATGGCCAATTTTGTACTATTATTAGTATAATTATGTAGTTTTAGTAGAATATAAAAGCAGGTTTATGGTATTTTAATGAAGGCGCTGTTGATGTAGGCGAGGTGAAGAGGGTACTCTGCATAATACTGTATGTTATGTAAACACAAACCTTTGTGTTAAACAAAATGATATGTCTATCTCTAAATATTCCTATGTTTGGATGTTTGTCTGTCAATCACTTAAACGAACTGACCGGATTAACACACATTTTAATTCCCTCGGGAACTACATGGATAAACCCACGGGGTATTACATAATAAAAAAATACTAATTAATCACAAACATAACTTAAAATTATCTTCTCAAAGCTAACAAGCTCCTGAACCGGATCTCCTTTCGGAATATTTTTTTGTTCAAGTGAAGTGAAAGTTACAGCATTTCTCGCAAACCAGTCGTGAAGTCGTGAGCCTCTCACGATTGTAAGATCAACATAATATAATGTTATGTTGAACTCATATTATAAGATGCTATTCAAGTGTTATTCAACTTGAATTCGCATTCGATTTTTTTATAGATGTTGTGTAACGCTTTTTAATTGATGATATTTAAATATTTTATTCAAAATATTCCATCCGGTTTTTAATATTTTGTCGTAGTTATTGATTTATGTATCCTTTTGTGTTTTTATTCAATTATGTTGACAGTCTTCTGGGTTTGCGCTTCCGTGTTGATATCGGTTTTTATTTTAGGAATTAATTTTGCAACTATGTCTGGCTATAGATCGGAATCTAATATACATTTTGTTAGTTATTTTTTGTTTTACTGATAAGGAATTTTACTAGTTGGTTTTAACCAAGTTGTTTTTTAAGGTGTATCCTAAGGTGATTACAGTTAGTCTACCTGTGTTCAGGAAGTATCCAGGTACTGTAAAGTCCTCGACATTAAAAAGTAAAAATAATAAAATCAACTCGATAAAAACCGAAAAACTTACCATGTTCTAGATTTTACGTAAGTAGATTATTAAATAATTACTTGAAAACTTTACATTTCTAAAATGAAACAAAAAAGTATCGAAATAATAAACTGGAACTTAATTCGTATACGTACTATAACCGCGTAGGTTTAATTTTTTGAAATTCTGGAATTCTGCTGAATGTTGAAAAGCCGCGTTTCATATTTTTGGTAGAATTTTATTAATAAATAAATGATTCCTATTTATTTTATTTGATTGAAATGAAAAATAAAATGGGATTGAAATTTATACGCGAATATTGTGGTAATTTGCTGTATAATTCGGCACATCTTAAAGTAGAACATTGACATAACTTTCCAATTTTTTCTAATAGGTAATGCTCGCGAATATCTTGGATGAAACCGAAAGTAAAATAGTCACTTACTAACACCATTACGACAATTTGATAAAAACAAAATGGGTACGGTGACAGCATAATAATAGACAAGTAAATCCATTTAGAATTAAAAATGAAATTACAAGTGAAGTGGATTGACACACGTTTGAAAGTGATAGCTAATCGTGATTGGTGTGCCAATGAAGGTATTAACGGCGTGAAGCTTCACTGTTGGAATAACAAAGACGTTCTGACCTTACACTATCGTGAACTGGAAACGTATTTACTGGTGTACTTCGTAGTTAAATATGTTACGGTTAAGGGGTTAAGTTCTGTGCTGCATTTTGACGAGAGTGTAGGTTATGTTAAAAAATTATAACCTATGAAAGCATGACCACTGTTTCAGTAGATGGTAGGTGAGTAGCTTTGTGGGCTAAGTTGCAGCAAGCTCATATAGATAGGAAAACCATCTATCTCAGCCCATATTTGTACACTGGTGAACATAGGCGTCCCCCATGACTCCCCGCAACCGCTACAATGTCGTCTGTCCACAAAGTAGGTGGTTTTCCAACACTCCGTTTTGCATTGCATCGTGGTCGTCACTCGAGGACTTTTTCTCCTTAATTTTTGGTTACGGGTTATTTTGATAGGTAGGTAAGTATATGTAGGAAACGACACAAGAAAAGTAGAATGTCGAGTCAAGATCGATTGATAAGAAGATCTCAACCCATGCTTTTCGCAACAGGCAGAGCAGCGGGCGCGGCACTCCAATCAATTGAAGACATGAGCCACCTACCACCAGGGGCTTTAATCTACTGATAAATTGCAGTTCAATCGTCTCAAGAAAGTCTTAAGAAAGTTAATTTGTTATCGAGAATGGTCTTGCAACTATTTACTAGTTATTTTGCATGATATTACTAAACATTTTAAAATTTTAATTATAACTTTTCATTAACTTCAAATTGTAAAATAACATGTAACTTTCTTCACACTTGTCTGAGACGATAGAACTGCTAGTAATCAGCAGAAGGCTTCGTTTCTTCCAGATATTTAAGAACATATCTGCTTCTTTTCATGTTGTGGAGTTTTAATTTGACGTTAAGACTGCCATCAGAAATAATAACCGGGATCATTTGCTTTACGTGCCTTTCGAAGCACGAAGCAGAGAAGCCCAAGAATATGATGTTTTGCCACACATATTAGAACCAATAGGAATAAGTAGTTCCATTAACCTAGCCTCGCTAGTATAAAAAATACAACCATAACTACGCATCTTCTTATCGGGTGGAAACACAGCCTAAAGCATTATAGGTTAAGAAATGTACGACGAAATGTACCGACGTCTCGATCGTATTACAATGATCTTGGTTGCGGGGGACCACATCACGCGATTAAGACCCGGAAAAATATGAAATTAGGATTAAGAAATGTGTCTTGTATTGAAACTTACCATCGCTACTACATCGGGAGTCAACTTTCCGCCTCTTGAGTTTGAGGTCCTGGAACAGACTCATGTTGTCGAGGTCACACGGGCCGCGGCTGAGTGTCATTATTCCTGTTGACAAACAAACGAACTTTGTTATTAAAATGACATGTCATTATTATAAATTAAGTTGGACAAAGAGAACATGCGTGACTAGATTTAATATTTTAATTTAGTCTAATAAAAAAACATAACACTTCCTTTGGCAGTCGTGTAAAAATAAACAACTGAACGAAAATTTTGATGCATGCCCCACAAACGACGTATTCTTTTTAATTGTGTACCTCCGATAAATATTGTGCTTTAAAGATGAATACTATCATCATGAAGTACGAAATTTTGTGCATATTGACAATCATAAAGTACGACATTTATCATATTTAACAAAAAAAGTAACTAAGAAATAGTTATCTAAATAAAAAAACGCATTTTTCAATATCTTTGTAAGAAACCTACATCCTATAATCCTCAACTTATACTTATAGTTATACATTTATTAAACACATAGTTATACATATACCTACCTATTTATTGATTATAATAGGAACAATGATGAAAAAAAAAGAATAACGCCTTTTTTCAGGGTCAATGTTTTTAGTCAATTTAAAATTCAGCGTTTTGGCAGAGGCCCGTCAGTCGAGTTAATCGTTTGAAGAATGAACATGTGCGTAGGTATGTTAATTAAAAATAACTTTGTTAACAAGGTTTCCTGTTCAATGACCTGATTAAAGGTATGTTTTGATGATGTGACGCTTACGACATCCCGGCGAAGTTGCTCTTTGCTCTATAAAAACAGTCCAGTAACAAGTGGATAGTTTTAGTGCATCGTAATTCTTCTCCGATTTTTTTAGATTAGTTCCAATTAAAGAGTTCTAGTTGCGTAAACTACAAAATATGTAAATAAACTTTTTAAAATTACATGATTTGTACTCATATTAACATTGGGTCTTATTGGAGTATTATTATTTTTAAAACGTTTTGACTATACTACATTAGTCCTGGTAGCGAGGTACTACGCAGAAAAGTACCGGGGAAAATGTTAATATACTTACGAAATATTTTGTTTTATAATTTAAATCGATATGAAACTGAATTTCAATGTCACCAGATTTCATGGCATTGTTTGTGTGACTAGCAGGTGCACGCGAGCCATCCAAGTTTTATTTCATTCATACTGGTACGTACTCCGAGCTACGCACGTTTTTTTTACGATACCGGTAACGGTCGATTATGTAGTGAATTTCATACGTAAACCTACGGCTTTGAAAAGTTTTTTCCTACGTAAATTTGGTTGCGTAATTGTGAAATATTATACTTTGACTATTTCCGTCGAATTCAAATAAATAAAAATCATGCGTGACGGATCACGAATTTGTACCTATACTACTTTTGTCTGCTGCAAGATGTCGTTAGCGACGACAAGTATTGATTAACTGAAACATGAATAAAACGCGATTAAACCCGGTAAATAAAGTGTTTTATTATTGATTAACTAATTTGCAGATAAATGATATTTATTCATAAAGAGCTCATTCTGGTAACACAGTATTCGTCTAATGTAATAAGTCTACTACCTAGTAAGAGCAAGACGCAGCACTGAACCCACCCAGAACACCCATGAGTGGCAGAAAGAGAGAATTTGCCTCAACACCGTTCCCAAGTTTTACGTTACGACCCGGTGTATGCAGCAAGTGGAAAACTGTACTTATAGTACCTAGAATATGACGTTACAATTCATCCGGACTTTACATAACTATAATATGTTTCATATGACGTACGACATACGATAACTGTAAATAAGTCGACTCTTATCATTATCACCATGATTTGACGTCATTCAATGGAATGTAATTTAAACTTTCGTTCTTCAATTTACGGTATTATTTTTCCTGATTACTAACAAAAATATCGAATGGCTGTTCCTCGTGTTTTTAAGTAACTTAAAGTTTATATATTATAGTAATCGAAACGTTGGGCGTTCAAAAATGCTAAAAGTAGGTAATAAAAAAATGTTTAATTTTTTAACATAATAATTTTTACTTTTCAAAGAACTATTTTAAATTGACTTTATTTTGTTTTAATTGTTTATTTACTAAGGTCTGATTTTTCAAATCTTTAGATGAATTTTGGTTTTCAAATTAAATGTACGACCAACGTACCTTTTTTTTTTTTTTAATAAATCGATGTGGCGAATGTTTTTAAATTTAGTTGTGTTTCGATTTTATTGTACAGATATATTTTGTAAAAGTTTTCGAGTGGCGACTACGATACAATGCGAAACGAAGTGTTAGAAGACCACCTACTCAGTGAACCGACATAGTAGCGGCCGGGAGTCGTTGAATGGCGTCGAATGGGGAAAATCTATGTTCAGCAGTGAACAGATAAACACAGAAACTATATCTTTTATCTATTGATTGGAAAATTAACCCTAAAACAAACAAATGCAATTATTCAGTAACTTGTCCTATACTAACATTCAACTTAATCAATACAAATAATTAGTTCCAACAATGATCTTGGATTTAATTAGATGTTCATTGCTAATTATCAAATGTACTTGGTCATTGATTAAAACCCTGTAATTTACATAAAATACAGTTGTAGGTAGGTATCTAAAGTTATCAATGAAGCGTTAACTGAACCAAGGATTGACTATCAAAATGTTAAGGCTTTATGAAAATACACCAATGAAAATGTGTTTTAAGATTAAATGTAGGTATTTTTAAAATAAATAATATGTTTGATAAGTAGAGACGAGATAGAGATTAGTCCAGCTCTATGCACAAGCAGTCCACTGCCCATTGTGCCACCTATTTTTTGTTTGTTTTTTTTTGTATGTATTTGTATTTGGTGTGTATAAAAAAAGAATTTATTCATTCATTCATTCCACTTTAGGGAGAAACATAATCCTACTATAAAGCTGAAAGTTTGTATGTATGTGAACTATTCAACTATTGCAATGGCGATGAAACTTGGAATAAATTCCTACTGGAGAGCACGCATACTGATCAATCGCAAAACCAAGACCACAAAGCCAGTATTTTTACTGTAATGATTCTGTTTACTTATAATAGAACTATGTGCAGCCGGAAAGACATGAACATTTGTTAAAGAGCGAAAAATGGCAGTGATCGAAACCAGAAAATAAATCAGCACATACATTTTAATACATCACTGTCTCAGCAACACCAATCAATTGCTCATTGTTTGTCACATTGGATTAATTCGAAAATACTCGTACTTACACGTTTGAGTGCAATGTTCTCCGAATCTATTTTGTCAACAAAGATAAACGAACTCTAGTACGGAATTAAAATAAACTCGAATGAGTCAAAGACCTTGATAATGACGTCTTAATCGAGTCAATAAAATGATTCGCGAGTCGAGTAGAGTCGTCGCGTCTGGGAAAATTCGCGCTCTTTTTTTAAGACGAGGTCGATACCTCAGACTTCCGTGAACATTAAAAACATAGGAAAATATTAATAGTGTACGGGAAGTAGATTTGATCATCTTACTAATATTTTAAACGCGAAAGTTTGTATGTATGTATGTATGTGATTATGTTTCTCTTTCACGCAAAAACTACTGAACCGATTGCGATGAACTTAGAAAATAAGTAGCTGGAGATCTGGAATACATAGTTTTAGCCCGATAATCCCGCGGGAACGGGACGCAGCTTGTCTTACATAATACGATTTCACTGTGAGTATTCTACGCGACTCCTGGTTTAGATAAAAAACATATTATCAATTCATCACAGAGTGTGGATATTTCAAACAGAAATCGCGTTGATCGTCGCGCGAATCAAGTGTGTCACCTTGGTATCTACTGATTTTCGTTTAATTTCTGTAACTGTGTGAATCGCTGAACGCAACGAGTGGTACCAACCACTCGCCGCAGGAGTCCGACAGCGAACTAAATCACCGAATATCGATTTTTTAAAATCGCCCAGAGTGCAACGAGCTATTCAGAAGCCCATCAGCATAGATATGGATATATAGCGTCTATAGCAGAAGCTATAGACGCCAAATACAATAACCCTCATTTTGCCATTTTGCCGTAGTCGAGTAAAACGGTAGAGCATGTATCTAATTTTAGCTATCTATGTTTTCCAGTTTTAAAGTCCATACCTACTTGATAAGTTTGAACAACAACCAAACATAGATCATACAAATATTTTTTCACTTTCGTTTCTGCGTCACAAGCGTGTGTTTTGTTTTCCACATCGCCTCGCGAAAAAACTTTTTCAATAAAACGCGAACAAGGAACCTCCTTCATTATAGGTGTTACATACAATAAGCCACATTTCGCTAATGATGATTTCTACTAAAGTAATTTGCAACTGCGTGTTTCGAAACTACGTTTCAAAACTCACATTGAATAAAGTCGCCTTACGTTAGTATAATGCGGAAGTAGATACCCAATCACGACCGAAGCCAGGGTCGAATAATACTCCGTCAATTTAGATGTCTTGTTCTCCGTATAGGTTAACAAACAAAAACAATTGGATTTACAAATTTGTATAGATAAAGAGGAATGGCGACGAGGTGAATTCATCAGTGTTTTGATAACCTCAGTCGTTTTAAAAGGTACTTTATACAAATTGAGTTAGACTTATTGAAACTAATTTTGTTTTGCTTAACTTTATTCGAAAGAACTTAGTTATTTGAGCCGAGCCTTAAACTGAGTGATGTTTTTCAAACCACCATGTAGCTCCAAACTAGGCAACTAGATTTGTGAATTGGGTACTGAACAACGAATAGATGAAACCTAAACTTTAAATTATTTTTTTACTAGCTGCGCCCCGCGGTTACACCCGCGTAAGTCACGTTCCCGTGGGAATATCGGGATAAAAAGTAGCCTATTTTTTAATCCGGGTCCCCAGCTACCTTTATCTAAGTTTCATCGCTATCGATTCAGTAGTTTTTGCGTGATTGAGTAACAAATACACATACACACATTCATACACATAGTCACAAACTTTCAGCTTCATAATATTAGTAGGATACATGTGGGTCTAACAAAGTCCATGATAGCAGCTATGCCTACTTGTAAGAGAAACTGGAGAGCTAAGTTGATCTAACTTAAGCCTAATTTACATTACGATACTAATAGCATTCATAATCGAGTCAATTTCACAAAAACAGTTTCGCAGCAGTTACTGGGATGCAATTTCATGAAATAGAAAAATATATTGCATGCTACTAGTTTCGTAATGTAAATCACACTTTATAGTTTAGTGGTGGGCTGTCGAGGTAACCGTTAAGTAGTTCTGCTTAACTCTTAAGTAGTTAAGTTACCAATGGATCATATAATTAGGTACCCTTTTTATTTGCGTTTATTAAAGTTGAATGACATTACGAACTTGCCCAAGTGTTCTTTTAAAGATCAAGTTATTTTAAATAACGTTAAATACCAATGACTCATACCTTTCGCAGATGACATATATCCTTATAAATACAGTAATCAAAGAGATTGATATAAATTAATTTTCATACTGAAAACAAAACAGCTGCAGAGATCAGGTAAATTAGTTCAAGCTTAAATAAATAAGTTGATCGAATTGACGTCATTTAGGGGTATTAATATAATAAAATAAATATCCTAATTTAGATAGCACACAAGTGGTATCTATAGTTATAATCTTTGCCAAATTTTAGTATTTAATAAATTTATGCTTTTTAAAAAATTACTAAATCGATAAAAAAGCGGTAGATAGCGCTAGATTCCCCGACTTTCATTCCCAGGGTCGTGAGTTCTAAACCAGGCTGATCCCGCACTAATGTCTTTTTCTAGAAAAAGTTGTGTACGCTAATAACATAACTCTTACGGTGAAGGAAAACATCGTGAGGAAACCGACATGTCCTAGGACTCACCACGGTCCGAAGATATGGGACATTCGCCAATCCGGGATAGGCTTCCTTGGCGTCTTAATGTCTAACCCCTCTAAGAAGAGGTCATTGCCCTGTAGTGCTACAAAGTAATGTGCTGATGATGATGATTTAAATCAATTAAAGCCCTAAATTGTAGTAGATTGAGCTTTTAAAGCGTCCTGTAATAATTAGATTTTTTTATTAATCTATCTTTGTAACGTAACAGTTGTTGATAAATAAATTTATCTTCGATATATACTAGGTGAGCTAAATGCAATACTTATGCAACCAAACAAACAAGATCTATAAAAACACGATTAGCATCTAAATAGGTACCTAATATTTTAATAGTCTATTATGGTTTCCGCGTCGGAGTTCAAGTGCGTACTAAATAAAGGTCCGTGGAATTTTCTTATCCAAATGCAAGGGCACAGATTATACAATAGTCATTATGGTAAGGGTCCAGTCGGAAGTGTAGTCGTGGCCTCTACCACGGCCGTCTGGTTGTCGCTCGCTGGTTCCACGGGTTTCCGGTCTGTGCTATCAATCAGCGGGTTTTAGAATAATTCATGTGGACGTAATGTTAGATTTGAAGGTGTTTTTTGTTCTATTTACCTGCTTTAATTGTTAGTAGATACGATTTTTCATACAGATATCTACTATTAAAAAAACGCCTGTTTTCAGGTTTCAACACGGAACAGAAGTTGGATAACCAAACCTTATAATCTTGTGAATTATATTTATTGAATCGGGTTGAAACAGCAAGTCAAACAATCCTTAGGGTTTGTTCTTGATTAGATAGATAGACAAGTTGTTTATTTTCACAAAAAATAAGACACAAGGCATATGTAAATACAATTAGGTATCTCATCTTACTAATATTACAAACGCAAAAGTTTGTATAAATGTATGTGACTTCGTTACTCTTTCACGCAAATACCACTTAACCTATTGCGTTGAAACTGGGAATATTGATAGCTAGATATCGAAAATAACACATACGCTACTTTTAATCCCGACATTCCTGCGGGAACGGGACTTAAGTGGGTGAAACCGTGGGGCGCAGCTAGTACTACATAAATAAGAAATTAAACCCATTGTTTTTATTATTTTTTTGTTGTTTTTTTCAACGCCGGTCGGGTGATGACTCTAGGAATATGGTCACGGCTTTTTTGTATCACCTGATAACAGGGGGAATTGTATACCTAAGCTATTTATCGGTTACTTGAATAAAATCGAAAAATGTTGGATTGATTTCAAATCAGCATCGAGGAAACAAAAAAAAAAGGTAATTATAATAATAGTAGGCTTATGTTTTCTTTGTGTTTATTTATTTATCAAGTAACTTGTCCTAAATACAACAAAGATAAGACAACCTAACGGCACAGACAACAACCACAAAAGGTTTTGTAAATATATAGATAATAAGCAGACAAAACTAAATGTATCTAGGTATATTTAATTATAATCTAACCTACTTTCATATTTTGGTAACTTTGCGATGTTTTTCTTATCAAAATTTAGATATTAGTAGGTATAATGTTTGCGGAAAACAACAGCACGATAGATACAAACCTATTTACGAATTTCCTGTTATTTCAGTCTACATTTCTTATAATAACTTACCAAAGTATTTTTTAGTTTGTCTATAAGTATTTGTCTAAGAAAATACAATTTAATTAACTAGTTGGTGATAAGTTTTCAATTATCTAAAGATGCTGTAGTTGTTTCTATCAAAGTCGAGGACATTTTAGATGCTTGCAACATTAACCTTGTTATGTTCACAGTATAGGGTTATAATTTAGAACAAAACTTTGTAATAGCGTACTATAGTGTTAAAAATAATTGAAACCTACTATGTGAGCTTTATTATATTAAATAAAATAAACATTTCTTTTTCGGATAAAAATTCACCTTTTATACATCTTAATAAAAAAAAATTATAAACATATAAACGCGAAAGTTTGTATGTATGTATTTATGTGACTTTGTTACTCTTTCACGCAAAAACTAAAGAAAAACAAACACTTTGTTAGTTCAGTTTATTTCCGCATTTAAAAGTAACCGAAAACGAGTCGAATTCTATAATAGAGTGGTAGGTACAAGTAATCTCCGTAAATGAAGGAAGCGATCGTTCCGGTTGCAATGTCAGTGCCAGAACAAGATTGGCATCCTTTTACATCAAGTATTTTCAGAAAAAAATAACAAATATTGGTAGGTATATTTTTAGATGATGAATAAATAATTGTAAATATGTAAGTAGAAATTAAATTGTATGGGTTATTAGTTGTGTCACATGGTTTTCATAAGTTCCGGTGCAAAGTTCCGATCAAAAATCTTTTCTAAGCGGGTGCTTACATCACTTAAAGAACACTCCAAATTTCAACCCTCTACTACAGTGCAGTGCATTGACGCATCAGTCAGTCAGGCGAAATCATTATAAAGATACAGATTATGTTGTTGCATGGAACAACCATAATCTATTGAGGCTTCATTTTAAATAACTTCGGTTTTAAATCAGGTTTAAAATACCCTTTTTTAAGAAAAAGACCTGTACATAGGAAAAGCGAAGTAGATAACTATATTTTAGTATGTATCTATACCTACTTAAACCGATGGATGCTAAATGTGCTGTGGATGTGATATTTTCATAGATTTGAAGAAATAGCAGAATTCTCGGAACAATAATGAGGTTTAGTCTTTCCATTTCGCCCTGACCTATATAAAAGACATCAACGCGTTTTAGAAACACATCTATGTTTATTTCTTTTTTGTTTTTATTGCTCAAGGCATTTTTAAACATAGAAATATTTTTAGCAAGGAAATATATTTCCAAAAAATCCCCATGACAGGATTCGAACCTGCGTCCTTTCGTTAACCAGGCGACTGCTCTAACCACTGAGCTACACAGGAATCACGTGACACGGTATAATTTTTCGGCCATATCTTTCCTCGCTAATTGTTTTACCAACTAAGGCTTGGTTTCTGCGCCATCTACCGGTCAAGCTTTGCAGCTTTACATCTATGTTTTACAAATATTAGTTTCTTGTGGTTGGTGTTTTTCTGTCTATTTATATGAGAGCCTACGTCAAGAAGAGTGCAGTGAAGTTTCTTTTTTTGTAACCACACGGTGAAACCGTTGGAAGTTTTTAGTGTCCATATGTTTTGTCGTAATGTCGTATAGTAATATTTATTTTACTAGGCTTCTCCCACAGGTGTTAGCTGATCGTCCACCGTCAACTTAACTAACTTAGTTTAGCTCGCCAGTTTCCAGCCAAATACAAAACCACCATTCAAAATTTAAGAAATACCTTAATAATTTTAAAACTTTAATAATTTTAAAATTAGTAAGAAAATTTGTGAGTTTTAGAGCTACTTAATTGTTTAAGTGCAACTTAAAATTTGAGTAGCGTCTCTATATGCGGGCACAACTGGCATAGATTGCTGTGAACATATACATAATATGAAAAACAGTCTTAACTATGCGAAGCAACTTAGTTTAATTGACAGTAAAAAATTAGGACCTCGAAGAAGAAGTAGCGTTTTTAAACGAACACACAGATTGTTAGAGTAATTTTTGCATTCATAATATTAGAAACCGCGAGCATTCACTTGAAATGTAACGTTACAGATTCGAGCATACATACAGCGCGCACTTTGTGAGTCGAATCTATAATGTTACATGCATCATTATCATCATCATCATCAGCCTGTTGCAGTCCACTGCTAGACATAGGCCTCTCCAATTGCACGCCACCTAGATCATGTTACATTAAATAAATAAAATAAATAAATATTGCATGACATTACAAACAGCGCAATCTAGCACTAGGCTTGTACAATGGGTACTACACAGCGGATATACTGAATATTATACCTTTTTTGTAAACACCCGACGGGAATCGAACCCGCAGCCTTCTGCATTGCAGTAGGGCATTCGCCCGACGCGCCACAGAGGCGTCATTTATTACAAGTGATTGCTTGTGGTTAGGGAGCATCTTTAAATAAGTTACACAGTAAAACAGTAAATAACAGTTTAAGATATGATCAAAACATAATTTCGGCACTCACAATGGTTAAATTCTGTTTTCAACACTGGGGCCTCTTTACTGGCCTCCACGCCGCGCCCGCGCCGCCTTGACATTCAAGCTGCGCATGCACACACTAAAACGTTCCATTTTTAAACTCCAACTTCCGAATTCTGATTTCGAATTCTTTACTTCCTTGTAACATGATACTCTACACCTTTAATCTAATTGAGATAACAACTTTGATCGACAGCTCCTACGGTATTAGTTTTTAAACTATTAAATTTAAAACTATTCAAGCAACATTTTATGTACGAAGGTTAATAAAATGCTGCGCATTATATTTGAAAAACAAATTGTAATGTCATCTGTATTTTTAGTTAAAGCTGCATTAGAAATATCTACGTTTTAGAAAATGCAAAGGAAGGATTTTTTTATCGGACGATGCTTTGGGTTTTTAGACTTGCTTTTAAATTATGTAACATTAAAGTATTTTGCATTTGAGATAAATTAACTGAACTTAATATAAAACGTATAGCGCTATCTAACTACTGAAATAAGCAACTATTCTTGTAATATAAATGCTATGCAAGACAAAAACATATTTTCTTAAGTAAATATTTAAAACATATACTATATTACTAAATGCATAGAAATGATTCCTGAATGCAATCAAGGCAATAAAAATAGTAAAACGAGTCAAATTAAGCGTTAGCACCAAAGCGACGCAGTTACAACAGATTTTTTTTAATTTTATTTACTAGCGTAGCGAAAACTAAAGCAAAACCATTATTTCTAGTTCAGTACTTTTAAAATACAATTAAATAACAAACGTTCGAAAGTCGTCTATTAAAAACGAGTTACCGGTGCTCTATGTAAAGCAGGGTAGGTATTATGTTATTACCGCTATTGAATCGCACGAACAATAGACATTTTTCGTC